>OV277701.1:14647500-15847500 GCA_922987775.1 Agonopterix subpropinquella | reverse complement strand
ACTGCCGTATTTTATATTACACCCATTCGGAGTGTACCACGACTTAACTAAACTAAATTTATTCCTGTCACTTTCTAAAATAAGATTAAGAAAAGAGACAGAAAACCAACAGCTGACTTTAGTGCTGTCAAAGTGACGTTAAATGCGCAAAATAAGATGCCATCATAATGTACGCCATCTTATTTAAAGCGTTTTTGGGCGTTTAACGTCACTTAGACAGCACTAAAGTCAGCTGTTGGTTTTCTGTCTCTTTTCTTAATCTTATTTTAGAAAGTGACAGGAATAAATTTAGTTTAGTTAAGTCGTGTCACAGTCCGAATCGAGGCCAATGATGATATCCATGGGAAGACATGGGCAAGCCTATAATAGGACATGTCAACCATTTCACATATGCAAATAAGAATAAAATTACTTGAAAGTATCCTTGATGTAGATATCCAGTTATATGGACAATTGGAACTCAATTAATTTAACAAAGAAATGAGCAAAACACGAAATAAATTGCTTACGCTGAAAAGTTGTCACATTTCGGTTTCACAACATCCGTGGCGCCAAAAATTAATTTATACACAAGGTCATCGTTACTGTTTGTTGTCTGTTAACACCTTCAGACGTTCAAATATACGCGGTTTGCGGTCGCTGAGGCGAACTTCTGTGTTTACACCGAGCGGTACTCCACATCTTTTTTGGTTCGCACCGCTAATTAGTGGAATGGCTTATAACTGTATTCCTGGATATATCTCGCTCGAATGACTTTGGCCACAGTGACTGCTTCAACTCAGTTGATGTGTTCTCAGTTGCTAATCTTTCTGTGAAGACACCATTTTTATAATCTATTAGTTAGCTACACAAGTTCTTGCTGTCCATTCCTTGGAAAATTCAATTAATTCATGTTTTTATCAACTAAAAAAAAGGCAATGCAATGCAATGTCTTTAATTTTTTTGTTTTGTTTCGTATTTGTTTAAGGTACCTGAATGAGAATTATTATTTTTTTGTTGAGAAGACTCGATCTTTAATGTTGCCGAAACCGCTAACCGCGATGTTTTAACGGAACCTTTATTTTGCTGTGTGGTAATTAAAAAAACAAAAAACTATCTTGATCCTGTCACTGGTTGTCACCTAATTGGCGAATAAGAGACAAAATTTTAAACAATTTAATTGACCTGTCCTCACCTGAAAGTGTTAAGTGGACTAACTTTTAATTAATTTACATAATGTCGCCGCAATATTCCTTTTCAGTATGGTCAGATATTTTGCTGTACTTAACTACCGACAAACAGCGTGAAATTGTAGCAAGGTTCAGATAGGTTGTCATCACATCATACTGTCCTATGCTATGGATAGGGCTTTCAAAAACAATGTACTGTTTTGATATATTCGATGCGTTGACCCTCTCAATAAAGAATACTCGTATTTTAGCTACTAATAAAGCGATTGTATAATTTACTAAACTAATTTATTAGACAATGTGTCCACAAAGTTTAGACAGACAGCCAGACAGAATAACTTGTTTGGGACCACCTAATGTTTACATGAAATTTTAATAAACCAGTACCTGTATTACAATTGGAGCGTATAAGAAAATTAATGTCACACGTACTTATGCAATACTTCTGACACTGTTCATGTATGAAAACAGTTAATGTTATTTTATTTTAACACTTTATTGTACACTCATCAATATATTATATGAATATCAACGGTGTAGAAAAATGGGTGAGCTGATCTCTATAGAGAGTTTTCTTTTAGCACCTTATGTACAAGTTCTTCCATCGTAATTATCACGGTTGTCTAGGATAAATAACTTAAAAACTTAAAATTTTTATAGTGAAAAGGCCTTTTCGTAACTTTCTTTTTATGTTCAAGTTTTAGTGTGCAAGTATAATATATTATGTTATTTTATTAGACTGATCCAATCGTTCATCTCCACTCGGAAAGTATTGCTTTAGGCGCTCAAAACAATTAATACCATTAAAATTTATCAAAACATAGTCTTAGCTCTTACCTAACTTTGAATAGAACTTTAAACTTTAACCGTAACAAATGAATCGATATCGTGTTAGTGTAACGCGAGACCTGTCCATAGGAATTAGTGTTTGACGTGAACATTACAAATACCACTTACGAAGTCCCTTTACTCAAACCAATTTCATTCTTATTGGGTTTACATAAGCGTTCAGTCAGTATCTTCATATGTGATGTAAGGTATAATGTTAGCATGCAAGTGTTAGGTTGACACTAATTATAAATTGTTACAAGTTACTAGTGTTGTGTAGTATTAATTATTGTGATTGTGAGTCTTTTAGGTCTACACATCAAAAGTCGCCGACCCGCCGACAATGTCGACGGACTCGGTGTCGGCGGCGACATGCACCCGTGCTGGGTACCCAGCCCCATGTCGGCGGGTCATCGTCACCTTTGGTACACACCATCACTCTCACTCTACACAAAGTGAGTGAATTTGAATTTATGAATGAATGAAATATACGTTTATTCGCACCAAAACACAGATAGAGCATAGAAAAAGAAACGATAATGACACAAATATAAGGTGATCATATCGCTAAAAAGCTCGCTGTAAATACGAGTATAAATAAATAAATAAATAAATAAATAACGCTCACAAGCACATACATTGTAATGATCCCAAGTAAGCCTCAGGCTTTTTGTTATGGGAATCACACAACAACGGCACAAACATATAACATCCATGACCGAACCGGGATTCGAACCCAGGACCCTGGTTTGGCAGTCCGGCGTGGTAACCATTACACCAACCAATTATTAATAAGGTGATCATATCGCTAAAAAGCGTTTTTTTCCAGAAAACCTTAGTTTAGACGAAATTTAAACACAGAGCTATTTATACACAGATATAAATCCACCACGACTACTGACTTAAAAGGAGACCAGATTGAGAGGAAAAAAAAAAAAAAAAACTCGCAGTTCCAGGAAATTAGCGTTGACTTTGATCTTAAAAAAACATCCCGAGAATAGCACGTCTCATGTAGACATTTTGGTGAGTAGATAGGGAAAACAATGATTGTAGAGTATATGAATTCCTTCCCATCGGCATAGTATTCTATTTCAGAATTTTCTAATAAAGAATTTGTGCAACTGGTTACAATGAAACAGGTCTGGCGCCAATATTCTATCAGTAAATAGGGGGTGGTCGCGGAGCGTACTCGCAATACCGAGGAAGGAGACAAAAAATACATACAATGCAGAACATACCCAGGAGATGGACTTTAGCGCTATGTAAAACGTATGACACATCAGATATCGGCTACATAAGCCGGCTATAGATGGCAGGTTTAGTTAGGTCAGAGGCCCGTTGAGGACACGAAAAATTCTTTGACACAAGAATACAGGTATAGGTACATTATATCATTAACCATATTGTAACCTGCAATGGGACGTGTATAGGCCTGTATAGGGTAATTCGATTTTGCCCGCGATTTCGTCGAAAACTTCAAAATCCCGTTTTGTACTCCGCGTCCTTCCTCCCCCCTTTGATTTTTGAAAAATCCTTTCTTAGTGCACCCCTACATCCTCTGATGAATATGTTTTTATCTTCAACGGTTTAGGCTTTGTGTTATTTTATCACTGCGATAAAAGCTTATTTGGCGATGGACAGGACTAATATTGAGGTCTCTTTGCATTCGTTTGCTATGATTTTGATGTACAATAAGGTGTTTTTTTTATTGATGAATTATTGGATTATTCCAATAATCCATCATTCAGTATCAGGATCATTCAGGAATCCTCCTTAGGGGGGAAATTAGAATAATCGTGATAATCAACCCGCTGGTGAAACGTGGATATTCTGAGGCTTCCGAATATCTCTGACTACCCCCTCGGGGATTATACTCGTGAGCATATGTATGCATATGCGTGCATGCATCAACCGGCTTTCCTTTAATTTCTTGAAGGCATCATAATTATGTGTTTTGTCCGAGCGTCCAAGGGAGTTCGCCTTCTGTGCTCCTTATATTACGTACTAGTAGGCTAGACTGCCGACGCGGGCGCACTATATCAACCACTAATAACTAGTACCCCGATACGATCTTCGCTTTCAATAATAAAGACAGTCAATTGTGTGCCTTTCGTAGAAAGCTAGGTTCTTTACCGGTTCGACTCTCTTAACTTAATGTTAGCCGCAATTTTTATTTTATTGTTAGCAACAATGACAATTTTATTACCTATTGTTAAAGCGAATTGAGTCTGTAAGTTTCAGATCGTATCCTCAGAGTAGAAAGGGTTTAATGTTTTGCGAAGAGTGAGATATTATGACATTATTACGATACGAGTGAAAGATGTTTTTATTCGGAGATAAGGATCGGGGGTTCGGTTGAAATATGGGAGAGATGAAAGCTGAGGACTGGTCAATATTGTTCAGTTTGCAAAACTACATGGCGTCATATCTGGTAGGGCTGATCATTTTAAATGTTACTTTATTGGCACTAAAATTGTTTGCCATACATGCGAATATTTGGTCTCGAAATACAATTCTTGCTCTTATTAGTAAGATATTAATTAAAGTTAAGATTTTGCGATAGGTACAGTCAAGAGCACGTCAAGCTTGACACTGGACTTTGTACCGTTCTTATTTAGTGCACCATATGCGTTACAATCGAATTGCAAGTGTAAAGCTTGATGTGCTGACTGTACTAAGTTTTTATTCTGTGGCATGACGATGAAACGACGGCAATTAGCTAATTTACGAAATATTTATCAAAAGGGGACGTGCCAAGTGAGAGTGCCGATATAGTCACAAACTTGAAACAGTTGTACACGGTTTCTGACTATCATGAAAGGCATTATGGTCGTGATTATGTAGTCACAAACTTCCAGACGGACGTCGAAACAAGCGGCGCCTCGCCGCACGTAAATCAGTAGCTAATAGTTGTCCGATACCATCGACACTTTCGATTGTGGTAGCGGATAAGTTACGCTTATATCTCTGTATATCACATTCCAGGAGAACTGTCTGAAGATGTAAACAATAAACTCAAAACACTCAAAAGTTAAATTACTTTACAAATCATACGATTATGTCGATTCTGTACAACAGATTTTCAGTAGGCCTGCCATGAATTGACACTTTCCGCTAAAAAGCTCGATTCGGAACAGTTTCACAGTTAGACTGGGTCGCAGTAGCGACCACAGTCTTAAAATCTCGGTACCGAACGACTGAGACAAAAAGTCTTTAAAGTTCGATACCGAACTAACTGCAGAACTATTAAGGCTGCACCGAGCCTATTGTGCTGCCCCCAATCGTATTTTATTTTTTATTTTTTGTCAATTAAACAATATTTAAAAAAAAACAAGAATGTCACATTGTAGTCATTGCTGATTTTCAATTTATCGGGTCACTGCGGATTTGTTTTTATAATGTTTATAGTTAATAATAGTTAATATCTTTAAAACCGCCATAAGTGGCCACTTTTGGTAATTTGAACGATAATAGCTACAAGCATAAAACATAATAATCCGTAATGTTTCGATAAATTGAAAGCCAATCAGGACTACAATGCGACATTCTTGTTTTTTGGTTTGTTCAATTGTTTAAAAATAATAAAAAATCGATTGAGGGCAGCACAATAGGCTTGGTAGGCTCTTAAGACTAGACTAATTCAATAGAAAAAAAAACATTCATTCTTTTGCATCTTGTATTTTTTGAATTCTTTTCGCCTTCATAATCATTATGATTATGATTCCTTTTTTTAAATCAGGCTATATAGATGATGTGCCTTACTAGATACCACAGTAGAATACCAATAATATTTTATTAGTCCTATGAAAGCTCAAACCTAATAGTTATGATACCGTTTACGCATTGTTCAAGTCTTTTGATGGATGTTACAAGAACACATTTGTTTCTTTAAAACACATTACAAATGCTAAACAAAAGAAGATTTATCATGCTTTCTCCTGACGTATGACGTACGGTGTTCATATTTGTTACATCCTATCATTTATAACTAAGGCGCGTTTAATAAACGATTTGAAAGAAAGTGCAGTTAAACGCATCTGCATAATGCGTTGGTGCGTGTTTAGTAGATTGATCGTTTAGCTCCGTGGCCTGTTTTTAATGTTCATGGTCAAAGGTATGTTGTTTAAAATTGTCGTCTTTTTCTTGTTACACCTATACTAGCATCTATAGTTATAAAAAAGTTCAGTGATTTACTATTTGACTGGCAGAAAACGCACAGCCTAAACAACTGAAGATAAGAATTGGAATATACTTATTCTGCAGAGCATGTACACAGGTAAAAAAGATTTCTTAAAATAAGAAAATTACGTTTTCTTCGATATATATGAGAGTGCCATATTCTTGGTTCAATGCAATTTGCTTTCAGCAAGACACTGCATTTGCTTGTGTGAAAGCAAATTGCATTGAACCAAGAATTATGCGCTCTCATATATATCGAAGAAAACGTAATTTTCTTATTTCAAGTATAATCTTTTTTACCCGTGTAGGGATGTTGGGACGAACTCGCGGGCAAAAGTTAGTCTCGTAATAGGCCATTTATTTTAAAATCTTATTACAAAATTTCAGATGACAAGATTTTTTTTCGTTTGGTTGGTTTCTTTTTCCACAAGTTAGTTTAAGCTAGATATTAAGTACCTATTTAGACTAATATTATCGCCGTGTCCATGTATTATACAGTATTTTGTTGTGTAGATTTTTTTTAACTTCTTTATTTCGTATTCAGAAATAACATTCTCACTGCTTAAAAATAAGTTGATATTTTTATCTTTTACCGAGATAATCATGACATTCATGACTAACACTGAAACAGACATAAACCGAAGCAACTTTGAATGAAAAACTCCTGTTTATCTTTGACTGTGATACGAAACCCTAAGGTTTTTTGCAGTGTTTTTGTAAGCGAAAGGCTTATTTTGGTGCGAATTGAGCCTAAAAAGTACAGCTTGCTACCAACTGTGTGAGTGTCGGTAACTGTAGCAATATTTATGACCATAGTCGTAGAGTAGTAGAGTTTATGTCTGTGTAGGTATGTAGTATAAAGTGTTTCATAGAATGTATTTTCACACTATCGGTATAAGTTATCCTCAGGTTACGCAACGCAATCTGCACTAAAACGATAGACTATACGACAGAAAGACAATAACGAAATCTTTATCGTGTTTTAGTAAACCATGTCACGATTAGCAACACTGGCTAATCCTATATTTCGCAAACATTCAGTCCACTTAAGATATACCCTCAATGAACTTTTATTTCGACGTCATAAGTACGAAAATGGTTTGATACGCACGTCTTTTCTTATCGAACGAACTTTAATAGCTAATTTATAATTGCTGCTTTTAGGAAGCAAAGGCCATCAAAACCGGATCTGTAATATACTTAACTTCAGTTACATAAAGCTCTTGAGATAAAATCGTAAGACAATACAACACTTTAAGGCAAGATTAGACGTTACTCGCGATCTTTTGGACAGAGAAGCGAATGGAGTAGCAAAATCTGAGAGCTGCATAGTAAGTCCAAAATAAGAGCAGAGTATTATAAATCTAAAAGTATAGTATAGTATGTTTGTCACTTTCTCCTACTCTGAACTGCCAAACTGATTTCAGTCAAATTTTAAAAAGAATTGCCTGATCATTACCACGTCCTACCATCACTTCTCGTGGATAAAGTATTGATCTCCATTTGAACGGTCTCCGCAAGGTCCTTTCCAATTTCCAGGTGAAACCTTCAAACATTTTGCAGGTCTCAAATTCTCAAGATCCTGTAGCGAGAAAATCCTGTAGGTGTTTTTATAAATAGAATACTTTTGAACCTGAAACGAAAAGAATTGTAAGCTGGCGATGCCCCACGCAAAAGCTTCCAAAATGAATGAATTTACGAATACTTACAGACGGATAACGGATAACACAGCCTTTTGATCAAAAGGACAACCGCCGCTCCCCTTTAAAAAAATACCTTAAAATGTATAGAAGTTTTGACTGAAGTCAAATGTGTAATAAATTATGAGGTTTTATAAAAACGACTCAGATAGTATCATTTATTTTTATTTAACGAGTTATTTAATCATTTATTATTAGTAAATTATAAAAAAGCAGCAACCCCAACATGGCTGTCAATGTTGTTTAGTAGGAGGTGTTGCAAGCACAATGTTTTTTTATGTTTTTTTATATAATATAATAATTGGCTACTTGACAACTAGTCAAATCAGCTACTCTTTATCGGACGTCAAAACATGCGCTTTGTATGAAGATTTGTACTAAATATTGAGTTGTGACGTCATCAACATTTTCATTACTTTTTATAGTTTATCTTGTTATTAAAAATAGTATTCAAGCTAAAAACTCAATGACAGTGGGAGTTTAGCGTTATTTTCTAACCCTTTTTTTATTGAGTAGATAAAAATAAAATATATTGAATGTAGTCAAATACCCAATTATAAAAACTAATAAATCATTATAAAATAAACTAATGCCTGCAGTTAGTTTCTAGTGTTCCATAGTCCATAATAAAAATAGAAGGATGGTTATACATTTTTGGGTATTTTGTGCCAGATGTCCTTTACAACAGTCATTTGATACAATGTCTTATGATACGAAATTTTCTTTTTCAATACAATCACGATAAATATTAAACTTACGTTTCCCCTGTGGATCCTTATTGCCGTTTGTGTGTTTGCCTAAGTTTATAAGAGGTTTGTATACCATCACCATGGATCCATAACCTTCTTTCAAGCATGGAACCACGAAAATGTACCATGGCGGTCGATAATGTTCGTCCTTCTTTCGTAAGTGTCCGTCATCTATGTTTCCAACGTCTTTGCTTTGTTCCTTTCTATGCAATGACGTAATTTTTGTCGTTGGATTAGTAAGGGATACAGTTGACAGAAATATACGAAAGAAGGACGAACATTACCGCCCGCCTAAGAGTATTTTTATGTTTCACCGCTTGCAAGGCAGTCAGGAGTGCGATTTTTGAATCTCATTCGGTGAGTTCAGCATTTGAAAATGTCAAAATTACTATGGAGATACGCATCTTTTTACTGCTGATTTGATTTTCAAAAATCATACTTCAGGAGTGCGATTTTTTAAAGCCAAATCAACAGTAGAAAGATGCACGTCTCCATAGTAATTTTGACATTAACAACTGCTGAGCTCACCCAATGAGATTCAAAAATCGCACTCCTGTACTCCAGTAGGCAATACCTATTTCCAGCTTCCTGACCATCACTCACGATCGAATCGAATCTTCTCTTTGGGTTCTATCAAGGTTCAATTCAAAACCCCTTTTTAAAACGTTTCTACTTTTTTTTAATTTCATCCTCCAATATCCTGCCATACTATTGGGACTCTAGAAAGCTAAACGTGCAGTCAAGCGAATAAATTCATTTGATACGCTAGATAAAAGTCATCGTGAACAAAGTAAAGGTTGACCGCAGCATTCGTGAGCTGGATTCATTTATCTACTACACTTTAACACGACTTTACAAGAAGGTAATGTCCTGCACAATTACAGACTCCGGCCGCGTTTTTCTGTCTGTCCTTTTGTTGCGACTAAAATATTGAAACTATTTACTAGTGGCCTCATATTTGTCAAAGTTCAGAAAAATCTGTATTAAAATAACGATAAAGACTACATCTAAACTATTATAAAACTGTAACAGAAGTGTGTCTGTACATTGAAGATATTTACAAAAAAAAAAGATTACGATATGATTTTTAGATGTCCCTGATTCCAAATCACCAATTTTTGGATTTTTTGTCTGTCTGTTTGTTTGTTTGTTTGTTTGTTTGTTTGTTTGGGTGTTTGTTTGTTCGAGTATCACGCAAAAACTACTAAACCGATTTTAATGAAACTTTTTTTGTTTGATAGCTTATGATCGGACTTAAAATCTGGTATATAATTTATGCGGACGAAGTCGCGGGTAAAAGCTCGTATTATATAATAAGATTCTAAATACCTAATATAATTATACAGAGTGTAAACTGTAAGAATAGACAGTTGCAACTGAACAAGTTTCTTCAAGGAAAAGTAGGAAATTAGCAACAAAAAAAACAACATATCGTACAGTATGCCAACTTCAACGTTTCTTTTTTTGCTAATTTTCATTGCTCAGTGTAATATAGACTTACACCCTGTATCCATCAATTTCGCGATCCATGATAAAATTTGTTCAATTTGATGGTCTAAAACTCTAAAGCATAAACCGTATGTGACGCATTAAAGTTTATACCCTGTATAATAACAATAATATTCGGAGTAATCAATGTACTAACCAGAATTAACATTTCTTGTTTCATTGTTCGTTCTCCTCAATCAGAAAATAAGCGAATAATACAATGTTAAGCTTTTAAAAATATATAAAGGTATCGCCGACGTATTTCTGCACGTACAAAATCGCGGGCATAGCTAGTTTGCTAATAATAAGGTGCATTACCTTGATGGATGGGATAAAAAAGTAAAATATTCTCACTATCTACATCGATCTTTATAGTTATAAAAGCATCATCAAAGTACTAAAGGATACAGTCAATTAAATTGCTTTAGAAGTTCATTGTGAGAATATAATACTTCGTAGGTCATTGTGTTCCGTATAGGTAAGTCGACTTTAAATAGGTAGGTACTCTAATCACTAATTTATTTCGTTGTAAGAAGGTTCACTTTTAGCACTTTAGTTTTCTGGGTTTCAGTCCGGGACAATTAGTCAACTTAGCAACTTTTAATAGAACGTCAAAACGCGCGCGATGTATGAAAAATTTTACTAAATACCCTCAAGTGACGTCATCAACATTTCATTACATTTTATAGTTCATAGTGTTATTAAAAATAGTATTCTAGCTTAAAAAAAATTAAAAATGTGAGTATAAGACCGCCTTATTTTGTGCCTTTTTGTATTTTTTTTCTCTGTATTTTACTCTTATGTCTTGGTGTAAAATAAAGTATATTTGTTTGTTTGTTTGTTTGTTTGTTTGTTATAGCGTTATTTTCAAATGTTTTTTTTACTAAGAAGGTAAAACTAAAATATATTTTATGCAGTCCGCTCCCCTATTGTTGAAAGTTGAGAAAGTTAAATATAGAGCTTTTATTATAATATATCTATGGCTTTTATACGAAAAGCACAGCAAAACACTGTCTTTCATAATCATAACTTTGTGCCTACATATAACCACGTTGAAGAAAAGTATGAGAAGAAAAATGAGCGAAGAAAAAGCTCTGCAAACTGTATTTGGCTTCTTAATCTTTTTATTGCTCTGTGTACCTAAATTAGTTTTTTGTATTGCTATATGGTGCTGAGGTTCTAAACCACGTATGATGGAAATTATACAGGGTGTAAGGAAAAAGTATCATTATTCATTAACCTTTAAACCGCACATACTCTACCCATCAAAATGAACAACTTTCTATAAGGGACGAAAGTTGAAATCGCGAAAAAAAAAACAGTTCCTTACAATCCCCTTAAAAAATTAAATGAAGTTTAAAACGTTTTATTAAATTGCCTAGATTACCTATTTCATAAAAGTTATATGATACCTAAATGAATTTAAAAATATAAGTAAATATAAAAACATCAGTCCGTAAGGAACCCTAAACAACCTCTGCATCCTACGATTATTATTATCCCAATAAAACAGACATAAAAACTGACGAGCTCATTTATCTCTCTAACAAATACGTTTTAATACACTCCTAATTGCCGTTTCACACTTGACCGTAATCTCTCTACTAATTGGGTAGACGATTAACCAAATTGTGACGAGTTAAGGCGGCTACTCCCAGTTTTACGGTAAAATTGGGTAGCTTTGTAACCATTTTATTCATTAACTATGGCACTTTTTAAGCGGAAAAACGAACTGAACAATCTACACGATATGAGAAGTGATGTGGTTTTTCTCGAAATCTATTTTAATTAATAAAACTGAAGAAAAGGGAATTCAAAGTAACCCCTTTTTTGTCCAGTTGTAACCATTTTACTCTTACATTTTTGATTGGAAGTAAATGAAAATTTTCAATATTCTTCACAATACAATATAGAATGATGTGGTTTTCTTACTTTTTTGAAATTAATAAAAATTTATATCAAATTTCAAAAATTACTGCTAAATTCCTACCGTGTTCATACCGGCACCCCCGCTCTCGCCCATATAGTCAGAGCGGGGCGAGGCCTCTTGCTAGACGGACCTGTACTTCGTCGAGACAAAATAATATTTCGAAATTTATATTATTTTGTTTGAAATATAGACAAAGAATATACAGAACGGTCCGAGGGACTAATTACGTTTGCAAAATATGAGGACCGCGGTTGGACTTCTGTTATCTTTTGCTTCGTAAAAATAAGAATCTTTGTAACCATTTTTAATTATTTTACAACACTTTTTATAAAAAAACCTAAAATAATATATAGGTACTATAATATATCCGGGTCACAACATTTATAGTCTAGTTAAAATACGGTTTTGAGATTGCATTAAAGACAGACTAATATTATCCCGGTCACAAACATTTATAGTCTAGTAAAATACGGTTTTGAGATTGCATTAAAGACACTTTAGTACTGTTATTTTATATTTGTTGAGACTTCGTGGTAAATAACGTGAAGGAGCAAATTGGTAGCCGACCGCATGAAGAGTGCGGTCGCGACGTGTCGCGGCGACACGTCGCTGCGGTCGTGAATTGGAAGCCGACCGCACGCCGCAACTGCACGCCGCAGCTACAGACAGTATTGCCAACTTAGGGTATTTTTTGGGGTAATAACTTGGCATATAGATAGCTCATAGCCCAGAATAACACATAGGCTACATATTATTATATTTTCACGCAGACGTTTCGTAAGTATGTCGTAGGGTAAGGGGAGGTTATTCCGTGATACACCTAACAATTTTTGTTATAACTCAAATAAAGATTAACTGATTGATATGGGATATTGTTTAAAGTTTTGGGCATATATTTGATCTTAATTTATGAATACACACAGTTTGATACTAGTTCCTCATTCATAAATTTGTAACATTTGCTTGGTGATAAAGTGACATAGGTAAATTCGTGGTAAGGTATGGTAATTTCGTGACAGTGGATAGGTAATATCGTGATAGACCAAACTCATAGAATTTCGAAATAATACATACTGAAATAGGTAATACCAAAAAATCCTTTTTAGGAACAGAACGTCATACGTTAATCCTAGAGTAAAACGCCTTTCTAGAAATATTCTAAATAACCACCTGCTTATGAATCCTATATTTCTGCACAGTCATAAGAGTCATAACATTTAATATAGTATAGGTCATCTTCATCAGGAGCAATTATTCAATGTCAGAATATAATATGCTACTTCACAATGTACAGGGTGTTAGGGTAAACAGTTACACTACTTTGAGGGCTGATTGTACCCTTGATACTGAACAACTTTTCCAAAGAAACCTATAAGAAATTAACAAAAAAAATCGAGCTTCCATACTAAATGCAATCAGTTGATCGAAAGTTTGTATGAAAAGTTTTTTTTTTAATTGCTATATGGTTCATAGGGAAAGTTGTTCAGTATCATGGGTACAATCACCCCTTAAAGTAATGCAACTGTTTACCCTAACACCCTGCATACAATAAATCGGATAAATCCAAACATTATCATTTTTTCTCAACTTCTTTCCCGTTTTTTTTATTTTCTTTTTTCTTTTCTGGCTTTCTTCTCTTGTTCTGTATAGTTACTTCAACTTCCGGTTCTTTTGTTGGCTTAGATGGGTCAGTGAAGTTGGTAAATAGTTAGTGTCATGATAAAAAAAACTACGTCATTCACGCATAGCATAGACTAAAATACAAGATTAAAGATGTATATAAGACCATACAAGCAAAATAACCCCTAAAATTATACTTTAAGATGATTAAAATTAATTGACAAAATACCTCTATCAAATCACAAAAAAATTTTGCAAAATCACTTAAAATATTGCACACCTAACTTAAGGATATTTGAATGAAAAATTCTTGAAATCCAATGCACAATTAATATCAATCTGTTCGTAAAACATTTAGCTATCAGTTTAATACCACATTCTTTAAATATATTACTTATTTACTAATTAAAACTTCATTTCATTGTCTACTGTCGTCATTTGTCAAAGCTGATTGCGATTTCGCCCCTCGTTCTGAGAAAAAACTCATTGCAAGCTTGTTTCAAAAGCTACTGAGCTGAAAATCATACTACTATCTTAAGCACACTTTACTGCATGTACATACGCGGTTTTGCGTCAATTCCTTTACGGGTTAGGCCGCGGCAGACGTTTAAAAAATTATCACGAAATTACCTATATCGCGAAATAACCTCCCCTTACCCTACATTTTATGGATTAAGTTTCTATCCAGATTTCGTCCATCACTAGCTTCTGATAGTGCGAGATAGCAATATTAAAATTTATACGAGAATGAAAGATACTTTAAAAAAGACATCAACGGGTGCGTTTCTAATAAAATTTTTGGTTGCATAAATATTTTCTAATTGTTCGTTATCACTTATTTATCAGTTATCAACTTATCACGTTAGACCGTTAGAGGCATCCCACCAGTCTCAAATTAACTTGAGCTCTAATAAAGGGTGAATAGAAAAGATTTTCGTAAAAACGAATAAGTAGAAAAAATTTCCGTAAAAAGTAAAAACATGTTTTTTTTATTTGTTTCCCAAAATTATCATCTCGTATTTATTATAATATTTAGTAATATTTAAACACTGTTTTACCAAATACCAAACGCCAGTATGATTTATTGTTGGAATTTAACGGAAAATGTGGTTGAAAATAGAAATTTCATTAAATTAAAGAAATATCGTGGATTTTTTATGAATTATCGTGTTATACCCGACTTTTATGTTCTATCGCATGCCACTCAAAAATATCGTGAATCTAAGATAATTATCGCATGCTGGCAGCACTCGGCGACACTACTGGTCTGCGGTCGAGCGTCAGTGAAGCTCGACCGCACCGAAGTGAAGTCGAGCAGCGTGTCGCCGGCTGCGCAGGGTATTTCATAGAAATACATACAAACCAGTAGTGTCGTCCGTCGCGACATACGGTTGCGGTGTGCGGCGTGCGGTCGTCTGCCAACCGCCACCTTGACTCTAAGAAATACCTTAAAATCGACACAAGGTATAATAACTATCGATACATTAAATTAAAAATTAAAAACACCACCTACTCTAAAAACAAACATTTAAAAAGTAAGAAATAATTCGGTCACCTATATTGTTTTTGATGTACAAGCTATTATTTCATAGCGGTTTTTTAAATTTTTTATTTAATATTATTTCATAATTTTTAAAGTTACTTAAAAACTACTGAACCGATTTTAATGAAACAAAGCTAAGAACACTCCCGCAAAAATTAGCTTTCTATTAAAAAAACCGCATCGAAGTCGGTCCGACCGTTTGGGCGCTACGATGCCACAGACAGACAGACCGACATAGGCGTCAAACTTATAACACTCTTTTTGCGTCGGGGGTTAAAAATGTCTAAAGGACATACATATTTCTGAAGGTATTTCTTCCAGCAGACCCGAAAAGATAACTAAAGGCAGATTTAGTGTGTACAAACAAACAGTACATAATTTAGTTTTGAGGTTATAATTTTTTTTACAAAATATTAAATTAGTATCTACTCAAAATATCGTAATAAATCGGGAGTCATTATGAATTTAAGTTTTTCAGGTATTTATATATTATATTAATATTCTAAATTATCACCCATAGTGCAATGAATGCAACCTACCATACAACAATGATTAACAATCCGTATGTACTAGCCTTAGCCTGTTATGTTAGCGCTTTTTGAATCAAAAATTACTACAGGATGACTGTGATAATTGATTCTTCATTTGCTATGACAATTTGGAATTTGTGAAATAAAATTAGTAAACCTACCTAGGTTTTATAAATCTTTTTTTTACAGCAACATAATTTTTGAACGTTAAAATTTAATTACCACGTACTACGTACGTTTCGATGTAGTCAAAAATAATATTTACTCCGTGTTTGAAGCGTGTATAATGGTATTGTTTTTAATAATGTGCAAAACAGTTTTTTTCATAGCATTTTTAGATCACAAAAAAAAACGAATTTGGCGCAATGAATTTGGGAAAATTAAAAAAAAAATCGACAACTATTCTAAAAGCGATTGGTTCTAAAATTATATACCGAAAAGAATATGCAATAAATAATCAGTCCCGGGTTAAACCGTAAATTGACTGGGCTAGAGGAGCATGGGTGGGTAAAAGAGAGTTAATCTCCAGCACAGATTATCCCCAATAGATGCATGCAAACCGCATGATGAAAATTTTGTACAAGCCCGAAGTCACAATTTTTGGCGGTAGGTGCGGGTAGCGGGGCACGAAATGATGCAACGTGATTGGCCAACTCAAGGTCGCACTATTTCGAGCTCGCTCACTCGCGTTGCTTATATCAGTGCAAAATCACAGATGTGTGGCGCGCGTCGGCGGCCTAGTATGCGGTATTTATATCTTCTGTTACTATGGAAGTCAATAATATACTTTTAACATTAAAAATGTATTTTTTGTCGCTTCGCTCGGAATAGGCCCAATTTTCAGCGAAATTGCGAACATCGCCCTGGTGTCGTGGATTTTGGAACTACGTAACTGAATAAAAATTTGAATACATTAAACTTTTTTTTTAAATCGAAAAGATGTGAAAAATGCGCTCATATTTTGCCCGGTTTCGGTCACAAAAAATTCGTATCTCGAAAACAAAATGAGATATCGAAAAAAAAACCAAGAGATATGACTTTGGACTAAATCAATTATTGGAGGTTCGCCACACACTACGATGTCAGAATCGTAAGGCGAAATGTAGCCTCTGCCTGCCCCTGTGGGATAGCGGCGTGAGTATATGCTTATCACTCATGGGTTATTCAGAATCTGTAACTTTGTGACGCGGAGTTTACGCGCGTGAGCGCGGTGAATATGTTTTGAGCATGATCAATGATTATGTTTTTGGACGAAGTGTTTCTTTGTGAATAAATAAATTGTTCTTCTTATACAGTGTAAATTGATGTTTATGGTTTTAAAATAGGTACATTTTGAATACCTAGACTGGTCTTCACAACACAGGGTATCCTAGTGTACAGTCTAGTGCTATCTTAGTACTAAGTTGTAAATCTTTTTCGAACAATAAACCTATTTTGTTTGAGCCACATTGACAAAGAATAGGCAATAGAAGCAAGAAACTCATAATGCAATCTTACTAAATTATAAATTTTACAAAAATGTATACTTAGATTACTTAGAAAAGTTCGAGTCGAGCACTAATGTTGTAATGTTGTCCACTCGACGTGACGCCCACGCCACGGCGCGCGGCATGTCTAAGGTGCCAGCGCATGTCCACGTCTATGGTGTATCTACGTATGGTCTACTATCGTGAGCGCGATGCGGGTGGTGCGGGGAGAGAGAATAAGCTCCGCCCATTCGCGCAAGGTCACTGGCGCATGTTGGAGCCTTAAAGGACATTCTAAATTATTACAGTGTTGCTTATACAGCTCTGGGGAGATTTATACATTACGAGCTTTTACCCGCGACTTCGTCCGCATAAATTATATACCAGATTTTAAGTCAGATGATAAGCTATCAAACAAAAAAAGTTTCATCAAAATCGGTTCAGTAGGTACTTTTTGCGTGATACTCGAACAAACACCCAAACAAACAAACAAACAAACAAACAAACAAACAAACAAACAAACAGACAGACAAAAAGTCCAAAAATTTGTGATTTGGAATCAGGGAAGCCTAAAAACCATATCGTAATCTTTTTTTTTGTAAATATCTTCAATGTACAGACACACTTCTGTTACAGTTTTATAATAGTTTAGATTTATAAACATGATATTTCAGTACCTAAGTACAGTTTTTTTAGAATACCTACTAATAGCTGTTTGTGAATTTGTTATTTTTTTTTATTTGTTATTTCAAATGCGGGGCCAATGCGGATTGATGGAGTACACATAGGTACGAAATTTAAGAATATTCTTCTTTTTTTTAAATTCTGTTTTTTATTTTTATTAGACCTTTTAACCCTGAGGTTATGTCAGCCCCATCGTGCCTTAACCTTGACTCTACAAAACAATAAAATGAAAACCTAACACTTCCTACCGAAAACACAACTAAACACTAGTACTATAAATAAAAAGGTACACCATTTTAGTCTCTCCCGACGAAGGGGCAGCTAAAATGGTGACGAAAGGGCCTACATTCACAATATTTAACGATTATAGAGTAATCGCCTCTGCGATCGATACCGGACACATGCCACTAACAAATGCTGGACATCCTGCACAGTACCGCACACCTCGCAATTAGGTGAGGGTGCGTTAAAAACGCAAATTTAACTTAGCGGCTTCATAATCATGAGCTTAGGTCATCCAAATCTGATATCGTAAAATTATCACGGTGTTAATCGAACTTAACTAAATGAATAGGTAATAGAAAGTTGTACAAACCTTTCGAACAGTCACCTTGCGTAATACCGCCCTTAGATTGCGCGAATCCTTCGCCCCATCATTAGCTGACTTTCACTAAGGAAATGCAATTTTCTAGAAAACGGTAGCGAAGACCAATAGGGTTTCTCTTTTTACCCGTCCGTGGCTGCCCCGGGCTCTGTTACAGCATAATGCTGGCCCTAACTAGGCTTTGAGAAACGACCTACATTGCCTAGAATGCAAATTATTTTATTTACTCCCACGCTTACGTGGGAGCTTGTTGCGATTCGCAATCTGTAAAATGTGCAACGTGGCTGCGACTTAAAAATAGTACATTATGCACCAAGGGGAAAGAGCAGTGTCTTTCGTCACGGGTTTTTTTTAATCCCGAGCGGAACGATGGGTACACCCGAGCGTGGCGAGGTAGTTTAAAGTTAACTCCCGAGTGAAGCGCAGGAGTTAAGACTAGAATCCTGAGTGAAGCGAGGGGGTCAAGCTTGCCCAAGACAAAAACACGTGTATCCCCAAGGAGCATACTCTACTTTTCACACCATCTGCGAGACAATAAAAAACATTATATTTTGAACAAATCAATATAAAACTAAATTCTCTCCTGCTTTTTTCCCTTGGGACTCCGAAAAATTTTTTCATTTATTATTAATCGGAAGGAGGTAACATATCTATAACTATAGGTAACTAACGTAGTCTGGTAGTTCAGGTAAATAAGTCAGGGATTCATTCATTGGCAGTGATATTAAAATCAAGAGTCTGTTGTTGTCTAAACTAACGATTTCATTTATAGATTTCATGTACTTATTTTAGTTTTGGGCAGTCTGTTGCGTAAGATAGGGCCTAGAAAAAGTCATATACTATGTTTATTCTAAAATTTAAGAGTACGAAGCCACGGGAACGTCATCCCCATACACAATATTCTAAAATGTTTGCATTGATTGTATTCCTGGAATCGATGTCCGCTACTCATATTAACTTCACCATTCCTCGCATTCCATAGATCGATTTACATAAAGGTGCGTGCAGATGTTTTAGGAATTTTATAAGCTCACATGACTACCATTATATAATTATAACATAGTTTAAAATATTTAAGAATGAGAAATAAGGAAAACTGTCATAAGACAAAAGCTTACAAAAACTCTACAACGAATCTTCTTCGCCCTGAAACGGAGCTGATGGTTAAATTTTCCCCGATTTTCAGCAATACATATATACTTCGTTCATGCGTTTTTATGTGAACTCCATTCAAAAAGAAGTTTTATATAGTTTGAACATTTCTAGTCGGAACAGCACAGCTGACGTCTCTCACCCTTTCTCGGTCTCGAAAGCCTTTTCTTTTCTTTGCCTTCCTTTTCTTTTCTTTTCTCTTCTTTTCTGGGTTTGTTTGTTTGTTTATGTACCTAATTATAGTGCACAATAATTGTAAACTGTAAAGAGAATGGCAATAAATATTTTTTTCATTTAATTCTAATTAATTAACATATAGTCATTAAAATAAAAATAAATGTTTTTTTCTACAATAGGTACAGAAACCAATTTCTGCATTTGTCATATTTAGTTCTAAAGTTATCGTGGCTTAAAACTTTCCATACAAATCTTAAATTAATCCTTGAAAATATATATTTAAATGGAAATCTTACAAATGTAAAGCACAGGTACTGGTTTCTAGGTCGTGTTTAAAAAAAGTCATTGACTTGCATTGGTGAATATAGAAATTCGACGGAACTTCGTTTGTATGCAGTGCATTCGGGAGCTTTCGGAATGAAAGCCTTACGACGGCGAAGGCGCCACAGCGGAGCGTGCGCCGTTTCCGCGGACGCCTCTCAGATATCCCACATTCCTTACAGACTCCGTCCTTCACCTTTCGCTAAAGGAATGGAACACGACCCCTGGCATCTCAAACAATGAAGTAACTTTACCTGTCTACTTGCAAAACTTTCCGCATACGGAGCCCAAGTTATGACACCTCATTTTTTGTAATTCTTTATCTTTCTGGCGCTACGGAGAATCGCGGACTAGTTCCATCACTTTTAGTTTCTTATATTTCGACACTTTTTGTTGCAATGTCAAAGGTTATCAACTAGATAGCCTAGTTAAAAAGTCGTGACCGATCCGATTTAATCGGACGCATTCACATCTCGAGCTTACTCGTGAACTTAAAAGTAGTGAGGTAGTAAACAAGTACACACATACACATACACTGAAAAAAAATTGTTTACTTCAACCAATATCATGAATCCATATGAGCCTGTCAACATCATGACTTCTCCGACTAAGAGAACTTTGTTAAACGAATTCGGCTTGTTGTTACAACTAACCATCTTTTGTTTTTAGAAACTAAAGTGGTGTTAATTAAGAGAAATTATACTTCTTAGATGGCTCGCATTTTTTCAGTGTATATACCTACTTGTTTACTAAGTAGGTACATACACTGAAAAAAAATTGTTTACTTCAACTAATATCATGAATGAATGAATGAATGAATGAATGAATGAATGAAATATACTTTTATTTACACCAAACACAGATACATCATAGGAATAAAAAACAATAATGGTACAAATAAGGCGGTCTTATCGCTAAAAAGCGATTTCTTCCAGACAACCTTAGGGTAGAGGAAATTTAAACAAAGAACAACGGGTCGGTGCTATATAAAATAAATAGTAAATATCAGAAATAAAGGAGAAACCGAAAAATAAACGCATTTCATAATAATAGACATACATATACTTACATATATAAATATATACATACATAATATATACGCATAAAATATACATGCTACAGCTATAATATATACGCATAAAATATACAGGAAAGATAACACAAACACACATACAACCACCATGACTGAGAAGGAAAGCAGAATGAGAGGAAAGGAGAAGAAAAAAAATAATAATAATAATCATAATAAATAAAATTGTCACAGTTCTAGGAAATAAGCTTTGACCTTCGACTTGAAAACATCCAGCGAAGGAGCACGTCTAATCGACTCAGGCAACGAGTTCCAGAGTCGGACAGATTGGACTGTAAAGGAGTGGGTGTAGAAATCTGTGGAATGGACGGGCATATTGAGGGAAAGGTTTTGAGAGGAACGTAGGGGACGGCCGGTGGTAAGGGAGCTGAAGATGAAACGTTCTTTGAGGTAGTGGGGAGTCAACGGATTAAACAGGATGGAGTATAGAAGGGATAGGATGTGAGTGTCTCTTCGACGACGGATAGGGAGCCACTTGAGTCGGTTACGGAATTCTGAAACATGGTCATACTTCCGCAACCCAAAAATAAACCGAATGGAGAGGTTTTGTAGACGCTCAAGTTTATTAAGTAGCTCCACATTTAGGTCTAGGTAACAGGAGTCAGCATAGTCAAGGATAGGGACCAGGAGGGATTGTGCGAGCGCAATTTTAGTACTGATGGGAAGAAAATTTCGCAGTCTTTTGAGAGAACTGTATGCACCGAACATCTTCCTGCTAACCTGGGCGACTTGTGGTACCCAAGACATCGTCCTATCAAACAATATACCCAGATTCTTTACAGACTCACTAAATGGTATGCAGACACCGTCAAATATGACGGAAGGCAAGCTTTCAAAGCTGATTCTCGAGACAAACCGTGGACTACCAATGATGATAACTTGGGTTTTCACAGGATTTACCCTGAGTCCGAAGGACTTACTCCAATCTAGTACGCGAGCTAAGTCATCGTTGGTTTTTTGGATGGCCTGCGAAATGTCATCCAACCTTGATTGGGAATAGATTTGGAGATCGTCTGCATAAAGATGGTAGGAGGAAGAAATATTTTGAGTGATAGAGTTAATAAATATTGCGAAAAGAAGTGGAGACAACACACCACCCTGCGGCACGCCAGCATGAGTATCACACCACGAGGAAAAGGTGTCTTCAACCCGTATACGCTGCCGGCGCCCGTACAGGTAACTACGAAACCAGTCAACTGCTGTCGGAGATACGTTAAGAGAGCGAAGTAGTCCCAGTAAGATGTCAAAGTCGACTGTATTAAAAGCGTTGCTAAAGTCAAGTAATGTCAGGATAGTCAGCTCTTTATTTTCCATACCTAGTCGAATGTCGTCGGAGATCTTAACAAGTGCCGTAACCGTACTATGACCTGGACGGAAACCGGATTGGGATGGGTTAAAAAGGTTGTTATTGGAAAGGAATTGGTTCAACTGGTAATGAACTAAGCGTTCTAGGACTTTTGAAAGGAAAGGAAGAATGGATATAGGGCGGAAATCGGAGAAGGAGGCTGGATTGGTTTTCTTGAGTAGGGGAATGATTTGTGCCTCTTTCCAGATACTGGGAAAGGTGCTAGAGGAAACAGATTTATTAAGGATCTTGGTAATGATGGGGGTAAGGATATCAATGAGAGGAATGATCATGTTACGGCTAATGTTGTCACCTCCGACGGCATTGGAGGCAATCTTAGTTACGCTTCTCTTAACGTCACAATCAGCAAATTGACTGAAAAAGAAAGGAGAGAAATTAGGAGTAGGTTTTGAAGATAGAATATTCAATGTGTTAGTCTTGGAGGAAACGTCCAGGACAGAAGAAGATGAGAAGTGATTATTCAAAGAATTGAGGTTAATATCTTTTGGAAGAGAATTATTACGAGATTTACCTACTCCTAAAGTTTTTAAAAACTTCCAGACTTTAGCTGGATCCCCATTTTCGACTGAGAGATGAATATGGCGTCGTTGTGCGTCCCTACACATCCTATTGCAGCGATTCCTTATGAAATGGTATTTATCTCGGTTTTCCTCAGTAGAATCAGCCTTAAATTTCACCTTTGCGCGGTTTTTTGAGTGATTACGGTTTTGATTTCGTCACTCAACCAAGGAGCAGGAAGATGCTTCAACTTAACAGGACGAATCGGAGCATGCACGTCATACAGTTCAGTTAAAAAGGAGTTGAACAGTTCGATCTGCAATTGCGATGAATCCATATGAGCCTGTCAACATCATGACTTCTCCGACTAAGAGAACTTTGTTAAACGAATTCGGCTTGTTGTTACAACTAACCATCTTTTGTTTTTAGAAACTAAAGTGGTGCTAATTAAGAGAAATTATACTTCTTAGATGGCTCGCATTTTTTTCAGTGTACTTATTTTATTTTCAAAATATTCAGTGCTAATTGTAGTTGCTGGTTGCAGAGAGGTATGGACACTCAATCATGAGGGTATGGGTTGGTATCCACACGGACCACATGTGTTTTTCTAACCTATACACGTAATAATACCAAAAGCTCTCAAACGGTTATAGAAAACATCGAAAGGAAACCTGCATTCGTTTGAAGAAGAATTATTCTGATGCGTATGCCCATTATTGCCTTTATATGAGGGTAGGCCAATGCACTGCAGTGGGACGTATACAGGGTGTAACAAAACACCCTAGTAATACTTAAGGGGGTGCTTCAGACCATCAAACTGAACAACTTTCAGTATGGAGACAACTTCGAAATCGCTAAATAAAAATCAGCTGTTTCATACAAAACTGCAATATCGGTTCAATTCAAATGTATGGGACAGCAGATTTTTTTTATTTTTTCTCGACATTGGCTCCATAGTGAAAGTTGTTCAGATTGATGATCTGAAGCACCCCCTCAAGTATTACTAGGGTGTTTTGTTACAGCCTGTATAAGCTACTGATGAATTACAGTTGTGCCCGTGACAGACACAATCACTGAAATACATACCAATTCCGAATTTAGTCAAACTTCCAAGTCAAGCCCTATTATCAAAGACATTTAGGTATTAAAAACACTATCAAAAGTGGGTCAAACTGATTTAAACTGACAAAATGTCCCTTAGGGCTCTTACAGACGAGCGACACACTTTTCTGTCGCAGTGGGTCGCAGAGCGTCGCGCTCAATACATTTTACGGTCGCGCGACCCTCCGCGGCACCTGGTGACCGCAAAGTGTCGCTCGTCTGTGAGAGAGCTTATGCATATCTTTTTATTTTTATCCTCTATCGATCAGACCAATATATTTTTTTAAATATTTAGACACACTTATAAAATGCAAGATATTTTTGGCCTAAACATTGAGCTTTGTAAAGAACATCGTAGGTTGATCTCGGTTATATTTGAAAGGGACAAAAATGTAAACATTTACGGCTGTATCGCATTTGTCTGACAGTGAATAAACCAAGACTCTAATCCGTTCATTATAAATGGTCGGGCGACTCAACGCCTGCTTTTGTAATTAAATAAAAATATCTGGGATTAAGTTCAAAGCGAGGGCGGATAGCACGCACGAGTTTAAAGCTTAGTACCTATGCATGTATGTCATAATTATTTCTGTGGTATGTAAAATATTGTATTGTGTGTTAGGGATAAAAACTTTTTATTTAAAAAAAAATCTTTTACGTTATTATAAATGTACTCTGTATTTTTTATTTTACAAACTAGTTCATCGTTAAAGAAAGAAGTTTAGTACCTAATTCTGATACGTATTGTAAAAGTTTTTACAGTTGTTAAACCCATTTTTATATGTATAAAGCCTCTATATAAAAGTATAGGGTCCTTATTAAGCTGACGGTTTTTAAGGGAATCATCAGACTATAAAACTAAACAACTTTCTATATAGGATAAAATTTAGTTTCAAAATCGCATAAAAAATCTGCTGTCGCATATAAAACTGTAAGCCAATTCAAACCTCGACGTTAGTCCCATAGAGAAATGTTATTCAGTTTTATGGTCTGATCATCCTCTTAAAATACCGTCTGCATACACGGTATAATCATAAATAAGTTACGTACTTGAGAGTGAGTCCTACCAGATTTAAAATCTCGTTAAAAAAATCTACTGTCCATAGAAAATGTTATTATAATAGATACTCGACCAAAATTTATGAAACAGCAAATTTTTTTACACGATTTCAATGTTTTATGTAAAAGTTTAGCAGTTTGATAGTCCTGAAACGCCCGCTAAAGTATGTAGCGCATTTTAGTTTACACTCTGTATAAATAAGGATCCTGTATATTTGACTAAAATCTAAAATAATAAATTACTACGACTAGCTAAACAAGGCCTTTCAGTAGGCCTCGCATGCCACCCCCGAGAAAACGATAAAAATCGAGATGTGCCTCCCTCCATCTTTATTATTTTACGTAGGCCAGAAAGAGCGCGCATGAAGTTTTTCTCGTTTAAACTCTTTGTCGTGGGTGGCATGCTAGCCGTGCTGAAAGCTTTTAATATTGTATCTCAATTTGTCTCCGGATGCTCCAGCATACAATGACAGCGCGATAATACGCTATTTTGTCTTAGCTCCCTTTCTAAGCGAAGCGTGAACTAGCCTCTATGAGTCATCATTCATAAAAGACATTGATGTGTACTAAGCTTATGTATATCATATTTACATGACAGATAATTGCAAAGATATTAAAACATTAATTCA
This sequence comes from Agonopterix subpropinquella, assembly GCA_922987775.1. Classification (NCBI taxonomy): domain Eukaryota; kingdom Metazoa; phylum Arthropoda; class Insecta; order Lepidoptera; family Depressariidae; genus Agonopterix; species Agonopterix subpropinquella. The sequence goes on along the minus strand of OV277701.1, from coordinate 15,821,617 downwards.
TGCAAATCCTAATCTATGTTTTGTTAAAAATTAATAACATTATAATCCCCTACAACTTTCTTGCATCAACTTTCTTCGACTGAATTAATAATACATAAATTGTATTCTACATGCACTATCTATGTCTGTAAAGGTTTTTATTTAAACATGAAACGTGGCAATAAAATCAAAACAATGCTGACATAAACTGGCTTTTATTTGTCAAGTTCTTACTATGCACGAGCTTAAAAGTTCACTCAGTTCTATGTACACACGGCGACAGATCAACCTACCCATAGTTGAACTCTATGTTCATGGACATAAGGTCGAACTATGGGTAGGTTGATCTGTCGCCGTGCGTACACTGTGCTTAAAGGCTTGAAAGGTTTTCCGATTCGTAATTTGTGTACACACTACTAGCACCTACTAGTAAGTTTTTTACTTTGGTGATTATTGATTGGTAGGTTTAGACGATGACAATTTCGCGGCGCCAATTCTGCGGCGCCTGAAAAAAAACACCGTGTAAACACTTTTGGCACGACAATTTTACGGCACGGAAAAAAGCAAGGAAAAAAGCGCGCGTCGCTAGTGACCTCCGCCCGCGTCCCTCGCATCCCCCTTGCTAATTTTTAGACTCGCGTAATCGCGGGTCGTGCTAATCGTTAGCACGGTTTTCTCTAGCAAATCCATTGGCATGCCAACAAATTGGCGCTGGAAATTAGCAGCGTGTTAACAAAAGCGTGCCGTGTTTTTTTTTGTCGTGCTAAAAAATAAGGCGCCGCGAAATTGTCATCGTATATTTGCTATGCATGGAAGACGCTTGATCTTCCTAACAAAAGACATCAACGGGACCGACAAAATAAACGTCGTCTTTTTTTAGGAATGTTTTCTCATGTTCCTAAAATGTTATTATATTCTACTAAATCTTAATTTAAATTGACCTGGATTAGTGGAAGAAATTAATTTAATTTAATATTTAATGTCTTCTGCTACATAACTTTGTTCGACCTTTGCTTACGACCATTGCAGACCGTTTCCAGGGTCCATTCTTGGGCAGTGTAATGGCCTACATAATTATGGGTCCCCTTTTGTTAATGTTTAATAAATGTATTTTTTTTGTCACTGACACAATATTAAGTTATTGTTACTACCCATAAAGTTATTATAGATGGTTACTACCACAGAGTACTATCTAACATTCTACTATGGATCTATGATTTGACACAAAATAAATAAATTCAATTGAATTTGCAAATCCGCTGCGCGCTGCTCGATTGTATTTTTCATTCACACATAATATATTTATCTACTTACAGGTATCAATAACTGACAGTTTTCTAGCCAAAGTGCGACTCTGAATCTTCAAGCTCAAGTTTATTTGAAATGTGATAGAACTTTTTAAATATTCCTCTTTTTCCATAGTGTTTCTTTTTAATTTGTTCACACAAAATGAGACAAAACTATTAATGATTATTATTGTTATTAAATTACACAGAGGTATCTATCTACCACCTCGCTTCGCAGCGGGGCATCTTCGAACAAAACCTTAGTGAAATCAATAATGTAATGAGATAATTGCACAATGTCTATTGCTATTCATCTATAGTCGGTTATTGCTCTTGGGCACATCAAAACATTTTTGCGACTGAATGGAAGAGCCATGGAAACATTTGATTTGGGAAAACATTATTTTGACTTCGTTGTTTTTAATATTAAGAGCGCTATCGGAGTCCAGTGGCGCCCTCATCACATTAAAAAAGATTTCTCAATAAAGAAAGTCTGAATTAAGAAAGTGCTCAGTTGACAAACTACAAAAGTCTTCAAGCCATTGTTATATAATACAATTATAAATTCTAAACATTGCACTTTTAGATAGCTTCGAATAAAAACAAAAGCGGCCGTTTTTTTTCTTTTATCAAAATGTGTACGTTTCGACCTTTAAAAAACCTATAAAAGTATTATATGAAAATACTTTTATAGGTTTTTGTAGTTTGTCAATTGAGCACTTATTTAATTTAGGCTTTCTTTATTGAAAAATCTTTATAAATGTGATGAGGGCGCCACTGGACTCTGATACAAAACGTTACAAAAGGCCAGATAATGTCATTGGTAGGTAATTGACAATGTTTTTATTGGTTGGTGATTCGCTAAACCATGTCAAAGGCCTGCGGCGCCGGCGGCCTGAAAATTCCCTGACAGCAAGTTGACCACTAACTTACCTCCACCAATCAGCACTGGGCCGCTCGCCCTTATTAGTCTTTGCCCTGCAGTGGGATCATACAGGGACAGATGGGATCTTACAAGAACTGAACATAAATATTAAATCAAATCTCTTCCAGTAAATCTACAAACTTCTATAGAGCAGAAGACCTTACGAAGACAATCGCATTAATATACTCAAGGTCGATACGAAAATATAGAAAACATTATATTGCTAGACAAATTGCGATGTTGCGCATCGTGCACCTGAGTTTTCGCAACGTCTACATTCGAGGAATGACTGACTATATTTTTTCACAGGTGTAATTTAGCTGTAATGTCATGTCAAACGTTTAGTACACATCATTTAAGCTTTCTGTTCACCTTGAAGTTTTGAACGCTGGTTTGTCTGTTGATTGTGTACGAAGTTGTTTGTGTGTGGTTCCTTAATGTAACCTTGACTGTATTTAACTGTTTAAATGATGAGATGAATAAAACAATTTTTTGTTCCAAACCATGCGACCACCAGCGAACCATGTTGTTGGTTAAGTGTATTCTTACACCCGTATCCTTAGTTGCTTCCTTGAGACTTCCTCAGTCGAATCGAGAACGTTTTTGTCATTTTTGACATACAAATTATGCTACAACCTACAACCTAAGGATCAATTTGCCTGCTGACCATTGATCTCTTATGCTCAACTAGATATGTTAGAGCCAATTGACCAAGTTTCCTTTACCCTAGTAGACAGAACGTCAGCGTAACAGCTGATGTATTGTATATACAATTTACACACAGTTTGAGTTTCTTGATTGGGCACGTGTGCTCATATAGTAAAAAAATATGTTTACGTCAATAAGGACAGCAATAAAGTAGCGATCTTTTTTTTTTGCTGTATACAGGGTCCTTCTTAAAATGCTGCCGGTTTCTTTATGGGATGATGAAACTATCATGCTGAACAAATGGGACCAAAAACGAATTCGTGACAAAAAAAGCTCTCCCATACATTTTGGTCAAGTAAGATTGTAGTTTTATATGGAACAGCTGATTTTTTTTTCGCGATACCGATGACTGTGTTGACCTCTATGCCTCTACGCTAGAACCACATACGGAACATTTTAATTATCTTGTGTAAATATGAAAATAAACCGGAAAGAATGTGTTTCCTCAGTAGCTGCTATGTATGTCCGTTCGTGTGTCAACAATAATTTATTTCCTGTTCTATTTCTAGAATGACCTTTAATTCTAATGTTTACAGGTAAGTATTACCTATATAATGCTGTATCTAGTAAATGATATATTCGATATCGTAGTCTAGTCATAAAAAAAGTCATAAAACAAGTCTGGGCTAAATTCTGGTACTTTAAATGGGATCTCATTCTGTTGTGACAAAATCAATAAAAATAAACTGGTCCATAAATATTATATCTGTTTTAACCATGGACTTAGAATGATAAAGAAAGGATACCAATCCTCATAACAAGCATACAAACAAGAAAATTGGCCATGGCGGTTGGTAATGTTTGACCTTCTTTCGTACGTCTCCGTCGTCGATATTTCCAACGTTTTTGTGTCCCTTTCTATCCAATGACGTGACATGATGTATGACAGGAGCTACAATTTTTGTCGTTGGATTAGAAAGGGACAAAGTAACGTCGAAAATATCGACGGGAATTTAAGAGGGCTATCGAAGTCCAGTGGCGCCCTCATCACATCAAAAAAGATTTCTCAATAAAGAAAGCTTAAATTAAAAAAGTGCTCAACAGATAAACTACAAAAGCCTTCAAGCCATTGTGATACAAAACTTTTATAGGTTCTAAACATTCCACTTTTAGACAATTTCGAATAAAAACAAAAGGGACCGTTGTTTTTTCTTTTTTCAAAATTTGTATGTTTAGACCTTTAAAAAACCTATAAAAGTAGGTATTCTATGAAAATAGCTTCAAGGCTTTTGTAGTTTATCTGTTGAGCACTTTTTTAATTAAGGCTTTCTTTATTGAGAAATCTTTTTTAATGTGGTGAGGGAGCCACTGGACTGCGATAGCCCTCTTAAGAAAGAAGAACGATCATTACTGTCAGTATTATCATGTTTCACTGCTTGTTAGGCAGTCTGCGCTCCAAGGTATAGACAATACCTAGCTTCCTGGTTTTAACCTACCTACATAACCCGAACTTTCATCTATTATTCCAAATGCATCTATTCAATAAAATTAGCGTGTGAACGGTTTTTTGGGCACTATAACCACACATAACCGTCTTTATCTGAATATGCAGTACAAGTTACCAGGACGTACAATATGATGCGTATCGAATGTCCGACCGGGATCGTTATCACGGGATCAGACCCCGGGATTTACGAGCTATCCCGAGGCTACTGCTATCGGATCCCGTCCATCGAAGTCCGCGGGATTCCTCCGTCATGTTGCAGGGAGCGTATGCGCAGCGCCCCCCAGCTATAACACACCTGCTTTACGAAATTATTATGTGTACATCAACATTCAACAACCACTATTGACTTTTTAGATTATGAGTATGCCTTGTAATTCAATTAGTACCTAAATAATTCGAATCATTTGATACTTTGACACAAATAAACAAAATATAAGTGTATTTGACTATTATTCGTCTAAACGCATCTCATTTTGCAAATTTTAAATCAATATGTCAGCAAGAGGATTATCTTAACCGTTCAGACGCTCCATAGAAGCGAAGTTGTTATATTTTGGATATTAACAATGAATGTCAATGACATTTTTTAACCGCGATCTAGAATCTAATCTTTGTGCCTGTGGTTTGTCAGATTTTCGTTGAAATGTAGAGTTTCAAAGTTACAGTGACTCAAAGATTTTCATACAAATCTTATACAGGGTATTTATTAGGGTAAACAGCAGCAATACTTTAACGGGTGATTGTACCCATGATTAACTACCTAAGCTCCTATTCAAAAATTAAAATATAATATGCATGCTCAATCAAAATGTAAGGAAACCACGCTGGTCCCGCGGGGGTGACGCACACAAGGATCATAATTACAATACAATAACTGACAAGTTACACAATAGCTGTTTAATTATTTTATTTTATTTCTAATATCCACAATAGAGCCGTGATTACGATGAGATTTCTCCTAACTTTCGCGAATAACTTGCCTTATAATTTTTGCAAATTATTTGCTTACACTTGAACACTCTTTCTTATACTGACACTTGAACTTTGAACCGATTTTCATTACCCAATAGCTGTTTAACTCCGCTAAACAACTATTTATGTAAGTAATCTCATAAATCTCTTTATAATTACATAGCCACTAACTTAGATATCTTTATTACATCTATATTGAACTTTAATGGCGCAAAATCGCTCATAGTGAGACATTCAAATAATAATTATTTCGTTCGCAGAATTAATGGTTAGGTGTTTAATTAAAATCTTTGAAACTACATTGACTTAGTATTTTAATAATAGCATTCAGTAGACAAGATTACTTAATACGATCGCTATCACATCGTAAATTATCTTTATCGTGTATATTATTATTTCGAATGTGGTTACGCTTTTAATAAATCATGTTATTGGAGCAAACATGAAATTGCAGTTATTTTCGCTCTCCCATATAGTAACTAACAATTCTTATTATAAAATGTGTTGAACAACATTCCAGCACCTTGTAATGAGCGGATGTCGGGGATCGATAGCAAAATTGTGGGCATATTTTATAAATTAACCTGTAACTTAACCCTAAATGTTACTCTATACCGTGACCGCAAGGTGTACTTTTGAGTGAGCCATAAATGTTTTATTGGAAAGAGAAGAAACTCTGTACAATGTTGCTTTGAAATTGGCCTTTATAACTTTGAAATAGAATGCATTTACATCTTCTTCAGGGGTCGGTTGGAATAAATATAGGCAATAGAAGCTGGCGCCAGTGCCTTGGCCGTGTGCGTGATAGCATCGGGACTCGGACGCACAAGGCTAGGCGTCGACACAGAGGCTGTTTCAAGTTTCACTAAATTTAACAATAGCCTTATTCTGAACCTTTTCACTTTACATTTCGACATAATACTAGGAACAAACTCTTAGTATGAGATAATAAATTGTCATATTTTTTACTCAGAGGAGTACCTACATAAAACAGAAAATACCAGCGAAAATCACATACTTAATTCTATAACAATAAAAATTGTCTTCTGTAATTGATTCCAACTATCTATTCTAAGTTCTTTATACATACATATACAATTCACGCCTGTGTCCCATTGGGGTAGGTAGAGATAATTGATCGCCTCTTTGAGAACCTCTTGTGTCTCACACGTCGTCGATTTCGGGTACAAGTTTGTTGTGCAAATAAAGAATACCTATTTACTTCCAATTTTGTGTTTTATGTACATTTGAAAGTGTTTGATAAAATAGTACCTAATATGAGTACCCCATGGGAAACCCATTAACATTTTCTCATTATTTCTAGAGGAAAGCCGACACAAAGAAAAATAGTAAAAAAAATTACATTTCCGCACACAAGATTATGCTCTTAGCTCTCAAGCTTCAAGGCTGAATAAGAGTGGCGTTCCTTGTAGAGCAAATGAGTAACCCTTAAAGCCCTTTGTTTGGCTGCACAAGAGTGCTTGCAGTCAACACTCGTAAGGATATAACAACAAAGGTACTCAGTATTCAGACAATGTACGTTTATGCACTGCAAACTCACCGAAACCATGACCTTATTCATTAAGGAAGGAGGCTGAACCTTGGGTATTTTTATTTGATTTTTAATGACGCTTATGATGGGCTTTGAAAAGAGAAAACACTGGTACAGTACGACCAGGAAGATAATTCTGCTTGTCAATCTTTGTTGCGCAGAGCAGACCTGAGTCCCCGGCAAAACCCGAAGTCATTTAGTAATCAAAGGGTGCAACGTCTGATTAGCAGTGAAAAGGGCGCGAAAACAATCGCGGCAAGGGATTTCATGGTCACGAAGATATTCAAAATTGTCAACTGCGCAGTTACATCGTTGAGACTTATAAACCTGAAACTACTGTACTACAAGTGCGCGAAAGTGGCGGAAGTGCATTTTATCGTGATTTTATCTTGTAACTCTAAAAAGAATAAAACGCTATATTATAACATTTATAACTCATAAAAAGCCTTATCAATCAAATCGTTATGATAACAAGGTATGGAATTATCACATTCATTAAAATAATGGCCCACCAGTTATAGATGATCAAGGAATCCCGCCTAGGGCATCGTCGTCACAGAGCTTAGCTATACAGGGTGATATTTTTATTATAATGTTATAAGCCGATAGGGTAAGATGACACTTTTCAAACTGAACAACGTTAATTATAAAACCAAGATATTTATACAAGTAACACCTATCAACTGATCATTGTTTTCTGCAAAATACAATTTTTTTTGCGTTCATTAAAAAATTCCTTTCCAATATTCCTTTAAAACCAGTTAGTAGGTAGTTGATTTGGTTTTTTTTTTGCCCTTTCAGTGTCTCACTGCTAGAAAAAGGCCTCTGCCTTTCCGCCTGAAAGAAACCCTCTGTTTCTCGCTTATCTGTGGCGTGTAATCGAAGAGATAGACCATCACCACCGCAGTTCGAATTCAGAAAGATTGTCATCACAGTTGAGGTAGACCCAGAAAAACGTGGAGGGATAGATGGATAAACTTGGATGTCATAATAATGCTGAATAATGGTAGAGAGTCTGTATTAATAATATGCTACTGGTATTTTAAGGAGACTATCAGACCATTCCGATTTTATTTGTTTGGCGATTTCGACGTTACTCCCTTAGAGAACATTGTTTAGCATGATGGTCTGATCATCCCCTTAAAAAACCAACAGCATATTAAGAAAGAACCTTTACATGTTTTGTTCAAACTTTAATGTTAAATAAAGTAAACCAGTCACCCTGTACAAATGGCAATGTTGCACTCGTTATTTCGCTCCAACGTGGATCGCAGATCCGGTTTATATTGTTTCATACATTTCACTGTTTACCGGCGATTTATAGTTTCCTTCGAGTAATGAACGGCTAAAGTGAGAACTTGCATTATATGTGGCAATTTGCACGCTGTCCGCTAACACCTCTGAAGATATTAATAAAATTGATGTAATCTTCAAAATCTATCTAATTAATCTACAAGAAACATTAACTTTTTCGCGTGGAGGACTAACCCTCCCTGAGGGTAGGCCTGTGCCCTGCAGTGGGATGTTTATAGGCTGATGGTGATTAACTTTTTCGTATCTCAATAGTCCTCTCCTTGGATTGTCTATGTCGATATGTCGTTGTTTGATACTCTATTGACCATTAACATGTAAGGCATGTTAATGGTCAATGCAACTAGCCTTAAGCAACTGGAATCGGACCAGCGTTTGGACCATTACATATCTCTCATCATCCTTATTATGAGGTCCTCCTCTTTTGTCCAACACTGAGCTCGACGGGCTTAAACATCATGTCGGTACTTTTATGATTGTGTCAAATTAAAGGTTTTTCAAGATTAAATAGGTCCCATAAGTTCAAAAAGGTCAGGTAAAAAAGTAGATAGATAGATAGATAAACAATTAGCGGGCAAGTAGCGGGGAGCGACTGGATGAGTAAGGCTGAGGACAACGTTTTTGGCGTGTCTTTTTTCGCTCGTCTGTAAGAGCCCTAAGGACTCTTTGCTGTCGCGGTGTGGGTCGCAGAGCGCCGCGCTCATACATTTTACGGACCCTATGCGACACTCGGCGACCATAAAGTGTCGCTCGTCTGTGAGAGCGCTTAGGAGAGGCCTATGTTCAGCAGTGGACGATGATAGGCTGATGATGATAAGATCAAAGTAGATGGAAGAATTTTAGTGTGATGATTATGGATTATACCTCGGTTGTTTCGAATTCTGCTTCTCGCCTGACAAATATAGTTGTTTGCGCCTTTTATAAAAATAATCGAATATAACCAGCGAATTACGAGTAGTTAATCCTTGGCATATATAAATTAAGCATTGAAGAAGAAAGGAATGAAAGTGAATGTGAATAAAACTAAAGTAATGGTAATGGAGAGGGATGAATGTGTGACTGATTGTTGTATAATGATTGGGAACGAAAAAGTGCAACAAGTGAATGAGTTTGTATATTTAGGATGCATGTTTACTAGAGATGGGAAATGTGCGGGTGATATGCATAGGCGAGTAACAGCGGGAAACAAAGTAAACGGTGCTCTGCATACTATTGTGGCTAGCCAAGTAGTATCCAAAAAGGCACGACTTGCTATACACAGTGGTGTGTTGGTGCCTACACTTATGTATGGCAGTGAGTGCTGGGTATGGCAGAAGAAGCATGCAAGTAAAATTAATGCTGTTGAAATGCGTTCCTTGCGAAGTATGTGTGGTGTCACGATGAGAGATAGAGTGAGAAATTGTGTAATAAGAGATCGATGTAAATTGAAAGAAGATGTTGTGACAAGAATAGAGAAAGGTATGCTTCGTTGGTTTGGTCATGTGGAAAGGATGAGTGACAGCAGATGTACGAAAGAGATATATGTTGCTAATGTGAGTGGAAGTGTCGGCAGAGGGCGCCCTCGTAGGACGTATGCTGATCAAATCAGTTGCGTCCTACAAAAAGGGGAGGTGCGGAGTACTCGAAACCGACGGGCATGTATGAAGAGATGTATGGATGTGCATGAGGCAAAAGAGGTATGTAAACATCGTAGTAAGTGGCGCGCCCTGGTCTCTGCCTACCCCACTGGGAAAGAGGCGTGACGTTATAGATAGATAGAGATAGATATAAATTAAGGCTTGGACCCAGCAGTGGGTGGATGATGAACCCTTAACCTAAAGCACGAGTTCAGATATGCGTACCTACCGATCCAGTCAACTATTCAAGTAGGTATATAAATATTGAAACGTTTCTCTAATTCAATCTACATCCTCTTTCGCACCTACACAAATCGACATTGCGTCTTATCTCAAACCCAACCATGTTACACATTCTGATTGACATTATCAATTATAGTGTAGAGAAATCTCCTGTTCAAAACACACAATGTACCGGTCTTACTAGAGGTACTATTTATGATATCATTATTAACACTATTCATCATCATCATCATCTCAGCAAATGGACGTCCACTGATGAACATAGGCCAAGGATCGCCACAACGACCGGTCCTGCGCTGCCCTCATCCACACTACAACTACACTATTACTGGGTACAAAAACAGGTGGTCGACGTTGTCTATATTGAAAGACCATCAATCTGATCAACTTCCACTATGGAGATAACGTAGAAAAAAAATCAACTGTCCCATACATTTGATTCGAGTAGCTGACGTTTCCTATAAAACAACAAAACAATTTTTTTCTCGATGTCTCCATAGTGTAATTTGTTCAGATTTTTTGTCTAAACCACCCCTTTGAATATTACTACGGTGTTTTGTAGTAACCCCTGTATTATATAGGTATAGTTAAAGACCAGTTGGTAACCCTAAGCACTTAAGCATGTGCGACGTGTTTAGCGCAACGTGTGTCGGTCTTACAACTACAAATTAGCCGTTTAGTATTATATGTGACTTGCTTGCAGCGATGGACATCTTATATATTTGTCACGGGAACTAATGGAATACTAGAAGTGTCTAATGAATAGGTAGGTACTTTATCCTTTTCCCTACGTTCCTACTATCCTACTATTATTAGAAATGTGAAAGTTTGGATGCTTGGATCACACATAAACGGTGAAACGGTTTGAAGTTTGGCGGACGGCCATTTAATTTGAGACCCAGACTTAGAGGTCCCGTACATGAATGAAACTTAGTAATACGTGTAGAGTGAAACAAAATTAATAAAAAAGTAAATTAGTTGTAATCTGTTGAAGTTGGGGGAAAGGTTTCTCCTTATGATACCTTTTGTAGCAAGTGTATGAAACTCATAATATTTCTTATTAGATAGTCCACTCAATCTCCTACGGATTCATTATATCTATTTTAATGCAAATTCACGATAATGTTATGATAATGGAAGAAAACGAAATCACGAAATATCAGTTGAACCAAGCCAAATACATTCCGTAACGACCAAAAAATACCTCAGTGATAATATTCCATAAAATTAGCTGTCGTGGTTGCGTTTTGCTACTGCTTTTTGGAAGATTTGTCTATTTTACTAGTAATTTCTACTTTTGAACCCGGACTTCTGGAGATATGGAATATTTTATTTTAAATGCCTTTATTTTTCTTTTTATAATAATTATGACCGCCAAGCGGAAGAGCTTTTAGTTTTCGTAAAAATGGCTGGGTCCAAATTCGCCAAAATTCTTTGGCAAACACATACAATATGTTCTGGATTATCGTGCCGTTGGTTTTCCATGGCATTGTTGGGCTTCGAATAGCACCAGTCGGGTTTCTTAAGAGACGACTAATTCCGTTCCGTCAAGCATATTAAATACATCTTTGATTCTTTGACGCCCAAACCGTGTGGCTGCCGGTTATAGCCACTGACGACCCCATCTCTGATCGTATCGGCCTCCCGTTCCATCAGACATAGGAGGGTAAGGACGAGATTGCATCTATGTTTAGCGCATATTCTTATGCACTTCAAAATGTCCTGCGTACCATACCTGACTGTTTTTCTATAAAGATTAGGTCGCCGTAGTCGAAATCGATTAGGAATAGTCATCAGTTTTTAAAGTCAATGAAGACGAAATATGTGTATTGGGTAAATTTGGGTACTGTGTATTAATTGTAGAGTCTGGAAACAGAAATATCAAAATAAAAATAAAAAATAAAATGTAAATTATACAATGGAAGAAATCTATAGGAAGCAGACGGGTGTAGCAGGAAATATGAAAACCGATCGCGTCCGTTTTCGACTGTGTGCGTAAAAAAATCAAGTTTAAGAAAACGTCATGTCCTAATAATTGTTTGTCAGTTATCGATTCTTTATTAGTGGTTTTCAGGTTAGGCACCAACACTTTTATATTACTTACAGAGTGTAAAATATGAAAGGAGGCAACATTAGATCTTCCATACATTTGGGCCATGTAGCCTACGTGACGTTAGGTGAAAATGAAAACAAAACAATTTTTTCATGTTTTCCATATTGACTCCATAGTGAAAAGTTATTCAGTTTGATGGCCTCAAGCACCGTGCTTAGGTAACGCATTTAATTTTACACCCTGTATGCAGTGTTATTACTTTAAACTTTAAAGGATGATTTTTTTTACCCATGATACTGATAAAACCAATAGGAACTTCGCAAAAAAAACGACTTTTCATACAAACGTTCAATCTGCTGATTTGTACATTTTTTTTCATAAAATATGTTGTTGTAGGTACAGGGTGTTAAATTACACTGAAAAAAATGTTTTGTTAAATAAAACCGAACTTTAGTGACTTATAAACTGTTTGGTAGCACATAATCAAACATTTGGTTATAAATAACGAAAAGGTTTGTTATTTACAACCAAATGTTTGTTTATTTGCTACAAAGCATTTTTTTTTTGACGACCCGGTTGGTGTAATGGTTACCACGCCGGACTGCCAAACCAGGGTCCTGGGTTCGAATCCCGGTTCGGTCATGGATGTTTACATGTTTGTGCCGTTGTTGTATGGTTTCCATAATAAACAGCCTATTAATAGTGCTTTCTTGGGATCATTACAATGTATGTGCCTGTGAGCGTTATTTATTTATTTTATTTATTTATTTATTCAGTGTAAATGCTTAAGTATGGTGCTTTACTTAAGGAACTTAGACACTTCTAGTTCTAGTCTTCATACATCTACAAATTAATTTCACTTTCTCCGATGAGCCACCGATACGTTCCTCCACGACTTCTCATTCGTCGTCATTAGACAGGTGCCCGATTATCAACTGGACTCCATTAAAGTGTTTAACTCATATTTAACTCGATACCGTTCGTATAACCAGTTCTCGTTACACAATAATTATGTCTGTCTTGATATTATTTCATATAATTAAGCTTACTTTTTAGGGTTCCGTACCCAAAGGGTAAAAACGGGTATATTCATAAGCATACGCTGTCCGTCTACATAGGGTCCTTCTTAATATGCTGACACTTTTTTAAGGGGATGATCAGACCATCAAACTGAACAACTTTCTCTACGGGACCAACTTTAAAATCGCGAAAAAAAATCAGCTGTGTCACACAAAACTGCAAACTGTCTCGAGCCAAATGTATGGGACAGCTGATTTTTATTTCGCGATTTCCATGTTGGTCCTATAGAGAAAGTTGTTCAGTTGATGGTCTGATCATCTCCTTAAAAAAGTGTCAGCATATTTAGAAGGACCCTGTATATCCGTTTGTCTGTCCTACCTATAAAGGGCTGTATCTTTTGATCTACTTAAAATAACTACACGTACACAATTTTCACAGAAAATGCGTTATTATAACGCATTTGCTAACAAATAACAAAAAAAAGTAAAAAAATAATAATCCAAAAAAACCAGAAGAATCCCTAATCAAGAAACGTTTTTTTTCAACGTTTTTTTTTGCTCTATCGTAAAAACGGTAATACGTACAAGCGTCAAACTTAGTGTGATTATAGTGCAAACTCTACAGTATAACAACAAATAAGAAAAAAACGGTCAAGCGTGTGTCGGGCTTGCGCTACGGATCTTGGAGGAATCACAATTTTTTTTAAATATTGTATAGTGGTACGGAACCGTCCGTGCGCGAACGACTCGCATTTGGCGGGTTTTTTTAAAGATTTCGCTCATGTTTGTTAAAATTGTTTTTGTAACACATTCGCGGAAACAATGTTATACGAAAGCATCTCTAGAATTTTAATTAACTCTGCTCAAAAGATTCTTAGTTACGGACAAGGTCCGCAAAAACGTGCTGTGGTTTGTGGTTAGGTACCCTACTATTTTAGAATACCTAAGAATTAAATCTAGGTACATGAATAATAGGTATAGGATACTTTAGTCCACCGAACTAAGTACGTTACGTCCTACCTATTAAACTGAAGTGTCCAGCCTGGGATACCTAACAATGGGTAACAACACAATGTCGGTACTACCATATCCTTAGAGTAGACGTATGATCCCTCATCCCTTCCCAATAAAAATTCTCCCTTCGAACAGCAGCTTAACATAAGAATCATTTTGAATCAAGCTAATAAAAAAGACCGGGAACTCTTCAAAATAAACAACGTCATAACCCAAGACGTTGATAACTAAATCAACGTCATTACAAATACAAGTTTTGTCTCCGCTCATGCAGAAACCTCAATGACCGATTCCGTCAGACATACACGAGCAATTAGATGAAACCTGTAATCGTTTAATCTCAAGCCAGAGATGAAAGTGACCGATAATGTATCAGCTGCATCTGGAGCCAATGCACGACGTACCTGATGTATTTCTACATGTCATATTCCTGTCGCTGCGTTGATAAATCTATAATTTTAATGTTTCATGTTCTGTTTTTTTCGTAGTCCGTTTATTCCAGTTTAAGATTAGGTAGGTACTTGATGTTACCAAACGACGGATGACGACTGCGGTTGCTTATTTATGGTCTGATATCTGCTTTATTTCTTTTAAATTCTGTTTCTATCAGTGGAGACCAATGTGGAGAACCTATAATTGGCTTTCTGTTAACTATTCGAACTTGTAATGTGTTCTTCTGGTGTCAGAGTTTTTTCAGACCGCCTTACGGCCTCTGGCGTGGTTTTTATGTAAGGGCTACTACCACCAGATAGTAGCCGGAACCAACGGCTTAACGTGCCATCCGAAGCACGGAATATTTTTTTTCTTTTCAGTCAATCTGGTGATTTAACCTGCAATGTCCAAACCAGCTGGGGAAAAACGCACAAAGTGACATACTAGTATCACTAGGTGTCCCCCGTGGGAATCGAACCCACGACCTCCGTGTCGAGAGCCAATGCTCTTAACCATTAGACCACGGAGGCAATGTGTTAACAGCTGTTGATTACAAAGAAAATACAATAAATATAAAATCTTCTTTTTAGTTTAGATAGGTAGGTTGGTACATTAGTTTGCATTAGTGTTTTAGATTAACACTTTTGATCTCGTCCTGCCTAAGGCGTTATTAAGTTAGCATCGCGGTTTTACGATTCGAAAGATTACATCTTTTTATTTAAAGCTTTCACCATTTATTATCAATGGTGATTGATTAAATTCTACAACTAAGTCTAAATGTCTCTATAACTTAAAAGTTCATTCGTTCTTGACCTCGCTGATTGAATTAGTGACTTAGCTATTATGTAGGTAACGTCATTGAATACCTATTGAATTGACCATACTTTCTTAATCGTTTCTAATTTGCCAATCTGTTCTAAAGAATAGGTACTCACCTACCTATCATATAATACATACATGATTTCGATATTTTAAAGATGTTTGGCGAACGGCATGTATTTTGAGACCCAGACTTAGAGGTCCCATACATGAATGAAACTTCGTAATATGTGTAGTGTGAAACAAAACTAACAAAAAAGTAAATTGGTTGTAACCTGTAAAAGTTGGGGGAAAGCCGGGAAAGGTATTTCTCCTTATTATATCTTTTATATCAAGTGTGTGAAACTCATAATCTTTAATATTAGATAGTCCACTTAATCTTCTACTCATTCATTGTGTTTATTTTAATGACAATTCTATAATATTATGATAATGGAAGAAAACGAAATCACACACACTATCAGTTCAACCAAGCCAAATACGTTCCGTAACGACCAACAAATACCTCAGTGATGATAACATTAGATGAAAATAGCTGTAGTGGTTTCGTTTTGCTACTGCTTTTTGGATGATTTGTCTATTTTACTAGTAATTTTTACTTTTGAATCCGGACTTCTAGAGAGTTTTTTTTTAAATGCCTTAATTTTTTCTTTTTATAATAATTATGTCCGCCGTCCTGAATGGCTTTTAGTTTTCGTAAAAAATGGCTGGGTCCAAATCTGCCATTCTTCATGAGAGACTTCTAAAGAGTTAGACGGTTCTAAGCCAGGATCAAGTTTAAGTACGTTATAGGCAGACTTGTTATCTCTAAGGGATCTGTGATCCGCTAGATAGTGATCGCTCCCCCCGCGTCCCGCGCCAGCCCCTACCGGCCCTAGCAGCGGATCGTTGGCGCCACTAATACGATCAAGGGATCCGATTTATTGGCTATATCTCTGCATCTCCCGATACACCTGTACAGCATTTAATACGAGCGCGCAACAACCACGGGAACATTTATTGCGTATTGCGTAACTACTGCGCTTACCAATTACTTATTGCTCTCGTGCCACCATTCATTTCTAAACTGTCTACCGTACGCATTGTACTCATTTATTTATCGGCGTGCTCTTGAACTTGCTTTTTAACGTTTATCACAAGCGTTACATCTTTCCGATTGTTTCCGCTACATCGATCACCTAGCGATTCGTGCGTTAATCACATTTCGCTGTTTGATTTGATGCGAAATTTCTCTAAGATATGCACTTGTCGCTAGCTTTCACATTAGTGAACTTGTAATGTCGCATTTGGTTCCTATCAGCGGAGAGACGTTATCAGCTGATCGGATGTCGGGTGGTTGTGGGTGCGACACATGCAAGGCCGTGTCTTGCAAGAACTCTCTCTGACTATTGACTACCCTGTTCGATCAATATTACTCCTACACGAGGCTTGTCCACTTCGGGCTGACGTGACACTTCACCAGCGAAAACAGAAACTCATTAGAGGTCTTAACGACATGTATACGAGGTGCAACCCTAGCGATCGATGCGATGTCTGCGTGAGTAGACCTCTATACGGCTAGTGATATGGATCAATCTACTCAAGTCACTGGTACAAAGAATTTATAGGTTGGTGAACTCCAGAATCAATATAGGTTGTAGTTATTTTTGTTAACGGTCAATTTAGGTTATAAATTATGCATTTTGATGGGGACATAGGTAGGTACGCAGGGTCCAGCTTAATATGCTCAAGATTTTAAAGAGGATCATCAGACCAAGAGGACCGATTGGTCATCTATTGACGACCCGGTTGGTGTAATGGTTTCCACGCCGGACTGCCAAACCAGGGTCCTGGGTTCGAATCCCAGTTCGGTCATGGATGTTATATGTTTGTGCCGTTGTTGTATAATTCCCATAACAAAAAGCCTGAGGCTTACTTGGGATTATTACAATGTATGTGCTGTGAGCGTTATTTATATTTATATTTTATATTTATATTTACTACAAAAAAATTTTTTGGACTTTTTGCTAAGTTTACAGACCACGAACAAACGCATCAAACTCAAAAACTTTCTATATGGGACCAAAATCAATATGGAGAAAAAAAAAACAGCTGTCCCCCACATTTGGTCGAGGTCGAGTAAGATTGCAGTTTTGTATTTTTTTCGCGATTTCGTCGCAGATACTGTTGAGAAAGTTGTTCAGTTTGATGATCTGATCATACCCTTAAAAACCATCTACTTACAATACAGAGTGCAAAATTGAATGCGTGATATACCTGAAGCCATCACTATGAAGCCAAAATCCAAATAGCGAAAAAAAAAATCAGCAGTTCCATACATTTGGGTCCAGAAGTAGTCATTGACGTTTGTTTTTCAATTTGTTTTTTTCGCTATATCGATATTCGCTTCATAGTGAAAGTTGTTCAGTTTGATGTTCTAAAGCACGCCTTTAAGTATGTAACGCATAAAATTTTACACCCAGTATAATGGAAGCTTAGGTAATAAAATACCTTCACTATCTGCAATTTACGCACTTTATTCAAATGATGCAATCACTAAAACGACTCGCAAACTCTATCACAATTCACGAAGTTAATCAAAGAGAGTGTGAAACGTCCCTAACTACCTACTAATCCACGATCGCACATTGAGGAATATATCAAAGACAATTGAGTTTGATTTTACGACCCTGCCTTTTATGGAGTTCCGTCAATGGTGAAGCTAATAAAACGTCCACCCAGCACCTTGTTACTGTCTACTTTGAAAGACGTATTATCGTCTCGTCTTCAGAAATGAACGTTTATTTTAATATTGTGGGTAAACGCTTAGGTAATAGACAGAATACTAACAACGGTAGATTTAAGCTTCCTATAGCTGTGTGTATGTTTATTAACTGGATAGTAAAGTGGTAAATAAGATGACTAGCGTGCGGTTGTAGCTGGAATAACAAACGGCGAAAACTACATTGTTACTCTTTTGTCTTAGGTGCCTAGACAGGGTGTAACAAAACACACTAGTAATACTTAAGGACGTGCTTCAGACTATCCTGAACAACTTTCACTATGGAGCCAACATCGAGAAAAAAAAGACTGCTGTCCCATACATTTAAAGTCGAGCCGGTATTGCAATTTTTTATGAAATTAAATATTCGCAATTTCGAAGTTGGCTCTTTAGTGTAAGGGTCAGCGCACACCTAGCGTAAAACTGTTCGAGCATGCGCGAGCAGATTTCATTGATTCAATTGATAATGAACTCTATTTCCATTGAAATAAAGTTGAAAATAGCTTGCAAGTGATTAAATCCCTTCAGCGTCTGTTCGAGTATGCTCGCGTATGCTCCTCGCGGCGACGCGAGCAGTCGCGAGCATGCTCGCGCATGCTCGCGCATGCTCGAGCATGTTCGAGCATACGCCCGTGTCGATGCTTGCGATCCGTCGTAAGTGTTGCCACCTCTGCCGGTTTCGGACTAAATCTAGCATATTTTTTAACTACTTTAGCCCGAAAAGGGCAATTTAGTACAGAAAATATATAATAATCTAACTCTTTTTGAAAATACAATGAAAATCTCAAAGGTCGAAGCAGATTTAGTAGGTTTTCAAATTGTTCATATTCCATTTTATAGTAGTCATAAAATAACTGTCCCTTGAACTTTAAACCGTAGCACAGGGTGTGGTATTCCCCAAATGTACATCTTTCTTGCCAGGTTGCTTCAGCCCATATTCTTCTTTCAATTTTGTGTCGTCCTCTTTTCATTTTATTGATGTGCTCTTCTTGCTCCTCTTCCTCTGCTAGTAACCCAATAATTACCAAATCCCAGTCCACCATACTTTAAAATTACTCTTCGCACGTCTTTACTTTAAAATATTGTAAACACAACTGCAAAATTCATTGTCAACTGTAGCAACACGGGAGCATCCGCGAGACTGTTCGAACACGCGCGAGCATGCTCGCGCATGCTCGAGCATCCGCCGCTGCCGCCGGCGGATTTTGCCGCTAGGTGTGCGCGACTGCAAAGAACATGCTCGAGCATGCGCGAGCAGATTTACGCTGGGTGTGCGCTGACCCTAAGTTGTTCAGTTTGATGGTCTGAAGCACCCCCTTAAGTATTACTAGGGTGTTTTGTTACTATGGTACCTATGGGTACAGTTTACCAAGAAATCATTAAATAAAATAAATGTCTCTAGAAAGTTTTTCCAGTTAAAAATTATTTGTAAAGGTACAGGTTGTTAACAGAAGTGGGTAGTAATATTTAAAGGCTTGGTTAAGGGTTACGACACATAGATCTTCGGCTATCGACGGTTTGTCCATACAAAAAATCACGATTATTGTGGGACGCCGTTCGCCACGTCTATGCGAAAGGGTGCTTACGGCGCGGCGTCCAATACTATTCGTACCTTTTGTATGGACAAACCGTCGATCAATATGTCGTAACCCTTAGATGATCAAACTGAACAACACTCACTATGGAGCAATGGAAATCGCTAAAAATATCCAGCTGTTCCATACAAAACTGCAGTACCCTACCTACCCGATCCAAATGTCTGAAACAGCGGATTTTTACGTGTCTGTGAGAGTTTTTTAGTTGTTTATGTATAACGGTTGTGAATTCAATCATGTAGGTAAGTAGATAAATATTATACAGGGTGAACTTGATATCACTAGCATCCTTTTAAACTAAGAGTCTACCCATCAAACCGAACAACTTTTACTATGGGAGCAAAGCAAACCAATCGGAGCAAAAAAAAATCTGCTACTGCATACATTTGTGTTGCACGCATTGCAGTTTAGTATGGAACAGCAGATTTTTTGTTGCTCCGATCGGTTTGCTCCCATAGTGAAAGTTGTTCAGTTTGATGGGTAGACTCTTAGTTTAAAAGGATGCTAATGATATCAATTTCACCCTGTATAAAAAAAACAGCAACTATAAAATACTTTTTATAAACCTAATCAAATACAAATATGGATAGCTAGTAGTGAGTAAAATAAAACAGACAATTTTTATTTAGTATAAAGTTTTATTATACTTACTTAATAAGCTTTAACTGTAAACCTTAACATATAAAGGTACGAGCTTTTATGTTTAATTTAATATTTACAACCTTCACTATCTGATATTCGAAGTCGTTATAACTCTAATGCGAGGTTTTACTATTGTAAATTATATTAAATATTTACAGTACAATACTGACACTATTTACAACATAAATCATAACTATTTTATGGCTTCCAACATTTTATCTCTATGGCGGTTCATTATTTTAAACATAATTTCAATATAGGTGAGAAAAAAATAGCCTCTTAATTTTTATATAAAAATAATTCTATAACAAAGCAGTCTGTGGAATTAAATATAACGTAAAATGTAAAATAAATTATTTATAATAAATATTTAAATGCTGAGCGACGGCCTTTTCTTTCGCACGCTTTTGCTGTTTTTCCCGAATATCGTGCCAATTACCTGTAAAAGAAAATAATTTCAATTCTGACTAAAAACTGAGAGAAAAAAATTCTTATATTGCACTAGCTGTTGCCTGTGACTCCGTCTACGTGGACCTTAAAAAAGTACCTATTCTATGTGTTAATCCAGAACATCTGTGTGCCAAATTTCATCCAAATCCGTTCAGCCGTTTATGCGTGATTAAGAGACAAACATCCAAACATCTAATCTAAACTTTGACATTTATAATATTAGTGAGTCTACAGAGTAAAGCCTCATTCGCACGGGCGTAATTCGATCGCACGATGAGACAATTTATCTGTCATGTTCAATAGAAATAAGCACAAAAATAAATTGCCTAAAATGGCCTCATCGCGCGATAGAAATACGCCCGTGCGAACGACTACTTATGCACCAACAAAATACGATAAAATCTCCTTATATTCAACAGATGCATAAGTTTTACAGTGCCAAGAAAGAAGAAATCATGGCAGAAATAATGTGTCGACAGATATCGCCAACTCAGAACTATTTTAACGTATAATAACTTTATGATTTTAACAAATGAACGAGGGAAATGGAGCTGACGGCCACCGTCCTGTAATGGAGAGATTCTAAAGCACTAAATAGTTGTTATAGGTATAAGGCGGACTGAAGACCTGATGAAGATGGCGGGAATTCGTTGGTCGAGGGCAGCGCAGGACCGCGGGTTGCTTACATCCAGCAGTCACCGTCTATCGGCTGAGATGATGATGAAATTGTTGAAGGTCGAAAATTGTGATTATCTGATCCAATTCCTACCTTGGAGACAGAGTAAGCGGCGAGCTTGCGCCTGGGCGCGGGCAGCAGCAGCGCCAGCGCACGCGCCTCCCGCAGCAGCGCGTGGAACGCGAGCGCCGCGCCCGCGCACGACTCCGCCGCCGACACCTCGTAGAACTGACACCCAAACCGCAGCGACAACTCTTGACCCTCCTCGGCGTGGACCTCTCTGATAAACAAAAGGTAGGATAAGACAAGAAGCACAGAATCATACCTATCTACTTCTAAAAACTGTCAGACCCAAATCTACAATACGTTGAAAATTATATGTTTATGCCGCTTTCATTGATATAATAAGTATGTTGACAATAATGTGAATAGATATCAGACACGCCTTCGAGTAAAATATTTATCCGACGCACACACATTTTTCACAGAAAAAGAACTGCAACAAAACTTTATTAACATTTACGACACGTTTTTTATCGATATCCCCGCTGCTGGGCAAAGGCTGCCCCATTAATCCTCCAACGATCTCTGTTCTGGGCAAGCTCTGGCCGTTTGTCATCCAAAGCATCAAAATACTGCCTCCTCGGCATAGAAAGTTACCTGGCATGTTCGAGGTCACGTTTGTTCCCCAAGAGGGTGACAGCGGCACAGCCAGGCAGCCTGGACCGTTCGAGCAGGGAGAGCAACTCGGCTGCAGCCAGGAACGAGCGTCGCTCACACACGGAGTACACCACCGCGAATGCGTCGCCCCATCGCACGTGCTCCGCCAGGCATCCTCGTATCTGGAGACGGGCATTAGCTACAGAAAGGCTTTTAATGTTACACAACTCAAATTACTGCTAACCTACGTTACATAGGTATACCGACTGCTCTCAAAAGGTGAAAGAAAACATCGTGAGGAAACCTGCATACGCTGAAGAAGAAATTCCACGTATGCGTATTGTGAATTTGTGAAGTCTACCAATCCACATTGGGCACGCGTGGTGGACTATCGATATCGCCCCTACATCCTCCCTGAGGGTAGGCCTGTGCCCTGCAGTAGGACGTATATAGGCTGGTGATGATGACGATGAGATCGAAATCATATTTTTAAACCGTCTTATCGAGTCTACAAAGACTGACATGCATATTATTATACAGGTAGGTACCCTAACCTTAAACCGTTTATTCCCACTTTCACATAAAACGAGACAAAGGGAGTTGGAAATGCCACTGGACAGCCGGTCATGGACAAAACATTGACGCCTTCAAGGCAGATTATTAACGTATGAAACAGTTATGATATAAACCCGATGAGCAATACAAAATTAGAACAAAAATAAACATGAACTGAACTTCAGTCCAGCACATAATTTGCGGTTCATCGCCCTCCACTGAATCCGTTACATCACAACACAGTCTCCAGCTGTGGATCGTACTAATTCCTAAAAATAAAATCAAATTCCAAAAAAATCGAACTGAGCCTTATTATGATGCGGTCATAAGTCACAACCGCATCTGGGCCAGCCGCTGCACCGAATTAATTTATCGGCGATTGCGCAACACGGAACATCGAATTCGAAACCGTTTTGTTCTTTCAGTTCCGTTATGAGTTAAATCGGTTAATCATCTTTGTAGAGAACAAAAACAAGTTTGACTCAGTTAACTAAAAGTTGTTATCAAAACATGAATAATTTACGTAACTCGATTCGTTTCGCGTGGGTTTAGTCGGGGGATAGTATTGTGGAGCCCGCCGGCTAGCGCAGTAGCGATCGCATCTGATAAGTCGATACAAGGTCCATAAAGTTTGTCTAATTAAATTGTACGGCGAGCATCAGCCCGCTCGTACCCCGCACGCCGCACCTCTCACCCGCGGCCCGCAAGCCTGTCCGATTCAGATTAACATCTCCATCCATTGTTTACTGCTAAATTAAGTTTGGCCCTGTCTATCGCTTCATTTGCTACGTAGTACGTAGGACTGCAACTTAAGTCAAGTCGACGTCAACCGTTTGTTATTTATTAAAGTTATGAGTTTATATCCATAAGAGGGGATTTATATTATAGTTAACTAGTTGCTTACCGCGCAATTGGATGTGTCTAGTATTTCAACCTCTGAAACTGCACCGTCAAACGCAACTCTGTGTTGATAAAGAAAATCTGAAACAAAAAGATCACGTTATAGCAAATAGTTATAGGTGTATTGATTTTATATGAAATTATTTCAGATACTAAGTGTATAAGATAAAGATAAAACTACAGAAGATAATATATTAGTCTTCAGTAAAACAAGCAATACGGCAAAAGATGTGGCAAAAGTATCATCATACTTTATCTTGTTTAAAGACGGAAGTAAAGGTCATCTCAATAAATTTAAAAATTCATATATCATACACCCACATACTGATGTTAATTGCATTAATTAAATGTGGGATTGGAAGACACTCTTTATAAAATTTTATCAAGCAATAAATGGATGTATAACATACATGTAACCTATAATTTTCACTACTTCATCGTACATTTTATATATGGTCATCACAACGTAGGTAAGCTGTTCTGTAATATGATTCAATCAGTGAACTTACCTCCCGTAGAGTATTCACCGATGTAGCGCTTTGTTAGATAACGCACGACCACCGCTGCAACAAACACAATTTATGAGCAATTTCAAAACATGACAATTCTTTGAATCCTCAACATTACGTTACGTCATAAATAAGACATTTGTGCGTAATCAATAATCATTGATCACGAGATCACAATAAGGTAAGCAGGCGACCCTGACAAACTCACAATCAATTAAAAGGTCATTAAACCTAACTTTCTACTGGAAGCATCGATAAACATTGATTAGTCTTTTCATACAGCGCATACCACTCCTGGTATTCCCATCGGAAGGGTCTGATACAAAGCCAACAGTTATCAACAACAATGACTCGGCAAGTTGCGTCATTGTGTGAATAGCCACGGAACAGGCTACCGACAAAATTAAGTGCGGAGAATCCTGGCAGCCCATCAATAGGAACTAGAGAAAACTATTCAAAAGACTGATTACTTGTCTGACGACGCGACGCGACGCCTCACGCTATCTCAAACGTGTCCGAAGAAATTATGTGAGTACTTGGCTCTTTTATGAATAATGATTAGATTCTAACTCCGGAGATAGGTGCCGTATTCGTTGATGAAACCGTAGTCATGCTTGCTCTGTTAGTAACTTCACAACATAATGATAATAATAAACACTAAGACGCTGAACGCACCATTAACGTCGTCATTGTTATTTTAACGACTCTCTCAGACGGTGCCTAGAACCTTTGTTTTATTGATATTGAACATTTAATTGTTCTCTCTGCAAATCATTAAACTTGTTTCTAACTTTATAATGGGCTTGCGTTTGGCCTCCGTCTCACATGGTGATAAGCAATGACGTGGTCGAGGATAGACAATCTTGTCTAGTAGACACCAATATTGTAATTATACCGGGGAACACATATAAGTATCGGGGAACACAGTCACAAGGAGAAGGATACGCCAACTCCATGTGTGAACTAGAAAAGATGTGGCGTATCGTTTTGTAGGAATTACGATGAATTCACCATATTGAGGTGGTCCCGGCACCTTGTAGTCCGGCTGTAGAACGTTAAGGGTACTGTCATTTGTGGGCACTTTGGAGTTAGATTGAAACGAGCGAATCGTCAGTCGTCACCTATTTTTTTTCGGCATTGGTTTATTCTTTGGAGTCTATAGTATAGTAGAGCTACAAAAGCTGTACAAAAGTTTAGGTTGGAGAAAAAGTCCACAACTTTAAGAGCTTGAGGTATATTCGCGAAATTAAGAGTTAATTATTCGCAAATTTAACATAATGTTGAATGGACTCCGTTTGAAGGAATACAAGCCACGCCATATGCATTGAGATTGACAATAGAATTGCCTTCGCACCAATTTGACAATGTAGGTATTTATATTGTCAAATATGTAGATTATAAAACCTAACACCTACATACGTTTACTATTCAAGACATATTAAGTGCTTGTCTATCGATAGCAAAATCGCGATTTATATTCAGGAGCCAGTCGCGCCGCGACTTTCAACAAAGGAGCATATTCCCGAAGGAGTTTATCGTTGCTACCATTTAGGTCCGATTCTTGACCCAAAACGGTTACACAACGGCCGCTGCGGCGCAATGACTTTATGCAACTGCACCACGCAGCCGCATGACAATGCACTTGAAATGGGTTTCGTACGCGTTTTGGTCCAAAAGTCGTGCTGCTTATCTTCGTTCTAAATGTGGATGTATATTATTGGTGTGACTATGGACGTCGTAGCAAAGATAATCCTATTAAAACAGCAAACGAGAATTCTATGACCGCAAAAACTGTGCCAAATTGACGCAATGAAAAAGTAAATAACAACAAGTAAAAATGTATACAATGTTATGTGAACAGACACAACGTTGATCAACAGTCAATAAAGCCACAGGAGTCAATATGACATCAATAAACAACGAATGTCTGTTTACAGCCGATATAAAACTTGAAGTTTTAACGAAGCATTGGTGAGTCGCAATGTTACCACATACGTTTTATAGCTTTTATGAAACGAACGCAGAATTCCACACTCTCGTTTTCCTTTCAATTTTTTTCTGCAATGAGTATTATAAGTGCGTAAGACTTTCTCTGAGATCAGATTACGATTTTAAATCGTTATGATGAAGTCCCAATACTCCAGTTTTTTACTAAACCATTTTTTTCTTGATTGATCATAACATCAGTCTGAAGTAGAAAATATTCCCCGTTAATGACATTGAACGCATAAAAATATGAATCATTCATTACACAATTTAATAATCAACGAAGCATGAAGACAAATTGCTTAGATCAAACAACACGGCACCACGTGGGTTGATAGATGAAACCTTATCTGAAACAATGGACGATGCATCGACAGGAATCTATAGGGTAATTAATAGATTACCCGCTTCATCCATCACCTGTCGAACTAACCATGATGCACCATCTTCAAGATCGTTATATAGAATAAAAAACAGTTTTTATACTAATCCACTTTTATATAACGAACTTTATACAAGTAGCAGATTTTTTATAGGGATTACATATAAGTATGTAAATCATACGTGTTTTGCGTTTTGATACAACGAAATTCATTTTACAGTTTTCATTTCCTCGTGTATTTTCTCTAACACATGCGTTACAGATACAACTCCTACCTTATAATATGACAACCACTAAATCATAATCGACGACGTCGTCAGTCAAATACCTAGTACATATAGCTCATAATCGATTTAAAATTGTAGTCACGTGAGCGCATTACAGACAAACATCTTCGGTGCGGAGTGCTGTATGTCGACGATGCATCAATACCGGCGGTCATTCATCATGCCATTGCCGTGAGAAGGTCGGCGCACGCGCAGTCGATCGTTGCGCCTCGTCTCACCGAACGATTGAGTTCTGCCGACTCGGGCGGTTGTTAACAACACATTTCGGCACCAATGTGACATGAAAACCCGCAAAAAGTTACAAAGCAACTTTAATATGGACATAATCACCTTTTCAGACTTGTGATAAGAAGCAACGTTATGGCTTCCTCCAAAATTGCGAAAGTTCATTGCCCGTTTAAACAAGTATTGGTTTTTTGTGACGAAAACGAATGCGCTCTTATGACAGGCAGACTCGTTAATTGATATACTTTATTGGATCAATGTAATTATTGTTTCAACACGGACAATATTTAAGTTATTCGTTGGATAAATACAGGGCAAAATGATAAATATCAATTTTGAGAACGGTAGTGCTACATTGTGACCTAGATATTGTAGAGCAGATAAGTACGCTGAAGGGAAGGAACGTACCTTCTTAATAAGCATCCAGTGTAACGGTCTCCTTACTGTATAATGCAGTTGAAGAATGAGTTCCAAGAAAATGGATCTGAGTTAAGGTTTGAGTCGGTTTGACGTATGGGCCTGCCCGTAGAGATATCGATGTCCTAGACGGTAAACGATGTTAGTCGGCCGCGGATCCGTGACTGACGAGCGCCACTCCCACTGGGGCAGTTCGTAGACAGGATCTACTTTAAAAACAATTTCGCATGTCGGCCCTGCGTCCGTCAGTAATGAATTGCAAACGCATGCGTCGCAGGATGGCTGGGCGGCCGCGGCCGGTCCGTCAGCCGTCAGCCTGCCGACAATTAGGGCGGTGCAATTACAACCAGTCGCCGGCGACTCGGCCGGTGGGTCAGCGGCGCGATTTCCCGACGGCTGCGACGCGACGCCTGGCGCCAACCGAACATGTTGTGTAATGTTAAACGTCCGATCAGGCATTAACGCCGTACTCGAGGTCGTTGCTCCACACACGCTCATAATAGGTATTGCAAATTGGTCTGCTATTTATAAAAGAACCTGCTGTATCTGTTTGAGCTCCGATTCCTGATACAGTTAGTGCAATGCAATGTTCACGAACAGTCCTGCAGTATCTATATTCCTATACTTGTACCTAATGTGTAAGTATTTACACTTATATAGCAAGTTGTGGACCACAACAACGTTTTGCAAAAGCATTGTCTTTGTCACGCGAAGTGTTCAAGAGTCGAAAGGTCATTGACATGAAAACGACGTGAAGCTCTCTGTCAAGGACTTAGCGACACGATTTTAATAATTTAGCAAATTATATACTTCCTAGTACTAACGAATATGAAATAATACGATTAATGTGATCTGAAGTAGCAAACAGAATCGAAAATACTACTTCTGAAAAGATAAACGCAATTCACAAAATTCAAATGAAATCAAATATGAACATTGATAAACCAGATAAAGATTTATATTACAGTAATGATAATGATGTCGTACTTGCCCGCAATAAAATAGAGCATAATATACTTAATTATAAAACGGTTGGAATGTAACAATTTAATATTTGCTTAAGATTCTCGACTAGGACAATGCATGAGGGGGAATAACAGTTGATAATGAAGAATTCCATACAATGGAATGCGCTGATAAGATTGAGTAAATATATGGATTTATCATCATGAATATTACTGACTGTAAATAACAGTGGTAAGTAATTACTTCACTTTCAGGTTTTTAGTAACAATTTTAATTATTCTACAATTTTATTAATAAATATACACGTGTGACTCCTGAAGACGAATTAAAGTTGTATGCTGAACAAATATATTATTATCTTTCTAAATGATAATACTTAACTAAATATTTCAGTTTCATTTTAAACAGTAAATAAATAAAATAGACATTTGATTTGATTTAAATACCTAATTTAGAATTTGTATGGTAACGTTTTAAATAATGCTGGTCGGGACAACGAAATATTCAAATATTATTGCTTTTTTATTTTTTTTAAATTATGTGAAAACTATTTTTTTACTATTTTCTCGTTCATACAATAACCAAGTTTTTATTTTAGAGCATTATTATTATTCGGTACCTACCTACCCTTTACTCCTATTTGGAACTTGAGATTTAGATCATTGGAAATTCGTTGAAACGGGCAGTGCTTGTTTTTATTATTATCTAATATTACAATTTTCTTTTCATGTCTAATATATTTTTCAGTTCGTTCTAATATCGATCGCTAAAATAATAATTTTAAGATCGTAGGTAGGTATGTACTTACAGCTAGGTACTACATCATTTATCATTCTCAACCTATAAGTACGAACTTACACTCGAACGGACCAATAAAATATCCTTGCTTTTGTAATTAACAAGTTCTTTTGATTACGAAATTGGTCTCAATATTTTATTTATTTCATAAGTTCGTTATGTCTTCGTAATAAAACCGCAATAAAAAGATAATAATTTTCCTGTTATGCATTATTCTGAGGCAATAACATCTTTAAAAGGCAATCTGGTCACTCTAAATAAAAGGGCTTCTGCCTTAAATTGGCATGAGTCCAATTCCAATCTTTGTGGGTATTTTATTACTGATGAACTGTGTAATTATTGAGTCGTTGTTTTTTTCGTTTTAATTCATGTTCTTGTTCTTTGGAATTAGCTCTTTCCTTTTTCAATTCAACGTAAATTTTTATTTGCACAATATAATAAGCGACATCAATAAGCACTAACCTGATTTCCCACTTCGAGGACTCCCTAGTACCACCACCCTTATACGGTTTACGGTCATCTTCATTTGGACAGTCTTTGTTTTTCACTGTTTTCTCAATAATCTCTATCAATCGGACATGTCGATCGATCACAAATTAAGTCGATACATCACTGAGTAGACACAAAACTTTACGGAGATCGAGAGTTATCGTAAATACTTTCGTGAAAGCAATATTTTTCGAGAAGTCTGGCGTGCAGTAAGAATGTCTTACTGCCGCGAAGTTTCCCGCGCGACTGCGCCGGCGTCTCTCCGGTGCATGGATCAAAAGCGCGTACGCAGCCTCCGTCGCGCCGCCTATACATCCTCCGCTTTTATTATTTGTTGGTTGCGGAGTGGTCGTATCACTCTTCATACCTATTTCTTATTCTTTTCTTTTGTTTGAGATTCAAACAATGACAGTGATATTAACATTGTAAATTTCTACTCATATGACTACAATTTTCTTACCAAACTTATCCAGTAACATATAGGTACAGCACAGCGCATATTGACATCAATTAAAAAGACAATTATTTTTAATCATCTTAAAAAAATGAGATTCTCTGTTTGATCCCTACGTAGGTACTTTGAATAGTCGTTTTGCGACCATCAGGGTAACTCAAAAACAATCTTAATTTATCATCCAATGATTTGATACTGCCAATTAAACTATTCTATTAAAGATAGCGGTAGAAGAAATTTTAATTGCATAAGAAATAAGTAAGTAAACCAACTTTAACAAATCTGCTACGAACATGAATGCAACATTCCTATGTTTCTTGGCACTAATTCTGACTTCATAGATTAAATTAAATTAGTGTGAAGTAATTTGGACTACTTACAGTTTTTTTTTTACGGATTTTAGTTAGTCCACCATGTCCAGTCATCTACGGCATTTCCAAAGCAATCAATGCGAAATTGAGGGTTGGATTGAATGGAAACGATGACACAGTCTCGGGCACGTCTGCGACATGTCAAGGTGAGAGCAGAGGCGCCGCAATAAATTCGCTCTTCGCAAGCAACGTAATTGGACTGCCCCGCCTACGTCAACTTTCCTGTATTATCCAGACACCGTGGTTTTCAATACTAACTTCTAAGTTTTCAGACCACTAGTCTAGTACCTATCTAAGGCTAGATTTAATGTTACCTTCATAGAAAACGGAGCGTAAAATTGTGCGGCACCACAGCCGTCTTGTTCAAAGCATTGCTTGATGCGGACTATTGAAAGAATACCCCAATTTCGTCTTGTTCGAGTCTTAACTTTGCGCGCGCGCTGGTAACATATCTGCTTTTTTTTGTAAAATATCAGTGGCTAGATTCGAAATTATCACTATTAGGGATCTCGAGGAGCTGGAAGTGCCCAACTGGACTAAGATGGCAGAGAAGAAATGAACGGCGTGTTTTCTTGTCGGAGGGCCAAGACCAACTTCGGATACCGGACAAACATCAACTAATTTCAATGTAATATTCATCAGTAGGTAACATCGTTGGTGATTTGTAGAGAGAGCGAATATGACGAAATATATTACAAATTCTACAAACCTAAAAAACACCGACAATATAACGAATATCTGCACGAAGTGGCGAGATATCGCAAGGGCACTGGTCTGTGCGCAAGAAAACGAAAAGATTTTAGGGGATACCTTTGCCTAGCCATGGGACAAAATAGGTTAACAAAAAATACTTCCACCAGTAGAGCTACCATAGAGCAAGAACACGAGAAAGATGGTGGTCTAAATTCCGTTCTCCATCATTTAAAAGAGAACCATAAAGAACACGTCACACGCTTCATTGAAATAAATTACATAATTGACAGTGGACATCAACATAATGCTAATGCATATTTCCAGTTTGGACTAACTATAGGTACGATATACATATACCTAGGTATATCATATCGGGACTCGCTTCGCAAAATTTCTCCTAGGGCCCAATGTAAAAGTTGTCAAAGAGTCGCACAGTTCAATACCTACCATGTTGTTTTTATCGACTAACTAGAGTCATAAATCACTGGACATCACATGAAAACTGCTAGAAATAAATGTCTCTATAAATTCCAAAAGGCATGCAGGTAATTAAAATGACAAGTGAATACCTAATTGAGTAACTAGTCGGTACTAGTATAAAAGTAAAACTCAATAAAATACAGATAAACCTTATTTGTCACTGTTCATTAGCGATCTTGCAGATATGAACTTTCGAAAATAGAAGAAAATACATTTGCATAAAAGTTAGAACGAGGTTCGCGTTTCTCCGCTCATTAAGGAAGGTTGGGATGGGAAAAAAGCATGGCGGTGGCTCCTCGTCGCAAATTGATCGTTAGCCACTAGACTACTTCCTCGAATAGACCACCTTACCGTATTTATGCAATCTTTGTCATAGTGACGATGGACCCGCTTTTATAGTTTCCCGGTTGTATTTACATGTTATATTTATCTTAATTTGCATTTAAGATTGTGCTGTGACTGTGAGTTGTGATACGAAGTTTAACAGCAATTCAATTTAGTTAACAATAGATATCCTTCAGAAAGATAACAAATTGGACACGCAGTTGGCTGTTACCCGATAGTGTCGTGTCGACATTCGCTTTACACATTTATTAAAATTCACAAACTACCTATTGGTTATTGATTTGATTGCAAAACATAAAAGCTAGCTAACCTAACACTACAAAGATTTACGAAGGTAAATACTTAGTACAGTCAGCGGCAGAGAAATCTAACCCCCTTGCACTTATAAAGATTTAGATAGATAGAGGGGTCAGGTTTTTCTGAAGCCCACATCACCAAAGAAAGAATATTTTCAAAATAATACCTACTTCATGCTTAAAAATCCGAAAAGGCAAAAACAGTCCTTCAGCCTAAAATCCGTGCCGATAATACTAATTTGAAAGGTGAAGCAAATAAAGTCAAGCAAGAATCAAGAGTGTAGTTAGCTCATGTTCCCCTGTCGATGTGTAATTAATTATCTTAAATCTGTTAATGTTGTTATTGTAAAGATATACGCATGATACCTGATTTGTTGCTACACCCGTGTTATTATTTCCAATATTCAATTAAGGTATCCTAATTAAATTACTTATCACCGGCTTGGGCAATGTAAATAAGGTATTTATTTATTTAGTCGTGAGCAAAATGTTTCGCAAACTCGCGTGTCAAAACTCGTTTGTTAATGGTCTGAACAATGGCAACACCGTTCACACTTGCCTATTAAACGATTCATATCACTTCATCTTTAACCTCTAGAGGTGTATTTGAGTTACTAAACATTCGTTTAGAAACAATTAAAGGCTATTTCAATCGCATTGTTGCACCCAGCTGACTTGATTGAAATATATGTATGTATAAACTTGACTTCGCATTCGTTAAAAAGAAATATTCATTGCTGCATAATATTCCACGAAAGAGTTGTTAGGGATATTCACATTGCTGTCCAAGATATCATATTGTGGAAAGCTGTAATCCTAATCAAATCAAATCAAATCGTTTATTGCATTGCCACATTGTATGTACATAGGTTATGGATATGGTACATGAGATCTTAATAATTTTACAATGTAGCACCCCGTCAGGGCATAACAATATGGAGAGGACTTAAATTAGGTATTACATGCGATAAATCTATATAGTATCGTATTATCATAAAATTACATCTATGACAAAGACAAACGAATTTATAATCAAAGAATAAAATAATATAAAATACAAAAACATTATTAGAATTTCTATTTAACAAAACATTTAGCAATTAAATTAAAGTTATCATTACAATAATGGATTTACAATAGGAACATTTACTAGGTATTTATTTTTAATATTTGCAATTTACTCAAATAATAGTCTATTATATACCATCCAAGCTTATATAATTTATTATTTATTTGCGATATTTATTTTATGTTGTCGTTGAAAAACTCATTTATACAATAATAACATTTGAAGCAAGAAATTCTTTCAGTCTTCTTTCAAAGGCCGCAGGAGACTCTATATTTTTAATGGTGTTAGGTATTTTATTGTATATTTTTATTATCATAGACTGTGGGCCAGAAGTGAACAGTTTTAATTTAGAAAAGTAGTTTTGAGTTTATTTGAATCACGATCGTTTCACTTCTTTTTAATATTTTTTACAGGGGAGTACAGGTGCGAGTGTTTTCTAGCGAATTTGCATGATTCAAAGATGTAGATGGAAGTCAGTGTAAGTATGGCATGTTTTACAAAATGGGGTTTACAGGATTCCATTTGACCGATATTTGTAAGTATTCGAATACATTTCTTTTGAAGGATGAAGATATCTTGAATATCTGTGCAGTTACCCCACAAAATAATACCATATGTGAGTCTTGAATGCGCATAAGCGTAATATGCAGAAAGAGCTGTTTTAAAGTTTGTTAGTCTCTTTAAATTGTAATCCTAGGTCTATATACCCCAGGTAGGGTTAATACGATGAATGATGATGAAATTACACTAGCATGTCCAAACTGTGTCCAACATGAAAGGTCGTGAGCCCGTCACCATCTACTCGTAATAGACAATGGAGTCAAAACACTTATAAAAGTAAAGCATGTAGGTAGGTACCTTTTTCACAATGTATTCACCACGGGCAGGCATTTGTCAGTTGTGTAAACTGACAACGTATGAAATGCTAAAATATAATTTGACCTGCAAGACTACACAGACCAACAGCTAACAGCAGCACAACAACAAACAGCAAAGACAACAAACAATAATTGGCTGCATTGGATTCAAATGGACCTCTATAATGGGGCTTCCATTCGTGGGGGGAAACCAATACTTGTGTGGTATCGTAGGAAGGTACTCAAGTATAAAACCAATGCACGAAAAAAGGTAATATTCAAACCGAAAAATCAATTTCTTCATCGCTCTCTTTAGGCGTCATGTCTAACAAAAGATTATGAACATAAAGGCCAATTTCACAACTATAATGTGCGAAGAACGTTGCGTAAACGCAGAAAACAATGAACCAAAGATAAGGTAATTCTCTGAAGAACAAGGTATTCTTATGCTCCTATTGATCGGATAGTAACTCGATCAATCATCTGCGCACAACTGAAGAAGGTGGGTCGAGAGGTGACGAAAACTTTGATTGAAAGACGGTTCTTAAAGAAACCACTTTATAGTTAACTGGTCTGGATTTTAAAAATTTTTTTAGGTAATTAATTATTGAGCAGTAACAATATCAAGCTTCGCATCTAAAACAAACATAGAATGGCATTCATTCTCTTCAAAGGTGAAATGAGGTGGTTTATCTTCCTCATTTTATTCGTCTGGTTATATCGGATCTGCTTCCGCATTATTTTTTCCTTTACTATTTGAGCACGACATTCTTCAATGATAATATTGATAACCATTGTTGTCTGTAATGCTGGTTGGAAATCTCTTCACCACGATATGTCAAGTCATACTCAATAAGACTCAATGATAATGACATCGACTCTACAGAAGACTATAATGTCCCATGAACATTCTTACGGGGTAAGCTAAAATACGTTATAGTATACTTCAGATCTTCAAATTGAAAAACTACCAATATTGAATGAAATGGCAAAAAATTCTGCCGTTTCGTACAATTTGGGCTGAGTAGCCATTGACAGTTTCTATGGAACTAGATTTTTTTTTGCGATTTCAATATTGATTGATCCCATAGTAAAATGTTTTCATTTTGAATGTCTGAAGCACTCCCTTAAGTATGTAATGTATTTAATTTAAGTTTACACCCTGGGCCCTGTATACCGGCTATTTCGGGATAGTAGATACGGTACTGGCAATTCGAATGCCTATTCGGTTCAGTCCAGAGGTTATTTTAAAATACCAATTA
This sequence comes from Agonopterix subpropinquella, assembly GCA_922987775.1. NCBI lineage: Eukaryota > Metazoa > Arthropoda > Insecta > Lepidoptera > Depressariidae > Agonopterix > Agonopterix subpropinquella. The sequence goes on along the minus strand of OV277701.1, from coordinate 15,786,116 downwards.
AATATCGAAACGTCCTTGGATGGTTAATAAATCGCAAGCCCCTGCGGTCGAGACAGGGGCGGTCCAAATAACTTGCTTGTTAAAATATGAAACCGAATGCAGATTCCAGACGGAGATGGGGTCATTCGAGACTGCCCGAGTTGCCCGACATATTAGTCATTTTGGGCTTCGGTCGCGTTTCAATCGAATATTAGTTGTAGGTACGTCATTTTTTTACAATCTCACTGTAGTAGGAATTGTTTTATTTGCCTTCTTTGGAACAACAAACAAATACTTATAATGTATTATTATATTAGCTGTTTCCCGCGACTCCATCTGCATGGACTTTAAAAAGTATCCTTTATTTCATCGCAATCCGTTCAGCCGTTTATGCGTGATTTGTGAATTGTGACAAACATCTAAACATCCAAACTTTGACATTCATAAAATTAGTAAGATTTACTCTACAATTCACAAAGTTTTATAAAAAAAAATTGTTACAAAAAAAGTGTTGTTCTAAAGTGTCCGTTTCATACCTAATTACAATGTAAAACATACACATGCTCACGACTACATTCCTGGAGTCAGAGCCTCTACCCGCACATTCGAACTTCGCAATTGCGTGAACGTTTTCGTTCCAATGTCAACTCTATTACAATGGAGTGCGGACCGAAACATTGGCGATATATCGAACATCGAAAGTGCGGGTACTCTCGAAACGAAGGTAGTAGGTACTACTAGGTATCGAAACTCTATTCAGTGGGACGGGGACTAGGTAAACCTAAAAATATTTAAGCTTCTTGGTACCTAACATAATAAACAAATAAAAAACGAAGTAGCTCTTATAGGTAAATATAAAAAATGTGCATATAAAAAAGAACACTGTAAAGCAAATAGCATTAATAAAATCCCAGCGATCAGACAAAGATTAATTCAAAATCAATGCATGAACCATTATAGCATCATACAGAAAACACTTGTTTATTTTTATCTTGACCTTCGTGATCCCGTAGGCCATGTGCATTTAAACTAATTGAGTTTAACTGTCGGATGATATATTGGCAGGACTAACAGCACTAAAATTACTGTCAACGGTCAGACTTGTGACCGTGAGACCATAAATTGACTCATTGATCGTTGAAAAAGAACAACTAAAAAGAAATATTACCAATGGTTTTTACTTACAAACCCCATAAACATTTTTATTAAAGCCCGCGGTAACCTTTAGGTACATGCAATATTATTAATCGTGTGGCCCAGAATATGTGTAGTAGTGTCTCACTCCGCGTGTATAATAAAGACATTGATTAAAAGGATCTTATTAACATTTTGAGATATTTTGAAATCGTCATTTATGAGTTAACGACATCGTTCGCCCGAATTCGGCTGGATATACCACTTAACGTTACATAAAGTTAAACGTAATGCTATAATTTCGGTCAGTTTTATTGTTATGGTTTCCCTGATAAAGACATTCGTTTACTGTTGAACACGGACACGCCCATCGTAACTACGTGCCTACAATTTGGCCCTGTCGTCTTTGCTACATGAATTTAACTGAATGTTACACAACTACAAGGTGTTAGGGTAAACAGTTGCATTACTTTAATGGGTGATTGTACTCATGATACTGAACAACTTTCCCAAAGGAACAAAGGGTTTGATGAAAACGTTCGATCAGCTTATTGCATTTATGTAAGGAAAGCCCCAATTTTTTATTGCTTATTGCATCTAGGTTTCTTAGTTGTTCAGTATCGTGTGTACAATCACCCCTTAAAGTAATGCAGCTGTTAACCTTAACACACTGTACCCATACACCCACACATCCCTTATAATATTATAAATGTGAATGTAAGTTTGTTTGTTATGCTTGCACGCGAAAACTACTTAACCGATCATCATGAAACTTTGTACACATATTCTTGGAGGTATTAGAAGTAACATAGGATACTTGGAATTATCGAAATTAAAAAGCTAGTAGGTAATAAAATTATACATAGCTAGTTTTAGGTTTCCCTTCATTTAGTATAATGTTATGTTTACTTTGTCTTTACCTACTGTTGTTTGTGCCATTAAAACGACACTATACCTGTACATGAATGATGTCAATACAACAATAAATTCACAAGCAACATCAGTTACTTACTCCACACATTGTCACCGGCACGGAGCACATTATGGCGCCATTAATAACCAGCAGTGTCACATTATCTTAGATAAAATTCCAACGCAATTTCGCAGTGATACAAACCGCGAAAAATGCACACGAAACTTAGTAATCGTTCTGGTATTTTATGACGAGACTGAATTCTTAGGTAGGTAGGTATACTGATCTCAAATAGTTCTGAATAAAACGCTGTGAGAGGATGTTAGACGATCTCATGATCATTAGGTACTATTTTAGTAACGGTTCGATGTAATCTTCATGAAATCGAATGAGATGTGCCTATAAAACAAGGATGCATTGCATCGTTAAATTCTTATTAATTATTGAGCTTTATAACCTTAACAGAGATTACCTACCTGGTAGTTAGGTACTACGTAACATTAATTACTGTAGAAGTAGTAGGTACTAGATACTCTTTCTTATACTGTGCCTAGAGTTCAATGGCTTGTACCTGAAATTCTTTAAAGAAGTAGTTTATTGTATGCCAGATTATATAGGGTCCTTCTTAATATGCTGACACTTTTTTAAGGGGATGATCAGACAATCAAACTAAACGGACCAACATTAAAATCGCGAAAAAATAATCAGCTGTTCCATACAAAACTGCAAACCTACTCGGAGCCAAACGTATGGGACCACTGTTTTTTTTTCGCGATTTCGATGTTGATTCCATACAGAAAGTTGTTTAGTTTCATAGTCTGGTCATCGCCTTAAAAAAGTGTCAGCATATTAAGAAGGACCCTGTATATGGGACCAACATTAAAATCGCGAAAAAATAATCAGCTGTTCCATACAAAACTGCAAACCGACTCTAGCCAAATGTATGGGACAGCTGATTTTTAACAGACTTCAAAAAAAGGAGGAGGTTCTATGTTCGGCTGTATGTATATATTTTTTTTATGTATGTTCACCGATATTTTCGTCAATTGTGAACCAATTTTAAAAATTCTTTTTTTGTTTGAAAGGGTATACTTCCGAGGTGTTCCCATTTTAATATTGTGATGATCTGATGACGCACTTCGGAGCTACATGATATAACTCCTCAAAAGTTGACAGCAAATCGTCTGCGATTGGACCATTTGCTTCTTTTCAATGTACCCTTTGCGTGTATAACTGATATCTGAGTCGAAATAACATATTTAATCAATAAAAATTATGAAATAAAAAAAAAATTATTTCGTGATTTTAATGTTGGTCCCATAGAGAAAGTTGTTCAGTTTCATGGTCTGATCATTCCAAAAAAAAGTGTCAGCATATTAAGAAGGACCCTGTAGATAAACAGGATAAGCGAGGATAATATCTACGTTTTAAATTCTTTGTATTGTATTTAATAACACACATATTTGTATTTATTTTAAATATTTAAAAAAATACTTTTAGCCCTCTTAACCGGATTTGTTTGAATAGAAGCCTACTAGAAATCTATTGATACTGTTAATGTGCCATTTAAGTCCAATCATTCGTTTTATACGAGGAATCGTGGTGGTACAGTCAACGTTGTGATGTCTGGACTACAGAGAAAGCATGAACCGTGGTAATAAATGGACGCAATAAAGAGCCGATCTAAATAAATATCGAGCACTAACAGACAAAGCGCGCGCAGGCAGACATATTTACAAAGTACCGAAGTACCTAGTAGTACGGATTTCCATTGTAAACTTCCACTATCAGTAGGCGTTATTTGCAACGGAATATCACCAAAATACAGTCATAGTATATTTGTAATAACACTTGTTATTTGTTGCGGAATTGTTTCGTTTTCTACTGCACACGGTCTATTCATAATAATGCGTGACACGTCTGGGTCACTTTATTCAAAGAATTTTCTTGGCAGTGTCACTGTCTCCAGGAGGAATTTCCTTCACAGTTATTCACATGCGTATTTAGGCGCGTTAATAAGGATTAATTTTCCTCACTTCATTAACTTGATGCAGTCTGATATAGAATGTCAATTTTACAATACCAAATATTTGATCTGAATCAATGATATGCGTGATAAAGTACAATTATCCTGTGACACACGCACGGTCCAGCAGAGCTCAGCTGTAATCACGCATATAATGAAGTACCAAAAACATAATCTGCTACGAATCGTTCGTAAAGACATGGTTAAGAATGTTTAAGTGGATATCTAGGTCACCGCTGGATGATAATTTATACGTGTTGCGATAATTCTTCGATGAAAGCTATCAGAGAAACTTAATACAATTTCACATTGTCCAATAACCCCGCGTCATCAATTTTTGAAACACCGATAAAATAAACGAAGTCTGATTTCAGTATGAGTTTTCTCCGCATTACAGTCAACGGCAATTCATAACGATAACGTATTGAAACACACTTAACAGTTAACGTAATTCCTCTTGACGATTTAAAAACGGTCGAGTGTTTTCAATAACGAAATATTATTTACAGCTTAATAAATCTCATTTTCAAAACTCCGCTCAGATAAATGATATACCGGTTGCATTAAAGTCGGGTTATTTTATTTGCGTGTGGCACCTTAAGTTGCGAAAAGGGCTATCTCTCAATATATCTGTTAGGTAAATAAATACCTTTGACCCAAATCCGTCAGCGTGAGCACGAAACGCTCTCGCAAACTGATGGCCATGGATATAGTGTTTACCGGCAATATTGACCAATTTCACTAGTAAACGATCCGCTGAAATAGTCTTTACAAGTTCCCGGTGGACCCCACAGCAGCATAACTGTAACCTCCTTTACATGGATATAAAACAACTGGATCTCTTCCTGGCAGGTCTATTAGATAGCTGTATTTTTGCAACTTGGTACACTTACATGTAATATTACAAGTACATTGTAATATACAATTATTAATAAAACGATTTAATAGGTTTTGGTCTTTTTATTGCGTATAACTTAGCGATGATCAAATTTGCCCGTAACTACTTTTTTAATTTATGGCCCTGGAATCGCACTCCTGGATTGTGATTTTTGAAAGTCAAATCTGCAGTAGAAAGATGCATATCTTCATCTTCATAGTTATTTGGTCATTTTCAACTGCTGAGTTCAACGTATGAGTTTCAAAAATCGCACTTTTGACATAGCACCTGATCCGAAAAACGAAAAAAAAAATGAATATTCTGGGTTTGGAATCAAGGGCATATTGTTAAATTTAGAATAGGTATAAAATTAAAATATTAGCAAACAAATTAGAATTTCGATAGTATTAGCTTTTGTTTAGTTGGCGTTAGATAGTTAGGTGGTGTCAGAGCTTTCCTTGGAATTTGACCGTGGCAATTTGTTGTGGATAAACAATGAGTCGTGAGTAGACCCACCCCCCGCCCCCCGATAGCGGAATCCACGAGGAGCATCCAATTTACGACCTAACTGTGATCTTTGTACACAATATACCATATTATACAACGCTCGATCAAACTATTGAACTCTGATATGACAGCTATTTTTTAATAAAACTAACACCCATATTCTAAATCGCTTCCTCAAAAGCTTACTCGACTCAACCTCAATCAACGATACCTAAAGGTCCTCATCGCATCCTCAAAATCTGTATTCTCAGTCATAATTTCGATGTTCCTCGAGTAAGGTAGAGTCAAAATCGAATCGAATTTTAGGTCCTTTGTTCCTTTTTTTCACGATGTTTAGAATAGTAAAAGACAACGAAAAACAATGCTTCAACGACGTTTATGTACCTATTTATCTCGAGGCATGTCGCGAGCTCCCTTTAATTTGACGTTTCTTTCCTCCACTCTTACTCGACTCGACTAAGAAAATTCCTCAAGTCGAGGACGCTTATGTCATTTTTGACATGAAATTTGAGTGAGCGTATGTCAACTCGAGTGAGGAAACCTCAAGGAAACAACTAAGAATACGGGTGTAAGACTCTAGGGAATAGAGATATTACGGTAACTCAAGTCGAGCTAGAGTCCGACGGAAACAAATAAAATCAAACACCTGCAAAGCCTGCGGGACGACCTGCGCACGCGCTCACCTGTAATGATTTATGCCCCAGAACCGCCATTGTGTTGTCATGGCGACCGGCCCGCGCAAACTTATGAACGTAACCTCAAATGCCTTGTATCTGTGATAAACGAATCGCTGCCGCAATCCTCCTTGTGAATTTGTCATGACCGTCAACGGATGAACCAATTTTAGGGGGATACATTTCTTGATGCCTTGAGATAAAAGTCGGAATGTAATTAAAGTCGAGTTTTTTATCCTCAAAAAATCTTCATAATAATTAACTTAATCTGCAATCAAGACCAAATTAATATAATCAAACTTAAAATTCAATCATGCGAGATGGTAATTACGGTGACACGTGAGAATCTCGCTCGTGCTCTCGTTCCAACTCTGCTACCAACAAATTTGTAAAAATATTGCCATAAACAAAGAGAAATGCGAATTATTTTTAATTGCCTTCCGGTAGAAAGTGGGTGAACCTGAACACGGAACGGGCTGGGCGAATCGGTTTGATTCTTGTCGAAATAATGACAAAGCGGCGACAACTGACGTCGAATTCGCGCAGAGCCTGTGACAACTGGAAGGCTGATTAAGCTGATTGAGCTTACAGCAACTCACTTTCTACGCCCTACGCTTTACCAATTGATTGATTATCTTAATTGACATCTGATTTCATATAATCTGTGCTTCTTACAAAATCATAGAAGGATGTACACGGCGACACATCAAGTTACCCAAAACCAATATAAGCTGGCCGCGCGTAGGTAGAGTAATGCATAACGTCGCGCGGCCAGCTTATATTGGTTTTGGGTAACTTGATGTGTCGCCGTGTGTACCTACGATACTTCACTAGCTCCGAGTGGAGCTTATGCTCAGAGGTAATTTTCTAAATCTTTACGCGGCTTCTTTCTTATGATATTTTTTTCTAAATTCATGCAAGTATCTAAATGATGACTATTCCTGTTTTTTTTATTTTAGTATCTAGAAAAGAAAGAATACCTAGACATCACATATTTGTAAATAATGAACTATTAGTAACCAGAACTATTTTCGCCGAGAGGTAAGAAATAATCTAAACATAACATCATTCAGTACCTACATTTCAATATCAAAGCCCAAACTCTATCAAATGTGACGGGCAATAATGAGTCAGTGACCACTTATGACTTATTACTTAGTGACCACTTACACACGAGCATTTACTCACGACTTCGTCCGCATAAATTATATACCAGATTTTAAGTCAGATCATAAGCTAACAAACAAAAAAAGTTTCATCAAAATCGGTTCATCTAAAAACCATATCGTAATCTTTTTTTGTAAATATCTTTAATGTACAGACACACTTCTGTTACAGTTTTATAATAGTTTAGATGTACAAACAAAAACAAGACACAATATATGTCTAGAGAAAACTCTTTCTCTTTCCTTCATCTTCACCGAAAATTCAATACAATACTTCACGATGATAAACCAATACAGTGCTCATTCAAACAATACAAAACGATAAACAAACTGACTATGCTAAACAAAAACCAACAAACATTTCGTTCGGCATCAGTAAACCGACTGTCATTCAAAAATTAATCCGTAATCAATAACTTATACGTTACCGTTCCGCATACGTAGGCGTTTTTGACATTCACCCATTTGTTTTACTTAAACCTTAATGCTCTTAAGCAGTGATACGCATCCTCATAAGTCGGATCATTGTTTACCGGTGGTCCTTTCCGGGATTTTGAATAGTCCCGTAAGTTGTGGGCGTATGTTTGATGAATCTACTTACGCTTGTGAGGTCGGGACGGGGCGGCGACGAGAGGGCAACGAGAGAGGGACTATGAAACTAATACTGGAACAGCAATTTACCAAACCTTTGAGCCTTATCTAACTTTTTTTATCCTGGTTGTAAGATAGCGATCTTCGTTGATGCTCAAAGAATATGACTTTATTTTCGACATGAGAAGAAGATTGTAATACCTATTCATCTATCGTAGTAGAAGAACTTCTTCTTTCTTATCCTGTGGGCAGAGCCCTGGTGTCAGAGTTTTTTCAGACTGCCTTACGGCCTCTGACGTGGAAAAGAACTTCAGTGAAATGAGATGAACTATTGATATTTATCATCACCAGCCTATATATATACGTCCCACTGCAGGGCACAGGCTTCCCTCAGGGAGAGTGTATGGGCATTAGTCCACCACGCATGTACAATGCGGATTGGTAGACGTATCCAATGCGTATATGTACGCACCGGAGTTTCTTCTTCGGCGTATGCAGGTTCCCACACGATGTTTTCTGAGAGCAGTCCGTATTACGTACATATGTTAGAAAAACTCATTGGTACATGGCATGTCGTCCGTGCGGATTCGAACCCGGATTTAAAGATTGAGTTTCCATACCTCTCCGCAACGCGCCACAGACGCGCTATTGTTATGCATCCATCCATCCATCACAGCCCTTGATCAGTCCGTCTTCGGACATAGGACTCCTCCATATTTAACGAGAAATGGAGAGAGCAATGCTCGGCATCACGTTGCTAGACCGTAAGCGCAATAAGTGGATTCGGCGAAATACAAAGGTCATGGATGTGGTAGCCACTATAGAACGCCGGAAGTGGAGATGAGCAGGCCACGTTGCTCGTATGGCTTTTGAGCGTTGGACCAGAAGAACACTGGAGTGGAGGCCCAGAGAAACTACGCGAGGTAGAGGCCGCCCACCAGAAAGATGGGTCAATGACATTAGGAAGCACGCGGGTCCGAACTGGATGCAGAGGGCGAGGGACAGAGCGTCATGGAGAAATATGGATTGTTATTACTACGTATTAAATTTTCGTCCCAAAATAACTTTGTTACCTATTGATGACATGAGTATTTTAACAAAAAACACAATTAAAACCTATACTATCATAATTCTTAAAACCAAATAATAAAGAGCTCTATAGAAAGAGCGACCTAAATAAAAAGATTCATCCTTGCTTTGAACAAAATCCATAATTAAATGTCAACAGCATTAGATTACTAAACAGTCGCACAATACAGTAGGCCAAGTAGGTAAGCTAATAAGTGGGTTAGCACAAAGTTTCATCACTCAACTTGTGTTGAATAGATGGTAATTAGTATGCCCCAACAAAGCACCTAAAGGCTACCGTTTGAGTGGCACAGTAAGCCTCCAACACTTGATCTCGTAATGTGACTGTCAAAACATTACTTGTCGCGTAATATACGTAAATGTGAAGTGTTCGTAAAATTCGCAGTGCAGTACAGTCAACATCAAAAGTTAATAAGGTAGACGCATGTGATGGGTGTATTTACTACCGAGAGGTTTTCCAAGCAGTATAGCGCCACCTAGCGCAACTCCTTTTGAATCGATATTAATTGATTTTCTATTTAGTCGCAATAAATATGTTCTAAAAGATTTTTTACAAATGCAATAAGTACCTAAGTGCAATAAGTAGCTTGAATTTTTCAAATTGCAACTAAATAGAACAAGTAGACTGATATAATGTATCTTAAGGCTCATTTACATAAGTCATTTCAAAAAGACCCCACATACGTTCACGTTTCGAAGGATGGTATAGCTCTAGACATTAGAACTATATTATAAACTATATTCTAATGCTTTCGGGGGTCGTTCTGCAATAACACAATGTTAATAACCCTTTATAATTTCTTTCGCATGTGCATTCCTGACAATAAATACTACCCCACCAAAATAATTTGACTAATAGCTGGAACGGAAAACAAAATAGATAAACATAATACGATATACGACAAAAACATGGATACCCATGTTTTTGTGTATACACATGCCGCGTGGAATTTGTTACTTGGTATGGTCAACCCTCAAAAAGATTTATGTATTACAGGTACAGTCAGAAGCAATAAGTTGTATACACTTTTGTTCTACGTCGTAGTACTAAAGTGTATACAACTTATTGCTTCTGACGATATAGAACAAAAGTATTCTACATTTACGTGAGGCTGACTATATTAGTTACACAGAGATAATACTCAATACCACATCACATTTTTAAGAGAGAATAAAGTTAGTTCTGTAGTCTAAGTATTTTGGTAGACTAGTATTTATTTTACCCAGAAATAAAATGTACTGCAGGGTAAAATTGATATCATTACCCGTCAAACTGAACAACTTTTACTATGGGAGCAGACCGATCGGAGCAAATAAAAAATCTGCTGTTGTATACGCGAGTCGACATTGCAGTTTAGTATGGAACAACCAAGGAACAGCAGATTTTTTGATTGCTCCAATCGGTTTGCTTTCGGTTTGGTTTTTTCATATAGTAAAAGTTTTTCAGTTTTATGGGTAGACTCTTAGTTTAAAAGGATGCTAATGATATCAATTTCACCCTGATAACTAAATGGGAGATCGATAAATATATCAAATACTGGCGCTTGCTTACCTACTGTATCAAATCAAATCAAACCGCCGCCAATGAGACTATCGCGTCCAGTTTCACTAGTCAGAAGTCCGTTTATTGGCAAGCCACCAAGAAGACCTCTGAAGTTGCTTGAAAAATAACGGCATAGATCGTAATTAGGGATGCAACGATTCGGCCAATACGATTACGATTACGATTACGATATTAATCGTTATTTTTTACGATAACCGATGCATTACGATTATTTAAACAAATTTAGTGGAGATTATCCTCAGAATGAGTTCTCATAGTGTTTCTTTGCATTCCAATGAAAGTTAAATCATAAAAAAAAAAATGTTTTTAAATTCCAAGATTTTGTAACTTTTAACTACTAATTTGAGATCGAAGTCAAAGGTACACTTGGCCAGGATTCTGATTCGTTGATACGTGGAGGCTAATTTGCTTTGAAAAACACAATATTGAACATGATTCTGAGGTACGAGTATAATCTCGTTAAATAAACCGATATCTCGTCCGATTTACGTGGGAGATTAATCTTTTGAAATTAATGTGGATGAGATATCGCGAGAAAGAAAATGTATGTAATACTTCAAACCGAAAATCAAATCAAAGACCTCAGTAGAATAAAAAAAAAGAGAGTCAAGTCTGACCAATAAAAAAGTCAGATTTTGCTCAAAATGAGCTAAAATAGCAGCGAAAGACCCGATTTTTCTAAAGTTGTTTTTCGGCTCTGGAATCCAGTATTCAGGTCTGGTATTTGTGAACAAATGCAATCTGATTGAAGTTTTTAATTCATTTTAATAATCGTACGATTCTTACTACGGTGCATTGCATCGTTATTAATCGTGATTATTACGATTACAGATGCAAAACGATGCACCGCTTCGTAATCGTTGCATCCCTAATTGTAATCCAAATTGACACCATGAAATGATACCTGGTCTATTCAAAGACACGACGCTCAACTTCGTGTAACGTCGGATGTAACTTAACTTTGATGATTGCAATGATCACCAATGCTTAGTTAAAAACTGAAGTTAACAAAACCAAATCTTTTAACCCAGTAAAATTAAGCTGAAATATACCAATCAGGAGAAGTAATTTCCGGAGTTCTGAAACTTTTTTAAACGATCCTTTGGTACGTAATATTGAAGAAAAAAAAAGTCCTGGTGAGGGGGGGTGAGCTCGAGGAAGGGGGGGGGCTCTAAAGGTGACTTGGTGATACAGAGAAAACTTTGACTTCCTCGGAAGGTCGACTCAAAGTTTTCCCTGTATCACCAAGGCATCCATATGATGATCCCCAAATTTCATCCTTGTACCGTAAGGGGAACCCGGAGATAAATTGGAGGTATCTGGTTGACCCCCTCCCCCCCCCACCCCACATAGATATTAGATAAATACCCGTATAATTGTTCACCGGGTTTCCCCCATTCAACGTATAGTAAAATAATTTTAGGGATCATCATAAAGATGCCCTGGCGATAAAAATAATATTTCAACTTCCTCAGAAGGTCGACTCCTGACGGATGAGGTCAACGGCCCGCGGAAACTATGACAGATAGGGTTATGGGCCTTGAACAATTGTCATAGAGGACCTTGGTCAGATTTGGTTGGCGGTGAAAAAAATCCAAAATTGCGATATCCAAGATGGCTGCCATGGAAATTTCAAAAGCCAATGCAGCTCTTAAGGGTTCTCCGAACCGACAGAAAATTTGTATCTGGGGGTTTTCGGGGTTGCTGATTAAGAATATGAAATCATTTTGTTTTTATCTTCAACTTTCATGAGGGTCGCCATACAAATTTCATAATTTTTGAAATGCCGTTACTTTCTCGGCCCCTTAGCCCTCAAAGGTTAAGTCCTATGACAAAAATGCATACCACTTGTTTTGTAGGAAATTTTGTTAGGTTTAATTTGTCCATACAAAATATTTCGATATGACTTTCAGATTTCAAGAAATAAGCGAAAAACTGAAAAAAGTCACCTTTAGAGCCCCCCCCTTCCTCGAGCTCACCCCCCCCCTCACCAGGACTTTTTTTTTTCTTCAATATTACGTACCAAAGGAACGTTTAAAAAAAGTTCCAAAACTCCGGAAATTATTTCTTCTGATTTATCTAATTTTACTGGGTTATTTCCCTTATGTGTAAAATGAGTTCAATAGCACCAGGTTCGATGAGCTATGGACTAATAATATCTAGGATTACTTTACAAGATGCGATACAAAGCTACAATCTAAAGAGTGAGTCTAATAGTATTGATGTTAAGAGTAAGGAGCTAAATAAACAAGCAAATTAAAATTACCTTAAGATGTTTATTCATCCAGATTCGATCAATAAATTCATGTAACATTCACACAAAAGTTCCAGATGTCTGGCTTCACAGTCCATGTTTTGAAAAACTTCTCCTTCACTTCAGCCCAACGTTCTATGTACCTTTCAGATTTTCTCTTCATCTCATTGTAAGGTACATTTTTTATGGAGTCTTGACCACACAATAGTTTTTTTATTTCATCATTTTTCTGAACGACCTGCTGGAATCTTTCGTACAGTTTGTATTTACTTATGCATAAAGAACTACTCAGGTTTGTTGCTTTCTTCTTTGTAACACCTAACTTTTTTCCTTGAACTGCAACCTCCATAATTCTGTAAAGAATAATAATTTTAAGAAAAACTTGACTTCTTCATTGTTCCCGCACTGCTAAGTATACATACAGGGTGTCCCAAAACTCAACATCAAGCCGAAAATAGGAGATAGGCAAGTTTATAAATGTTTTAAATATGTTTGATAGTCATAGACTTATTATATTACTCATTGTTGATAGCTTTCGAGATATTGTATTTTTTTTAAATATGGAAACACCCTGCACCGAAACTGTATATTTGTTCCTGAAAATACCAGTTATGCATTCCTTAATAATCTATTCAGTGGACCCAATTCAAAACTTAAGTATTAGTGCCATACTTTTTAAAGAAAACACAATCTTCTGTCAGACTTCTGCAGTAAAATTTTTTCTTTGGCATTTTTGTATAAAATGTATGGCGCTAACTGGCAAGTTATTTCAAAAGTTGGCCATTTAGTCATGTTTTCAAAATGGGACCCTTCTCTGTTTCTGAGTTTCCTTCACTGTTTGAGAGCAGTCAGTATTAACACAGTATAAGAAAGAGTATCTATTACTGGATAATACAGTACGGACACTCCCTTCCTCCCTCCAACTTTTTACCTCACCCCCTCTATGGCCCTCTGGTTACCCGGTAGTTACCTAAGAAGTAGACATAAGGTTCAATTTCTTTGGTTTTGCATGTGCTGATGTCATCTTGTCAATTTCAATTTTTTGTATGCAGTGTCCGGGCTTTGGCATGGCATACATAATTTTAATAAAATTCATTGGTGGTCTGTTGTCCGTGCAGATTCAATGATTGAGTGACCATAACTCTCCACAACGTGCCACTGACATATTAAAATGGACAATAAGGGAGCGGACTGCATAAAATATATTTTAGTTTTATCTTCTCAGTAAAAAAAAAACATTTAAAAATAACGCTATACTCACATTTTAAGCTTTTTTTAAGCTAGAATACTATTTTTAATAACATGATGAACTATAAAAATTATTAAATGTTGATGACGTCACTTGTGGGTATTTAGTACAAATTTTCATACATCGCGTGCGTTTTGACGTTCAATTAAAAGTTGCAAATTTGACTAATTGTCCCGGACTGTTCGATCCCCTATTGGACATGTAATTGGCAAAATAGACAAGTACAGTAGTACTAGGTTTATAAGTCTCCCCAATGTACTTGGAAAGTTGAAAAATTTTAAGAGATAGCGCGCACGAGCAATTTTTGTCTCCGCAACTAATTTGTCTCTCACACAGGGTTTGTATGAAAAGTCGCATCGCTACATTAGCTTTCATACAAACCCGTAGATTTGACGTGATACAAATATGCGCGCTATCTCATATAGCGCGCTAAATTATATTGACCAATCAGGATGTGCCATCTTGACACGATTGGCTAATTGTTTTCGCGCCTTTTTTCTGTTATCCGACTTTGCACTCTTTGATTACTAAACGACTTCGGGTTTTGTCGGTAAACTGCACAAACGAAGATTGACGAGGTAAATTATTATCCTATTCATACTGTATTGTGATTCTGATTGTTATAATAATACTTACTGATTATCTATTTCCATCCAAACAATGCTTCCAGGAGCAGGCTTTACATTATTTTCTTTTCTTATAAAAGAGAATGGTATGGAACTCTGATAAAACTGAGGACCACACTTTACTTCAAAACCATTTTGAGCATCTCTCTTCAAGAGCGCCCTGTTTAAAGTCTCCACGGAGTATGGAACATCCGAACCAAATATGTAATGTTTGACAAAAACTGGCTCATATAAAAGCATATCTAACAAGCTTCCTTGTATACCTAAATGCAACCATCTAGCTATTTTATCACTACATGAAACAGACAGTGTCCTGTCGCCTCTCCCGGGCTTCGTTCGCACTTGACCGAGTAAGTGATACGCGGTACCAGGCTGTTTAGGATCCTGGTTTGCGTCAGGCAAGCACTTAGCACCTGTCCTATAAATATCAATATCAGATTTTATTCTTTTAGCACTTAAGTCACATTTTTCACTGTCCGCTTGCCTTTTTAACTGTAGCAAATCACCAAAATCATCTACTTCACCGTTCTTTGGTATTATCGAAGCATCACCGCACGGCATTTGTGACGAATAAAATATAAATTCTATGTTCTCTTTCAATTTAAACTTATTGTCCTCTTGTGTGAATATTGACTGTTTGTTCTCCATTGCTTTGTCGATGTTGTCGTACAAGTATAATAAAAAGGTGCGTCTAGCGACTACTTCAGCGTGGCTGTCGTTTAGTACGGTACCGAATGGAGACATCTTCGAAGCTCCTACACATTTTGAACCCGTACCAAGTGATACCACTTGATAATTTTCTGTTATAACGTCGTAATGCACTATACAGGATAATACGGTCCACTCTTTTTCAACAGGTTTCCCGGACTTAGGAAGCTTGCTAAACAAATCAATGCAGCTTTGAGCAATATTATCCGTTTGAATTTCAGTGAGCCTGGTCATTGTTTTATTGTACTGTTGACTGTTTTTAATACGGCAAGAAATAGAATTCCAGATTCACTTCAACTTATATAGCACTTTTGTTACAATTCTAATGTAAAATAGTGTTTTATTCACAATCACAACACAACAAACTCCGTAGGTACTCGCATGCATGTGACACATACACATGTCAAAAACGCGTCCATAAAACAAGCATTTGCGTTCAGAAATAGGTACTATTTTGCGTAGTTTAGCGGCTCTGGCTTCTAATCTTTTTGTCAGTCTTTTTAATTCCTCTGTAACTTGCTTTTAGCCAGGAAACTGGCAAAGGTTTATCCTACTTAGCAATTTTTTATCGTTCGTATTTATAAGTTTATCTACTGTATACAGAATGTTCAATCAAATAAGTAGACATTACATACCATCAATATCATAGGGGTCCCCCCCCCTGATATGTAGCATACCTACCTATTTATTTTAATTTCACACCGTGTTTTATTTACCTATCTAATTCTTGAAAAGTGAATAAGTAGGTCTAGAGTTCCAGGGGCGTCACCCGCCCTTATTGGATCGGAAAGGGCCGAACATAATCTAAACCACCCATTTAAATAATACTGTTGATAAACCCGTTAACCGGTATAGAGCTATGCTGATGATGATGATGACACTACATGTAGGAAGGTAGGCTTCAACATAGTTAGACCACTTTGACGCCGTAAATTAACGGCTTTTACGGAAGAATATTCTTTAAAGTTAAAGTACGAAAGAAAAGAACTATGAAATCTGTTATTTAAGGTCACCATCATCATCAGCCTGTGGCCTGTATACCTACGCCCTACTGAACGGCACAGATACGGAACCTATCCTCAGGGAGGGTGTATGGGCGTTAGTCCACCACGCGTGCCCAATGCGGATTGGTAGACTTCACAGTCATACGCATCAGAGTTTCTTTTTTAGTGTACCTATGCTACGCGCAGGTTTCCTCATGGTGTTTTCGTTCACCGTCTGAGAGCAGTCGGTATTGAAAACTCATTGGTACATGCGTAGCAAACATGCCACTGTGGACTGTCGTCCACCCGTGTGCGGATTCGAACCAGGCAGGGCCCCAATGATTAAATGTCCATACTTCTCCGCAACGCGCCACCGACGGTGACGCTCTACTTAAAGTCTTTCTCTTTAATCATCACATCAGCCTATCATTGTCCACTGCTGAACATAGGCCACTCCCAAGGCGCGCCACAAAACTCTGTCCTCGGCCTACATCATCCGTTGCAGTGTGACCACTTTTAGTAGATTTCTACTTTTTTGGTAGATTTAGGGCAAAGAAAACGATTATTTAGTAGCGGGAAATAGTTTAGTAGATTTGGTAGAAATTCGGTATTCGAAAATTAAACCAAAAATGCAAGGATTTTGGCAAAAAAAAATCAAAGCTGGCAATATAAATAGGTGAAAAAACGGGGGTTTTCCGGAACTTCTAGTAAAGCTTTAGTGTTGCTGGGGGCAAAGATATTAATCTTATCGCTTATGTTGTTTTTTTACAAAAGAGGGCTTATAATATAAGACACAGAAAACAGTACCAACTTTCAATCTGCATAGGGACGACCAATAATATTTATTTGGAAATTGAAGCATCCATGTTAAAAAGTGATGAAAACCGATGATTCTTTTTACAAAAATGCGCAAATAACAATAGTAATGATGAGCGTTTAGATAAAAATGATAATATTTTGTTCAAAAAACGTGTTTTATATTGAATTTTAACCATCTGGAACGCATAAATATTAGTTAGTAGATTTTAAGTAGAATTTAAATCAGGACTTGGTAGATTTTGGTTAATTTCAGCAGTCATTTTGGTAGTTTCTCTGAAAAAAAAGTGGTCACGCTGATCCGTTGCTCTCCGCGGTGAGTTTTTGGCGGGATTTGAACAGATACGTTTGGAGTCCTCATATTTCGTCGAATTTTTATTGTTTATAGTGAGTTTTGGTTCGTAAAATCGGTGTTGTTTTGCGTAACAAAGTGTCGTGCAAGTGAACAATATACAGTTCAGTGAAATATGATGGTGTGGGTCGTGAACAGGAAAAGTGTTCCGTTCTTTTGTAGCGCGGCAAGCGGTCGGTTCACCTCTTTCCTGTGGACTTCTCTGCGTTTCCTGCGTTTCTCGATTGCCTCCAAAAACTCCAAAGAAGCGTTGAAACGTCGAACACCAACGTTTTATTTGCTATAAATGAGAAACAATAATTTGCTTAAAAAGACTGACTCAAAAGGAAAGAAAATCCAGAGCCGTTAAAAACTTTAAAAAAAAAACTCTCCGCGGTACCTTTTTTAGGTCGTCTGTCCAGAAGTGCGATTTTTGAAAATCATACGAGCGACTTGGCAGTAGAAAGTGTCAAAATTACTATGGAGATTATGCATCTTTCTACTGCCAAGTCGCTCGTATGATTTTCAAAAATCGCACTTCAGGAGTGCGATTTTTGAAAATCATACGAGCGACTTGACATTCGCATACGAATTGAGATTTTCATTCCGAGTGGTTACGTTTTTCTCTATTTTTGAAATCGTTCGGATGTGCCAAAACCGTTTCGATTCACACAGAAAATGTTTCAATTGAACGAACGAACGAATAAATGGTTTCATAGTAACATTTCAAATCGGACTTTACCGCCAAAATTATGGGTTAACGGAACGTAGAAAAAAAGTTAAATCTGTTAAAGTCTGACAACATTACAAACGTCAAACATTCGAGTGGTAGAATTGGTTACGAGTGGTTCGGAGCACTCGTTGCGAGTGATAGAAAGTTGAATTCAAAAATGGCAAATCATCGATTTTACGTCATTTTCTACTACTCGTTTTGAACGTCTGATATTCAAAAATCGCACTCAGAGTGCAGCAGGGGATCCCACAATACGCCCACAGACTATTATATGTACTACCGTAATACGCCTGCCTGCCAGTTTGGATATAAATTCTTTGATGTGATAGTATTATTTTTACCTTTCCTACCTATTAGATAATGCTGGTAAATCTTTATTTTGCAGCTCGATTTCGCAATAGTTCCTATTACTGTTATATTTTTAATAAGTTGTATAATTGGTGAAACTGGGAATTAATATCGAAGAGCCTTAATCAATACAAAATGTAGCACAAGCCAGATTTATTACTTCTCGTCCCGACAAGAGAGTATACGATTTAGAGAAAGTTGATGTCCCACCACACCAACATACAATAAATATACGATCGAATAATTATTTTATTAGGCACATAATTAAATAGTTCCTGTTACCTACTCCTACTAAGTAGGTAAAGTAAGTATTACCAAAGTATATGGTAGGTATTACTTATTATTAGGTAAGTAGGTACTATCTCTTATTCTATGGCTCTATTACCTAGATAATTACTTATTTAATTACTCAATAATTAACCCAGTACAATTAAGCTGAAATATACCAATCAGCATGGGTAGCATGCCAACCCGCGATAGCCGTGATACGGCTTTATCACGTCTTTTATCTCGTTCGTTCGCGCGCAAACGAGAGAGATAAAAGACGTGATAAAGCCGTATCACGGCTATCGCGGGTTGGCATGCTACCAATGCAGGAGAAGTAATTTCCGGAGTTTTGAAACTTTTTTTAAACGTTCCTTTGGTACGTAATATTGAAGAAAAAAAAAAGTCCTGGTGAGGTGATTTCGTTTTCGAGGGAATTTTGTCAGGTTTGTTTTGTCCATACACAACATTTCGATATGCCTTGTAGATTTCGAGAAATAAGCGAAAAACTGAAAAGTCACCTTTAAAGCGGGGGGCTTTAAAGGTGACTTTTCAGTTTTTCGCTTATTTCTGCCCCCCTTCCTCGAAATCACCTCACCAGGACTTTTTTTTTTCTTCAATATTACGGAAATTATTTCTTCTGATTTATCTAATTTTACTGGGTTAAATGGTTTTCCTTCCGACTCGGTACATAGTAAAGTTCTTATCCCAAACAGAGACCACAAAACTTTAATTAAAATAATCAGACTACAACACGGGCGAATTAACTTGGCACCTGGCTCGCACGGGGCTCGGAAGAAAAAACTCGGAAAACTCTGTCGTGTTACGGGCTAGGAGGCTCAAGGTTACACCTCCTATCTCGTGGCGACGTGTTATATTTATTAAAGAAAAGAAAAGAAAGTAAGGGAGATGGTACGAAGTTACTTTTTATTTACATGGAGAGAGAGACAAATATAAAAACAGGTAATAGACTAAACAATACTACGGGTACAAAACACTTCCGTACTAAGAATTTCGAGGACGTGGCCGAAAGTGTGCCCTATGCGTTAGGTTCGGAGCTTCCACCGCCTTTCCGGTGGAAGGGAACTTCGGAGGCCCCGCCCCACCAGGGGAGAGGAAGCAGCTGGATCCCGGTGGTAGCTGGTGCAGGAACTGGATTGGCGAGGTCTTGAGGAGCTTAGTTTACGCGGGGGTGATTTTTGAGACGAGTTCTTGAGTGGCTGGGGTCCGTGCGACCCCAGCCCAGGTCTTTATACGACGATCGGTCTCTTTAAAATCCGCCGAAGAACTAAGCTCCTCAAGACCTCGCTAATCCAGTTCCTGCACCAGCTACCACCGGGATCCAGCTGCTTCCTCTCCCCTGGTGGGGCGGGGCCTCCGAAGTTCCCTTCCACCGGAAAGGCGTGAAAATGCTAAATCGCAGGGACAAGTGCAACAGTAACTGAAATGCTACGCTACGGCCTCGCACAGCGACGGCGGGGTCCCGCGGGGGGGTAGCAGGAGGGGTGTCAAATTCTGAGCCACGTGCGAGCCAGGTGCCTACTTAATTCGCCCGGCTTGTAGTTAGGTAGGTAGATACCACTTGACTAATTCGGCGTTTTCTCGTGGTCCTACGAATGTTTACACCTCATTTGGGTTGATTTTCGAAAAATACTTTCTTAGTAAGTAACAGCCCTACATCCTGTATCCACAGTGTAGAATATTCATTCCAAACCTGCATCCATACATCTTACTAATAAAGTGCTTATAATTAGAGGCATACCTTTAAACCTACGTACAAAAAGCGAGGGAATGCGAGTGCACGGCACCCACTTGCACCCCTTCCCATGGCACCCATGTGGCCGGTAGGTATGCTTCGCGAAGCCGTGAATAAAGCGGCAGCTTCATAATAACGTTCTCATTACTAATGTAATGACAGTGTGTGCAAAGCCAATGAAAGCTTTTAAATTATCGTTAATAACATTAACATCTCTAATCGGACTTGCAGCCGAATGATCTTCCAATTTAGGAAGTACATGCAACAA
Source organism: Agonopterix subpropinquella (assembly GCA_922987775.1). Classification (NCBI taxonomy): domain Eukaryota; kingdom Metazoa; phylum Arthropoda; class Insecta; order Lepidoptera; family Depressariidae; genus Agonopterix; species Agonopterix subpropinquella. The sequence continues at coordinate 15,765,260 of OV277701.1, read as the reverse complement.
TAAAGGGTTCATCAATCACATTATAGTACCGTTGTATTGCAGCTAACGGGAAATATGGGATTATGACAACGGAACACGCTAAATTATGTTGTAATCATACTGACGACATAGTTTTTTTTTTTTACTTTCTTTTTGTAATATTTCGCAAATTGTTGATGATGCCGTAGTTATAATGTACCTTGTTGAAATGCCTAATGCCTCGTTGAAAAGTGGGTTTATAATATAACTTAATTTTTTTAACATAATTTTTTTTTTTAAACAACTTTTACTATGGGACCAATAATAAAATTGGTTTGATCGAGTAGCTCTTGGTATTTTCTATGGAACAGCTGATATTTTTTTCTCGATTTCACTATTGGTCCCATTGTAAAAGTTGTTCAGTTTGATGGTCTGTATATTGCGTACTCATTTTATTACCTACTAATAATAGTAATGAGTACGTAATACGTACGTACGTACTACGTACTCAAGAGTACGTAATATACAGGGTGTCAGACCATCAAACCGAACAACTTTTACTATGGGACCAATAGTGAAATAAAGAAAAAAATATCAGCTGTTCCATAGAAAATGTCAAGAGCTACTCGATCAAACCAAATGTATCGTATACGTATCCGATCCCAACACCGATTTAAATATCAAAGGATTCCTACTAAATATTAAGATTAAATAAAAAAAAATACAACAATATTCATGAATGTGTAATGATGAGCTTTGTATCGTAACACCATTCTTTATAATCGGACGGTATCGATTAAAAAAAATTGTTTTTAATATTTAGCAGGTAAGTAATTCAGTTCACTGATTTGAGTGGATACTCCATAAAAATAATATGCAGGATATTTTTTTTTCCGATTTTACAGTTGATGGTCTAACCACCTTTTTTTTTTTTTTTTTTTTTTTTGGTTTCGGGGGGAAAATGCCTTACGCATACCACCCGGGCGCAGGGGGCACCCGAGTGGTTATGTGGGACTCCCGTATAGGCTAATGAGACCCACGGTATACCCACTAAAAACCCCCCCATCTTCCTCCGCTTCGCCTTGTGGCGGGGTAACGGGAACGCTTTCGCAATCTTCCGCGACCCCGCCGGCGGCGGCAGCCGCCCACAAGCGGCTCCATCGCCAAAGCCCGAAGGCCCTCCGCGATGTGCGCACCAGATGGTATGGTGCGCCTCCCTCCTCGGCCTCCACCCGTACCGTAGCAGACGCCCCCCGAGTCTGCTACTAGGAGGCCATGGGTACCAGATAACTGGCACCCGGTGGCAGATCGGGTCCGTGGCTCTGCCACCGACCACACCTCGGCCGCAGAGGATAGGGCAAGCGGCGCACCTTATCACCGACATGCCTCTTCCCCAGCGGCCCCACCAGTGCCGGTTCTACCACCGGCCACACCTCGGCCGCAGAAGATAGGGAGAACGGCGCACCGTAATACCGGCACTCCTCTTCTTCCGCGTCCCACCTCCAACGCGTCCGCAGCGGACTTGTTCAGCCCGCTGGGAGCGCCCTCCTCTGGCCGACCGACACCCCGAATAGGCCGTCCTGGTTGCCTCTTAGCTTCACCGTGGGTTCCACCGTCCACGGTTACTAAGCCCCCCCGCCACGACAAGGCGGGCAACCCTCGGGGGGGATGGTCTAACCACCTGCCAAAGTACCTATGACTTTAAGTTTACTCAATATTCAATATTTACTAATATTCATGAAATTAAGTATATTATTAATTTTACACCCTGTATGTAGGTACCTACGTATTGTTCTTAATTTGCGTTTCTTAAATATTAAGAGATTCTTTGCGTGCATAAACGCATTAATTTACAGGGTTTCTTGAAATAGTCAGGAAAGAAAAGATTTTTTACTGCAAGATAATCGTTAAAGGAAATAAAATAAGTACAATTCAAACCAATTTACCAACATTACGGTCCATATACCCACGGAAGTTATTGTCAATTGATGTATCAACGCTTTTAAAAACCAGACAGTTTATTCGATCATAAATGTCATTATTACTTACTATATTATTGTGATAAAGTTTATTTTTAATGAAATATTCACCACTGATAAAATGTCAGCGGGGTCCGACAGAATTATTTCCGCTTTCATCAAGTTTGTTGACATATTATTTGACAAGGCGGTGTCCTATTGCCATCGCACGCGCGATGGTGCGATGCGATGTGATCGTACTGATGGGTAATTCTCCGAAATTTTACAAATTTTCAAATTTTTCTATGGAAAAATTTCAACGATTTGTAAAATTTCGGAGAATTACCCATCAGTACGATCACATCGCATCGCACCATAGCGCGTGCGATGGCAATAGGACACCGCCTTACACTTTTTTAAGGGGATGAACAGACCGTCAAATTGAACAACTTTCTCTACGGGACCAACAACGAAATCCTAAAAAAAATCAGCTGTCCCATACAAAACTGCAAACCTACTCGAGCCAAATGTATGGGACAGCTGATTTTTTTCTTTCGCGTATTCGATGTTGGTCCCATAGAGAAATTTGTTCAGTTTGACGGTCTGATCACCCCCCTTAAAAAGTGTCAGCATATTAAGAAGGACCCTGTATAAGAAGTTATAGGTTGTTGAAGTTGCAATCCTAATTAAGGTGTAAAATTAAATGCGTTACATGTTACATATCGATAATGGTGCTTTAGACCCTTGATGAACTGAGCACCTTTCTCTATTGAAATCGCGAAATTACCCTTCCTTTGCGTCGCGCAGTCGGGTAAAAATATCATGTTTCATAGAAAATGTCAATAGCTACTCGACCACAATGTATGGAACAGCTGACTATTTTTCGCGATTTCAATGTAGGTCCAATAGTAAAACTTGTTGTTTGATGGTCTGAACTACCCTAATAAGTAGGTATGAATTTAAGTTAACACCCTGTTGATGGTATACTAATGTGAAAGTTTGTGATAATTTTTGGATGTTTGTGATTAAATCAACGCATATTTGAACGGATTTTGATGAAACACAAAGGTAAAACTAGTGGACAATAATCGATTTTAAAAATCAATCTGTGTTGTGACCAATAATAAGGACCGGCCTTGCGGTAGCATTTCCCCTCTGCCACGGTATAAGATCAATCATCATCATCATCATCATCATCTCAGCCGATGGACGTCTACTGCTGGACATAGGCCTCCCCCAAGGATCGCCATAACGACCGGTCCTAAGATCAATGATCATGTACATTCAACATTCAATTTTCTAACTTATCACTAAACTAGACAGCCTTATTAATTTCGAAACAATAATTTCGAACTTAGAACGTTTGGGGTTTACACGAGACTACTTTTCATGATTTTGAACATTCAAAATTAGAATCTAAAGTCATAGGGAATAAAATCCAAAGTTGCGGATAACATGTTACCTCGCCCCCCGCCAAAAGTGGCAGAAAGTTTGTTAGTAGAATGACACGTGGTTACGCGTCCCTATATAATTCTAAGGACCAATATTATAAAATTGAATTCTCATACTTGCCTAACGAAACAAAATAAAAGTCGTTCATCCTTTGACCCTCGTCTCGCCTCGCTGCATCGAGTATCGCCCCACAAGCACGTCCCTGTAGTTTGGCCACGATTGTACCCTTTTGAAGACAATTTCCGCTGAGTAATAAGGTTCAAAATCATGGAGAATTAAAGAGACGAAACACATTAGCCCTCATTACCTTTGCCTTCAAATACAGCTCTGTGCTGAGAGTGTAAGCTGACTAGCTTCCTGCTTTGAACTGGAAATTTATTGATAACTACTTTTTTTATACATAGGTACGTACTTATACCTACCTAGGTAAAGTATACTGTGTTGTCACACTGTCAAATAAAACCGGTCAAGTGCGAGTAGCCCGTACCACACCACCACAGAACACAACATTATTAACTGAGAAAAAAAAACTTTTTTGTCCGTGACCTTTATCGCAAGACCGACTCACACTTGGCCGGTTTTTAGTATTTGTTGTTATTCTGTAGAGTTTGCTCTATAATCACACTAACTTTGACGCTTGTATGTATTACCGTTTTTACGATAGAGCGTGAAGAAAAACCGTTGATAAAAACTTGTTTCTTGTTGAGAACCCCCTTTAATTTTTAACTTTATAACATTTTTATTATTTGTTAACAAATCCGCCGTAATCACGCATAATCTGAGAAATTTTAACTATCCCAGTTTTCACCCTTTGGGTACGGAACCCTAAAAACAACGATTCAAAAGAATTAGCTATGAAAAAGATAAGTACCTACCCATCTATAGGTTCCGTGCTATAGGTACGAAAAATTGCAACAAGAAGCAATAGGTACCTAACCACCTACCCACCTAGAGCCTACCACCGGTCAAAATGATCATGAAAATATATTAAGAGACCATAATATAGATAAGCCAGGTGTTAAAATCAACATTGCTTGGAGCCAAACAGTGAAAGCAAAGGAAACAGACTACCACTAAGGTGATCATTTCCTAGAGATTTCTATAGCCTGCGTTACCGTTTATTTGTTTTAATATTATTATTAAGTAGATATTCTACTTCCGTGCATAACTGTTACATTACAGAAACGTTTAATGTTAAGAAAGTTAACATTCGAATCGTTAACTGCAAGGTCAATAAACAACTGCGCAATATTTTGGGAAGTTCTTATCTACCATCTATACTTAGCCGTCATTTGTTGCTTGAATAAAATTTAAAGTTCCCCAAATTATTATGCAATGGTACAAATTGAAATCGTTTCGAACAGCGCCCCCTGCCGAGCGCAACACCTCGCGGGATTAACAAAAGCCTCTATATTATTTAAATGTGAATCGATTTTATCGTAGTATTACATAACATTTGTATTATTTAATTCTTAGACTCGGGCACACATACAGGGTCCTTCTTAATATGCTGACAGTTTTTAAAGGGGATGATCAGACCATACCGGAGTTTCGGTACTATTAGTGAAACGTGCATGTTCTGAAGTTTCAGAATATCTCTGACTACCCCCTCGGGGAATATAGTCGTGAGCATATGCTTATGCTGATCAGACCATCAAACTGAATAACTTTCTCTATGGCACCAACATCGAAATCTCGAAAAAAAAACCAGCACTTCTATACAGGAGTGCGATATTTGAATCTCATACGTTGAACTCAGCAGTTGAAATTGTATGGAGATACGCATCTTTCTACTGCTGATTTGACTTTCAAAAATCGCACCACTGGAGTATGTTTTTTGAAAGTCAAATCAGCAGTAGAAAGATGCGTATCTCCACAGTAATTTTGACATTTACAACTGCTGAGTTCAACGAATGAGTTTCAAAAATCGCACTCTTGAACTGCAAACCTACAACCTCCTCGAGCCAAATTATTGGACAGCAGATTTTTTTTCGCGATTTCGATGTCGGTCCCATACAGAAAGTGTACAGTTTGATGGTCTGATCATCCCTTTAAAAAAGTGTCAGCATATTAAGAAGGACCCTGTATATGTTTGCCTAAATCTGTAGAAATGAAGAGGAGCACTTGCATTGCATTGCTTATGTTCTACTCCAACACCACAGAGTAGATAGGTAATTAGGAACTAAGCACAAACATATACTAAGTTTGTATACCTAAATACCTAAATGCCTTGTGCAGCATGATTTGAGGTGGAATTAAAAAATAAATAAATAAAAGTTTCAATTTATTCTTTAACTAACGAACAAAGGATCGATATTTTACAAGTAATTTATTCGATTGTTATGGTAATTGATTCAAATTCGGATCGATTCAAAGTGCGTGCACTTGATGTTGTATCGATATCAATGGATCGATGTCGCGACATTGACAATGGAATCGAGGCAATGATGATAAAGAGTTTTTGTCTAGGGTAAACAAAAGGCAAGTGAATTTAAATTGTGTAGTGAAAATGCAATAAAATTTTATTAACTCTTTGACCGCAGACAGCATTGATTGGGTCAACAAAGAAGGGTGATATGAAAATAACTGTAGTAGGTACCGTACGTACGCGTACCTAAGTATATGGTATTTTAATTGCCACGAAGAAGCCTAAAAACGAGACGCGGAACACAAAATTAATTTAGGTGGGTTGAGTTCATGAGTAGTAACCACCTATATACCTAGTCCTTAAATTGATCGGCCAAACTCTCTAAAACATGTTAAGAACATAGATACCTACCGTTATGCTCTAGGTGCTTTTTCTAAATTTTCTATTAAAAAAATACCTACCTAGAATATGATGGTCAGGGTGTTTGTAGCCTACCTAACATACATAACAGGGTTTCTATTTACGTGCCTACTATAATTTGCCTTTTCCTTATGAACTCTAATTAAGCACCTTGAGTACTTAGGTAAGGAGGTAACTGAGGATTGGAGAGTACCTAAAAGGGGAGGCCTTTGCCCAGCAGTGGGAATACTCTTTGAGTGGGACACAGAACAGGCTACGTAAAAAAAAGAAAGTACCTACTTACTCGTAGGTACTAGGTAGGTACATAGGTGCCTGCCTCTTTTTATTTAACTCCGGAATAGGTCTAAGGTACTTTGATATTTCAAAAAGTTTAGTAATGGTGGGCTTCGATTAGTGGCTATAATGTATGTTACCTATCCAGAACGCAAAGTTTTCAGGTTTTGTGTAAAGTTAACACTTAGCAAAAACATTATCATTTTCATATAAATGCCCTAACATCGATGCCCGATAATGGATACTTTCTTCTTAGTACACATTAAATTAACAGATAAAACTAACATAATCATTAGAAATACTGCAAATAGATGTTTAAACTGTCTATTTACCGAGTGCTGCAAATTGTATAAAAGCATTAAAGCACTTACTGCATGTCTGAGTTCAGTGGTGATAACAAATCGAAATCGTGCCGGGACCACATTAGCACGCGGCACGCTCCAGCGCAACATCTGATAGGTGCGCCCGCGACTGTAATGCGCTCCCCAGTACCTACACTATTTCATGTTATTACAGTTTCCTTGCTGCTCCTACTGTAGACAGGTAATATCGTCCACAATGATCGCGAGCACCGAGCACAGCCGCTCCCTCCGTGCCACAAGGCACCGATATGGTCCGGCGATTCCTGGAAACAAGTATCGCTCGCCAAAGAATAGTCCATTGCAATACCTTCTTGCTATTGTTTCAAATCGCTCACATTAATCTTTTTAAATACGGAAATGAACCAACGTTTTGTAAGCAATCCTACGGCTCAATTTCTTAAGTCTATAATGTCTTAATGCAAAATCAACAGTTGTAAGCCGATTTGTAAATAAATTGAGCGGCAGTTAATATGACAATTTACGAGCGTGCCTAACACGGCATCTTGTACTTGCAGGACTAAGCTAGTGGTCCCGACTGTGGATCAATTAATTCTGCACCTACAGGACATCTTTATGTGTCCATCGTGCAAAGTTTTAACGGTTCTGGAAAATAAGGTATTGCGGCCACGAGCAGGCAAGCATCTAGGAAATAATGAGGCTCGTAACTTTTTAGCGAGCAAAATGTGTTCTATTACGCTTGTGCTCGATAAGTAGATAGATATTTATCTTACCAATATATCATATCACGCATGATCGCCGATTCTTTCAACTCATATTGATCGTGAGAGCTTATGCTTAGAATAGAGATCCACTACGATATCATGGGGTTCACTATACAGGATGTACAATAAAATGGGACAGCTACTCAAAGGGGTGCTTCAGACCATCAAACTGAACAACTTTCTCTATGGGACCAATATCGAAATCGCGAAAAAAATATCCGCTCTCCCATACAAAACTGCAAACATAACTCGACTGAAATGTATGGGCCAGCAGATTTTTTTTTCGCGATTTCGATATTGGTCCCATAGAGAAAGTTGTTCAGTTTGATGGTCTGAAGCACCCCTTTAAGTAGCTGTCCTGTTTTATTGTACACCCTGTATGTTACTGCGAAAGTCGACACTTAGATTGTCTCTATAAAGAGATGTCGATTGTCGGTCGATAACGACCAATGTTCATCGATTATCACATGACATGACCCGCGACTCCAGTGTTTACAACTGCTTCCAAAGTGGTTATTCCGAAAAATAAAAGCCCAACGCACTGCACTACCCATGCCCCTATTACCTACATTGATTTTGTCTTCGATGACATAGAGTCGCTGCTGACTGTGCATGATTTAGTTATGATTCTAGCGCATTTTCCTATAATTTTGCTATGTATTGGTAAAGAAGATATTCATTTTCCTATTACTGATTACATACCTGTACAATGAGCAAACACATGTCAAGCGGGGTATTAACGGTTGCTAGAGGTTTTCTGTTGTTCTACAATGTGTGAATCTTGCCAGTTTTGCTACAACCGCTGTTATTTATTGTGATAGTTACCTAATTGTCAATGGTTCTATTCACGCCGAAAGGGAATTCTGGAACTTCTGCCATGATATTATGTTTTAGTGTGTACCTACTTGTAACCAAGAACATTGTATTATAACTTATTGAAAATTATCTTTAAAAAAAAAATTTGGCCCTTCCGTTTGTCGGGTAAGCTATGAATGAAGGCAGCCTGCACAGATTCTTGAATATGCAAGTTATTTGCATCGTGTACAAACGTCTTAAATCATGCCTAAGTATATTTAGATTCATTATCTATTGTGTCGGCAAGCAGGCAACTTTATGTTAGTCAAACGTCTATTCAAAACAACAATGTAAGCTCCATAATTTTACAGAAAATCATTCTTAGCAGCAGCAAGCAACTGCATCTCATCAGAGATTCTAACCGCAAAGCTGCGTAAAAGTCGTGGAAGTATCAAAATCTAATTTTGATTCATTGTTGTCTATTGTTGTTGTATCTTGTGTACAACTACAGCCGGATTGGTCCTGCGGCCTACAGGACCGCTTGCTGAATGCAACAATAGAACAACTAAAAAATTGACAAATTCCGAAAGGCGACGACACGGTTGGGACCTGCTTTGTAAGGTTGGGACAGTTACGGTCGCCATCCAAAGCCTTCAGATGCGCTATTCTAATTTATTGTGCTTTGCATAAACGACAGTTAAGATACCTACACTATCGACGACGTAGGTATTATAGGAGGTAGGTCGACATACCTACGATTTTGATAACTAACCGAGTTGCCCAGGAAATAACAAGTTCTCGGCCTTAGTTATTACACGAATAGATCGCATATGGCAAGGCAATATTGTGAGATAGGAATTTGTAGAAAACTCAAAAAGGTAACATTTTGATTTGTGCCACTATAGCATGCAGTGAGCATAATAATGGCCGCTATTACACCGCGTAAATTCACGTAATAGCGATGCAATTTGCCCCGAACGGCCGCGCTGCCTGGCCGCTGATGACGCCGCGCCGCGGACGTGATTCTACCATCTTACATGGCAGGCGAGGGCGTGCAGCGTAAATGATTTTTTTGTAGGGTAATTTTAGAATAGGGATAGGGAATGTTACTACATTATCATACCAGAAAGATGCATCTTGTTTGTTTTTGTACCTTAGGTACTAACAGAAAATTGCATTGCCAACACTTTACTTTTCGAAAGGTCACTGGGCACCTTAGTATGGAACCTATACCCACGACCTACAAAAAAAAAAGTATAGAATGTTTAGATAAATGTCTCTAGTTCATGAATATATATGTCGCATAAATGTAGACCATGGGATTCAGGCCAAAAACTAATAAAGAAAAAATGTAATATTTTGGTATATTTTTTTACATTTTCGTACATTTAACACATTTTCTTACATTTTGTACATTTTAGTACAATTAGTACATTTTAGTACATTTCTTAATTTTGAACATTTTCGTACATTTTAGTATTATAGTGCATTTAGTACATTTCCCCATGGTTTAAAAAATAAATAACTACATACAATTGAATGTGGGTTAAGGGGTTATGTAAAAAAAAATAGGATTCTTCAAAGCTCCATATGTCATGAAGTACTAACAGTAGGAGTATGATTTGCGGATATGTGTAAATTGAACATATAATTGAAGTTTTGATTAGAGCCAAAACACGATTAAGACAAATTTTCTCGATAGAAAAACAAGCCAAAGTAGCCTCCGTTTTTGTCTATAAACGCTTGTAAGTTTTTGTAGGAAATATTTTGTTATTAGCTGGGTCAGATTTCGCCCAATGACCTTTATTTAAATTATAGGTGCATAATACAAATGTTTTAATTAGGTAGGTACAGGCTGCCTTAAACCGACTCAGGTGCGGCATAACAAAATTAAAACCGCCTTCAAAAAAACTAAAAAGTTAAAAAATAATATTGCAGCCGATGACTTCTTCGTTCGCATCATTAGAACATTAATTTGCTTTGTCGATGTCGCTGTCAAGCCGATTCGCGCCAGGGCTTGCATTCGTTTTTTGGCTTGGCTTGACACCGACTTCGATAAAACAAATTAATGTTCTAATGATGCGAACGAAGAAGTCATCGGCTGCGATATTATTTTTTAACTTTTTAGTTTTTTTGAAGGCGGTTTTAATTTTTTGTTAAAATTTTGTTTATTTCACAATTTTCAGTGGTGAATTCATTAGTTAGATTTAACAGTAGTGCTTCAAATTAACAAATGCACTAGTCGGCACTACGATTTTCGAAGGTTCCCCTCGATTTCTCTGGGATTCTTCATCAGATCCTGGTTTCCTTATCATGGGACCACCCTTGGAATATCTCCTTTCCAACAAAAAAAGAATCATCAAAATCGGTTCATAAACGACGAAGTTATCAGCGAACACACATTAAAAAAAAAAAAAAAAATATACGGTCGAACTGAGAAGACTTTTTTTGAAGTCGGTTAAAAATAAATGACTGAGATTGCGCCGCCAGACGTCCGCCCCGGGCTGTTGCAGTAGGAACTGAAAACTGGAAGATGGAAGCCGTGGCATCCAATATTCAAATCCTCTACAGTCATACCCCAAAAACTCAAGAGCCGTAAAACTCGAACCTGAAGCACACCTTGGGCACTTAGCTGTCATTTCATACAAATGGGAAAAATTTATAAGAAGTGCGGTACCTAATGGTAAATATGCGATACTGGTTTATTCCACTTTAATCACCCGGGTGATTATAGGCGACTCACATGTGTACTATGATCACCCGACGAAATGATTACCCAGGTGTTTAAAGTCGACTCAACTGTCAGTTCAATTTTTGGTATCCCCAAATCACCTGTAAATTTCAGGTGATTAAAAGCAACCTGACTTGAAAAAAATTTGTGTCCTCAAATCACCTACAATTCCCAGGTCATTAAAAGTAACGCGACTTCACAGGTAGTGTCCCCAAATCACTAATAGTCAGTGTCAGATTTTTCGGAGATTGTGAAATCTTTGGTAAATTAAATATACAGGGTCCTTCTTAATAATTATGCTGACACTTTTTTAAGGCGATTCCCCTCGATTTCTCTGGGATGCTATCATTAGATCGTGGTTTCCTTATCATTGTACCATTCCTGGGATATCTCCTTTCCAACAAAAAAATAATCATCAAAATCGGTTCATAAACGATAAAGTTATCCACGAACCAACATAAAAAAATATATATTTTTTAAACGTATATACGGTCGAATTGAGAAACCTCCTCCTTTTTTGAAATCGGTTAAAAAAAATCTGACCCTGACTATAAGTGATTTGGGGACACAACTTGTGAAGTCGCGTTACTTTTAATCATCTGGGAATGGGGAACACAAAAGGGTCAAAATATTACTAAAAAATACACTTAAAATCTTAGCGTAGATCATGTACATTACATTAGTTTTTATTTCACTTCAATACATGCAGTATTTCCGAAGTTATGACGACGAGAAGTTTAAGCGCTTTTTAAAATATCCGAGTTTACGCGCGCTCACGCTTTGACGTCACACCCCCGCTCAGCCCGCGACCGCGACACAGCGCGGCACTCGGTCCGGTGCATTTTGTTTCGTTTGTTCGTCAAAAATTAGTTTAATTTCGTTTATACCTAATAGTGTGCTTGTATATCAAGGAAATAATACTTTTACATTAATTTTATAACCGATTACACTAAAGTAAACCGTGTGGTGTGTAGAATGGATGAAGGTTTTCAAAAAGGTCAGTCGGACAATCTGCCAAGTGTGGATGGTTTGATGGTGGCACAATATTTTATGAAGAATAAGGATTTTACGGCTGCCGAAAAAATAATAATTAATAATAATTTCTTGGACAATGTCACACAAATTATCTAGTCACATTTAAAGTACCAGAATCTAGCCTGGACTTGTATTATGATGACTGGACAACGATATAGAATACATATATACAGGGTGAAATTGATATCATTGGCATCCTTTTAAACTAAGAGTCTAGAACCCATCAAACTGAACAACTATCACTATGGGAGCAAACCAATCGGAGCAACTAAAAAATCTGCTGTCCCATACTAAACTGCAATGCCTACTCGACTCAAATGTATGCAACAGCTGATTTTTTTTTTGCTTTGATCGGTTTGCTCCCATAGTAAAAGTTGTTCAGTTTGATGGGTAGACTCTTAGTTTAAAAGGATGCCAATGATATCAATTTCACCCTGTAGATACAAACATCCATGACTCGGGTACAAATATTCATATTCATCATACAAATATCGGGATTCGAACCCGCGACCCTCGGCACAGCAGGCAGGTTAACTACCGACTGTGCTACCGGGCTGTCAAATTCGCGGAATAAAGATGAAAAGGTGTGTATGTTTTATGTAAGCATTACCTACTGTCGGGTAGGTATTTGTTCAAGCTTAAACCTTCCTTAAAGTGTGTCTGTGTGTGTTTTATTTAGGACCTACATTATGGACAACGATTTAAAAAATCTAGGTAGGTACTCGCAATCGCAATCCACATCTTGGCCTCAATCGCCCTAAGTTTGAACGATACTACCAAAACAAAACCACAACCAAAAACGTTACGTTATGCACAATTCGTATCGCGCAAATTATATTAACGGTAACGATTTAGCTTTTTTTCGGAAGATACGTTGGCGTAACGTTCGACCGCTGTCCAACGAACGTTTTTGATTTAGTTGGTGTCGGGAGAGGTGTATGGAGAGGTGTATGGAGGTGTATGGAGAGGTGTATCGAGAGGTGTATGGAGGAGTATGGAGAGGTGTATGGAGGTGTATGGAGGTGTATGGAGGTGTATGAAGATGTGCATGGTGAGGTGTATGGAGAGGTGCATGGAGGTGTATGGAGAGTTGTTTGGAGAGGTGTATGGAGAGGTGTATGGAGGTGTATGGAGAGGTGTATGGAGGTGTATGGAGAGGTGTATGGAGAGATGTATGGAGGGGTATGGAGAGGTGTATGGAGGTGTATGGAGAGGTGTATGGAGGTGTATGAAGACGTGTATGGAGAGGTGTATGGAGAGGTGTATGGAGAGGTGTATGGAGAGGTATATGGAGAGGTGTATGGAGGTGTATGGAGAGTTGTATGGAGAGGTGTATGGAGAGGTGTATGGAGCTATGGAGAGGTGTATGGAGGTGTATGGAGCTATGGAGAGGTGAATGGAGGTGCACGCACAATCGATCGTTTGGGTTTTGCTTTGGTAACGTCAACGATTTAACCGTTCAGAATAAAATAGCGCGATAGCATTTTTACATCAGCTAAACCAAATCTAAACCAAAACTAAACCAAAGTCATAAACGTTCCGTCCGAACGGTAAAACCGTATAAAACAGCGCAATCGAGGCCCTTGCTCGTACGAGGTTGTTGTTGTTGATGATTATTTGTGTTTTATTAGTTTAAAAACATCGAAATGGTCTTCACAGCAGTGCGCTTTAGTTTTAGGCCCTATTGCGACTACTCTTTTTACGGCCGTCATCCACTTCTTTCTCATTTTTGGGTCCTCAGGCACATAAAAAAAGAGTTTATCGGGTGTTTTCACAGTTGAATTGAAACACTGAGGCACAATACAATACTTTTTTTCCATTTTCACTGAAGAGAACTCGATGTTTACTGCACAGCAGCGAGCGTACGAGAGCGCGACTGACGAATGACCGGGGGTGTGACGTCATCGGCTACTGGGCGCCCGCCCGCGTTTTTAAAAACCTTCGTCCGGAAATACGCAATTTGATCGTTAATATCTCAGCCATTTTTGAAGATATAAAAAAAGTAAAAACACAGTTTTTTTCGTAATTTTTTGAAGATTTATTTGACATGTAAAGTGAAAAACGTTTGTCAGACCCATTGTAGGTGATTTGAGGATACAAAATTTTTTCAAGTCAGGTTGCTTTTAATCACCTAAAATTTACAGGTGATTTGGGGATACCAAATATTGAACTGACATTTGAGTCGACTTTAAACACCTGGGTGATCATTTCGTCGGCCGGAGTAAAAAATAACCTGTCCAAATAATGCCTCAGTTGAAGGTGTTGCCCCTCAGACTATACGTCGTACGTTTGGGGTACGTTATCTGAAGATAATACAAAAAAGCAAAAAATAATATTAGCTCAAAAAAGACTGGCTACCATAGCCGTAAAAAAAAAATTAAATTATGCTCCATTTTTGCTTTGATTTTTGCCTTTCCACAAGGAAACATTTAATTGAACAACAACATAAAAAAGGAGTCTTGCGCGGGAAGCGAGAAGAAAAGGACGAGTTTTATTTCTTAATTTTCTCAATGTTTTCTAAATTAGTATTTCGCAGCTATTATCATGTTAATGTGGTAGAATTAGTATAATAATGAAGAGAACAATATAGTAAGGCCGAGATTCAGAGACGATTTGTACGTCATAGTTCGAACTTAGTAGGGTCTTTATGGATTTTGACATAGGTACGTCCCTGGGTACGGGAGTTCGAACTATGACTTAAAAAACGTCTCTGACTGAATCTCCGCCTAAAAGTGACAAATAAAGAAAGGCGTTACGTTTGATTCGGATTGATATCTCCACGCTGTTCCAGCGTAAAGCTCCCTTGAACATTAGAATGTGTGACCGACTCATCTTTCAATGAGTGAGTTAGGTTAAGATAAATAGAGAAAATACTGAAGACAACGGCTGTAAGGGCTAGATCCCATTGCCTTTCTGAAAGGAAGAGGAACCAAACAACAACGTACGGAAATGTCAATATTGACACCGACACTATTTGACAGGGAGTTTTACGCGCGAAGTGAGACAAAATGGACGGGGCTTTGTTTCTTAATTTTCTAAATTAGTTTTTCGTGGCTATTATTGTGTTAATGTGGTGGAATTAGTGTAGTAATGTGCCATTAATGGAGAACAATGTAGTAAAAGTGAGAAATAAAGTAAGGCGCTCCCGTTTGATTTGGATTGGACTCCTCGCGTAAAACTCCATTGAACATTAGAATGCGTCCATCCTCGCATTTTAATGTGTTAGGGTTTAGGCTAGGAGGAGAGTTCTGCACGGGAATCTTGAAGACAAGAACGGGCTTTGTTTCTTAATTTTCTAAATTCGTTTTTCGGTGGTCATTATTGTGTTAGTGTGGTGGAATTAGTTTAATAATGTGCCGTAATGAAGAACAATATAGTAAAAGTGAGAAATAAAGAAGGCGCTCCCGTTTGATTCGGATTGATCTTCGCGTAGAACTCTCTTGAATATTGGAATGTGTGTACCATCGACGCATTTCAAGAGTAGGTTAAGTTAGGTTATGTTAGTTTTAAGTACAAAGAAAAATGTTACTTATGACCATGCTGTAAAGGCTGGTTCCCATTGCATTTCTGAAAGGATAAATTGTTTAAAAAAAAAAAAAAAACTATTTGACAGTTGAGTTGACAGCTGTCGAAACGAAAGCAAAGCTCAAAACGTCTGGGATTGTACTTGTACGGAATTTCAGAATTTTACATAATTTCTTGTAATTTTATTGGCTTTCAAATAAAATAACGAATCTACGATCAAATATTTGACAATCAACGCATTTTCTAAAAATGGGAAACTGGAAGCTAGAAGTTGGAAAAATGGCAGTGTACATGTCATTCCCGGTAATGCTGTTCCACTATTTCAACCAACCTGCGTACTTCGAGGAGTGGGTCACGAACACCAAACGACAGATCTACCCTCCAGAGAACCCACAGGACAGAGATGATATTCAGCAACTCATCAGAGATATGCGGAAGAAACAAATACAAGCCCTAGAAGAATGATTCGAGACGAATTTGCATTACCTAAGCATGTTTCGATAGTGATTAACTAAATAAAAATGTGGCATTTTGGACTACTACCTTACCTAATGCGAATAAACAATGAAACCATAATTTCAATTTCACACAGAATTTTATGCTGTTGACAAAATAGAAGACATCCATCATTAATTCCTCGTATATTAATTCCTATAAATATGTCAGTATGAATGTTTTAGATTCATTATGTTGATAAAAGTGACTACATTTTTAGCATAAGCTGGTCACTTGCTATGCATGTTTTATCAGTAAGGGCATTAGGACTTAGAAATATATTATTATATTTAGCTAATAAATGATTGTACAAATAAATTGTGCTAATAAATGATTGTAAATAATTGTGTGTGTTGTTTTGTGCCAGTTATAAGTATTGGGTTATTGCTGATGTCCCCGATGGCTACGGCCCCAGTTGGGGCCAACGGGAAAAATTCTCGCTGTCCTCCGCGTGTCCTCTGAGGGCCAACAGAAAAATATGTTATCGTTGTCCCCCACTAAAATAGAATCTATAGATTTTAAATGAAAACCGTAAATAGTTTAGTAAGCAACTGTATTCAGTTTTTGCAATAAATTACTGTGCTTTATACATAAATATTTTAATAATATTATAAATTCAAATACTTGCAACATTTATTAATTATTTATACCTATGGTTTGAAGAAAGATTCTGTATAGGTATTTAGGTACTTTTCTAAAACCACAGTTGTATCTAATCAATAATTTATACTATTTTCTTTTTAAACAATCACACAAATCTAATAAAACTCTAAATTTTCCAAAGTTAGTAAAGTAGCAGCATAACGTCATGCTGCTATTGTCCTGGTTAGCTCAGTGTTTCTCATGCATCCCTGTTTTGTGCTCCCACAACCCCTTCCTGGTATGAATCTGTCTGGGTTTACTAAAACTCTAAATTTTCTTAACCCTTGAATATAAATACAGGGTGGAAAGTTAGAGTCACAAAGGGCAGCTACCAGGAGTGCAATTTTTGAAACTCATTCGGTGAGTTCAGCAGTTGAAAATGTCAAAATTACTATGGAGATGCGTATCTTTCTACGGCTGATTTGACTTTCAAAAATCGTACTCCAGACCCTCTAGCATGATTTCTCTACTTGCGCGCGACTCTGCTTTTTTTCATACTACAAGTCGCGGCAAGCGCAGCTTTCGCTCTCCGAAAAGCGCGGGAACAGGTTATTTTGTATGCAGCGAAGGCGCGTCGCGCGCGTGTAGAGAAATCATACTAGACGTGCAGGAGTGCGATTTTTGAAAGTCAAATCAGCAGTAGAAAGATGCGTATCTCCACAGTAATTTTGACATTTTCAACAGCTGAACTCAGCGAATGAGGTTCAAAAATCGCACTCCAGAAGCATTATAGCTATAATGCTTCTGGAGTGCGATTTTTGAACCTAAAGTTAGGGTTAACGAAATACTCCAAAAGTTAGGGTTAGTCTCTTAAGAACGTTTTTTGTAGCTATAATGTAATGTAATGTATAATATGGCACCACAGCTGTAGGGCCATTTTCCTTTATCTTATTTTCTTACATTTTTGATGAAGTAAAACTTACAGCTACAGCTTTCGTGCCATAATAATAAATGTTTAGTCGGACAAGTTTTAACAGAATATAGGTAGGTAGCATTAGTTTTTGTTGGCCAGCACTTTCATATTTGGACCAAAAATGTATGAAACGCCGATGATGTCCTTTATCATAAACGTGCCCTCAATCAGCTAAGAAAATATGTATCTACATCGTTCTACCTAATATCCTGTATAAACAATTGTTCTTGAGCATGTCTATGCCCAGCAGAACGTCTGTTCCGCTGGGTTCTGATTAAATAGTAGGGGAAGAATGGCACCATTCGTACAAGGGGCACATACGTACAGTAGATTTTACAGAAAAACTAAGTGGAGTACGGTCATGTCTTTTTACGTGTACGTAGCCTTTGTTCGACCGCATCGTCAGACCGGTAAGCTGCGACAGCAGCGCCATTATACATAATACGACAGGTAGCAAAGTGTTTTTGCACTTGGTGAGTAGGTAAATATTTTATGGTAGGTAATTCACGTTCGCATTGTAACAACTTTTATTACGTTTCTAACATGATAATTGCCTTTATGACAAGTAAATATCCTTAAGAAAGTGACAAATATTTTCTTACTTTACTTGTTTCTAGAAATAGGAAACTTTGTTAAACTTATACAGGGTGGCCGGGGAGTTGACGTTCAAACGAAAAATTTAGGTCCGGTATGTCGTGGGGTATCCGAATCACCCCCATGTATGTTCCGCGATTTTTTATAGTTTTCGAGTTATGATGATTTTTCCGATTTTTTGAGGAAACTCGACATGACCGGCTTAACAACTTCTAAAAAAAAAAGTGTAAGACTTTTTAGAGATTCTTTTTTTGCAACTTAATCTTCATAAATTGTGCCTTTATTCATAACATCATCAGCATCGTAACTTTGATAAAAGTTTTGAAAATATTGGTCTAAAGTTAAAAATTTGCGATCCGTGAATTATGACTAAATTTTCAACTTTAAATTAAAACTCTAAACAGGTGACCTTATGATTTTTTAGCCAATCCAAAAAATGCGCCCAACTCTCAGCTTTCATAATCATAAATAAAAAGTAGTACTTAAGAGGGCTAATTTGGCTAGAATTGATCTTCAAAGACAACAAGGCGGAAAACTCTTAAATTTTTTTTTTATTTTTTTTTGCCATTATTACCACGCCTAAGGCTAAATAATGATTAAAGAATGCTGGAAACCGAAACGGCGACGGGTTATGCCGGACTCTTACCGGCTAAAACCCCACCGTTTTCCACCTCATCCCATATTGCCGTAGAGCCTGAGGGCCCGTGAGGAATCTTCCACACTCTACGGCGCAGCGACCGACCTTACCAGGTATCATCTCTGTTGGCCTTGACAAGCCTACAGGCCTTTAGGTGGTGCGTGAGAACACGCACACAACCACCTCGAGTCCTTATGATCGGACGCCGGACCCCTCAGCCCGACGCCCAGAGACCCAAAAATTACGGGGGAGGCAGACCGCGAGCAAACGCAGCCCGTCTGCGCCCCGTGTGTCTTTGGCGGATCGGGAGTTCAGAAGTCGACTCCCTCTCCCTCTCCGCCGTCTCCTTCTGGAGCATTACTGCCTCACAGAAGGAGAGAACCGCGCGCCAAGACGCCTCACTGTCGACCATAGCGCGAACCATGGCCGGCAGCGAGAGGTCTGAAACTACCTGGGAGAGCTCACTGCGCTCTCCCGCCCTCGCAGGGCACTCCTGCAGCACGTGCTGCGCCGTCTCGTCGAGACAGCCGTCGCAGTGGTGGCACCCGGCTGTCGGCTCCCTCCTCCTAGGTAGGTTATCTACTTTTTACTTAAAATTTTCCTTATTCCACCAACACGATAGGTTTCCAGCATTCTTTAATCATTATTGATGAGACCTGGTAAGGTCGGTCGCTGCGCCGTAGAGTGTGGAAGATTCCTCACGGGCCCTCAGGCTCTACGGCAATATGCGATGAGGTGGAACACGGTGGGGTTTTAGCCGGTAAGAGTCCGGCATAACCCGTCGCCGTTTCGGTTTCCAGCATTCTTTAATCATTATTTAGCCTTAGGCGTGGTAGTTATGGCAAAAAAAAAAATTTTTAAATTTAAGAATTTTCCGCCTTGTTGTCTTTGAAGATCAATTCTAGCCAAAGTAGCCCTCTTAAGTACTACTTTTTATTTATGATTATGAAAGCTGAGAGTTGGGCGCATTTTCGGGATTGGCTAAAAAATCATAAGGTCACCTGTTTAGAGATTTAATTTAAAGTTGAAAATTTAGTCATAATTCACGGATCGCAAATTTTTAACTTTAGATCAATATTTTCATAACTTTTATCAAAGTTACGATCAGGCGGAGGACATTTGCCTTTTGGTGGGTTTTCCGATTCAGTTTGCATAGAATGTGCTGCCATCTGTTAAATATATCTTTTACTATGAAAAAAAAAGATTATATTGTCTATGTTAATGTCAAATTGACAAATTTACAAAATGGCGACCTACCTTGTGTAATGTGCGTGTTGTTTGTAGTTTTTGTTCAATTTTGTGCCGATTTAGTGATGTTCTGGAGTTTCAGTTGTTCTCTTACCAATGTACAGATTACAGGAATAGTAAGGATACTGGAATTTCACTCGATCGGTGCGGGATTGAACGAAAACTAGCATTCAAACAACGGTATGAGTATATAAGTATTATATATAAGTAGGTATGTATAGTATAGGTAGAATTATTTTCAGAGAAACACAGATGGCGCTAGCTAGCCTTCAATTTGACATAAGGTGGATGCATAATGTTGCCACGAGTGGGCTCTCTTTTCTAATATACTTATATTACTCTTTGGTTACGATGCTGATGATGTTATGAATAAAGGCACAATTCATGAAGATTAAGTTGCAAAAAAAGAATCTCTAAAAAGTCTTACACTTTTTTTTTAGAAGTTGTTAAGCCGGTCATGTCGAGTTTCCTCAAAAAATCGGAAAAATCATCATAACTCGAAAACTATAAAAAATCGCGGAACATACATGGGGGTGATTCGGATACCCCACGACATACCGGACCTAAATTTTACGTTTGAACGTCAACTCCCCGGCCACCCTGTATATCACGGGGTACCTTCGTACAGCAAGGAATGGGGCACATTAGTACGCGACAAATGGTTGGTGATTCCTGATAGATTAATTTATTTTTAAAGAAACATGGTGTAACATTACAAAATTGAAAAAGAGGAGCAAGGAAGTAGAGTAGACGAAGATTTGATGCTATATCGGCTGTAGATGATTGTGATGGAGCAGGGAATCCCAAACATCTTTTTATCACACCTCCTTTGGGTAAACAAAAAATATCCACGCCCCCGTGTCATATTAGAATACCTAGGTACTACAATACAAACGAAATGTTAGTTTCATCTTCTACGTACTAAATAAAGTAAATTTTCAGTGCTGTATGAAAGTACCCATTCGTGGGGCAGATTCGAACGAATTCCAGATGAAATAAAAATCACTTTTATTCAGTAACCCTCTAAAATACACATTTATACTATTTTTTTCCTAATTGCCAAATATATAATGCTATTTCAAGATGATTTCCATAAAGCTATTAATGAACGCAGTAAAAAGAAAAAAAATATATTGTGAAAACTGTACGAAGGGTCCCAATCTTCCCCTAACGGTACCTACGTAGTTATGGTATTTCTCAATAAATAGACCCGAATAACAAAGTAACAATTTATTATCTACATAAATGAAATAACAAATATTTAGGTACAATAAGGTATATCACAATTTAATCTTCCTTACCTAATTCTTTAACGTTAGGATTTCTGCAACGGTAACTCAATATCAGCCCCAACAGAGCTGATAGTAAAGATGCATAAATAACATAAGATACCCCACAGTAATGGCCTATGAACCCAGCAACCATTGGTGCTACTACTCCAGATAGTGACCTTACACTATTTGATGCACCAATCATAGTTCCTCTGTGGACCACATCACAACGTTTTAATATCATTTCCGAAGTTACCAGCCTACCTACAGCATTACCGACAGCTAAAGGAATTAACCACATCATATACACATAAATGTTAAATGACAATATTAAACCAATTAATGAAATACTCAGTAATATAAAAACATGTAAATTTCTTAATGTATAATCTTCATCGCTGCCATAGAAGCTATTAATAAAGCCCACGAAGTAGCTTGATGTGGAACCAATGACTCCTTGCAATGATATAAAATAGCCTATACTCTTAGGTGTAAGTTCATATTGAGTTTTCAAATACAAAGCATAGTTAGAATCATAAACACCCATTGCAAACCCCATTAAGGCTATTAGTAGAAAGACATCCCAATAATCAGACCAGTCTATTTTGTACAATTCTATCGCAGATTGCTTCACACTTACTATGGAATTTCCTTTAGTATTGGTATTGGTAGATTGTGCAAAATAAACGGAATTAAATTGTTTGTCTATACTTATGTAAGCCCCAGAATATGAGCGTCTTGGTTTTTTTGTAGTCGGTCTCTTTCTAAGACGGTTTTTTTCTAGTTCGGTTTTTGGTAAGAAGTATAAAATCCCTGGAAATGAATGATTAATATTAGAAAAAAATATCTATTTCCGCAAATTCTTGCATTTGTGCAGGCCTATAGGCCTATAATAATCGTCGATGGGTCTAATGCATTGACCCATTGACCTTATCACCTTAGCCGCGGTTTATACAGAAGAGATGTGTGGCGGTGGAACACAATGGTGTCGATTCGAACTGTGCCACGACTTAACTAAATTTATTCCTGTCACTTTTTACATAAGATTAAGAAAAGAGACAGAAAACCAACATCTGACTTTAGTGCCGTCAAAGTGATGTTACACGCCCAAAATATGATGCCATCATAATGTACGCCATCTTATTTAAGGCGTTTTTGGGCGTGTAACGTCACTTTGACAGCAATAAAGTCAGTTGTTGGTTTTCTGTCTCTTTTCTTAATCTTATTTTAGAAAGTGACCGGAATAAATTTAGTTAAGTCGTGGCACAGTTCGAATAGACACCAATATAAACCTAAGGCGCGGTTTATACAGAAGAGACGTGTGGCGGTGGCGGATAGTCAAAGTAACACAATATAAACCTTACAGTACATAGCATTTTATACAATCGGGTATTTTGTATTTCTTAATAATATAGGTAGATACTTAGTTTTATTATATGTATGATATTTCAGTAATTACCTGCATTAGTAGCAAAACAGATGCCAACGGCCATAGCAACCATAGCAAAGCCATTTTCTGGGTAATCTTCAGCTATATGTCCACCCACGACTGGGCCCAGTGTAATCCCTACCACAGATATGCCAGCCATTCTGCCATATATTGCAGATTGTTTCTGCTCACTGAACTCATATTCAGGCACTAGGGACCTCGTCAACAATTGTGTCTGTTTAAATAAGCCTGAGGAAAAATATAAATTGTCATCTCACACATAAATACTTAATTATGTGATGTCTTTTCATTATGTGATGCTTTATTTTTTGAGTGGATCGGTTCATGCATGAAAATGTTTAGGTGTCATTTGAATTTACCAACTTTGTTCTTTCCAACGTGGATTTTCACTCTTATAATTTACGAGCTTTTACCCGCGACTTCGTCCGCATAAATTATATACCAGATTTTAAGTCAGATGATAAGCTATCAAACAAAAAAAGTTTCATCAAAATCGGTTCAGTAGTTTTTGCGTGATACTCGAACAAACAAACACCCAAACAAACAAACAGACAGACAAAAAATCAAAAAATTTGTGATTTGGAATCAGGGACAGGTAAAAACTATGTCGTAATTTTTTTTTTTGTAATTATCTTCAATGTACAGACACACTTCTGTTACAGTTTTATAATAGTTTAGATTAGATAAGCATCCTTTTTTTTATTCTTTTTTTTATTGGAGATTTTAACCCTGAGGTTATGTCAGCCCCATCGTGCCTTAACCTTAAAGACTCTATACAAAACAATGAAATTGATATCCCTGATTCAATGCATGAATGCATGTATGCATGCTTCAAATTCGGTGATTTTATTGTGTACCCTCCGTCCATTACAAGTGGCAACGAGCTCACTATCCGTCACACTGGACAGAATTTTGGCACTACTTGTGGAATATGGATGTTTGAGTTTTCAGAATATCCCTGACTACCTCCTCGGGCAGTGGCGTGCGCTCCATATAGACAAACCGACAGTGAAACCCCTAATAAATTCCTCCATCCTCCATAATATTAACATCCCCCCCCCCCCCCCCCCCCCCCTCATAATCATAAGACCTATCGTCATGTGTGGTTCAGAGACTATCGGAATGTTGGGCCGCTAAAGTAACCGATGAAAAACTAATAACTGCGGCTGAGATGCAAATGTTGAGATGGATGTGTGGTCTTACTAGAATAGACATGATTAAGAATGAGTATATATTAGAGGAAGCTTGAAAGTTGCGCCAGTAACCGAAAAAGTGCGCAGTATTAGGTAGATTATCGTGGTATATATGGACACGAGTGTCATATTACAAGACAACATCTTTAACCCTACCCACCCTTCTCAAATGACACTGTCAAATAACCGAAAATGCACATTATTTATATACAGGGTGTACAATAAAATGGGACAGCTACTTAAAGGGGTGCTTCAGACCATCAAACTGAACAACTTTCTCTATGGGACCAATATCGAAATCGCGAAAAAAATATCTGCTGTCCCATACATTTCAGTCGAGTTATGTTTGCAGTTTTGTATGGGAGAGCGGATTTTTTTTTCGCGATTTCGATATTGGTCCCATAGAGAAAGTTGTTCAGTTTGATGGTCTGAAGCACCCCTTTGAGTAGCTGTCCCATTTTATTGTACACCCTGTATATTACCTTGATACATTTATTTTCGAAAAGGCTCACCTAATTCAATATTGTACCAAGAATTTAATTACAAAAATGTATTTTGAAGACATTGAGTAAATGTAAGTGGGCGGTTAGATGTGCCGGTGAGTGTATAAATTAATGGATGGCTCTGATGGCTGCATGAAGAGAGTACGACCAAAGAAATGATGGATGGATTGTGTGAAAAATTACATGTGTAGAACAGAAGTGAACGATGAAATGACGGCTAAAAGAGATGAATGGAGAAAGACTACCTACATATTGCGCCGACCACAAGTAATGGGATAAGGGCAGGAAGAAGAAAAATTACCTGTATTAAAACAAATCAAAATATGTTAAATCCTAGAATTTATTAAGGTGTCAGTCTTTTTGTCTATATGGAATATGGTACACCACTGATCTCGGGGAATATACTTAGGTAGTCTTGTGATTATGCGTATATCTTTGATTTGTTTAAAATGTCATTGCTATTATAATTATAAGGTTACGAGCATTTACCCGCGACTTCGTCCGCATAAATTATATACCAGATTTTAAGTCAGATGATAAGCTATCAAACAAAAAAAGTTTCATCAAAATCGGTTCAGTAGTTTTTGCGTGATACTCGAACAAACAAACACCCAAACAAACAAACAAACATACAAACAAACAAACAAACATACAAACAAACATACAAACAAACATACAAACAAACATACAAACAAACAAACAGACAGATAAAAAATCCAAAAATTGTTGATTTGGAATCAGGGACAGGTAAAAACCATGTCGTATTTTTTTTTTTGTAAATATCTTCAATGTACAGACACATTTCTGTTACAGTTTTATAATAGTTTAGATATTATCTGTACTAAGTAAAATTACGTGATAATGACCCCGCTTGATCGCATATGATTTTGAGGTCAATGTCCGCCCGCGCCACGCATACTGTACGCACTGCGCGTACCTACGCACGTAATAATAATTTTGTTATTCATCAATACCAATTATAAACATTGATTATGCTATCTGTTATCATTAACAAGTGCCCTGGTTCAGTTTCGCCAACTAATTTAAAATAACCATATATTCTTTATTGCAGCAAGTAAACAATTATGTAATTTTTATTTACCTAAAATAGCTCTTGTGGCTAGTATAATAACTAATGAGGTAGTGATTCCCGTTATAGTATATGTTACTCCGCACACCAATAATGTCATTATTAATATCGTCTTCCGCCCAATGAAGTCGCTTAAACTGCCCTGAAAAAGTTAAATTCATTAGATAATGGATGAAACTGCTAGAAAAATGGTCAGAAATTAAATTAGTTTTGAAAGTTAATAGTAGTAGGAGAGGATGAGTGACAGCAGATGTACGAAAGAGATATAATATGGTGCTAATGTGTATCGGTACTACTAGTGAAACGTGGATGTTCTGAGGTTTCAGAATATCTCTGACTACCCCCTCGGGGAATATAGTCGTGAGCATATGCTATGCTAATGTGGCTCGTAGCTCGTAGGACGTATTCTGATCAAATCGGTTGCGTCCTACAAAAAGGGGAGGTTTGGAATTAGGATACCTAATCGTCATCTTAAGGGCTAGTTTTAAGGAGTTTCAATAACTATAAACATTTTTGAACTTACGATGAGTGGGCCCGATCCCAACTGAAACCCAGAGTAAACGGAGCCAAGTGCGCCCACGTATATGTGACTGGCTCCCATGTGTCTAACATGAAGAATGAGGAGTGGCATTATAAGGCCGACTGCAAATAGGTCCTGAAAATTTAAATGAACACAATTATTAGAGATGCATTGGTGACACTAAAATGGACAGAATATTGCCCAGAAAATTTCAACAAGTAATAATATTTTCGTGAAAGTGTGTTACCATTTGGAAACTGCATGGATGTTAAACCTGTACCTACAATAATAACACAAAATCAAACTATATAAAAATCAATGCTTATAGGTTATTGTAAGAGGCCTATTGAGTAATTTTTGTATGGAGGGTAGCGTCTTTTTTTTCTAGCGGCTAGTTTTCAAATTTTTAGGACTATTTTAATCTTATATAATTATCGAAAAAAAAATGTCCTATGGTGTAACGTTTCGGAGATATTTATTTTTAAAGTTTATAAAAATAGCTCTGCAAAGCTGATTAAAAGTTACTCGTTTTTTTTTTCCAAATTATTTATTTTTATAGTCCAGAATTATTAGTTTTAATTATTTGTGACATCATCACGCAACTCGCATATTTTGTGCAGGAACGCATCGCAATCCTCGCTTTTCTACTCTGATACGGCCAGGTACTAAACGTAGTGAGTATTTTAGGGCAATATTACCTTAAAAGAAAAAAAAAATTGTCCTGAGGATTAAAGTTAAGGAGATATTTAACTTCAACGTTTAAAAAACAATCTCCACAAAGCTTCTTAAAAGTTACTTATTTTGGTTCTTTTACCACTTTATTTGTTTTCATAGCCCAGAATTATTAGTTTTAATTATTTGTGACTTCATCACGCATATTTTGTGCAGGAACGCATCGCAATCCTCGCTTTTCTACGCTGATACGGCCAGGTACTAAATTTTGTAGGTATTTTAGGGCAATATTACCTTAAGTAGGTAGGTAGTAGGTATATTGTATATCTTATTAAGCAAAAAAAAATGTCCCGCGGATCAAAGTTAAGGAGATATTTAATTTCAACGTTTAAAAAACAATCTCTAGATACAAAGCTCATTCAAAGTAAATAACTCATTTTACTCATTAAAAAAAATGTTTGTAACAAAAAACTCTACTCGTTTTGGTACAATTTTATTTGTTTTACTATTAGGTATATTATATTACTAGCTTTTGCCCGCGACTCCGTCTGCGTGGACATATAATATGTAGCCTATGTGTTATTCTGGGATAAGAACTGTCTATATGCCAAGTTTCATCGAAATCGGTTCAGCCATTTTAGCGTGAAAGAGTAACAAACATCCATACATCCAAACAAACATTCGCGTTTATAATATTAGTAGGATACTTTTAACTCTCCCTCTAACTTCTAAAATACCTCTACCTACTGGAGTAAAAAACTGCAAATTAGCTAGGATCGCGGTGCCTTTCTGCACAAAATATGCCGTGATGATGTAACTAACAATTAAAACTAATAATTCTGGGCTATAAATCGGTTAAAAACCAATAGTGGTAAACAAGCCACTTTTAATGAGTTATTTTTTAAAGTTTAAAATTAAATATCTCTGAAACGTTACACCGTAGGACAATTCTTTTTGCATAATAATGTAAGGTAAGTAATATTAGCACTAAAATACCCAAAATATTTGGTACCTGGCCGCTTAAAAAAAAGACGCCAATATTACCCATATCTCTTTATAAACAAAATTGAACAAACCAGAAAAGCCACGGCTTGAAGTAAATAAATAGGAAAAGACATAATTATTACCCAAATTTTCGGGATAGACTTTACGAAAAAACATCATAAATACTTAGGTAAGTTTTAGAAGAAATCAGTAAAAAACATAACCGTAAACATTTTAACCAAAAAAGCAAGCAATAAAGTACTCTTTGATTTTAACCGTTGAAAGATTAAACTGTAGTCTTTGGTTGAAAGCACGTTGAAAGCAAAGAGAATAATCTCTCGGTAGAGAGTATTGTTCCTTGAGAAGAATAATCACTACCGTTTTAGTTGAAAGCATGTTGAAAGAGAAGATAATTTTCTTTGAAGAGAAGCCATAGAAAAAAAGAGAAGCTCGAAAGATTTTTCGTCCAAAGACTACAGTTATATTTTCGTCGACGTCTATGATTTTAACTTTTTTTAAATATATTTATCCGATTTATCCGTAGAAAGAGAAGGTACTAGAAGGAAGCACATGACTTGTCATATTCACTCAATAAGAGATGCACATATCCAATTTGCTCTAGTTAAAAAAGGAGATCGCTACCTTATTGCTGTCCTTATCGGCGTAACCACTTTTTTGTACTACGGCCACCTGACTCACAACTGTCACTTCATATAAATTGTATAGGATTTTATGAGTATCGCTATCTCATACCCGGTTACACCGACATTCCGTCTACCAGCGTAAGCGAAAAATTCTTCGTCTATGGATTTATCCATCTTTATCCTAAAACGTAGTGATTATATTCTCTTTGCTTTATCCTTTCGGAATGGCAATGGGAACTAGCCCCATAGAAATATTAATTTACTACGTAAACTAGCCCTTACAACCGTTGTCTTAAGTTATATTTTTTTTAACCTAACCTAACCCTCCATAACCTACCTTACTCTGAAATGCGAGCATACGCATGTGGTTTTAGTCCGTCTATGTTTTAGTCATAGTCACAAATCTTGACTATTATAAAACTGTAAATTTTTGAAAAAAGAATTTAGTTTGTTTGTTTGTTTGTTTGGGTGTTTGTTTGTTCGAGTATCACGCAAAAACTACTGAACCGATTTTGATGAAACTTTTTTTTTGTTTGGTAGCGTAATATCTGACTTAAAATCTGGTATATAATTTATGCGGAAGAAGTCGCGGGTAAAAGCTTATATCACTAAAACTAGACAGGTAATTTCAAATAACACGAAACACATTCAAAGCAATGGCGCCAAGCATTTCCAGAAAGGCCAAAGCAAAGGCTAAAGTTAGGGCTTGGTTAGGGCCAAAGACTAAGTTCCGACTCCAACATTCGACTGATTCGACCCTGCGTAAGCGAAAAATCACACATACCCCCGAACAGGTAGGTATTTGCTTCTCATTCTCGGTTATGCAGGGTTCCTTACAATGTTTTCCTTCACCACCGAACCAGTGATAGTGACAAATACAACCATACATAAATTTCGTAGAACTTAGTGGTACAGGCCAGGAATCGAACCGCCACCTCATAATTGATTTGCTAGCTCTCTTCCATATGGGCTATCACCACTACCTAAAGAGAATGTGGTCCATGTTTATGTATGTAGGTATTTAATTAATAGGCTACTTGACAACTAGTCAAATCAGCCCTCCAGGACCTAACAGTCTATCGCAACTGCATAGATGCGAGAAAATGTATGGGATGTGGTAGAACTTGAATGGGCGTCTATATTCGTCTCTTTTCTTGACCCTCTCTTTCATGAAATGTCACGTGACGTAATTCAGATGTTTTTCACACGTTATGAAACAGACGACTTTGCTTTGTGGTTGAGTGATGGACACAAGTGTTTTTGTTCCTTCTAATTGTGTTGATATTTATTAGGGTCTTTAACGCTGTTGAGTGTCTGAAAACAATTGTTTGTTTATATATTTGTGTGTTTTGTCCTATTGTAAGTATTATTTAGTATTATATCGTAGTTAGAACGATGGGTGGCGACCCCCCCGATCCCGGGGGAGGTTATGATCCTGCCCAAGTTGTGACGGTACCCTCTTTTTCTTTACCGCATGGTGATCCGGATATGGAAACCGACATTGAATCCACCCAATCTAGGAAACGCACCCAAGCAAACACGGAATCACCTCTACCTCCGAAGAAAACTACGGTTGCCCAATCTATTGGCTCAATTCAATCTACATATGTCCACCCAGACTACGAAAATGAAAATAGAAAACGGTACTCTGAAGAAGATGTTGCCCCATTCCTGGTTCATGTCAATAAAATAGCAGAGTCTTCTTCCAGTACTACTTTACGTCCTATTAAGTTCGGACATTTTCTCCATCATAACCAAATCAAAGGAGTTAACATGGATGGTGTGAAACGTATTGGCCGCAATCGCGTCTCCGTTGAGTTTAAGTCTGCATCACTAGCAAACACGTTTCTCGAACACCCTGCCCTTCTTCCAGCTAGGTATGAAGCCATTATACCCTCATACAATGTCACCCGTATGGGTATTGTTCGAGGAGTCCCAGTAGAATGGACTCTAGAGGAGCTTGTGTCATCCATTAATGTACCCTCAGGTTTTGGAAAAATTATTAAAGCCCGTAGACTGAACAGGAAAACGTACAGTGAGGAAGGCTCACCAATATGGATCCCCACACAAACTGTAGTTTTGACTTTCCTGGGTCAAAAATTACCTGCATATGTTTATTGTTTTTACAACTCCCTTCCAGTAGAAACCTACGTCCTGCCAACTATTCAATGCAATAAATGTTGTAGATTTGGTCACGTTGCTTCTCAATGCAGGTCAAAGGAACGATGCTTCATCTGTGCCCAACCTCATGAAGGAATTATGTGCTCCAGTCAAAATCCAACCCCCACATGCTTATTCTGCTCTGGCAGCCACAAAGCCACCGATCCCTCCTGCCCTGAACATTCAAGACAAAAGTCTATTAAGCTTGCTATGTCTCAAGAAAATATATCATATACTGAGGCGTCGGCTAGATTTCCCCAAGTGAGGAAATCTTTTGCTGACACAGCCCGATCATCTCCTCCACTTTTCCCCACTCAATCTATTCTTGACTCTCCTCGGCAATCTACTCCTTCCCCTTCCTGCCCCAACTCCTATCGTAAAACTGTTGTTATCCCAAGACGCTCATTTGTTCCCCCTTCTAGCCCAGGTTATGACAGACAAGCTCATCAGTCTATTGTTCAAAACCCTACCTCTTCCCTCCACAATGGGAGTGCTTACCCCCCCACTACTCCTACCTCCAATGACAATCTTTTAGACCTTCTCCTATCAACTATCCTGAACATGATATCTCGCTTTGATGACATAGCACTACCGTACAACGTCTATAATAAACTTACTGAGCTGACTAAAGCTGTCAACAATGCTCAACATCATCCAGTGGAACTGTCACAGCCTCCGTCATAAAAAGAATGAGATCATACACCTAATTAACAAATTCAAGCCTTCCGTTTTTGCCATCCAGGAGACATGGCTCAGGCCTGGATCCGTTTTTAGGATTCCTGGCTTTTCATGCCTCCGGGATGACAGGACGGATGGTTATGCCGGATCAGCCATCTTAGTTACTAGAAATGTTATTTTTAACCAAATTCCCTTACCCCCCCACAGTGATGGCATTAATGCCATTGCAGTCAGGCTGCACAATATATCTTTTGTCTCTGTTTATATTCCTGATCCTAATGAGTCTCTTCTCCTTGAATTAAAATCGATCTTATCCATTCTCCCCTCTCCAATTGTTGTTCTTGGTGACCCCAATATTCACCACTCATCCTGGGGATGCCACTATTGCGATTCTTTATCATCTCCTTTTATTGATCTTTGTGACGAACTGGATCTTTGCATTATAAATGATGGTTCTCCTACCCGAAGGGTATCACCAACGCAGAACTATATGAGTGCGGTAGATTTATCGCTCTGCTCTCCTTCTTTGGCTTCTGCTCTTTCTTGGTCTGTCCTCCCCCACTCCCATGGCAGTGACCATTTCCCCATTCTTCTCTCCTTGACTGATTCTACAAGTCCAGAATTAAAATCCACCCTCGCCCCTCTTCTAAAATATAATTTATATAAGGCTGACTGGAACCAGTTCAGCTTCATTCTAGATCAAGAGATCTCTTGTATATCCTCAGTCAGCCCTGAGAATGCTATTATATCCTATGAAACCTTTAAAGAAGCTCTTATATCTGCAGCAGAAAAATCCATTCCTGCAAAAAAGACAGCAAAATCTCAAATCCATCCTCCTCCATGGTGGGACTCAGAATGCACAGAGGCATGTAGGAACAGAAAGCAAGCAGAGGAAGCATATTCGGCTCAAATGAATATTGAAAATTTTGTCTCATATCAGAGGATTGCTGCTAAGGCTACTAGACTCCTATCAGAAAAAAAGAAAATTGGCTGGCGCCGATTTTGCGAGGATCTCTCTCCCAGCTCTACACCATCGATGGTCTGGAGGAATATGAGACGCTACCGCTGCTCATCTTCCTCGAACAATGTCACATCCAATGACCCATCTGACTGGGTAGAACAATTTTATGACAAATTAGCTCCCCCCTCTGTTCCTTCTCTTGAGGAATCCTCTCTCTTCTCTTCTCCTGTCTCATCAGATAAATTTGACTCCCCCTTTTCTTGGGAGGAGTTATCAGTTGCTTTGGATGGGCTAAAAGATTCCTCCCCAGGAATTGATGGAATCCCCTACTCTTTTATAGTTGAGAGTAGTACCAGTGCCAAGAAACTATTCCTCTCAATATTGAATGACATATTCGCATCTGGCTCTCCTCCTGAGGAATGGAAGACGCAAATTATCATGCCTATTCTGAAACCCGGAAAACCTAGTGGTGATCCGTCTAGTTACCGTCCGATTGCCTTATCCTGCACAATGGCTAAGATCTTGGAACATATGATCAAGAACCGTTTAGAATGGGTTGTGGAAAGCAAAGATATCCTAGGTAAAAGTCAATTTGGTTTTCGCAAGGGGTTTAGCACAATGGATAGTCTTGGCACCTTTGTGACTGATATCCGCATTTCCTTATCCAAAAATGAATCATTGTTTGCTATTTTCCTTGACATATCATCTGCATATGACAATGTACTCCTTCCGGTACTCAGGCAGAAAATGCTACAGCTGAGTATTCCCGTGAAGCTAGTTAATTTTATCTCCAACCTCCTCTCGACTAGATCGGTATCCTTGCGTGTCCCAAATTATACTTCCTCTCCTAGACGTATCTGGAAAGGACTTCCTCAAGGTTCAGTCCTCAGTCCGCTGCTTTATAGCATTTATACACATGACCTGGAGCTCTCGGTTAATCCTTTCTGCGACGTTTTACAATATGCAGATGATCTAGCCCTCTATGTTTCGGCAAATCAGACTGATGATGCCTCTTCTCGCCTTAATTCCGCTATGGTTTATCTTCACGATTGGCTTGCTGATCATGGATTGTCTCTTTCTGTTCCAAAGAGCTCTGTAGTTGTTTTCTCCCGAGCTAGATCCACCCCTGATATTTCAATAGCCTACGATCAACAAATCATCTCAGTTAAGGATAAGGTAAAGTTTCTAGGGGTCATTCTGGATTCCAGGATGACAGGAATTCATCATATTAACCACATTGTCAATAAGTGTGAAAAAAACATTAACATTTTACGTTCCCTATCCGGGGCTTGGTGGGGTAGCCACCCTTATACTCAAAAACTTTTATATAACGCCCTAGTGAGAAGTCATTTGGACTATGGTTTGTTTCTCATAGAACCCTGCAATAAAGCGGCATTGAACTCCCTCGACAAAATTCAATCCAAATGCCTCCGTATCATCTGTGGCGCTATGAAGTCGTCTCCGATCAATGCTCTACAGGTGGAATGTTGTGATCCCCCCCTCTCCTTAAGGAGGCAATACCTGGCGGACAGATTTCTATTTAAGGCAATCCAATCCTCATCTCATCCCCTTCTCCCAAAATTACATTCCCTTTCAGATTATATCTCTTTTAGTAATTACTGGGCCCATAAGGAGCATCCCTGTTTATTTAACAGTTTTATTATCTACCTACGCCTTCCTTGTCCCATATTTCAATCCAAGAAATTGCCTCTGTTCGAATCCCCCTTTGAATCTATTATTTTTCAACCCAACGTCATACTGGATTTAGGCATTGAAAAGGATTCGCCGTCAGCAAACTCGCAACTAAACCAGTATATATTGAAGCACTGGCCTGATTGGCTCCATATGTTCACCGACGCTTCAAAGTTATCTGATCAGGGATGTGTTGGCGCAGCTGTTTGGATCCCTAAATACAACATTATACTTAACTTTAAATGCCCTCCTGAGTCGTCCGTGTTCACTGGAGAAGCGATTGCTATACTTGAGGCGTTGCTGTACATAGAGTCTCATAATCTAAATAAAACAGTAATTTTCACAGACTCTAAAAGTTGTCTACAGGCTATTGTTTCAAATCAATTTCGATCAAAATTTAAATTCCCTTTCATCTTAAGTATAAGAAATATCCTCTTGAATTGTCATACAAAAGGCATTCAGGTTGTCCTTGCCTGGGTCCCAGGCCACAGTGGGATTCAAGGAAATGAAACTGCGGATCGATGTGCTAAGGAAGCTACTGTCAGTGGGACTCTAGACCATTATAAAGTATACTCTAACGACCTGCTCCCCTTAGCCAAACAGCGAATGACCACTTCTTGGCATTCCCACTGGAAGAGTCTCAGCTCCTCTAAAGGGAAACATTATGCCGAGGTCCAGGATAATATCCCGTTAAAACCCTGGTTTTCGAAGTTTAGGGAAGCAAATAAACGCGTAACTAGTACGATCTGCAGACTGAGGCTAGGTCATGCGTGCACTCCTGTCCATCTGGCTAAACTACATATTAGAGATAGCTCTCTATGTGAGTGTGGTCTTGAAGAAGGCTCTCCAAATCATATTTTCTTTAGCTGTCCCAAACTCTCCTCCTCTCTTTATGACATCCTTCCTCCAGATATCCCTCGCCCTATTGATTTTAAATCTTTACTTTCCTTAGTGAATACCTCTTTTGTTTATATTCTGTGTTCATATATTAACCAAAATAATATTAAATTGTAACTTGTTTGTCTCATAACCCACTAACACCTGTAATATATATTGTGCGTCTCTTTTTGTTTTAGGTATATCAACAGTGTCGCCTCTTAGCAGTAATTTCTTAGTTTACCAACCGTAACCTTGTTCTTTCATGAAGCCTACCTAATAAAGCAGAGTCTATATCTTCAACACTTGATACTGGCGAAATCATCAAGGAAACGCCATAACACAAAATAGAAATAGAAATATGAAACAGACTCTGTCTAAATTATTTAAAATGTTTTTGGGTGTTTATTATATTTAGAATTAATAAATAAACGTGAATATAAAACATAAAACACAAGTAAATTCAGTGTATTACGTGATATTGCACCATAAAAGCTTAAAATTAAGTACTAGAAATGCGAAATATGCTGTGAAAGGTCGGAAAGAAAGGATGGTAAAAAACGTAACTTCATAGCAAGATTTCCACTGGATGAAGCTCGGTAAGCATAAATTTATCCTATTTATTAGCCCAGGTTTATATTTAGGCAATCATTTTCGTAAAGAGCGGGAAGTATTTGTAAAGAAGTGAGGGATTTGGAGAAATGTCGATATCGATATAATTGTTGATACATACATGCAGACGCATACGGATACGAACGACTATGCTCCCCGAGGAGGTAGTCAGAGATATTCTGAAACATCAGAACATCCACCATACAAAAATCATCCATCATATTTTTGATGATATGATAAGATTACACTTTTGTATACATGTTTTATTTTCAGATGCAAAAAATGGGTTCAAGTTACTGGAAATGAAGATCTAGCGTACCTACATACCAATCGAAAAATGAACCAATTATTATTTGCGAGAAACATTTCCTGCCTGGAAGATTTTCATAAAAAATGACAAAATTGAAACCAACTGCCATTCCATATCCATACGGCTCACTGCATACTATCCTGTAATTAGTCCGTAAGTTTTCCTAAAATGAATAAACATTTAAAAAAAAAAAACAAATGGGGTACGGCTAATATTGGCGTCTTTTTTTAAGCGGCCAGGTACCAAATGTTGTGGGTATTTTAGGGTGAATATTACCTTACATTGTTATGCAAAAAAAAATTTCCTGCGGTGTAACGTTTCGGAGATATTTAACTTTAAAGTTTCAAAAAATTAACTGTACAAAAGTCATTAAAAGTAACTCGTTTTGGGTCTTATACCACACATTATTTATTTTACAGCCCAGAATTATTAGTTTTAATTATTTATGATATCATAACGCACATTTTGTGCAGGAACGCACCACAATCCTCGTGTCCGTATAGTTAGCA
The DNA here is from genome assembly GCA_922987775.1 of Agonopterix subpropinquella. Taxonomy (NCBI): domain Eukaryota; kingdom Metazoa; phylum Arthropoda; class Insecta; order Lepidoptera; family Depressariidae; genus Agonopterix; species Agonopterix subpropinquella. The sequence continues at coordinate 15,729,007 of OV277701.1, read as the reverse complement.
GCCTCACCAGCTCATTTGAAGGTTTTGACTAAGCCACGATTTAGTGCCCAATTAGTGCAATTTGGTGCCCAAAGCACAGATTTGGTGCTCATGTAGTTTAAAAGATATTTGGGTACCTTACTGAGGCTGCTAGATAGACGTCAAGCTAGCAGTCGCATTTTGAAATACTGTTTGTATCGATGTGATTTATATGTCACGATTTAGTGCTCATTTAGTGATCCCTATATCCAAAATTTCATGAATATTGATCCAATACAAGCCGAGATATGATAGTACATTGTTGAGGCTGCTAACTAGACGTTTCTTCCAACGATGATTCCAATGAAACGGATGCACATTTGAAACAGATAAATACATAGCGATTTAGTGCTCGATTTGGTGACTCTTATGATATTTATGAAAAGTAGAATTTTCTTTCCTATTTCCCAAAAAAATTACGTAAACTTCTACATACAACGATTTTCGGTACAACCGTGCACAAAAATTATCATTTCTCGGAACTACTGCCATGAGCTAGCGCTTGCGCTCGCGCAAGTAGTTCATAGTTATACCGAGAGATGGCGGGACTGGCGGATTGTTTACGTGAGTTACGGAGATGCGAATACGTGTCTTTTTATTACATAGAATGAAGAACTAATTGCTTGATACAAATTAGTGCATTATAACTTCTTATCGTCGTCTACAGTTCCACATTATATTATTTATCCTATAAATTAACTAACTGCCTCCGTGGTCTAATGGTTAAGAACATTGGGCTCTCGACACGGAGGTCGTGGGTTCGATTCCCACAGGGTGACACACCTAGTGATATGTCACTTTGGGCGTTTTTCCCCAGTTGATTAGGACATTGCAGGCCGAGTCACCTGATTGTCTGAAAAGAAAAATGATTCCGTGCTTCGGATGGCGCGTTAAGCCGTTCGTCCCTGCTACTATCTCTGGTGGTAGTAGTCATTACACGTCAGGCGGTCTGAAAAAACTTTGACATCAGGGCTCTGCCCACGTGATAAGAAGAAGACTAATGGAATGTTCAGACCCGCACGACCAAAGCGACTGGGAAGCGGGAGCGTCTACCGCGCGGCGGTCGCTGCCCATGTAATCTTAGAGCGCTTACAGACGAGCGACAGTTGTCTGCGACAGCTCGCGACAGGGTCGCGCGACCCTCTGCGACCGTCGCGCGACTGTGACGTAGGTATAGTCTGAAGCACAAGTCTTGTTCTTGAGAGATTTCAGTTTGAAAAAAACGGAGGCTAAAAAATAACATGTTTGATTATTTCGGGTTTTTATACGTTTTTCGTAGATTTTGGTTTCTTTAGATAATAGATAATCCAGAATTGATTATCTTCATCATCAAGTCCATAAAATATTACAGACTGGTAAAAATAGGGCAATTATAATATACATTGGTACCGATTCGGACTGTGCCACGACTTAACTTAACTAAATTTATTCCTGTCACTTTCTAAAATAAGATTAAGAAAAGAGACAGAAATCCAACAGCTGACTTTAGTGCTGTCAAAGTGACGTTAAACGCCCAAAATAAGATGCCATCATAATGTACGCCATCTTATTTAAAGCGTTTTTGGGCGTGTAACGTCACTTTGACAGCACTAAAGTCAGCTGTTGGTTTTCTGTCTCTTTTCTTGATCTTATTTTAGAAAGTGACAGGAATAAATTTAGTTAAGTCGTGGCACAGTCCGAATCGAGGCCATTATACAGGGTGTAACAAAACACCCTAGTAATACTTAAGGGGGTGCTTCAGACCATCAATCTGAACAACTTTCACTATGGAGCCAACGTCGAGAAAAAAAAATATATATTGCCGTCCCATACATTTGAGTCGAGACGGTACTGCAGTTTTGTATGAAAGAGTGCATTTTTTTATCGCGATTTCGATGTTGGCTCCATAGTGAAAGTTGTTCAGTTTGATGGTCTGAAGCACCCCCTTAAGTATTACTAGGGTGTTTTGTTACACCCTGTATAGTTAATTAGTTATGATATAATACACAACACTAATAATTATAACACATAATATTATACACATAAATATTTATAAATACGTATACAGGGTGTAACAAAACACCCTATTAATACTTAAGGGGGTGCTTCAGACCATCAAACTGAACAACTTTCACTATGGAGCCAACATCGAAATCGCGAAAAAAAATCAGCTCTTTCATACAAAACTACAAACCTACTCGGAGCCAAACGTATGGGACAACTGTTTTTTTTTTTCGCGATTTCGATGTTGATTCCATAGAGAAAGTTGTTCAGTTTAATAATATAATAATAATTTAATAATAATAATTTTCCGAGTCATGGATGTTTGTATCTATATATGTATTCTATATCGTTGTCTAGTCATCATAATACAAGTCCAGGCTAGATTCTGGTACTTTAAATGTGACTAGATAATTTGTGTGACAATGTCCAAGATATTTATTTAATAGTCTGGTCATCGCCTTAAAAAAGTGTCAGCATATTAAGAAGGACCCTGTATACAACGTGTTAATGATTTAGCGCAAAACCTCATACACCCCAACTGATTTATAACAAAATAATTAGATTGAAACAATAATTTAATTACTTTGATAGTTAAAATTTAAAGTTATTAGCATTTTAAGTTTTGAGGCAAAAATGATTTGTTATCATTTCGGCACTGAAAGAAAGCGCTAACGTACTCATGGATACATTTTTATGATATTGTTTTGGTAGTAAGTAGGGTGAGTGTGCATGTGCGGTGGGTTGACATCGGGTTCAGAAAATTTTAAATTTTGCAAACAAATTATTTAATATTTTGAAAAAAATTACCTACGTTGAAACCATGATAATTTGACTCTGCTCTCGATTCTAAACAAACTACTTTCTAGTTTTGCGTTAATTCATTAACACGTTGTATAGGATGTTACAAACTACCAAAAAAAATGTTTTGGATATGGAGGTCTATCTCTCAGACTATACAACACTACGTCACGGTCTTCAACTGTCGCGCGACCCTGTCGCGAGCTGTCGCAGACAACTGTCGCTGGTCTGTAAGAGCCCTTACGGCGTACCGCCAAGTCGCCCAAACCAACGCGACCATGACGCGGGAAGGCAGCGTCAGCGGAGCGGGAAGCGTGCGTCAAGTGGTGTCAGACGTGTACAATGTTAAGCTCACGTAACAAAATAAAATACAAATTTTAAATTTCAGTACATTTTGGTTCTTTATGATAGATTTGGAACGTTTTTGGTAGTTCTTCCTAGATTTTTTGTAGATTTTGGTTGTTTTTGGTTCTTTTTTGTAGATTTTGGAAATTTTTGTTTCTTCTGGTACCTAGTTTTTGGTAATTTCTGGTAGATTATGGTAGCAAAAACCATAAAACTATGTAACTATGTAACGGCTACTACCACAAGAGATAGTAGCAGGGACCAACGGCTTAACGTGCCATCCGAAGCAAGGGATCATCTTTCTTTTCAGACAATCTGGTATTTAGCCTGTAATGTTCTTACCAACTGGGGAAAAATGCACACAGTGACATATCAGGAGGTGTCCCCCGTGGGAATCGAACCCACGACCTCCGTGTCGAGAGCCCATTGCTCTTAACCATTAGACCACAGAGAGGCAGTTATTGGCAGGGCATTTCAATAAGAAAAGTCCTAAAATCCTCATTGCTTGATAGTAATGAGGATTTTTGCCGACAGATAAGGTAATTTTTTTGCAAACTACGTCCTTATTTTACTTTAAGATTACTATTACCCTCCTTCTAGCGCAGTCGGGTAAAAACTGAATGTTTATAAGAAAAACTAAATGAAACTAGGAGAATAATGAACAGATTTATTATAAGAGAATAAATCACACACAGATTTTTGACTTGCTTGCTTTGCAAGCATGACACAAATGATTTGGGACTAGTCAATTAATACAGTAATAGTCAAATAGTAGAGAAGAATAATAGACTCCTGGAGTGCGATTTTTGAATCTCATTCGCTGAGTTCAGCAGTTGAAAATGTCAAAATTACTATGGAGATAAGCAACTTTCTACTGCTGATTTGACTTTCAAAAATTGCACTCCTGAAGTATGATTTTTGAAAGTCAAATCAGCAGTAGAAAGATGCATATCTCTACAGTAATTTTGATATTTTCAACTGCTAAACTCCGCGAATGAGATTCAAAAATCGCACTCCTGGACTCAAATTGAGTCACTCAATACATACATAAGAGAGTGAGTATTGTCACAGTTATAAAAATTTAATGTCATTTAAGTTTTTTGCTTGGCAGTACTAACCATAAAATTAAAAACAATTTTAAACCCTATCACAGTTGAATAAAGTCTAAATTTGATCAACGGTTTCGTCAGACCTAAATTACGATTAGTATGTAGAAGTTTACGTAATTTTTTTGGGAAATAGGAAAGAAAGTTCTACTTTTCATAAATATCATAAGAGTCACCAAATCGAGCACTAAATCGCTATGTATTTATCTGTTTCAAATGTGCATCCGTTTCATTGGAATCATCGTTGGAAGAAACGTCTAGTTAGCAGCCTCAACAATGTACTATCATATCTCGGCTTGTATTGGATCAATATTCATGAAATTTTGGATATAGGGATCACTAAATGAGCACTAAATCGTGACATATAAATCACATCGATACAAACAGTATTTCAAAATGCGACTGCTAGCTTGACGTCTATCTAGCAGCCTCAGTAAGGTACCCAAATATCTTTTAAACTACATGAGCACCAAATCTGTGCTTTGGGCACCAAATTGCACTAATTGGGCACTAAATCGTGGCTTAGTCAAAACCTTCGAATGAGCTGGTGAGGCTGCTAACTATACGGACACCAATCCTCACTCGTTTGCGGTGATGGTTTGAATGTTGAAATTTTCTATATTGTAAGATATTGTATTGATTTATATATATTTGTAGATTACTTGTGTTACTGGCCAATGCTGTGTGCGCCTGTTATATGTGTGTGTATTAGAAATTGATTTTTAGCGTTCCTATGTTATTGTAAATGTTTAAATATGTATACTGTTGGTGTGCCATATTAAATAAAATAAAATAAAATAAAATATCTTAAATGTACATAGAGTCTTCTTTAAGAGTTTCATAACAGTTAGGATAGCCAATCTAACCTATTATTTCAATGTGGTATAATTTTATGTAAATTAATTATAATTATTAATACCTACGAATGTCTTTTCTTTATCTCAAGACAGTCCCAGACTTATTAGTAGGTGGCTAATTGTTTGTTTTATTCTAGTGATTGGATTAACATCAATCCATCACTAAAAAAATCTGCAATTTTTAAATATCAATATCATATGGCAATTTTTTTTTTTCTGCAACTATCGATATCGTTAAATATCCACAGCACATCACTACTTTGCACTGTCATTTTGTTTTCAATATTGGCAACATGTTGCTCTATGTTGGTTATGGAATGGTAGCTTCAAGTCATACAAGTTGACGTTTTTTACGATTATTTTGCTCCAAGGAGTCCCGTCTCTTAAAACGTAGTGATTATATTCTCTTTGGGACCTAATAGAGGCTTCCCCTCGAGGAATAGAGGTGGCCAAGTATTGGAAGGAGTATGATCACCTTCACACGAGAAAGAAGAAGAAGCTACTCTTTATCGGACGTCAAAACGTGCGCTTTGTATGAAGATTTGTACTAAATAATGAGACGTCATCAACATTTCATAACTTTTTAAAGTTTATCTTGGTATTAAAAATAGTATTCAAGCTAAAAACTCAACGAAATTGGGAGTTTAGAGTTATTTTCTAACACTTTTTTTTACTGAGAAGACAAAAATAAAATATAATGTATGTAGTCAAATACCCAAATTGCTATTGTCCTGCTGGTTAGCTCAATGTTTCTCCATGCATCCCTGTTTTGTGCTTCCACAACCCCTTCTTCATCCCAGTCTGATTTTTCTATAACTCTCTTAAGTTGGTTCTCAATAAATAGACCCAAATAACAAAGTAACAATTCAATACTTACATAATTGAAATAACAAATACAATAATTTACAATTTAATCTTCCTTAACTTTAGCATTTCTGAAACGGTAACTCAATATCAGCCCCAACAGAGTTGATAGTAAAGATGCATAAATAACATAAGATACCCCACAGTAATGGCCTATGAACCCAGCAACCATTGGTGCTACTACTCCAGATAGTGACCTTACACTATTTGATGCACCAATCATAGTTCCTCTGTGGTCTCCATCACAACGTTTTAATATCATTTCCAAAGTTACCAGCCTACCTATAGCATTACTGACAGCTAACGGAATCAACCAAATCATATATACATAAATGTTAAACGACAATATTAAACCAAGTAATGAAATACTTAGTATTATAAAAACATGTAAATTTCTTAATGTATAATCTTCATCACAGCCATAGAAACTATTAATAAAACCCATGAAGTAGCTTGATATGGAACCAATGATTCCTTGAAATGATATAACATAGCCTATACTCTTAGGTGTAAGTTCATATTGAGTTTTCAAATACAAAGCATAGTTAGAATAATAAACACCCATTGCAAATCCCACTAACGCTTTTAGTAGAAAGACATCCCAATAATCGGACCACTCTATTTTGTACAATTCTATCACAGATTGCTTCACACTATTTACTATGGAATATACTATACTATCCTCACGATATAAATATCTTGATTTTCTTCTTGTCTGTCTCTTTCTATTTGCCTTTGGTAAAAAGTATACAATTCCTGGAAGTAAAAAATTAATATTAGAAAAAGAACTATTTCCACAACTTCTTCTCTTCAATCTTTGGAACTTTACAAAAATATTATATTACTAACGGCGGACGCCCGCGACTTCGTACGCGCAGACAACTGACTTTAAATAGTCATAACTTTTAATTGAATTGCGATTGTGATGAAATAAAGCCTAAGTGTTAATCCAATCTAAGCCCTATCTAGATCTAGCGATCTAGCTTTTGTAAAAACTCCAACTCCATCTAAATAGGTTCAGTATTTTTTAAGTGTTGTGTGCTAAAAACTTTTTGAAATGGTCTGTATGCATTTGCATTCCATTAAGTAGGTATACTTAGTTGCTAGCAAACTTAAGAGGGCTACCGCAGTCCAGTGGCGCCCCCATCACATTAAAAAATATTTCTCAATAAAGAAAGCCTAAATTAAAAAAGTAATCAACACGAACACTACTAAAGCCTTCAAGCCATTGTTATACAATACTTTTATAGGTTCTAAACATTCCACTTTTAGACAATTGCGAATAAAAACAAAAGCGGCCGTTTTTTTTTCTTTTTTCAAAATTTGTATGTTTAGACCTGTAAAAGCCTATAAAAGTATTCTATGAAAATAGCTTGAAGGCTTTTGTAGTGTTCGTGTTGATTACTTTTTTAATTTAGGCTTTCTTTATTGAGAAATCCTTTTTAATGTGATGAGGGCGCCACTGAACTGCGATAGCCCTCTTAATGAAAAAACCGATGGCTGCGCAGAATAAACTTTGTACGTGAAACCGCTACCACGGAATATAAAATATAAGAGCTACTGCGCATACCCCTCACCCCCGCCTGTTTTTCATGATGTTTACCGGGTACTGAATCCCAATAATTTTTTTTATGAATATCTTTTACAATTTAATAATAATCAATAATTTATAGATGATTCTTCAATAATTACCTGCATTAATAGCAAAACAGGTGCCAGCGGCCGCAGCAGCTATAGCAAAACCATGTTCTGGGAAATCTTCAGCTATATGCCCACCCACGACTGGGCCCAGTGTAATCCCTACCCCAGAAATGGCAGCCATTCTACCATATATTCCAGATTGTTTCCGCTCACTTTCATATTCAGGCACTAGGGCCCTTGTCAACAATTGTGTCTGTTTAAATAAGCCTGAAAAAAAAATTCCACACATAAAATACACATATAAAAATACTTAATCATAATATGATGTGTTTTCAGATGCCTTATTTTGAGTGGATCGGTTCATGCATAACAATGTTGAGGTGTCCTCATAATTCAACAACTTTGTTCTTTCCAATATGGATTTTCACTCTTTAAAAGCATATTTTTTACTTTGATATCACAATACCCTGTTTCAATGTATGCATGCATGCTTCAATTATGTTGCTTGTATTGTATCCACTGTCCATTAGAAGTATCGACCAGGTCTACACAATGGCCTCGATTCGGAGTGTACCACGACTAAACTAAACTAAATGTATTCCTGTCACTTTCTAAAATAAGATTAAGAAAAGAGACAGAAAATCAACAGCTGACTTTAGTGCTGTCAAAGTGACGTTAAATGCGCAAAATAAGATGCCATCATAATGTATGCCATCTTATTTAAGTCGTTTTTGGGCGTTTAACGTCACTTTGACAGCACTAAAGTCAGCTGTTGGTTTTCTGTCTCTTTTCTTAATCTTATTTTAGAAAGTGACAGGAATACATTTAGTTTAGTTTAGTCGTGGTACACTCCGAATCGAGGCCAATATCAAACTGTACAAAAACATGTATAGTCAATCCTTACAGTCGCAAACAGATTGCCATAAGAGTGACAGAGCTAGATTAGACGTAAATCTGTTACGTCTGTTAAACAAATGTCACGACTTTTTAAGCAAATTCAAGCAAAATTCGTTCTTAACGTAAGGAAATAGCTGAGTCTTCATCTGGTGACAAAATGGTTCAAGATGGTATCTGTTTACTATTGACATTTCACTTATTCTAATGGGTGGTTGTCATAAGTGTGAATGGATGTCAAGTAGCGTTTCAACAAAATTTTTGTTACGGGTATCTACCTACCCCCGGTAAATAACGTGATTCGCCGATTACTTGAGACTGGCTAAATTGCTGCATAGCAGAAGCCAAAAAAAAAAATAAAAAAAAAAGTAGCGTTTCTATGTCTTGCTTTATATTATTTATCTACCCTATATTTTATCTTTGGTATCGACGGGCTCACTACCTATCACACTGGACAGAGTTTTGGTGCTACTGGTGAATCATGGATGTTCTCAGTTTTCAGACTACCCCCTCAGGGAATATAGTCGTGAGCATAGGCATATTCATAAGCATAAGATACTTGCTGCAATAAAGAATATAATTAGCAATTAAACTTTTAAACAAATGGGATACACATCCCTTTTCATTGCTAATTAGTACAATATTCTTCATTGCAGCATGTAGTCAAGATGTAATTTTCATTTACCTAAAATAGCTCTTCCAACTAGTATAATAACTAATGAGGTAGTGATTCCCGTTACAGTATATATTACTGCGCACACCAATAATGTCATTATTAATATCGTCTTCCGCCCTTTGAGGTCACTTAAACTGCCCTGAAAATGTTAAATTCATTAGATAATGGACGAAACTATTCTGCTAGAAAAACGGTCAGAAATAAATTAGTTTTGAAAGTGAAATTAGTTTTGAAAGTGAAATTAGTTTTGAAAGTGAAATTAGTTTATAGAAAATTAAATACAAAAATTGTTGTTAGGGATCCGCACCCGAAGGGTGCTAACGGGGCCCTATTCATAAGCCTACACTGTCGGTCCGTCCGTCTGTTCTAGCTTTAAAGGGCTGTATGTATTGAACCAAAATACATAGCGAGTTGAAATTTTCGCAGAATATGTAGTTTTATTTTGGATGTGCTAACAAATAATTAAAAAATACAAAAAAAATAAAAAATTAAGGGTTTTTTGTATGCACACCCCGTGCATACAAAAAAGTGTTTTTATTAAGGTTTTTAGGGTTCCGATTTCTGTACCCAAAGGGTGAAAACGGGACCCTATTACTAAGCCTATTTTGTCCGTCCGTCCATCCGTTCTACATATTTTGGGCTGTAACTTTTGAACTGTAATATAGCAAGACAGTTGACATTTTTATAGAATATGCGTTATTATTATTACTGTGGATTTGTTAACAACTAATAAAATGTCAAGAAGATAAAAATTGAGGAGGGCCTTATACAAGAAACTAGTTTTAATAAATTTTTTTTCTTTTCGCTCTGTCATAAAAACTGTAATACATACAAGCGTCAAACTTGAACACAACAAACGCGAACACTCTTGTTTGGTACACTGACGGTTCAAAAACCGATTCGGGTACGGGTGCAGGCATACACTCCAATGACTACAACGAGAGTATCAGTCTAGGGGAGTTTGCAACTGTTTTTCAAACTGAGACGTACGCTATCATAGCCTGCGCGCAGGAGAATATATATAGGAAGGTAACCAACAAGACTATATATATTCTTAGCGACAGCCAAGCAGCTCTCGAAGCCTTGAACTCCTATTATGTGAGCTCCAGGCTAATCCTAAACGGAGTAAAGACCCTCAACAAGCTTGGTCTACACAATACCGTGAGATTAGTCTGGGTCCCGGGGCATACCGGTGTTCGGGGTAATGAGAATGCTGACGAGCTGGCAAGGGCTGGGTCAGAACGAAAGATGGTTGGCCCAGAACCAAGTGTGGGAATCCCGGCATGCAACATAAGAATGGCCATTAGGGATTGGGCTGATAAAACACACAAGCTGGAGTGGTCTAGCCTTACAGGTCTACAGCACTCCAAGAAATTTATCAGCAATGCGACAACTCGTGTCTCAAAGTTCATACTGAACAACAGCAGGAGCAAGGCTCGTGCCATCGTCGGAGCCCTCACTGGGCACTACGCCACAGGCACGATGATGCACAAGATGAAACTCACCCTGGATCCCAGCTGCCGAGCGTGCGGAGAGGATGAGGAGACCATGGAGCATATTCTCTGTGACTGTGATGTCTTGGCGGCAAAACGCATGTGCCTCCTCGGTGATGGATATCCAAAACCGGGAGATCTTAGGCTTCTTCCCCTCAATGGTATTGCCTCCTTCATTGACCATGTATTTGAAGGGTGAAGAAAGTAAAAAGTACTGGGGCTAACACAAAAGATCCCACTGGGTCGAAGTGTTGCTGGCTTGCCAGCCCCCACAACAAGATAAGATAAGATAAGATAAGCGTCAAACTTGGTGTGATTATAGAGCAAACTCTGCAGTATAACAAATAATAATAAAAACCGGCTATACATACAAGCATGAAACGTGGTGTGATTATAGTGCATACACTAAGATAAAACAACAAATAATAAAAATCGGCCAAGTATGTGTCGGGTTCGCGTTAAGGGTCCTAGAGGGAAATTTTTTTTTTGTAATACTTGTTACTTATTTTATGGTGGTACGGAGCCCGCCATGCGCAAGTCCAACTCACACTTGGCCGGTTCTTGAACTTACAATCAGAGGTCCCGATCCCAACTGGAACCCAGAGTACACAGAGCCAAGTGCGCCCACATATATGTGGCTGGCTCCCATTTGTCTAACATGAAGAGCTAGGAGCGGCACTATAAGGCCGATCGCAAATAGGTCCTGAAAATTTAAATGAACACATTTTTGATATGTTTTGGTATAACTAAAATGGAGAGAAAAAGGCCCATAAAGCTTAGATTTTATATGAGACTTGGAGTAAATAGGTGAGCGTTAGCTTCCATGTAAAAAGGGAACCAGGTGTCAGGTTTTGAGTTAATGCCAAATGCATTTAGATCAGTCACATAATCAGAAGGAACAATAAAGGCCGGGCCACACAGAGTGCAGCTGCGGGCCGGCAGTAGTTGCAAACTATGGAATTTCCATTAATGTGGATTAATGGAAGAGCCTGCCTGTCATGGAATAACTGCCTCCGTGGTCTAGTGGTTAAGAGCATTGGCTCTCGAGACGGAGGTTGTGGGTTCGATTCCCACGGGGGACACCTAGTGATATGTCACTTTGTGTGTTTTTCCCCAGTTGGTTAGGACATTGCAGGCGAAACACCTGATTGTCCGAAAAGAAAAATGATTCCGTGCTTCGGATGGCACGTTAAGCCGTTGTTGGTCCCGGCTACTATCTCTGGTGGTAGTAGTCGTTACGCAAAAACCACGTCAGAGGCCGTAAGGCGGTCTGAAAAAACTCGGTCAGTGGGTCATTTTCGGGCTGACACCAGGGCCTGCTCACACGATAAGAAGAATGGAAGAGCGGAATCTTCTGTAACGAGTAACTCATGCTGCTCAATGGAAGGTGGATACAAACAGCCACCCAATTATACAGTTTTTGTATCCAATTTTACAATCTGGCAGCCCTGGACTCTAGGTAGATAGAGGGAGTATTATATTCCTTGGTAGATAGTATATTCCTTGCCCTGGACCGAACCAATTGAAACTGCATGGATGATACTACCTCCTACTAACACAAACTATAATAAAATTGAATAAAATCAATGCTTATAGGTTATTGTAAAATTTGTAAACAAAATTGAACTTACCAGAAAAGCCACGGCTTGAAGAAGATAAATTGAAAAAGACATAATTATTACATAAATTTCTCGCAAGATTACGAAAACATCAAGAACAATAGATAAGCTCAAGGAATATAACTACTCTCTACCGAGAGGATAAGCTACAGTTATATTCCTTGGCTACTATTTATCAAGATTAAATCTAGTTCTTAGATTAAAATTAAAAATAAAAACTTTTCGCTTTTTCGCTTACAGTGCTGCCAATGTAAATTATCAGTAATCTGTGATGTAAATTTCTTGATCAGTGTTGCCAAGTCCCAGCCAGTCAGAATCGCCAAAAATCTCGGGCCAAGTAGCCTAAAGTCGCCTAATTTTTTCCCCCTGTAATGTAGCGTAAAGTTGCCTAAAAATACAGTAAATTTACCAAAATAATGGTATATTGGCTGCTCGTGCCGAAAAAATATTTTTTTTACAACTGCAAACTCTACTCACAATTTAGAAATAGCTGTACCGCTGTACCGCATAACATACACGTACGCTATGTGTTACATAGAGTGTTGTAGTGTACAGTTTATGCAGTCTGCGATAAAAAATCATATAATTTTACTTACAATATGTATAATATTTCAGATTTTTCTTAAAACAGCCTAAAATAACCTGAAAAAGTCAGTTTTTCTTAATATAGCCCAAAATCGCCTATTTTAATTTGGGATATAGCCTAAATGGCGACCGGTCGCCAATCGTATTTTTTGGTCGCCGATAGACCCCTTGATGTAGCCTAAAAGGCGACAAATCGCCTAACTTGGCAGCACTGTTCTTGATTCCCCGCTTAAGTAGGCTCAATTCCCTGAATTTCCCCGATTTCCAATCATGCATTCCCCGAAAATTCCCCGACACTGTAATATGCAAGAAATAAAGCATTTTTTCATGCAAAATGTAGTTAAATGCTTCAAAAATTTGCGTATCAACTTCTTTGTCTTCTAATTTTTGTCAAAAAATCTACTTCAATATTTAGAATACAGTGAGTTTTATTCATTATTTATATTTCTCCCACACTTTCGGACTAAGATTAGTCCGATTCGGTTCTAATTTTAGCAATTCCCCTTCATTAGACATCCTTCGTTCGACATTTATGACAAATAGGCGATTCCCCGAAATTCCCCGATTTGAATCATTCCCCGCGCTCTCCCCGCACGCACCCCTGATTCCCCGAAAATCGGGGAAATTCCCCGGAATCGGCAGCCCTGTTCGCATATCGCTTGGTTGTAAAGGGTACATAGCCCATGCAGCCAAGTAAGGCCAAATAGCTTGTTAGCCAAATTGCAATTGCACGTTTGCAAATGCTGTTCGCACGATCGCAAATCCGGTCTCAAGCAGCGATTACATTTCCTACATGCAGGGCCGATTGCGGCATATATTGCCTGATTTGTTTTCTCTATTTTAAAGTGCAGTTATTAAAGCAAGAAGCACGCAATATAAGCCAAGGGCGGATCCAGGATTTCATATTGGGGAGGGGGCCCTCGGCCGACTCAGGCCACGTATTAAGATATAAAAAAATTAAATTAGAGACGACTGCAATACGATCTTAAACCGAGAGCGAGCGAAGCAAGCTCAGATTTCGTCACTGCAATATAATGAGATGACTGCAATGAGATCTAAAACCAAGAGCGAGCGAACTCGAGATTTTATTGCAATATGATTAGGTCGAGTCAGAAATTCGCAATATGATCGAATTCTGAAATAGGTAATTTCAATACAACAAAAAACTAAGAGCGAGCAAAGCGAGCTCGATATTTCACTGAAATATAATGAGATGACTGCAATAAGATCTAAAACCAAGAGCGAGCGAAGCGAGCTCGAGATTTCACTGCAATACGATCTTAAACCAAGAGCGAGCGAAACAAGCTTAGATTTCGTCACTGCTATATAATGAGATGACTGCAATGAGATCTAAAACCAAGAGCGAGCGAGCTCGAGATTTTACTGCAATATGATTAGGTCGAGTCAGAAATTCGCAATATGATCGAATTCTGCGATAGGTAATTTCAATACAACAAAAAACCAAGAGCGAGCGAAGCGAGCTCGATATTTCACTGAAATATAATGAGATGACTGCAATAAGATCTAAAACAAAGAGCGAGCGAAGCGAGCTCGAGATTTCACTGCAATATAATGAGACGACTGCAAACGATCTTAAACCAAGAGCGAGCGAAGCAAGCTTGAGATTTCGTCACTGCAATATAATGTGATGACTGCAATGAGATCTAACACCAAGAGCGAGCGAAGCGAGCTCGAGATTTTACTGCAAAATTATTAGGTCGAGTCAGAAATTCGCATTATGATCGAATTCTGCGATAGGTAATTTCAATACAACAAAAAACCAAGAGCGAGTGAAGTGAGCTCGATATTTCACTGAAATATAATGAGATGACTGCAATAAGATCTAAAACCAAGAGCGAGCGAAGCGAGCTCGAGATTTCATTGCAATATAATGGGATGACTGCAATACGATCTTAAACCAAGAGCGAACGAAACAAGCTCGGGATTTCGTCACTGCAATATAATGAGATGCCTGAAATCAGGAGCGAGCGAAGCGAGCACGAGATTTTTTTGCAAAATTCTCAAGTCGATGCAATATTTTTTTTCCAACTTGATTTTGGCGCCCCCTAAACGATATTTCACTGAAATATAATGAGATGACTGCAATAAGATCTAAAACCAAGAGCGAGCGAAGCGAGCTCGAGATTTCACTGCAATATAATAGGATGACTGCAATACGATCTTAAACCAAGAGCGAGCGAAACAAGCTCAGATTTCGTCACTGCTATATAATGAGATGACTGCAATGAGATCTAAAACCAAGAGCGAGCGAAGCGAGCTCGAGATTTTACTGCAAAATTATTAGGTCGAGTCAGAAATTCGCATTATGATCGAATTCTGTGATATGTAATTTCAATACAACAAAAAACCAAGAGCGAGCGAAGCGAGCTCGATATTTCACTGAAATATAATGAGATGACTGCAATAAGATCTAAAACCAAGAGCGAGCGAAGCTAGCTCGAGATTTTACTGCAATATAATGGGATGACTGCAATACGATCTTAAACCAAGAGCGAGCGAAACAAGCTCGGGATTTCGTCACTGCAATATAATGAGATGCCTGAAATCAGGAGCGAGCGAAGCGAGCACGAGATTTTTTTGCAAAATTCTCTTGTCGATGCAATATTTCTTTTCCAACTTGATTTTGGCGCCCCCTAAACCTGCCGCCCGGGGCGTGTTCCCCGGTTTGCTGTTAAATCTTTATGATTGTACCTACACAGGTACAATAATTAAAATAGAAACATAGAGCGAGCGAAGCGAGCTCTTTTTTTCTCCGCTCTACGAATTGGTTATGGACAGAGCTCAATCAATCTATGCCCTTATGCCCTAGTAAAGTGCCGTCATTACTCAGCCTCGAAATCCGCGAGTTTCCAACTAGTCAAATTAACAACTCTTTATCAAACGTCAAAACGCGTGCTTTGTATGAAATATTGTACTAAAATTTGCAGAGTGACGTCATTGTTTTTCGTCGTCGTTTTGATACTTTTTATAGTTTATCCAGTTATTAAAAATAGTATTCAAGCAACAGAATTAGTGAAAATGTGAGTTTAGCGTTATTTTGAAATGGTTTATTTACTGAGCAGTTAAAACTAAAATATATTTTATGTAGTCAACTCCCCAATTCAATGCAATCCGCAGAGGTCCTTGGGGGGGGGCCATGGCCCCCTGGCCCCCCCCCCCCCCCCTGGATCCGCCCTTGATATAAGCCGAAATCGGCCCTGCATGTACGGTAATGTAATCGCTGCTTCAGCCAATGAGGAGCGGGCGCTACTCATTGGCTTTCGGCCTAGGCAGAAAGCATGCGATCATTTGCACGTCTAAGTACCCTTTAGAAGAGCAATCGATTGCTTCAAATTACTTGTTATTATTACCTATCCGGAAACGGCTAACCGGAAGTGTAAATCCGGAAGTAGATGTCCGGAAGTTGATTTTTCCACCGGAAGCGGATGTCCGGAAGCGGATGTTTCTACTGAAAAGCTACTGAAGGGGATGTATTGAGTGCTTTTACCAATTCGGATACGGATATTCCTCTGGCCTCATCACCAAGGAATATAAAGGGGCCCATTCACAGTAGTCCGTCTTGCAGTCCTACACCAATATCGGATCGTGAATGGTGTTGCAGTCCTACAAAGCGTCCGATGACCTTGGGCAAAATGTATGAGTAGTCCTACTTGCAGGATAGTGTGTGGCCTCGTAGTCCTGCATGTAGGACTACTGTGAATGGGCCCCTTTATACTCCTTAGGCGGGAGCATAGAGTACGAAGAGATGGCATATCGGCTTGTTTCTATAGAAAATGTTGTCGCCAACAAAGGGGGTGAAAAACGGGTGAGGGAGGGTTAACATTTAAATACGCTACTTCCCGCTAGATGTGTACGATATGACGTCAGGCCCAGTTGAGTATCTGTGCACAGTTCGATACAACATCTCTCTCTACCCGGGAGCGCGTTATTTTCTCTATGGGCGGGAGCTCATCACCATCAAGAGGTGCGAGGGAGTTTTTGGCGGGATTTGAACAGAGACGTTTGGAGTCCTCATATTTCATCGAATTTTTATTGTTTGTAGTGAGTTTTGGTTCGTAAAATCGGTGTTGTTTTGCGTAACAAAGTGTCGTGCAAGTGAACAATATACAGTTCAGTGAAATATGATGGTGTGGGTCGTGAACAGGAAAAGTGTTCCGTTCTTTTGTAGCGCGGCAAGCGGGCGGTTCACCTCTTTCCTGTGGACTTCTCTGCGTTTCCTGCGTTTCTCAATTGCCTCCAAAAACTCCAAAGAAGCGTTGAAACGTCGAACACCAACGTTTTATTTGCTATAAATGAGAGTATTTATTCCTGACATCGGTTGTATGCGATACTATAATCGCTTTACCGTGAACTGAACCAAAAAAAAAAAAATCAAGAGGTGCGATTTTTGTTAATCATACGAGCGAATAGGCAGTAGAAAGATGCATAAATGGCAGATAAAGCATTTCATCGGACGAGGTATGTTCGTGCTTCTCTGCGGACGCTTGTCTCTCTGACATTTGCTTTTTGCATGAAGTGCATTCGTTGCGGCACTAGAACCTGCTTTATATGCATCCTCCATTTGAAACAGTTTCGTCTTGACGTAATCCGTGGTTAATTCTATGTTTGTGTTCTCTATTGCAAGCCTCATGGGTTGAAAAACCTCTGTCAATCCTTGTAGCATTAAGGCTGCGAGCAACTCATCGTCTACCTCTTTGCCAAGATCACGAAGCTGCTGAGCTACTGACATCATGGCTGTTACGTAGTCTCTCACTGTAGTATATTGTTCCAGTTTCTGGCTCACCAGTTTTGACAGGAGTCTGCACCTATTATTTAGGCCCTTATCCTCGAAAGCAGCCTTTAGGGCATCCCATGCCTCCTTTGCAGACTTTGCCTGCCGAACATGTACTAAACAGTGTGGCATCACCATTAAGCAGATTTTTGCTCTGGCCTTTTGATCTCTCCTCCGACCTGATGCATCACTTACTGGTGGTGTTGTCATGGTATACTCCCACAGATCTTCGTGGATTAGGTACAACTCCATAATAAACTTCCATGTGTTGTAGTCGGCGCTACCATCCAGCTTGGTTATTGCTGGTAGGCCCGCGCTCATACCTCCTTGAGAAGTTTGTGGTCTCTCAATCCCACTGACTGTACTTACAACAGTATTTCCATCTCCAGTATCCGCCATGGTTATTTAGCGTTGCTGGCTGCCCATAACCTAATGAAGTGATTAACATCAGAGAAATTGGAAATATATTTATTGCAAAAGATTACAATGCATTTTACAAAGTAACAGTCAAAACACACGGTTTTTCTCACAAGATATTTTTTCCGACATCTCATGTCATTCTCTATTCAGCCAACATGGGATTAAACATCGACCAAATGGATGTCAAAACGGCATTTTTAAACGGTGATCTTAGTGAAGTCGTTTATATGAAGCAACCAGAGGGCTTCGAGGTAAAAGGCAAAGAGGATCACGTCTGTCTGTTACAAAAGTCGCTGTATGGTCTGAAGCAGGCTCCACGAGCGTGGAACGCGAAGCTTCATTCTGAGCTAATAAGATTAAAGTTCAGAAGATCGGAAAATGAGCCATGTGTCTACACGCGATCACAGAATGACAAGTTAATCATCATTGCGGTGTATGTAGACGATATTCTGATTTTTTGGAATGACAAGCAGGAGATGCTCAAGGTCAAGAGAGACCTGAAATCCAGTTTTGAGATGAAGGATCTTGGCAAAGCTGAACTTATGCTGGGAATCCATATCGTACAAGATGCTAAAGGGATAAAGCTACATCAAGAGAATTATGTGAAAAAGCTCTTAAAAGCATACAACATGGAAGAGTGCAAACCAGTTGCTACTCCGGCTGTAATAGGCCAAAGGCTAGAGAAGCCTACGGATGTCAGGAAGCCAAATGAGAAGATACCCTATCGAGCGCTGATAGGTTCACTTATGTACCTGGCGGTGTGTACCCGGCCGGACATAGCTCATGTGGTAAATTACCTGAGCCAATTCAATGAGTGCTACGAAGAGCAACATTGGGTAGCAGCTAAAAGGGTCCTTCGATACCTTAAAGGCACAAAGAGTTTTGGCTTGAGATACTCAAAGGAGAAATGCCAAGAAATCGAAGCATACGCTGATGCTGATTACGCAGGAGACAGCGATAGACGGTCGTATTCGGGATCGGTGTTCCTTATTCAAGGAGGAGCTGTGTCGTGGCAGAGCACAAAGCAACGCACAGTGGCTCTTAGCACAGCTGAGGCAGAATACGTCTCGTTATCAGAGGCAACTAAGGAAGCTGTATTCCTTAGGCGTTTTATAGAGGAGATGACTGGCCAAGAGAAGCAAAAGGCTTTAACAGTTTTTTCGGACAGCCAGTCAGCAATAGCTATTGCTAACAATCCAGTGCATCACCAGCGTACAAAACATGTGGATGTCAGATACCATTTTGTACGCAATGCGGTTGAGTCAGGCCTTATAAGGTTGGAGTACAGGGAAACTGAAAGGATGGTTGCTGATGCTCTAACCAAATCTTTGCCGAGAGGCAAATTTGAGTGGTGTGTGAATGCTATGGGATTGTGTGTATGATGAGTGAGATGAGATATGAAGTATGCAGTTTGTATCTGTGTAACTATGCATGAGATTAAGGAGGAGTGTTGAAGCAAAGAGAGTTTGTTCTACTTTGTAATCTCTATGCATGTCATCTGCGTAGTTACATGACAGAACAAGAAAAATGATTTCGAATAAAGAATGACATGAGATGTCGGAAAAAATATCTTGTGAGAAAAACCGTGTGTTTTGACTGTTACTTTGTAAAATGCATTGTAATCTTTTGCAATAAATATATTTCCAATTTCTCTGATGTTAATCACTTCATTATCTCCATAGTAATTTTGACATTTTCTACTGCCAAGTAACTCCTATGATTTGGTCCTAGCTCCTATGATTTTCAAAAATCGCACTTCAGGTACATATGTTCCTTGCACTGGGCTGCGTTCAGAAGTGCGATTTTTGAAAATCATACGAGCGACTTTTCAGTAGAAAATGTCAAAATTACTATGGAGATCATGCATCTTTCTACTGCCAAGTCGCTCGTATGATTTTCAAAAATCGCACTTCAGAACCTACACCCGTTGTGCACCCCGAGTGCAACTTTTCACTCTAACGCCGTTCAGAGCCTCGGTGAAAAAACACTCTTTGCAACTCGGTTGTCACAACTCAACCGTTCCGAACCTCTGACGGGTTGCAACTTTTAACCGTCTAATTTGATGGTTGAAAAACACTCTGACGTTTGTATTATCTGTGGTCACTTGACTTTTCGCTCGTTTTGAATTAAAAGTTTGTTTTCCAAATTATTTTTTGATCCGCTAACATGGAAGAAGAGTTTTTTATTGTATTTGGAAATGATGGAAGCCCTGGATGCCCATTTTACCGTCAATGTCAAAATTTTAGGTTATAAAACAACCGTGATCGTTCCGTACCTTATGGCGAGTTGAAAAAACGCCCTGGCCGTTCCGTACCTTAGAGCGAGTTGAAAAAACAACTGCACAAAAACGTTCTGAACGCAGCCCTGCCTTGCACTTCAGAATGTGACATTGACATCCCAATGACATCCATATTTCTATGCTGTTTATTTTATAATTATAAATAATAATGTACTTTCCGAATATTCATCTATAAGTACAAAGATAAAAATTTAAACAATGAGTAATTTAAGGCAATTAGTGCGTACTTATTAAACGATACGCGTTTATAATACCCGTTTCAAGTACCTAACCTAACTTAATTCTTCAGGTGCTTCGTACATTTAAGAAGTTACACAGAACTAGAATGAGAGTATTCGATGGAGACGCCAAAGCGTTGACTGCAGCCAGGCTGAAGATCAATGAGGAATATAGTAAAAATAAACATGTGTCCGATGAAGAGGCTATAAAAGCTGTAAGTTGGTGCTACTGTCTAAAAAGATATCAACAGATATTGTACCAAAAAAGGTTTTAATTATCATACAAATGTTAGAATCTCCAGTTCTTAACACTTTAACTGCTGACGACCTACGTGGTAGGTCAGCGACATGGGCCGCAGTGCGCACGACTCAAACCTTGAGTCAGAATTGTATAGTATTCCACAGTCTTAGCACTGCGTGAGTGTCATTGTTTTGAGCTTAGCAGCAACAATGTTAACGTACTCAAAACTCAAATGACAGGAGCTCGATCAAAATATTGACAGGAAAATTGTGGTTGTTGTCAAATCTGAATCAAAGTTAGACGACTTGTTCTGAAAATAAAATAAAACGTTATTTTAAACCTAGAACTTAGGTTTTCTATTACTTTTTTCCTATTATACACTGGTGGTGTGGTGGACTAATGCCCATACACCCTCCGTGAGGGTAGGCCTGTGCCCTGCAGTGGGACGTTTATGGGCTGATGATAATGCTTTGTGGTGCCTGCATAAAGGGTCACCCATAAAAATTCTAGTTACTAGAACGAAGATGTTTGATTGTGTGGACAACTGTAAATGTTGTGAAGGGAGACGTGACCTTGAGGCAAAAAATCTAATCTAAACTATTATAAAACTGTAACAGAAATGTGTCTGTACATTGAAGATATTTACAAAAAAAAAATTACGACATGGTTTTTACCTGTCCCTGATTCCAAATCACCAATTTTTGGATTTTTTGTCTGTCTGTTTGTTTATTTGTTTGTTTGAGTATCACGCAAAAACTACTGAACCGATTTTGATGATTTTTTTGTTGGATAGCTTATCATCAGACTAAAAATCTGGTATATAATTTATGCTGACGAAGTCGCGGGTAAAAGCTTGTTAAGTATAATGTTAAATTTTATCTTATCCCTTGTATTTGTATTTAATTTTACTTTAAATTCCTTCCTTTCAGATGATTAAATTTGGAGAAGAAGTAGAGAATGAATTGAGAACTCAAGTGATTCAAGCTCGGGAAATCAAGCCTGGTGTTTTTGGTAATATTTTGTTTCTACTGCCATAACTTAGGTGCAACCTACATCATAGGTCAGCAAGAAAAGGCCGTAGTGCACAATAACCCACTAGTGAGTCAGTTCTATTGCATGTCGCCTGTGCTTATGACCTACCGCACGAGTCACCAAAAACCTTACACCTGTGCGGGTGACCTATGTACGTTGAAAACGTTATGACTGCTCGCATAACCTACTAAGGTTGTCATTTTAGTACTGTGTGCATGTCATTTTTTTGAACTTAGTAGCGTAAGTGTACACAAAGCTTTGTTATAATACCTACTTCTGCGTTTTTTCAGAGGCAAAAATAACAAATGAAACATTAAAGCTAGACAATTTACCATACAATGACAAAGCTATACCGGACGAAGGAACTAGTGGTGGAACAAAACCGTGTTGTCAAGATCAAACACAAAATAAATAAACTGGTATTAGGAAGGGTATTAGACATTATAGTTGACTAGTATTTAAATGTAATTAATTAGCGAGAAAGAAAACCATAGGACTTAATTTTTTATGTGTTATTTTATTGTGTGTTATTTATTTAGATAGTAGGATCAAATTAAAAATAAATGGGAAAATCATAGCCATTATATCTTTTCCTTCTAAAAAAACTCAACATACTGCAAAAGATTTGAAAATTAGCCCAGTCATTTTACGGTTTGAGCAGGGACTAATTGGTATTTTTTTTCGGTACAGTATTTAAGAGCCAATTAGAGCTTGATTAGAGCTTAGAAATGTACCAAAATTAAAAAAGAATCTCGTCATCAACAGTTCCAAATTTAAAATTTTGGTATTATCTCGTTATGAAAAAACCTGATGGTAATTTTTTTTTGCACATATTTAAGGCATTATCATTACATTATACATACTTCAAACATGGTGTAAATATTTTTATCTACTTAGAAGGTTTTGAAAAATACATTCGTATTTTCTAATAAAAACCTCTTTTCTTAAATTTCAATGCCTATTTTATTGCTAAAAATAATTTACATTGTAAAATCTTATTCAAATGAGTGCATGGTATTAATATTATTAATTTTAAAGCCTTCTGGGACTCACAATTTTGATTTCTATGTTTTTTGCTACGACCAAATATAGAATAGACAAACAGTCTTAGGAGCATTCCATGGTCACGTAAGCGACAAACGTACGCGTTTTTGAAGTTTACTCCTTTTTAACACTTTAACTGAACCTTGCAGAAAATAATCAATGGTACCTACACATAGTTTAGGTAAAGCTTAACAAATACATGTAATTTATATTTAATAAATTTTGAAATTATCAGACTAATAATTCAAATAAAAAGCGTCACGTAAGCGACACTCAGTCAACCGCAGTCTTAAGCTATGTGATAATCTTGTAATTTTTTGCGAACCTATTAAAACAAGGGATATATTTTTATATGTAAACACTAAAATAAAGAATAAATTTTTATTGAACACGCTTTTTATGAATATTACAATTACAAGTTTAGAAAATCAAAACAAAAACGTTGTGTCACGTAGGCGACAGGCTTGTCACGTAAGGCGACACGTACGATTTTAAAATATAAAGTTAGTCGTTTTTGGCCGGAATACTGTTTCTTCTGTACACAGGGCGATTTTTTGCCTTCGTACGACTTCTCTCTTCGAAATGCGACGATTTCAAAACATCATCATCATCATCATCTCAGGCGATGGAAGTCCACTGCTGGACATAGGCCTCCCCCAAGGATCGCCATAACGACCGGTCCTGCGCTGCCCTCATCCAACGTTTTCCCGCCGCCTTCACCAGGTCGTTTCAGGTCGTTTCATTTCAAAACATGTGATTTTGATATCCCAGCGCAAGCATCCACCTTTTCCCATGGACATTTTCGACGCCATGCTATCATTCATGCCTGGACAAGTGTACACTACAGGGTGAAATTGATATCATTAGCATCCTTTTAAACAAAGAGTCTACCCATCAAACTGAACAACATTCACTATGGGAGCAAACCGATCAGAGCAAAAAAAAAGTCATCTGTTCCATACTAAGCTGCAGTGCTTATTCTACTCAAATGTATGCAACAGCTGATTTTTTTGTTGCTCCGATCGGTTTGCTCCCATAGTAAAAGTTGTCTAGTTTGATGGGTAGACTCTTAGTTTAAAAGGATGCTAATGATATCAATTTCACCCTGTATATCGGATCTGAAGAAGAAATCTCTCACTGTCTGTTCATTTTCGCGTTCTTGATTATCGGTCAGATTCAGATCCCTCTCCATCTCTTGTGCAAGTTTTATTCTCAATCGATTGCATACACCGTGAACAACAACTTTTTGTTTAATTGGGCAGGATGGTAGGCTTCGTATGCATTTTAACACTGCTTTGCTATAGCAAAGCGGTGTTATAAGACTTATAAGTCTGCTTACATTTATAAGGGCTAATTGAAGAATCACCTGCAGTTGATGCTTCCGAATTATCTGATCTGTTCAAATCTAGGTGTTGCTGTCGTTTTCTTTCCCTTTCTTGCCTCTTATCATTCTGTTTCTTTATTCGTAATTCTTTAAGTTGTTTTTCAGTCATTTTTTCCTTTTTTTCTTTTTGAAGCCTTTTAATCCTCTCATTTTCCGTCTTTTTGTACTCCGGATCATCCTTCTTTTATTGCCAAATTTTCGCATCCGTAAAGCACTCGCACTAGGCTGTGGTGGATCCATCATAATTCTAGTGTTTCGTTAGGTATCTACGATTCTCAATAAATTCGTCACGTAGGCGACAACACATGTAAAGCCCAATAAATTTATTCAGACAAGCACAATGTCTTGATAATCCACCGCAAACTGATACTTCTAGTGGGTTATGTTTATAAATAAAATTAAAATCACACCTACCCGTAAGTTTAGTTTTTACGAGACTTAATGAGTTTATTTGTAACGTAAGCGACGCGATCCAGATGCGAAGTAATTTTTGAAAACATTTTTACAGATTTTCGTCCCAAAAACAAAATTCACTTTTTATATTGTAAATAAGAGTGTCAGCTTTATTGTCAAACAGGAAATAACAATAGAATTTCTACAAAAAATGAAATATCAATCTTTGAATATGGTCAAGTTTTCATACTGAACATTAGACTAAGAGAGTAGTGTGTATTGGTCCGGATTTTATGAGAAGTTTAAAAGTAAAAGAAAAACTACTGATGTATAACAATACATACTTGCAAAATTATTAAAAGTGTAATTTTTTTTTAAATAAAAAGTTACCGATTTCCATGGAATGCTCCCTTATACAAAATCACATCCAATCTGCGGCGCCGCGTCAATTCATACTTACACAGATATAACTACGGTAGCCATTTGTTGTAGTTTTTACTTATTAAAAAATATTCATTTTGAAATTGCCTTTATACTGCTATAGCAATAAAGCACAAAATCGTCTCAAAGGATATGCGTGTAACGTCATTTTGGAACTGCGGAACCAAGGTCATTGCCGAGAACAGCACACGCGGAGCGAGACGTGCTCATTTAATTTGGTGTGCGTTAGAATAGTACGGCGACATAATCCTCGGTTCTTTTTCGCTTATACTCGCGTAGGCGAGAGTGAAAGGGATAGTTGCGTGCTTGCCGCGTGGTTGTAAATGAACAAAAATATTGAAAAAATGTGATTAATGCCATGATATATGACAAATATTGAAGATAATGTGATTACAAAGCGATACTGAAAGTATGACACTCCATATTGTTTTTTGCACTTTTCGTGAGTTGTTTTTGCAGGCACGGTCGATTAGCGACCGAGAGCGAAACAATGCACACTGCCAGATTGTGCTTTGTTTTGATGGTGCCATTTTCCGAGCGGCGGCGGCGTTTCAAAATCTACCCCTATACTTTATCGAAGGTTTTTGTAACCAGGTAAAGTCCAATTAGTAATTACTTCCCACCTCTCCTAATAATATTCCTATACCAAAAAAAAATCTTTGATTCCTATCTATGAATTTATTTAGAGCCAATTTAAATCTTCATTTGAATGTATCCGAATCATTATCAGCGTATTCCTTGGTGTATTCGAATTTGATTCTTCTGTCAATGTCAACAAATGTGTGAGGAGTTTGCTTGCCGCCATTATTTTGTTCGTTTGTGTCTGTATTTGATATTTGTGAAAAGTTGGTTTTTAGTGATATTTGTGACATAATTTCGTGCGGATTGTGTACCAAACGGTTGCGTAGATCGACCAACATAACAGGAATCTCAAATACATACGAAGAAAGAACAAAAGTTTTGGTGCAAGTTTACTCGTATGGTGGTTTTGGCGGCATCGCGCGAGCTTACAAAATCATCCACAATTTCATCGTCATCCTATCATCCCATCGTCATCAGGATGGTTTTGCACGGGAATCATGAGGATAAGGACGGGCTTTGTTTCTTAATTTTCTGGATTCGTTTTTCGTGGCTATTATTGTGTTAATGTGGTGAAATTAGTTTAATAATGTGTCATCAATGAAGAACAATATAGTAAAAGTGAGAAATAAAGAAGGCGCTCCCGTTTGATTCGGATTGATCCTCGCGTAAAACTTATCTTGAACTTGGAATGTGTGTATCACCCACACATTTCAATATTTAGGTGTAAGATTAGTTAAGTTAGTTTTAAGTACAAAGAAAAATGTAACTTATGACCATGCTGTAAGGGCTGGTTTCCATTGCATTTCCGAAAGGATAAATTGTATAAAAAAAAAAAAATCAACAAATGTGTTTATTTTCGTACAAAAAAAGCTATGTTGAAGGAAAAGAACGAAAATGTATATAAAACCGCATTCGGCGTGGCCGCACATATACGATTTTCAAATTCGTTTACCGTACCAAATGCATTACAGGCATTTCATACAAATAATTTCTAATTCGGAAACCGCAGGGAAACCGTACGTGTGCGGCCAATGGAACCACTAGTTCTGTCTCAGTCACTCTTTTTGATCGTATCTAAAACGATTACAATAAAACGCAACGAGTAAAATTTTTGACAGAAGTGCGATTTTTGAAAATCATACGTGCGAATTGGCAGTAGAAAGATGCATAATCTCCATAGTAATTTTGACATTTTCTACTGCCAAGCCGCTCGTATGATTTTCAAAAATCACACATTTATATTTTACACCAATTTTACACGGAAAGGCGAAAACGAAAAGAAATTCCTATTTTTTTAACCCGGTACATAAAATAGCTTACATCTCTGCGAAAAATGCTATCTAGAGCTCTTGCTTCAAGAGTACTCCTGTACCGCAGCCTGAAGAATGCTGCCGATAACATAAAACAAGCTAAAAGAAATGCGGGACATGGGTAAGCACTTGTTATGTCATCCATATACAGGGTGTACGGGACAGCCCTCCGCAAACTGAAACGGTGAAGGCAGATCATCAAACTGAACAACTTTTACAATGGAGCCAATCTCAGTAAACGCGAAAAAAAATCAGCTGTCCCATACAAATAGGGCTACCATCACCACAATCGCCGACGCCGGACAAACACGTCAAAAACCCCGGACATTTCAGTAAAATCGTAAGTTTTCCCCGGACAAAATAGCTATTTTTTATTTTGACTCTACCTAAAAAGCGAAGCGAGCTTGAGATTTTTCTACATTATAACTTGAAATAAGAGATCAGACATAATTTACTAGATTGTCAAGTTGATGCCAAAACCGAATTGATTTGTGTATGAGACCAAAGCTGTCGCAAGTGAAGTGAGCTCTTATTTTTCGGGGTACGACCCGGTTTTAGCGCAAGTTCAGTTTCTGAGTGCAGAACCAAAAAATAAAACTGAGCGAGCTCGATATTTCGCAATACAATCTCTATATTTTACTTTTCCTGCTCGTGTACTTTCAGTAACGTTTGTTTTAATGTTTTTGTTTACCATTATAATATTGAAATTATCAGTTACACACACACACACACACACACACACACATGACACATGACGCACACATGATGTGTCCGGCTTTTTCTCCGGACACTTTATGTAAACCCCGCCCGGACGCCCCCGGATGCCCTTCAAACTAGGACAAATCCGGGGAAACCCGGATTGTTCGTCGTAGGGGGGTTCGTGCCGCAGGATACTAAAGCAACCTCGGTATTAGTCCACCACGCGTGCCCAATGCGAATTGGTAGTATTCATATACACATCCGAGTTTCTTCAGCGTCTGCAGGTTTCCTCACAATGTTTTCCTTCACTGTTTGAGAGCAGTTGGTATTACGTACATAAGTTGAAAAACTCATTAGTACCTACATTTTTAGCACGACTATTTGGGTTGTGGTCTGACGTCTTTTGGTATATCCATGCAAATTATCAGATAATTATCCAAGCTGATTCTTAGTTTTGAGTAAAATCTTGACTATTATAAAACTGTAAATTTGAAAAAAGAATTTAGTTTGTTTGTTTAGGTGTTTGTTTGTTCGAGTATCACACAAAAACTACTGAACCGATTTTGATGAAACTTTTTTTGTTTGGTAGCGTAACATCTGACTTAAAATCTGGTATATAATTTATGCGGACGAAGACGAGGGTAAAAGCTCGTTTCTTTCTAAAATTGCAAATTTTACTTTAATGCTCAGAGTATTCAGATCAACCAGCACCTAGTCTTCAGAATATTCGTTTGGTATCACAATGAATAACAAATTATTGAGAAAAACAACAGAAAACCATGAGAAAAACTATTTTGTGTTTGTAAAACTTCTTTTTTCGCAAATCGTGATCGGATACACATGGCGCGACATTGCTATTTTGTTGTCATGATAATCATTATCAATGATAACTATCACTTCTTCTTCTATCGAGTCGATGGCATGTCATTCAATTTGTACCCCGAATATTTTCGATGCCAATTTAAACTAGTCTATAACTAAAGATTATCAATCTATCACCTTTTTTTCACAACAGCTCCTGGACGTACAGAGTGCCGCCGCCACTGCCTTCTAGGAAGTCCATAATGCTAGCGGAAGGACTTGGCGCATTCTGCTGGTTTTGGGTCTTCTGGCATCTCTTTACTGAACCTGAACATGTCTATGTAAGTTTAAAAGTTTCTGAGAGACCCATGGAGGACAGAAAGGAGCGGAGGTCACAAAACAATATTTCTATTGAAGTGTCTCCAAAATGCAGGGATGGGGAACAAGACAGTTTCCACCGATGAAACTGAATCCAGGAACAGCACAATTCAATGTTTAAGATGTGTTTTGACAATACTGCTCATCAAAAAGAATGGGGGTCTGCTTCGAACTGAGCATCATAGGCCATGTCCAATTGTCCACTGTGACCTAATAATAATCTTATCTTGTTGTGGGGGCTGGCAAGCCAGCAACACTTCGGCCCAGTGGGGTCTTTTGTGTTAGCCCCAGTACTTTTTGCTTTCTTCCCCCTTCAAATACAATGGTCAATGAAGGAGGCAATACCATTGAAGGGAAGAAGCCTACCTAATACCTCATAATAATGGTGGTGGACCTAATTGCCTTGCGACACCTCCGCTCTTTTCTTTTTTCCATGGATTACGAACCAATAGAAATAGCATGACAACCTGCATTAAAATGTCATAGCGCCCTTTTGTTGAATGAAATTTATGAGAAGATACACAAGAGACAAGCTAAGTACACGGTCTCATAGGTAGCACGCGGGCTGCACCTACGTGCTACTTCTATTAGGGCGATGAAAAATATGGTTTTCAGGTTTAGCCCTTTTTTTTCCGACACACATCGAATGTGTTGAAAAGAAAGTGGAATTTTTAGGGTTCCGTACCCAAGGGTGAAAACGGGACCCTATTACTAATCCTACATTGTCCGTCCGTCCGCCTGTCCTACCTATTTAGGGCTGTAACTTTTGAACCATAATAGCTAGATAGTTGAAATTTTCTCAGATTATGCGTTATTACGGCGGATTTGTTACAAAATAATAAAAATGACAAAAAGTTAAAAATTAAGTGGGGTTCTGTAAGTCGGTCTCGCGCTTAAGGTGCCGGACAAAAAAAGTTTTTTTTCTATGTTAATAATGTTGTGTTCTGTGGTGGTGTAGAACGGAACCCTCGGTGCGCGAGTAGCCCGACTCGCACTTGACCGGTTTTATTTTGTCATCATCCTTCCTGACCTTTGTGGGCAACAACTACCCTCCAAAGTTTTATCTCAATAACGTAGATATTTAAAATTACACCCTGTATTTAAGATATATCTCTGACCCTTCTGCCGCCTATGAAACCCCTTGCTATATAACTACCTTAAAATAAAACTAAAAAGTCATGTGAACTGTTTTTTTATTTTTTTATTTATAATTAAATGGACTCTTGCTTGTGCGTTAGCACTGCATTTCCGCCAGTGTCAAGTATTATAAGGGAGAATCTATCCCAATCTCAGGGATTGTTTTTGGACAAGAACAAGAAGAGATTGAGGATTGCGGAGCCTCGTGGCAGGCAAAAACGCGACGCGCGAAATCACGCGAGACGTGTGCTCGGGTCAGTCCCTGCAACGTGACTCCATATGAACTGTTACCAACTTTATTCTATTTGTCAACATAAATATAGATATGTTTGTGAACTTTTCTGATATAAGTAATAATTTCTTTTCCAGGGTGAATGGCCTTACGTTGATCCATGCACGTGGACCAATGAAGAGCTGGGTGTCCCCCCAGATGATGCTGGAGCACTCTAAAATTAATGTGAAAACCAAATAGACCTAATTTACAAATTTAGCTTGCAATCGTTATCCAATGTTAATTAAAACAGTTATTTAATTTCATTCACAATTATTTTAATTATTAACATCTTGTTCATTGTCACTTTTTGTAATAGATTAGAGATTACAGTCGAAAAATTTAAAACATTAGGTAGTTAATTAGTGTAGGAACACAACCGCCGAAATTACGCGTCGTAATTTCGGCGGTTACTTGAAACCGTGTGGCAAAAATATTGGGCTGGAAAAATTTTAAATGACGCGCCATTGGATCGATAGAAGACTTGAAAAAAATTGCGCTAACTGGTCTGCCGGTTTAAAAAGGCATTGAACGCGTAATTTACGTCGCGTAAGTTCGGCAGGCGTGTGACACTGACATTAAAATTCTGGGTCATATCATCATCATCATCATCAGCCTATAAACGTCCCACTGCAGGGCACAGGCCTACCCTCAAGGAGGGTGTATGGGCATTAGTCCACCACGCGTGCCCAATGCGGATTGGTAGACTTCACATACACATCAGAATTTCTTCTTCAGTGTATGCAGGTTTCCTCACGATGTTGTCCTTCACCGTTTGAGAGCAGTCGGTTTTACGTACATAAGTTAGAAAAACTCATTGGTACATGTCATGTTGTCCGTGCGGATTCGAACCCGGACCCCCATAATTGGCAGTCCATACCTCTCCGCAACGCGCCACCAACGCTCTGGGTCATATATTGGGCACCAATCTTTGCGATGAATCATTAAACAGTGAAAAGCTGGTT
The DNA here is from genome assembly GCA_922987775.1 of Agonopterix subpropinquella. NCBI lineage: Eukaryota > Metazoa > Arthropoda > Insecta > Lepidoptera > Depressariidae > Agonopterix > Agonopterix subpropinquella. The sequence continues at coordinate 15,697,721 of OV277701.1, read as the reverse complement.
TTTATACAGGTGTCCCAAGAAATAGTGTCAAGAGGAAGCGAGCATCCACACTGTTTTGAGACTGCCTGTATAAAAACCAGCTTTTCACTGTTACCTGTACCCTAGCTGTACCCTGACTACAATAGGGATAAGTCCATGAAGTTAGACCAAGTAGACCTTTATATTTGATTACTTAAGTATACAAACTTCTTGAATGATGAAAATGACTTGATATCATAGACGACAATTTTTTCGACTATGCGCTGCGTAGAAAGAGAAGCTCACGATGCGCCTGCGATGCGCTGGCTTCTTAGGGTGCGTCCACATCTGGCGAACTGCGCAGTAGCGACACACAAAGAAAAAATGTATCGGCACAGATCGCGCGCGGTTCGCGAGCCGCTCGCGAACGGCGCGCGAGCGGCTCGCGAGCTGCGCTTTCGTGGCGCGTTCGCCAGATGTGGACGCACCCTTAGATTAAAAACTTTTCGCTTAGGAGCGCGCTAGATATTTATAATTTATCAGCTGTTAGTTATTGTCATTTGTCATAATTGTTTCTTGTTTACACATTGTTTTATTGTGAACAATAATTTTATTGATCACGATTTCCCAACTGATCAATAAATGTTTATAATAGATATTTTATCTACCATTCTTATATTAAACAAGGTTGAGTGTGCAAGAACAATTAGTAGGTCTAGGCTACTTACCTACCTACTTACGTATTGTCTCGAAATTCTTTACTGAATGAATGACTATGATTGTTATTAACTTAAAATAGTATTAAATAATAGTTTATCTAGTTAACTAAATTAAAAGTTGATACAGTGAAGTGGACATTTAAGGATCAGCAACATTATTTGTAATTCAGCATTAAACATAATCAGGATAATAAGAGAGCTTAAAACTATTTTAACAGCAAAAGATAATAATAATGTTCGACAACTTAGACAATGCATCAAAACATCAGAGCAGTCTTTCCAAACATACCTTCATATACAATCACCCAAAAGAATTCGATTGTCGAGAATATTATAATACTGACCTAATAATTTATGAACACACACTGGACCATCACTGGACATAATTTCTGAGAGGTACTACTAGTGAAAAGTGGATGTTCTGGGTTCGGGGAATATATATAGTCGTGTGTGACAATTGATGAACATTTAAAATGCTAAAACATCAGAGAAACTTATAATAATTCGTTAACCATATTCTAACTGGATTAAGGTATATTTTGCAATGCAGAAAGCGTGATAATTTCCATACCTTATAATTGAACTCTATTATAGGTATAGTGAATTCTAAAGTGCCCTTTCCTCTATTGGGTTCTAGACTTATCAGGTTGAAGGTCTAAGATTTGATTGGGCTGTTTTGCCTGGATAGTCCGGCATTGTATTCTACTGTTTAAACTAATTGTGATTTATATTTTAAAAACTAAAAATCCACTGTGAATTATATGAAGAAAAATCAACCGAAGAGAGCGTTAATAATTAATTAATCTGTGTTCGAATATCATGGAATAGGTATACATAATCGTTCATGCTATTATCATAAGGTCGTAAGAGTAACGAGTGTGTTATATTTAATGACCCTTATCCCTTATCTATATCAGTCAAAGAGAAATATAACATGTTGGTATAACTAAAATAAATTTAGTTAATTATCGTCGGCGGTCGATACCTCATGTTTCTCTGCAATGTTGCGGTATTTTTTAATTTTTTATGCGTTTAACGCAATTTTCGTGGCTGGTACTGTGGAACCAGGACCTAGTTATCCACCAACGAAAGGAGAGGTCTGGCCAAAACCGCAACAGGAAAATAAGCAAAATGATTTTTACATTTTTCATTCATCCTTATTTCAATTTAAGGTAAGAAAATTTTATCTGGCATAACGTTTTTCTTAAGGCTCCTTTTAAAGTTCAGTAGTGCCCTCATCACAATATTAAATATTACAGAATACTTTTATAGGTTCTAAACATTCGTTTAAGAATATCGAAATAAATGGGAAGTTTTTTTTTCATTCTTAAAAGAAGTTTGGCGGATGGCCATTTATTTTGAGACCCAGACTTCGAGGTCCCATACATGAATGAAACTTAGTACCTAATATGTGTAGAGTGAAACAAAATGAACAAAAAAGTAAATTGATTGTAACCTGTAAAAGTTGGGAAGAATAATACCTTTTGTATTAAGTGTGTGAAACTCATAACCTTTCTTATTAGATAGTCCACTCAATCTTCTATGCATTCATTGTGTTTATTTTAATGAAAATTCACGATACCTAACCGTACAATATTATGATAATGGAAGAAAACGAAATCAAACACACTATCAGTATCAGTTCAACCAAGCCAAATATGTTCCGTAACGACCACCAACAAATACCTCAGTGATAATATTCGATGAAAATAGCTGTCGTGGTTGCGTTTTGCTACTGCTTTTTGGATGATTTACTAATAATTTGTACTTTTGAATCAAAACTTCTGGAGATGTGAATGTTTTTTTTTAAATGCCTTAATTTTTTCTGTTTATAATAATTATGACCGACGCCGCCGCCGCCGCCGCACCGTCCTGAATGGCTTTTAGTTTTCGTAAAAAATGGGCTGGTCCAAATCTGCCATTCTTCTTTGTATGACATATAAAAACCTATAAAAGTATTGTATTGTATCTTTAAGATTTTTGTAGTTTAATGGAGTAATTTCTTTAGGTTTTCTTAATGGAGTAATCTTTAATATTGTGATAAGGGCGCCACTAAACTGTAAAAGGAATTTTACTATCTGAAGAGAATTTGTATTTAGATATATTTAAATATTTCCTAACATTACTGGATTGAGCTTGATAATTATTTTACCCACATTATTTCAGATAACAAATAATAATTGTACAATCCTATCGAATGCAGCTTCTCGGTACATGGGTATCTTAACCAATATGCTGTACATAAACGGCCATGTGTCGCGGCGGTCGCCCCAGGTCTCCGTCTGTGCGTCAATAGACGACGTCAAATTCCAGGGCTGTTTGACAGAGTTACATTTGGAGCTGACTGCTCCTTGCGAACAGTACCCATACCTTGGAATGGATGAGAGTTGTAAGTGGATTCAGTAGGTACTGAAACATCTTAGATAAGTACCTATCAAACAAATTGAACGACGCGAGGGAGGTCTACGCAGTAGCGCTTTCGCCTACAATTTTTGTTTCTGCGCTGTCAAGGTCTTGCTCAAGATGTTTGCCGGCCATTATGCCTACCTACTTTAGAAACACATTGATAGATTGGTCATGATGTTGGCATTTCAAATGGCCTATTCTTCTTATCGTGTGGGCAGAGCCCTGGTGTCAGAGTATTTTCAGACCACCTTACGGCCTCTGAAGTGGTTTTTATGTAACGACTACTACCACCAGAGATAGCAGCCGAGACAAACGGCTTAAAGTGCCATCCGAAGCACGGAATATTTTTTTTTAATCAGGTGATTCAGCCAGCATTGTCCTAGCCAATTAGGGAAAAACGCACAAAGTGACATATCACTAGGTGTCCCCCGTGGGAATCGAACCTACGACCTCCGTGTCGAGAGCCCAATGCTCTTAACCATTAGACCACGGAGGTAGTTATGGCCTATTTGGCAAATATCACGTAAGACAAATACGTATGTTTCTATGTGAAAATAGGCAATAAAACTATAAACACGTGGATCCCAAGGGGATGTTTTGATTGTAGATTGCTATTTCACACCTTTTATGTGCGTCGAAAACCGACAGCCGGGAATCGCGTATTTGTCATGTGTTATATTCGCAAATACGCCGTGTGAAGTACCCATTGGTACGTACGGGGGTACTTATCCACATTAACAGTCCAGTAATCTAAGTTGAATTTAACTCCTTAATTTGTGGGTTGTTGTTACTTTTAACAAAGTGTCTGATCACCACGAATAGGTATCTAGTACCTAAGTGAGATCTTTGTCTAATAATAGTATTACTGGGCTGGCTGGTATAGTGGTGGTGGTTTGGAATAGTATTTAGTTTTGTATAAAAGTTGGTAGATATGTATATGTATACTTATGTGTTGTGTATTGTGCCCCTAAGATGACACTCTGACCAAATTTTCAGATAATCTCACCGTTGCGGCAATCTCTAAACTGCAGAGTGGCTCAATATGGGGTATCTTAAGAGGATTGGAGACCTTCACACACCTTTTTTACCACTCTGATAATTTTCAGGTACGTACTCATTCCTATAGTATCTATATTGTATCCTGTAGCATAGTAAAACTACTAGTGGTGAAGCTCAGCGGTCGCGACAGTAGGTCAATCGAGCGCGGTGTGTGGGGGCTGGGACACAGTATAAGACAGTAATCTATCTTCATACAATGGTGCCAAACGCGGCGTACGCCTCGTAAAACACTGACAATATCTCCGCGTAGCCCCGTCTGGCGCATTCTTATCAGTCTGACATATTTTCAGTGTGTGCGTGCTACGAGGCGTACGTACTGACGAGCCCACATGCAAGCCGCGTTTGGTACCATTGTATGAAGATAGATTACCGTCTTATACTGTGGCAGGGAGGAGCGCGTCTCGGTACCAATTCGCCTGCGCGCGGTACCGACTTTGCGAATTCAAAGCCGGTGCTTTGTCCCCCGCACACCGCGCGAGCTTAGACCCGAAGACCCGCCGCCAAGCACGTATCCAGCCAGGGGTAGGTGGGATTTAGTTAAGTTTTGTTAGGACCCCTCCTACAAGGGGAGTAATTATTAATGGGACTTTAAACTGTAAGCGGCACCATTTAGTGACAAAAAGACTATCTGAAAATACATATTATATTTAAAAAAAATCGTTATTATGCAAAATTGTATCTTCCAGAAGGTTTCTAACATAATCTTCTTAATAATATTCAATCTATCTTAGATTTAACAATATAAATTATTTTTGAGCTGTAAAATACTAAAGTATTGAAATGAAATTAGAAAATACTAATGTATTTTTCAAAGCTTTCTAAGTAGAAAAAAATACGTGTTAATGAATTAACGCAAAACTAGAAAGTAGTTTGTTTAGAATCGAGAGCAGAATCGAATTATCATGGTTTCAACATAGGTAATTTTTTTCAAAATGTTAAATAATTTGTTTGCAAAATTTAAAATTTTCTGAACCCGATGTCAACCCACCGCACGGGCACACTCACCCTACTTACTACCAAAACAAGATTATTAAAATGTATACATGAGTACGTTAGCGCTTTCTTTTAGTGCTGAAATGATAGCAAATCATTTTTGCCTCGAAACTTAAAATGCGAATAACTTTAAATTTTAAGTATCAAAATAATGAAATTATTGCTTCAATCTAATTATTTTGTTATAAATCAGTTGGGGTGTATGAGGTTTTGCGCTAATTCATTAACACGTTGTATTTAAACCATGTTTGAAGTAAGTATTAATAATGGTAAAATTGTTAAAAAGAAATTTTTGGTACCTACTAACAGGTTTTTTAGAACGAGATAAATGAAAAATTTAAATTTGGGGCTGTTGCTGACGTGATTTTTTTAAATTTTTGTATATTTCTAGGCTTAAATAGGCTCTTAAATGCTATACCGAAAAAAATCTATTGTTGTTAATTAGTCCCGGCTCAAACCGTAAAATGACTGGGCTATGCGCAGTGTTTTTGTGGGCGATAGGCTAGCCCTGTCACCACTTGACAAGTCATTCCATGCAATGTGCTAAAAGTAAGACTTGCTAAAACTGCATGCTTAAAAAATTTGCTAGTAGTTGAAGCAAAGCTTCTGACTACCCCTAAAGGCATTATGGTCGTGAGTTTATAAAATAAATAAATAACGCTCACAGGCACATACATTGTAATGATTCCAAGGCACTATACCTAGGCTTTTTAATATGGAAACCATACAACAACGGCACAAACATATAACATCCATGACCGAACTGGGATTCGAACCCAGGACCCTGGTTTGGCAGTCCGGCGTGGTAACCATTACACCAACCGGGTCGGGTTTATGTATCTGCCTAAGAGTAAAAAAGCTGATGATGATATAATTTTCAGGAATTACGAATAAACAAGACTCAAATCGCGGACTTCCCACGCTATGCACACCGAGGAATTCTCTTGGACACCTCGCGGCATTACTTCGCCGTGGCGGACATTTTGAAAACTTTAGACGCTATGGCCATGAACAAGATGAATGTTTTCCATTGGCACATAGTCGACGACCAGAGCTTTCCCTATCAGAGTGAAAAGTTTCCAGATTTAAGGTAAGCTCCTCTACCTGTTTGCCTACTTGTTTAGGTAACTTATACAAAAATACAAATAAACATTAAGGAGGTGGTTTAGACCATCAAACTGAAAACTTTCAACATGGGACCAATATCGAAATCGCAAAAAAAAAATCGGAAGTTGGTGAAGGTGACCTGGTGAAGGCGGCGGGAAAACGTTGGATGAGGGCAGCGCCGGACCGGTCGTTATGGCGATCCTTGGGGGAGGCCTATGTCCAGCAGTAGACGTCCATCGGCTGAGATGATACTGTTCCATACTAAACTAAATCGACTGGAGCTAAATGTATAGTACAGTTTTTTTTTTTTCGCGATTTCGATTTTGGTCTCATAGTGGAAGTTGTTCAGTTTGATGCTAAACAACCCCCTTAAAAGTTTTAAATGTTTATTTTTACTTTTGTAACACCTTGTAGTAGGTACCTACATGTGCACCAAAAATCTTGAAACCTCATCGATACAATAGGGCGTTGCAAATGCGACGAGCGCGCTTCTGTAGCAATGCAGCTTCTCAAAACCGGTACTGAATCGTTAGAGAAAGTCGTGGGTTATAAGCACTAAGATTCTTTTAAACATTATTAGTTCTGTTGAATGATAGTTGCAGAATATTCGCTTTAAAATTATGGAAAACACTTAGTAAAGCTTTTGTACCTACAGTCCGCTATCAAAGTAGCAGAATTATACAACGTGTTAATGAATTAACGCAAAATTAGAAAGTAGTTTGTTTAGAATCGAGAGCAGAATCGAATTATCATGGTTTCAACATAGGTAATTTTTTTCACATTTTGCCCCAGACGCCAGTCTCCGAACAAAGACAATAATTGTCCCTGTATTTATTACCTTAGTGTTAAAACCTTGTAATTATTTTTATTTTCTTTGTGTGAGCCAATAAATACTTTTTTACTTTTTTTTTACTTTACTTTTCAAAATATTAAATAATTTGTTTGTAAAATCTAAAATTTACTGAACCCGATGTCAACCCACTGCACGGGCACACTCATTCTACTTACTACCAAAACAAGATGATTAAAATGTATCCATGAGTACGTTAGCGCTTTCATTCATTAAGTACTGAAATGATAACAAATAATTTTTGCCTCAAAACTTAAAATGCGAATAACTTTAAATTTTAACTATCAAAATAATGAAATTATTGTTTAATTTATTTTGTTATAAAATCTGTTGGGGTGTATGAGGTTTTGCGCTAATTTATTAACACGTTGTAGAAAAGAAATGCGAAATTAAGCGAATGGACCGCGTTTAATTTAGGTATTCTTATTGAAGATAACAGTAGTGGCCAGAGTCTATCTACGGTCATGTTTTGTTGTTTTTATGTAGGTACCTATACGAATTCCAAGAAGACAGGCTGTTATCGCATTGAAACTTAATCAAGTTATAAAATGTACCTAAGTACCCAGTACAATTTTCCTTGATTTGCAGAACACAAATATGTATAAATAACAAAATTAGGTACCTAACATTAAAGTTTGTTTATTGTAGGTTTCTGGTTTACCTGAGAGGTAGGTAGGTTTAGATAACACGTACCTAGTATTAGCTACTTACACTTTATTATAAGAGATAAGTGTACTTTTTGCAACAATCATCAGCAAGGCTGATTCAGTGTTTATGGGGTGTAGAGCATCTCTGTGATGGGGATGGACCAGGTCTGCCTGCTTAACTTCAGTCGGTTTAGGAGTTACAGATGTTTAAAGGTCAGCAAAAAATTTACGATCAGCTGCAAGGCTGATCGTATGATATTATTGTAGTATGCACTGTAGCTATGTGAACAGTACAAAAACTGACATGGTTCATTAGTCGGTTTAGGACTTTAGGAGCTACAGCCGTTCAAAGGTCCGACCTTTGATGCCTTGCTGCTGATGCTTGCAAAAAGTACACTTATCTCTTATACTACTTACTTTTCGTTACTATTATATTATAAATAGGAGCCTACTAAGTATTACTTCTTTTATTTCAGTAAGCGTGGCGCATATCACCCGTCTTTAATATACACGAAAGCAGACATCGAAGCCATTGTCACGTACGCCAGAGATCGAGGCATCCGAGTCATACCTGAATTTGATGTGCCCGGTAAATATAACATTACTATCACTCATAATCATAACATAATCACAAGTCATATAATTATTATAATTAATTATATGGATAGCTATGTAGGCCTCGCATGACAATCTCGAGAAAACGACAAAAATCGAGATGTGCCTCCATCTTTGTTATTTTACGTATGCCGAAAAAGACGCGCATGCCCTTTTTCTCTTTAAGTCGCTTTGTCGTGTGTGGCATGCTAGAATTGCGAGCAGAGAGCGCGGGCTAACTTTAGTACAGTTCGTGGCGGCTCGGAAGTTTGCTGCGAGCGAGTTGAAGGCAGTGGGGCGAGAACGGGTGAGAGAGAGAGAGAGGGGTAAGGGGCTTACTTCCCAGCGCCATTAAGTTTGCATCGAACTATAGGTACACACGGCGAAACCAACATTATTGTATAAAAAACCAACATAAGCTGGCCGCACGTAGGTCGAGTAACGTATAACGTCGCGCGTTCAGCTTACGTGGTTTTCTATAGCTTGATGTGTCGCCGTGCGTACATTACCACACAGCAGTAGGCCTAGCATGCCACACCCGAGAAAAATCGGGATGTGCCTCTGTCTTTGTTACTTTACGCGTGCTGAAATGAGCGAGCATGACGTTTTTCTCGTTTTGTCGTGCGTGGCATGCTAGTCCTACAGTTGTGGTTGGCTACCGTGACGGGGCTGCGCGATATTCCCAGTTGCTAGTGTTAAAGTCTGTATCATAATTCAATGACGTAACTTATGAATGGATCCATTCCTAAGTTACGTCGAAGTTGGTCGTCTAATTATGAATTTCAGTTTAGGCACCTCTTGCTTGTTGTGCGCGTGTTTCGTTGTAGTGTACGGAACGCTTGTTTAAAGTTTCTCTACTATCGTTCACTCTAGTGCAGTAAGGCTAGCACGCCAGGCACGACGAAAATATCATGCGCGCTTATTTTGGCATGCGTAAAGTAACAAGGAAAGAGGCACATCTAGATTTTTCTCGTTTTGTCTGGGGTGCCATGCTAGGCTCTTTGGTATGATGCCTTTGTGGCGACTATACCTATAATAAAGCATAGTGTAAATAAAATAAGTGATGAAGCTCAGCGGTCGCGGCGGGCCTATGCCCGCGCGACGTGTGGGGTACGGCGGGGGATGGACGTACCCTAACTCAATTCGCTGTTAGGGTACGCGCGCAGGCAGCGTGGGCCGGGACGCACTCCTCCCGGCGCGGCCCCCGCACGATTGGCCTGCCGCGACCGCTGAGCTTCATCACTATTAGTTCTTTACTTTTACACTATGCCTAAAGTACCCTTTAGAGGGGCAATCGATTGTATGCTTTCTATCAAGGCCAAATCGCCAAATTGCACAGTCTAAAGGCCGATCGCACGATCGCAAACTAAGTCTCAGCCAATAAGGAACACGCGCTGCTCCCTTGGCCTTAGCATAGAGTATGCGATCACTTGCACGTTTAAAGGGTGCTTTAGTATAGTCGCTATAGCTATAGAAACGCATCGTAAAGTAAATAGATTGGCGGTAGAAAGGCTGCTAAAACAAAATGTGAACATTCCAGGTCACACCCGTTCCTGGGGAGTAGCGTACCCCAACATCCTGACGGAATGTTTCTCACGTGACAAGGTCGTGGGACTCGGTCCAATGAATCCTATAAAGAACGTCACTTACAAACTGCTTAGGGAACTCTTCGAGGAGGTACAGGAGTGGTTCCCTGATAAATACTTGCACATTGGTGGTGATGAGGTCGAACTATCTTGTTGGTAAGCTTTATTTCAGTTTTCGTTCGCTTGTTGCATGATTCCCGATTCGCTTGTTACATGATTTACAATAGACCATCCCGTTTTTTTTTCACAATAGTCGATTACAAACATATACACATACAGGGGTGCGGTATAACAAAAACACCCTAACATAAATGTATATACTATAACAAAAATACATTGACATTTTACTTTTAAATTAATTTTTGAATATTTTGTAATGTCTCGTATTTTGTATTGTTTATATTATAGTTAAATAAGAGCGAACTTAGCATGCGTTTGAGATTCCCAAGTATTGTAAAGGAAATCGCCCACGTGACGAACATTCCACGTTTCAAATCGTTAAACAACTAACGAATGAGTATGATATCTACAATTATACACAAAATAGGAGCAATATCATACTTCTAAAGTAAATAGCAATTATCCTATTTCATCGTCGCATTTCTTATAAAATTCAAATTCTAGTTTGTAGTTTTGAGGTTATGTAAAATTAGGATAGAAGGTAGGCCCTAAACACACGGGGTGTTTGACGGCGCAGACGAGACGACGCGCTTTTTTCACGAACACGCGTTTACGGCGACCTAGAGATCCAACAACCTGTTTATTGCATTTGTATTGATACAAAAGCGATACATATTCAATCGTGTGTGTTGTGCGTTCACGGTACGGCAACAATTAAAGGCCTGGCCTGGCCTTCGCCGTAATACCACTGGTTTGGAACCAGAGTTATTACGCGATACTGCGTTGTGAAGCTGTTGATGAGTCTAATCAAAACACGGAGTTAAATGGCAATAAAAACGCGCCACCACAAAATGCGCGCTGATAGGTACGTCAAAACACGCGTCTGTATTGACTTCAGCGCGTTGCGCGAGATTTTGAATCTCGTGTGTAGCGCGACCAGCGCGTTAACACGCGTCGACTATGCACGCATAGTCGACGCGTGTTAACGCGCTGGTTCAGATTTTCTACGCGTAGAAAATACGCCATGTGTATAGGCCCTTTGCGTTCTTACAGATGAGCGACGCTTTGCGGTCGCCGTGTGTCGCAAAGAGACGCGCAAAGGAGACGCGCACATAGACTTTACGGTCGCAGTGGGTCGCGCGACCCTCTGCGACCGCAAAGTGTCGCTCGTCTGTAAGAGCCCTTAGATTGTATAGAGGGTGCGAGCTACGATGTACGATGTACGATGAGTTGAAAATGTAAGATAATAAAAATAGTTCACTGAGTACTGACAATCATTTTATTGTTTTAATAATTTACATTATGCGTATTTTCTGTTCTTCAAAACATTCCTTGCAAATACTCAGCCGATTGTAGAATCTAGAATTTACCAAACCAAGAACTCTCTTCTGGGCTTCATCGCAAAGCCCTCTTTCAGCGCAAAGATCTTATTTTTACAATGCACAGGCTAAATATCAGATGCACGATTGAAGTAGGTATCTATTCTTGCCATAGACATTATTATTCTACTACCGTGAGTAGACCTAGTAAGTGTGTGAATGAGATCCCGATCATAATGAAAAAAGCTACGTGTGCGAAAGAGATTATAATATAATTGCCGTAAAACCATTTTGAAACAAATCGGAGTCTTTTGGAGCCCTGTCAAAAAATTATTTCTCGTTATTTTAGTGATTTAATTTAAATTCATTTTGTGTTTCATAAGAGAAATATAAAAAATCATAATGGTGTCGTGTTCCGTGTTGGAATGTAGTGTAACTTACACCAACAACCCAAATAAAGAAACGTTTCACAGGTAAATACGATCAGTACAATACCACTTTCATGAGGCTTGTTTTCACATATGTTTTTATTAAAATGATTTAGTAATACATTCATTAAATGCAGTAAACATCCTATTTTCTAAATAATGTGTAATTTTAAATAATTATGTGTAAGATAAAAAATTATTGTGTACGTGAAAAAGGAACCGTTTCGCATAGATATTGCACAAAATCTATCGATATGTCGATATTTTTGAAATATGTTTTTCTGTACTACCACCTAGCTCCCTCCGTTCATGTCTCGTCAGATTCTGGTATTGTTTTTAAACGTAGGTATTGAAAGGCTGATTTATAGCCCAGTCATTTTACGGTTGGAGCCGGGACTAATTGATAATTGAATTTTTTTTTTGCTATAATATTGAAGAGCTAATTTGAGCTTGGAAATGTACCAAAATTAAAAAAATATCACGACAGCAACAGTTCCAATTTTAAAATTTAGATATTACGAGCTTTAACCCGTGACTTCGTCCGCATAAATTATATACCAGATTTTGAGACTCGAGAGTTTCGTTTTTCAATGTGTGTACGGTTATTGATTTTAAGTCAGATGATAAGCTATCAAACAAATAAAGTTTCATCAAAATCGGTTCAGTAGTTTAGCGAGATAAAATACATACCAGTTTTTTAGGTCTAATTATTAGATTTTAAACTCACTCAAGTCCAATTTTTTTTCTTCAAAATAATGTATTTTTGTTCAAAATAATATCAAATAGCTTTCTGAAGTCATGTTTTTGACTCTACCACCGCGTCGGGAGTGTTTCGCTGTAGAGAAGATGCGGCCTGAAACTGAACAACACATTGGTTTCACACAATAAGTTTCATCATAATCGGATGTAACATCCCCGTCATATTGATTTTGTTCGTATAAAATGTATCCTCTATGTCACCCAGACCATAAATAATAACGAATCGATTGCCACCTCATTCATCAACATCGGCTCAGTAGTTTAGGTGCTACGGCGGAACATATACGTAAATGCATGGAATCAAAATCAGCATAATTTATCATACTTAATCATGAGAACCGTGGTTCTTTTCTCTTTGAAACGCTGCTAGTTTCAATTATGTATCGCAAAATTCTTCGAAATTATATTGCACCTGTACATTCTGTGAAAAAACAGGATAGGTTTTTAAGTCCTGGCTACTACAGCAGGTTTTTATTATTTTCATAAATTCGATTCCATATCAAAAATAAAGAAATCTTTGATTCAGGGACCCCTAAACACTATAGTCATATGCTTTTATTACAAAATATTTTCAATGCTCAGACACACATTTCAGTTTTATAATAAGTAGTGTATGTAGACAAATTATAACCCAGCAGATTAAAACCTTATAGAAGTCGGTGTGATTATGATATCAATAATGCGGATACGTCAATGTCACATCACAAAAACTCACACACATACCAATTTCGCACATACTGACATTTCGGTTTCGGTGATGCGATAATGAGGAGTCACTTGAGCCTCTAGCCGCACATTCGAACTTCGCAATTCCGGGAACATTTTCATTCCAAATTCAACTCTATTACAATGAAGCGTGGACCGAAACGGTGGCGATATAGCGAACATCGAAAGTGCGGGTACAGGGCTTGGTCTACTCGGTAGTATCTTTTAAATCGAAAAAACGGCACACGCACGTGATGCGCGCACTTTTCGTGGGGCTGGGCAATTGCGTTTTTCATAGAAAATATTCGTCGACCTATGACCTATGACCTAAGTAACAGTTTTAAAGCAGTGTAGGTAGATGGATTGTAAGCCTAGCCGATTTAGACTTCGTAATATTAAAATATAATAGTAGTAGTGACTACTATAAATTAGTGATGTAACATTGACATATTCGCTATTATCGGTATCAAAATCACATCGACTACTAAGTAGTCGATAATCTGATATCGATGATTTTGATATCGATAATTGCGAATACGTCAATGTCACATCACTAGAACTCACACACGTATCAATTTCGCACATATTGACATTTCGGTTTCGGTGATGCGATATTGAGGAGTTCCTCAGTCTACTCGGAAGTATAATATGTTTATGATTCTTGCCGAAATATTTATAACACGTAGAACAATATGTAGTAGTTATTTGTTCGGTAGAAATTAAGTTTTACACTACACTACGTCCAATAAACTTCAACATTCATCGCTTTGACTGGGTATTGCTAGGAACAATTTATTTCCTTTCTCTTGCTCGATTTATGTTGATCTTCATCTTCAATGAAATGATAAAACACGGTAATCCGTGCGATTTTCATTATAAAACTGACATCATAAAAAACAAAATTCAATGTCAGGACTATGATGGGACTATGACAGGACAGAAGTCATAAAAGAAAAATGTTACATCAGTGACAAAAAAGATTTTATTAAAACAACACATATTTTGATGGAATCAAGAAGTTTGAATTCTGGTTTGAATGGTATGTGCACGGTATATGTTAATCTTCATGCTTGTGGTCTTAGATTAAAAACTTTTCGCTTACGCTGACTAATTGGTCTATTTCTCTGGGTCTATTCCATAGTCTATACTATAGACTATGGAATAGACCACAAGCATGAAGATTTTACGTAGTACTTCCCAGGTACTTCCTATCTCTATGGAAGATTAACATACATTCTCAAGCTTTTCTCAAAACTTCGTAAAGAGTTCATAATGTTGTTATCGACGGATCTAGTCGTTATGTATCTAATATGAATTTAAATAATAATACCACTAACAATGTTTACCATCTGAACGGAGAAGAGCTATTAAAATCATCATCATCATTCTCTTGCCCATTTCCCATTATTTGGGGTCGGCGCAATATGTCATCCTCTTCCATTCATCTCTCTTAGCCGTCGTCTCAACATTCACCCCTTTTTTACACATATCATCCTTCACACAATCCATCCATCTTTTCTTCGGCCTGCCTCTCCTACCACTGCCATCCACATTCATACTTAACACTCGTCTCGTAACATGACACTCATCCCTCCGCATTACATGCCCAAGAGCTATTAAAATACATAATGAATTATAACAACCATCTCATGCCCATAATCCTTATAAAAGGCGAAAATCATACTTGTACCACATTTAAGACATCAACACAGAATAGGTAATAGTATATAGTTCTACATAACATCAATAAAAATTTATTTCTTATTTCATTTCATCCCTAGTAATATAGGGGTGGTTAGACCATTAAACTGAACAACTTTCACTATGGACCCAAAATCGAGAGAAAATAAAAAGTCCGCTGTTTCATACAGAACAGAACTGCAGTTACCCTCTCAATTTTTTTCAAAGATTTTTTTATTTCTTGTCGACTTTACCTCCATAGTGTTTGTTCCGTTTGATGGTCTCTAACTAAACCACTTTTGATTCATCCTGTATAGGGAAGTTACACAGTTTTAACATGGCTTCAAATTCTGAAATTTACGCCATTTTTTACAGGAGATCAAACCCGGAACTACGTGAATACATGAGGATCAACAACATCACAAACGTGAAGGATCTTCACGCTTTATTCATGAGAAAAACCATTCCACTACTCTCTACTAGCTCCAAAGTCATCGTTTGGCAAGTTTGTATTCGTATACCTATACCTACCTCGGCTATTACAATTTTACATGAAAATTTCCACAGAACAGTGAATCCGGCTTCGCTTTAACACTGCTAAGCTCAAAACAATGATACTCGCGCAGTGCTAACACTGGAATGCTATACAATTCTGACTCACCGGGCGAGTCGTGCGCAATGCACTCATTTGTTGCCGTAGTCGTCAGCAGTTAATAGAAGTAGCAAGCAGGTTCAGCCCGCATGCCACGATATTATTGTGTATGACATATCTGTTCATACATTTCGTTCAACTAAAGCACAGAATAGGTAATAGTATATAGTTCTACATAACTAAAGTCATTATGACAATTTTATAAAGATTCAGTCATATGGCTTATGAAGATAAGGTTGAATTTTTATTTCATTATTTAGCTTTTTGGTCACCTTATTCACGAACTAAATCTTAGATCATTTAGGACCTGTTTCACCACTTCTGGATATGTGACTTTTCCCATGAAAAAGACATCATCCACGTTTCATAAATTTTTGGTGCAAATGCGAAAGTCGGCCAACAAAAATTATTCTGATAGAACTTGTCCGTATTTCTTCTCATTTATTATTATTATGGCATGAAATCTGTAGAGCTGTAAGTTTCTAACTACATAAAAAAATTATGAAAAGGCATATTTTTTGAACCCAAATAAAACCAAGGACAATAGCTCTACAGTTTTGGTACCATAATAATAATTGTTTAGGCGGACAAGTTCTAACAGAATAATTACATAATTTTTTTGGCCGGCACTTTAACGTGTTGGACCAAAATGGATGAAGTCTTTTCGTATAAATATAAACCGGTATTGTATTCTTTTTTACAGGAAGTATTCGACGAAAAAGTGCCTCTATCACAAGATACTCTCGTGCAAGTGTGGAAGGATTACTGGCCGACATCGGAAATGATTGATGTAGGTACCAAAGTCAGCCTTGTAACTTGTAAAGATATAACATTCGTAGGTACGTGTGTGATGGGCTTTATTAGCTATCATGCATATCTGACTTACCGGTACATCGAAGTGCTGAAATGCTTGTACAAAAACGCCACTATGTCAGTCCGACTACAGGACCAGAACTCGAAACCTATCCTACTGCAGCGAGGCGTGAGGCAGGGGGACGTTATATCTCCGAAACTGTTCACCGCTGCACTGGAAGATGTTTTCAAGGTTCTGGACTGGAAAGGGCTAGGCGTCAACATAAACGGCGAGTACATCAGTAACCTTCGGTTTGCCGATGATATAGTCATTATGGCGGAGACTATGGAGGAGCTCAGTCGAATGCTCGATGATTTCAGCAGAGCCAACGAACGAGTTGGTCTGAAGATGAACATGGACAAGACGAAGATCATGTCAAATGCCCATGTTGTACCCACTCCTGTAATGATCGGAAACTCTGCGCTCGAAGTTGTTGACCGTTATGTTTACCTGGGACAAACTATTCAGTTAGGTAAGTCCAACTTCGAGAAAGAGATCAACCATCGAATCCAACTCGGCTGGGCAGCGTTCGGGAAGCTACGTAGTATCTCCACGTCGTCCCGAATACCGCAGTGTCTTAAAACGAAAGTCTTCGATCAGTGTGTTTTGCCAGTAATGACATATGGAACAGAGACTCCCTGCGAGATCGAATCAGAAATGAAGAGATCCGCAGAAGAACCAGAGTAACTGACATAGCCCAAAGAGTTGCTAAACTTAAGTGGCAGTGGGCGGGGCACATTGCTCGCAGAACCGATGGCCGGTGGGGCCGGAAAGTTCTCGAGTGGCGACCGCGTACCGGTAAACCGTAAAGCGCAGTGTGGGTAGGCCCCTCACACGGTGGACCTGGTGAAGGCGGCGGGAAAACGTTGGATGAGGGCAGCGCAGGACCGGTCGTTATGGCGATCCTTGGGGGAGGCCTATGTCCAGCAGTGGACGTCCATCGGCTGAGATGATGATGATGATGATATCTGACTTAATTCATAATTCATAATTCATAATCGGCTTTTATCGGCTTCGGCTTCTTTTCGGCTCGGCTTCTTTTTTTTAATTATTCTTTCCTGGGCCTAGCATGCCACCCCCGAGAAAACGACAAAAATCGAGACGTGCCTATTTTTGTTACTTTGCGTATGCGAAAGCGAGCGCGCATGACTACTAGTCATTCACTTCGAGTTGGCCGTTACCTCCCTTCCCGCTTCCCCGCACCGCACCCCTAAGAGACCCTAATAAACGCAATTTTATAACCTTTAGCAACGCAATCACGTATGGTACGTCCGTCCCGGTCACTAATATCGCTTTTAATTTTAAATTTTTATTTGCCTTATATATTATTTTTTGTCGACGGGACCAATTAATGTGCCTGTGAGGAAATTTTGTAACGGTCATCGACGGCCAACTGGTCGTGAACGGGTAGTATATACCGACAATGACTATATCCCTAGCTATATACCGACATAGAAGATCAAGATTATAGTTCTATATCAATTTTCAAAAGTATGTATTAAATTAACTCTTAAAAATATTGTATTCCAGATCCTAACGGCAGGCCATAAGGTGTTATTTTCATCAAACTGGTATTTGGACCACCTCAATCAGAACTTCGATGACTTCTACATGGCGGACCCTCGCAAGATGGTGTACGATGCGACGCATAACAGCACGCTAGCCGACAACATAGTGGGCGGAGAAGCCTGCATGTGGGGAGAGATGGTTGATGGCAGCAACATGCTTAGCAGGTGAGGCAAAGATGTTACATACATACAACATGCTAGCACGCTAGCCGATGACATAGTGGGCGGAGAAGCCTGCTTGTGGGGAGAGATGGTTGATGCAAGGACACTTATAAACCATGTCGTTATCTTTTTTTCTGTAAATATCTTCAACTTATATAAGCCATGATTTTTTTTATAGAAAAAAAAGAGATATTTACCCGGAGTTAATTGCTAACCTATTTTGACGCAAGTGGGGCTAATATACATGTATGTATAATATTTATACTTAAAATAAGCAATACTGAAAACCGAATAGGGGTTGAGCCTCATCTGGCAGCACAGAATCGAATTTTTTTACGCTCTATCCTTTTCTGTCGCTCAGGAGTGTCATTCGCTGGAGCGAGAAAGGTCACAGCACTGCCGGTGCTGCCGCATTCCCGCTATCTTTCTCGCTCTAGCAAATAACGTTCCTGAGAGACAGAAACCGATCGAGCGTGTAAAAATTCGATTGCGTGCTGCCAGATGAGGTTCAACCCTTAGTACCTACCGTTAATTGACTAGTCAGTTTAAAATGGTAATAAAATTTCAGAGTGTGGCCGCGAGCTAGTGCAGTTGCCGAAAAGCTGTGGAGTGCTGCGAGGATCATACACCACTCGAGATGGTACAAGTCGCCGCCCCCGAAGGAAGTGCTCCATCGCATAGAGGAACATGCCTGTCGCATGAGAAGACGCGGCGTGCCGTCACAACCCGCGAGCGGCCCCGGATTTTGTATCGCATAATATTTAAAGGATCAGGTCAGTTACGACCTTTTCCCCGAACGAAATAATGTTAAGGTCTGGTTAAGATAGGTTGAGGAACATTTTTTTCATTGCATAGAATATTATTGGTCTTCGCTGGAAGATCAAAGATCATCATCATCATCATCATCATCATCATTTGTCATTTGATCATTTGTCTAAGTTTTATTGTTTAATACTCTTATTTATTGTTAAATCATTATTCATAATATTATTAAGAGTATTGAAAAATATTTTTCCAATTGTTTGATATAGTGTTATAGTTTTATAGTTGTTGTCTATACATGAATTTAAGAATATTTTAGTTTATTAAAAGTTTACCTATAACGAGTTGTAACTTTTTATTACTTATTTATACCTACCTACCTTACACCTACCTACCTTACACATTGCCTTACACTCACTACACAATATGCATGAATCAGATGGAAACACACTGATCAAAACCCAAAAATATCAGAAAGATTAACTAAATACAAGTCATCATCATCATTCTCTTGCCCATTTCCCATTATTTGGGGTCGGCGCAATATGTCATCCTCTATTGTCTTCCAGGTCTTAACTAAATACAACTAATGATATAAAATATTAGTAATGTATTGTAAAATAGGTAACTAATATCACAAAAACTGGAAGATAGCTATTCTTCTTTTATTCATAAAACACTTTGATTACAGTACCTACATTATTATTTATTACATTGCACATACAATATCTAAATGGATATATCTAATACAACTATATGGGAATTTCATTCACTTCTATGGATATCATCTGTATAATTTAAAAATGCATATAGGTAGGTATATGAATGAACATGACTATAGTAGCAATGGGAATCCCACATGTTATTTTCTTATCTTGCTACAGAGTCTGTGTGAAAAGGTGCTAAGGTACAAAAAAATTTCGGGGACCAATGTTTTTCTGCCAGCGGATATTTTACACAATTTCAAAATTCTGCACTTACACAATTTGGGTTGTTTTTGCACTCAATGTAAGCAAGTTGTTGTAAGTATGCAAACAACGTATCTTGCATAATTTGATTTATTAACCGACTGCGCCAGAAGGAGGGTTGTTTTTCGAGCGTATTGTCACGAACGGTGCCAAACGGTAGACGTAAGAAGGCATTCAAAAATTCGGAGGGTGTATTAACAATCGCCGTGGTCTTACGGTCTAAGGTTCCGCCTCCCATGCTGGGGGGTGACGGTTCGAATCCGGTCCGCGCCAAAAATATTTCTAGATTTTAGTGTTTTTAGAAATGTTCTAGAAGGAAGAGAGAGAAGGAATATTTAAAAAGGGACAAAAAGTG
Source organism: Agonopterix subpropinquella (assembly GCA_922987775.1). Classification (NCBI taxonomy): domain Eukaryota; kingdom Metazoa; phylum Arthropoda; class Insecta; order Lepidoptera; family Depressariidae; genus Agonopterix; species Agonopterix subpropinquella. The sequence goes on along the minus strand of OV277701.1, from coordinate 15,677,471 downwards.
AACGTGTCTAGGAACTTCGAGAAAGGAGGCGAAATTATGAATATTTGAAAAGAACCAGAAAAGTGGGCGTGTCTTCGATCGGTTTCGAGAAAAGAAGGCGGGGTTTGAACTATCTGGAGGAAAACAATCGAGTAAAGAAAAGAAGATCGAAAAAAGGGAATTCCCGAAGATTCTGCGGGGTATAAAAAGCGGCGAGTTCGCGGTCACAGGCAGTCCTTGGTTAAACAGTGAACAGTGCGAAACGAAAGGAAGAAAAGTAAAAGTGGAAAAGTACTAGTGAAGAGAAAAGTGCTAGGTAGAACAGTGAGTAGACAAGTGTCAGTGTAGTGCGTGACGTCATAGTGTCGGTGTACTTACGTGACGTCATAGAGTCAGTGTAGTGCGTGACGTCATAGTGTCGTGCGTCGTGACGTCATAGCCGTGACGCGTGTCGTGTCGTCACAGTTGTGACGTAGTGGACTGTGAACAGTGACAGTAAGTGGTGCACGGGGAATCCCTGCGAGGAGGACCCGGTGAAGTGAACCGTGTAGGGGAACCTCTGCGAGGTGGACCGTTTGTAAGTGTATCCCAAATAAACTCTGTAAAATTGGACTTAGCGTTTCGCTCCAATCCCGGAACCCGTAGCTCGTAACAGTATGTATGTATGTATGTTTGTATGTCTATTTCTTTGGCACGGCCTACAGCCTAAACGGCTTGATGGATTTTTACGTATGAGGTGTCGTTAGATTCGTAAAAATCATGAGAGTGTCATAGGCCATATTATTTTGTTATGGCGTCTGCGAATAAAAAAAAGGGGGGGAATAAAAAAAACGTTTTTTGAAAAAAAAAATACAATATGGGTATCAAATGAAAGCTAGTAAACAGACGATTCCAAATATATTTATATATTATAGTTTTATGCTACCATTTCGACACAAGACTAAAAAGTATGAAATAAACTAAATTATTACGAAAAACAAAAAACCCGACTACATACGGTTGGGTACGGTACGACCCGTTTGGTGTAATGGTTACCACGCCGGACTGCCAAACCAGGGTCCTGGGTTCGAATCCCGGTTCGGTCGGTGCCTGTGACCGTTATATAAAAAAACTATTAACTGAAAAGAGAAAAACAAGCTCTATAATCACTAATCAGCTATAAGAACACTAAGCAAATATAATTTGAATGTTATTAGGTACGTATTGCAGGCGGGGACAAACCAAAGGTACGTAGTTTTATAATTCTTATAGCTGATTAGTAATTATAGAGCTTGTTTTTCTCTTTTCAGTTAATAGTTTTTTTATGCAGTCGGGTTTTTTGTTTTTCGTAATAATTTATTAGTTAATACTTGTTAATACCAATAAATTAATGTTCCATGGTTCTTTGAACACTATTTAACAAGTTTATTTATATTGCAGTTTTTTCTTTTGAATTCAAAAAATTCATTATCAGTAACATGGTTTTATTTATCAGATTTCATGTTATTAAATCATTTTTAAATAACATAATATTTATAACATTTATAAAATAATATTTAATATTCTTTATTTGCACATAAAAATATAATACTTAAGTTCCAGAAACAACATACAACCGTTATTTATGCTGAGTAGGTCTGTTACATAATTTACTAAGAAGATATTTTATTTACTATCACCCCATTTCTTCCCATGAGTGTCGTAGCCTACGACACTCACTCACTCTGAGGGTAGTGTCCTACCTACGGGATAAGGTTTCTTATGCAGCGTTTTTATTTGCGAAAGGCTGATCGTGATCACCTATCACCATTTGACACATACAACGACACCTTTAAAGTAAAATTGAACCTTACTATAATTTCCTCCCAAAAAGGTGGTTGAAGCAAGGTTTCTGGCCCTTAAGGCACACCCTGAACTTTTAATACAAATGGACTCACACTGACAAGAGGCTAGCACCTTTATGCTGAGTGAGATAGAAATACACTACTACTGACTGTTGGCGACCTCCCTTACCACCAAGAGGGGATGAGATCAAAATTTTTGGGGGCAGCGCGTTACATATACGTAGGTATTATTACTTTTTTCTTATACTGTATACTGTACTAAAGGGAAGTCAAAAGTGAATTTATGTACATATAGGCATAGTGTAAATAAAATAAGTGATGAAGCTCAGCGGTCGCGGCGGGCCTATGCCCGCGTGGCGTGCGGGATACGGCGGGGGACGGGCGTACCCTAACTCAATTCGCTGTTAGGGTACGCGCGCAGGCAGCGTGGGCCGGGACGCACTCCTCCCGGCCCCCGCACGATTGGCCTGCCGCAACCGCTGAGCTTCACCACTATTAGTTCTTTACACTATGCTATAGGGTCCTCGGTGACGGCTTTTTTAGAGAATGATCAGACCATCAAACTGAACAACTTTCTAAATGGGACCAATATCGAAATCGCGAAATAAAGTCTGCTGTTCTCTGCAATCCTACCCAACTATTTGTGATTTTAATGTTGGTCCCATGGAGAAAGTTGTTCAGTTTGATGACCTGAAATTCCACTTAAAAAACTGGCAGCATATTAAGTTCAACCCTGTATATTGATTTACCTACTAGATATTTTTAAGAAATAGAAAGCAACAAATTACGATTAACATGCAAGTTACGAATGTGAACTCTCAAATTAGATTTATCTGAAAACTGTTTTGTACAATATTCACAAGCAAATGGTTTCTGTCCGGTATGCACATACATATGCCGTTTTAAAGACGGCTTGTATTTAAATTGTTTTTCACAAACTTCACATGAATAAGTCTTTATATCACCTTGAAAATGGGACCGAGCGTGGTTTGTCAGACCGTATCTTGTGCAATATTCTTTCTGACAAATTTTACAGTAAAATTTCAAGCCAGAATGCACAGCTTTAATGTGGTTTCTCAAATGTGCTGCACTTTTAAACGTTGACGAGCACATATCACATTCAAACGGTTTCAAATCAATATGTACCGTCTTATGAATTCTTAATTTTGACTTTGTTTTGAACCGTTTATCACATAATTCACATGGAAACGGTCTGTAATCACTATGTGCTACCATGTGCTCGGTAATTTTACTTTTAGTTGCGTAAGTCAGGTGACAATTGTCACAAGTATACGGTTTTTCACCATGGACTTCTCTTATATGATTGGTTAAACTGTCTCCATCATCATAGCTCATCCTACAGAAGTTGCATTTGAATTTGAGATGGATGAGTATGTGAGAATTTAATGCGGATGTGGACATGAACTTTTCAGAGCAGAATCTGCAGTTAAAATGAACTTTCATATGGCGTATCAAGTGGTGTTTGTAACTGTATCTCTTATTGCAAATTTCACAATAATAGAAAACATTTGGTCTAGTATGTTTTTTCTTACATTTGAACGGTTGTCCTCTATTTCTGTAGAGATGGATGAGTAAACTTGATTCTTTCATAAAATATCTAAAACACGCTTTACATTTGTAAGGGGTTTGTCTATGAGATTCATTTTCTTTTTTTAATTTTCTTTTTTTTAGTTTGGTTGATTTGGGTTTTGCTTTTTTTAGTTTATTGGCACTATTTTCAGTTGATGCTTTGGTTGATGCAGTAGGTTGTGGCAAGGCAGGTACTTTTGTAAACTGTTTCTTGACCGCCTGATTTTGTAATGGTTCTAAATTAAGTTCTACGCATTCATCTTTTTGAAGTTCCAGTCTTTGTTTTAGTTCTTTAACGTCTTCAGGCTCTTGTTTTACTTTTAGCCGAGTTTCTTCATGTTCTTTTTTTATTTCTTCTATTTCTATTTCTATTTTTACACTCCGCTCATCAATTTTTGCAATCATTTCATGGTGTGTGATTTGATCATGTTCTGTAACCGGTTCTTGCTTAATGAAACATCCTGAATGTTCACAAGTCATTTCTGAATCTATTGATTTTGTGAAAAACGTTCAGAAGGGTAGGTTCTTGAAGTGGTAACTAGAAAAGGAAGACGAGATATACTGTCACAGTATCACTGTACTATTGTTTAATATATAGGTAGTTTTTGAATAAACTATAAGAATACAAACACCAAAAGTCACACACCAGCATCACAAGTCTTATTTGGTTCTTTTTTTGTAGCAATAAATAAATACAATACAATGACCAAAGACATATATATTACTAGTAATATATAAATCTATGACAATGACAAACGAATAGAATGAATTGAAATAGGGATGGGATGAGCATATAATATCGAATCGAATCGATAGCGATAAATCGAAATATAAACATATTTAATTTTTACATCGTCATTAATTTTCCGAATTTAACTTTAATATTTTGATGTTTTGGGAAAACTTTAAAATAACTACTGCATGGATATCATGACAACCCGCGATAGCCGTTTTACGGCTTTATCACGTCTTTTATCTCTTTGGTTTGCGCGCGAACGAACGAGATAAAAGACGTTTTAATATTTTCGATAATGTCAGAATATCGAAGGCTGAGATTCAGAGACGATTTTTAAGTCTTAGTTCGAACTCCCGTATGTCAAAATCCATACATTTTGACCCTACTTAGTTCGAACTATGACTTAAAAAATCGTCTCTGAATCTCAGCCTAAGTACTTTTATAAGTCTTTTGGAAGAAGTTGGAATATAATTTAAAAAATTAATTATAATAATAAATAATTATTACTTTTAATATTTTTTCTCGACAAATATCGATACTGTTTGTAAATTTCGATACAATTTTTTTTTTACTTGCCAACTCTAATATAATATGACATTGACATGTAGTGACAATGACAACTACAAATGACAGGCAGGAGTGCGATTTTTGAACATCACACGTACATCCGAGTAGTAGAAAGATGCATAATCTCCATGGCAATTTGGACATTTTCTACTGCCAAGCCGCTGGTATGATGTTCAAAAATCGCACTGCGGCAGTGCGCATAAGTGTTGCCAGAGAAGATTTTTCGATGAACACGATGGTAACACGAATGATGATGATGAATGATGATTGACGTGCTCAGGGCAGCCACCTCAAAAAATCGATTGGGAGCTAAAACTGTGAAAAAAGAGCTAGATTCCAAAATTTTCGTGGCTTAAAAAAGCGCTAGATTCGGCGCTAAATTCATATCACATTAAAAGTTCTCTAAATAGTCTTATCAGCCTTGCCGAAACAAATTTTTTAGTCAATTTAAGTCAGACAATTCGTAAGTCGCTTATAAAATTAATGATAACACTTCAAATAAGCGTTCTTATTTGAATCTCTCGGATACTGTACGCTCTATGGACATGTTTTGACCACAACATGCTATCAATATTTATCATATTCCAATCAAAAAACACAAAATAACACCGTTTTCCCCCCGAAGGGTAGAAAACGAATATTTAGGTTCCAGCCGAAGCTTGACCCACTGTGAGATAACCTCTTGGATTTTATGCGTGGCAACACTGTTTTTACCATAGAGCGCCCCACTGTACCTGTTCTATGACGTCATTCCCCCCCACCACGCGCACGGTCGCAGCGGCAGGCGCTTGCGCTTCCTCAGTACTCTCAAGCCAGCAAGAATGTTAATTCTTAGTGGGTCAAGCTTCGGCTGGAACCTAAATATTCGTTTTCTACCCTTCGGGGGGAAAACGGTGTTATTTAGGTGTCCGAGCCTTCGCTTGACCCACTGTGAGAGGTGTTTATTTTCTGCTGGCGCTGCGATCGCGACGTACTGTGGTTTGGAATGAAAGGGGACGCTAAATGCTGTGACGAACATTCAATATTAAGACACATTAAGACCAAATCACAAGTCTTTAATGTCTGGAATGTTAATTAATTAAGTGAACATAAACTTCTTATGTCAATCACAAGAAAAAGAGAATACAATTATTCTTCTTTTGATTACCAGCAGTGCATATGCATGCTCACTACTATATATTCCCCGAGGGGGTAGTCAGAGATATTCTGAAACCTCAGAACATCCACGTCTTTTGATTACCAAATAACAACAAATATGAGTAATCTATTACAGTTCCATTATTATTAGGTATAATGGCGAAAACCAATTAGCAATAAGTAGGTATTATTACTATCAGTTTTTAGTATGATTTCGGCGACTCTCAGTTTCTAGTAATATTTTATTTAGAAATGTATCAAATGTATCCTATTTCCTCACTTTAAGATTTCATATAAATCTAGATTATAATTTTCCGGTTAGCACTATTCAATGCCGATCTGAAACTGCCGAGTGTATCATAAAATATGAAAAATCCTAAATCCGAATCCATCGTGCTATGATAGTGCAAGAAGCAGTTGCCGTTGTAATGGAAAGGCTAGTAAGGTGTTTGACCTGCGAGCTTCTGCTGTGGAAATCAGAACTTGAATCCAATGTACAAGATCAAACCATTGTACAATTTGTACATCATTAGGAGATAATTTCAAGCCTGACTGACGAAAAGTTGCACAGTCAGTCTTTGAACCGAGTTTGGGCCTGAGCATCAGGTGACCATCAAACTATTTCGAGTGTTCTCCTTCCGGTTGCAAGAAGTAGGACCGCTAAATGACGGGACACTTGAAATAAGCTATCAACGTCAATGGTATAACTCCGGGGATATGCAATTAAGTCTGTTACTTCCCATGTATGAGGTGTCTGAGGAGGAGGTTTACTCAAAGGCAACGGCTTTTACGGCTGGACGAACCAATGGATGGTTACTAAGTTCACTCATTCTTATAGGGTTTACGAACATTGTAACTACAGATTTATGAACGGCTATGATACTAGGGGCGAGGTTGATCTCCGTGTGCTAGAAGCAAATAAATTTGGAAGATCGCTCGCGTCTGGATCATTAGTGTTACAATGTTTCTGGGACCATTGTTGCACTCTTTCGCAGGCCGGCTTGTAGGTATATCTTCAGTGTTGACTTGCACCAAGAAGATTCTAAAAGTTTTTTATCCACGTCTGGCTAAGAAGCTGTTAGATTGAACCAGCACGAATTTTCCAGACCTGCAAAGACTTTTTGACTGCTACTGGCAGTCTGTCGGTTGTCAAATTTATCAGGTGTCTCCGGTGTTCCATATTATCATCGGTGGACATAACGCGCGTTGTCAAAGCTCGGCCTTCCAATTCAATTCAATAATACTTTATTGCATACCAAAACAAAACATTCGAATAAAGACAAAGAATTACAAGTAGGTACAAATAAGACCTTCCAAAAAGTCTTCTCCTATTTGGATACTAAAAATAGGTAGACTCCTTTGTACTTCTAGAGGTAGCGCAGAACGTGTGGTATGCGGTGGTGGCGGAAGGACTCAACCCAGTCTGAAATTCAACAGTTGACTGAATGCGTCCACAAACGCGCAATAAATTGTAGTCTTCTGCACTTTCGTTGACATAATTCTTTACCACAGTTCGCTTGCGAACAGGTCTTTGGAGGGTTTGCCACCCTCAATAGACCTGTTCACACAATTTAAGAAATATATTCAGAATTTAGAATGTTTTCTGATAACGTGGTAACTAATGCGTTTTCAAAGCGCAGTTTCTCTTTGTCTCGAAAGACAGTCGGCAATGAGGTTGCATTTGAAATTGATTTGCACGTTACAACCTTATGCCCTGCAGTGGGTGGATACAGGTTAAAGATGATGATGATGATGATGATGATAAACCTTTGTTATGTACGTTACAACCGTCTTTTGCTGTCTGTCTGCCTGCACCATAATAGTTTGTCCTTGAAGTGCGTCGCCTCTTATTTTTAATGCCTCCAAAATTGTCCATAGGTCCTCATTGCTATGCTATTTGACCTATGTCAGATTCCAAAACCCACTAAGGTTTTGTTTTGTCCGTTTACTGTAGCTCCCCATCCAAGATCCGTCGCGTCCGTACATACAGACGTCGTCGGATCTTTGTTTGCCTCTATTAAGACGAAGACGTCCATAAGGTACGTCGCAAGAAGCGAAGTTGATAGTCCCTAATAAGATGTTTGCAGATTGCCAGGTCCACCATCCTTTTAGTAGAGTAGCCTCTATTAGACTTCGGTTTCTGGAGACATGCAATCTGTGAGACTTTTGGTGTTGTGATGTGTATTCCGGATCAATCCGAGATACTATACTCAACTCAACGCAGTTCGTTGGTGTTAGTACTGACTTTTCTTGATTTACGCACCAGCTCAATTTGATCAGCTGATCAAGGACATAGTTAGTGTTTGTAGAATGTCTGGGTTTGTGTCATCTGGAGAAAGTCCTCTAAGTATACAATTATGCGGATTGATTTCACCCTGAAATAATCAGCAATTCAATTAGTGATATTCGCAAAAGTACACGGTGATGTGGCTTAACCAAAAGGTAAACCGGTCATTTCATATGTAACACCTGCATATAAGTGCTAAATATGTCTCTGTAGAATGTTGCACGTGATACGGCTATATCACGTCTTTTATCTCGTTCGTTCTCGCGCAAAAAGAAAGAGAGCGAAGATGTTTTAGCACTATATCACGCTGCCATGCTGATGAGATTTTGCAATTGGATGTGAAAGTATGCCCTGGACAGATCAAGTTTAGTCATATAGTCCGTTCGTTCAGTCAGTTTTGTGTTGATTTATTAATCGGAAATAATCGGAATTTAGAGGAGGCGTAAATATAGGTTTAGTTTTCTAAGGTCAAGGTCAGGTGATAGGTCTGCTTGACCCGTTTGCTTTCTTACGTAGGAACATGAATGATAATGATAACGAAACCCGGTTTGCTTTGACACTTGCATATTGCCCCCATTTGTTTCAGACCGTTGATAATTTAATTTCATATCGGATGCAAGTGTTTTTATCTAATATATAACTTGGTGGTCGTTTTATGAACGGGATCCTGTACCCAAGATAGGACAGATAAAATGCAACGTTAAGCACCGAGTGCCTCCCATTCTGTAAGAAACTTCGGTCTCTCCCTGAACCCTTGCTCTCCTTTAGGTTTAGAGTTAGTGGGTGCGTTGGATTTGTGGAACTTTCCTGGAAAGGCCTTGGATAAAAGTGTGAAAGATTGGGTTCAGCAATAGTAGTTCAGAATAATAATAATAACTGGCCGACGCGACGGCGGGATAGCGTTCAGTAACTCACTCATATATTATTTTATTCAGAGGTTTATAAAGGGCCCGTCTGTGATCTAGTACTTCTGCCCTTTTCCACATGTATTGTAAAAGAGAGTCAGACGCCTTCCTACTGAGCTTTATCTTTCGTTAGAAAGTACTTACTGAGATAAGCTTTTAACATCTGGAGGTACATTTGCATATATTTCTTCGAAAGCTGTTCGCTGTTGTAATAGGCCGTGGGATAAAGCTCCCAGGCAGAGGCCCATATTTTTTCAAAAATTGAGTCTATCGGCCAAGACGATGTCCTGACACCAGATGGCCATTCACCTTGAGCGCAGTGAATACGGGCGTGGCCTGAAACAACTTTTGTACCTCTGCATAACGGATGTTTAGCCAACCATCGGCGTTAAGCTTGGCAGCGGGTACCTATTTCTAATATTCTTTCAGTAGCCTCGCTAACTTTTGCTTCGCTTTCCTTAGTTTCAGGTGCAAAGTCGAGGATGGGTTCTTCAGCCTCCAGCTCAGGGTCTATTGGCTTTTCCTCTTCCTCTAGAGGCGTTGGACTTCAGGAAACCTTGTTGACTAGAGATCCCCCTTCGGAGAGCATGAATAGGACCAGCAGACGGTTGAGTACCTGGTGACTGATGAGTGAGGCCGTAGGCGATCTCGCACAGCCTGCCCAGAATCTCGTTTTGTTGTCGCACGTACTCCTACAAGGATTTAGAGGAGATGCTCTGCTCTTAAGATGTTAGGTGCGTCCTTACGAGGTAGGAAGTGCTGCTTCAACGCGGGAGCATGGCTTCCAGCTTATTCTGAGGGTTACTAGGGCGAACTTTTATAATTATAGCTAGCTGTTTGTTAAATAAGGGCTAGGCCGTTGGGCCACTCTAAGAGTTTTCTTTTTAGAGGTCTGTGGTGGCGTTCCCTAAGTGATTTCTCACAACGGGAGATTCTCACCATCGGAACAGCAAAGCGTAAACGGACTTCAGTGTCCAGAGTCACTGTTTCGCCCAAAAGTTCATTTTAGGTGACTTTCCTGACCCAGTCCTTCCGACAATCTGGGTATAGCCCTTTGTAGAACGAGGGCGCGGTAATAGCTTCATCCGCCGGCGCCGGCGGCGGATGATAGTCCAGCAGCTCTCTTATTGTCGTTGCAAGCGCAACTAAAGCAAATACCAAGCGACGTGCGTAGGCGACGTCGTAAGACTGCAGCATGTCGTCTGGCTGCAAATTGGGCAGCCGACGACATTTGATCAAGGATATGTCGTCTGAACAGCCGACGTCGTCTGTTGGCACAGGCGACATGTCGTCTGCCCTATGTCCATTTAAAACGGACAACCAAACGACAAGGTCTCATTTTACAAACTAGGGCTTTCCTAGTAGTTTGAAAAACACGCTTGCTCTCAATATTAAAATTCATATTGTTTATTGCATGTCAATATAACATAATATGCAAATACGGGGCTTTTCCGTACGAGAAGCGATAGCAAATCGAAAACAGGGCTTTCCTGCTCAAATTATTAAGTACGTTAGGTACGATGTACCTACATACCTACTTACCTTAGTTCACTTAGAAGTCACAGTGTTAACACGTCAAAAATTCAAGACGTACTGAGGAAGCGCAAGCGCCTGCCGCTGCGACCGTGCGCGTGGTGGGGGGGAATGACGTCATAGAACAGGTACAGTGGGGCGCTCTATGGTAAAAACAGTGTTGCCACGCATAAAATCCAAGAGGTTATCTCACAGTGGGTCAAGCGAAGGCTCGGACACCTAAATATAGCATATTCAAACACAAATAATGATGGTTTATCAAGAGCAACAAAAGCGCTAGATTCTCCGCTAGGCGCTAAATTCTTAAATACGGCGCTAAACATACAAATACGAGATTTGGGGTCTCCCGTACGAGGTACGAGGATGATGTCAACCTCGTACAAATATGTACGAGGTTTTGACTTTTAAGGAAATTATGCCATGATTATCCATTGCAAGCGACTATTTGTTGAATAAATGAATATCTAAACCATCAAAGACTATCAGATGTTTATGGTTAGTTTGTAGTTTGCCGGGAAATCCACATGAAACCGATCATCACTTCGATTTGTTCCTCGTATTAGCTGCTCTTATCCTATGTTTTTCGTTGTAAACAACAAAAATTTCATTTTTAACCAATTTTTTTTTTATTCAATGATAAGTCGAAAATTTAATTGTGTTTTATGCCTAAATCTTTGTTTTTTCACACTTTAGATGAATGTACGAGGTTTAATAGCCAAAGTACGAGGTTTTTTTTAAAAATTGTTTTTTTTTTAAAAAGGTTAAAATTGTCAACGTCTGGCAACCCTGATTTTTGAACATCATACCAGCGGCTTGGCAGTAGAAAATGTCCAAATTACTAAGCAGATTATGCAATTTATGCATCTTTCTACTACTCGGATGTACGTGTGATGTTCAAAAATCGCACTCCTGCCTGTCATTTGTAGTTGTCCTTGTCACTACATGTCAATGTCATATTATATTAGAGTTGGGCAAGTGAAAAAAAAATTGTATCGAAATTTACAAACAGTATCGATATTTGTCGAGAAAAAATATTAAATTAATAATTATTTATTATTATAATTAATTTTTTAAATTATATTCCAACTTCTTCCAAAAGACTTATAAAAGTACTTAGGCTGAGATTCAGAGACGATTTTTTAAGTCATAGTTCGAACCAAAGAGTAATATAAGTATATGTTCGAACTAAGTAGAGTCAAAATGTATGGATTTTGACATACGGGAGTTCGAACTAAGACTTAAAAATCGTCTCTGAATCTCAGCCTTTGTTATTCAAAAAAAAAAAAAAACGTTTTAATATTTTCGATATTCTGACATTATAGAAAATATTAAAACGTCTTTTATCTCGTTCGTTCGCGCGCAAACCAAAGAGATAAAAAACGTGATGAAGCCGTATAACGGCTATCGCGGGTTGTCATGCTACCCATGCAGTAGTTATTTTGTTATTTTAAAGTTTTCCCAAAACATCAAAATATTAAAGTTAAATTCGGAAAATTGTCGTGAAAAATCGGCGTGTAGGGGACTCTGCGAGGTGGACCGTTTGTAAGTGTATCCCAATCTTAATCCCAATAAATTTCACTCCAATCCCGGAACCCATCGCTCGTAAAAGTAATTTTGACATTTTCTACTGCCGAGTCGCTCGTATGATGTTCAAAAATCGCACTTCACATCTTTCATCTTCTCAACTTTCAAGGAAAATTACTATGGCTTAGGACGCCACGAGAACAATGAAGGACATCCACACTTTCGTTCTCGGCCTTTCTCGCCCGTTCCGGCCGGCTTAAATATAATCCATAAAAAATACAATCCATCTGTCAAACTCAAAAGTGTTTTATCTCGTTCATTCGCGAGCAAATAGAAAGAGAGCGGAAGCGTGATAGCGGTATATCACGTGGACCAAATCACTAGAACTTAGGCCGGGTAAAAAAAGCTCTTTGACGTAAAGTGTCGTGCGTGAACAGAATCCAAAAACGCGTCGAATTTCTTGTTCGCAATAGCATAGCAATTTTTATCTTGTGAATAATTATTATTGTTTTAGCTAGAAATGTGCATACTGTAATTAATAGTGAATGTGTTGCGATAATGTGATGTTTAACATAATCTGAGATGGAGACAAATGCGATTCAGAAGGGTGAGTACAAAAGTTTAGTATGTCTTGTGTTTGTATATGAATATGAGTAATGTAGGTAACTGTATCTTGCGACATGGTTTCAGCTGACGTAGGACGCCCTAAACTCACGCTTGTAGTGTATTTACCACGATAAACAATAACCTGTCGAAGTTATTACTAATAGTTCACACGAAAACGATTAGGTGGTCAGGCAATTTAGGTGTTCAGCAAATTAGCTTATCTCTTATAAGACGTGTTTTATCGTCGTCAGATTTTCTAAAAAGTAAGAATCAGTGATAAGTTATTAGTAAATACAGTGAAGTATTCTGTATCACGTTCGTTTAAGGCTATGTATGACTCATAACTTCTCATTCAACATTGTGATGTCATGAGCATTCTAATAAACAAAGCCAGCCGACAAATTAGCATTTGAACACACGAGGAATAAATCAGTTGGAGGCAACATTTCACTCTAGTAAATTACTGGAATTTACTTGTAACAACAATGTTCTTGTTAAAATGGTTTATTTGCAATTAGTTGTATAGTTTAGAGATCGTAATTATTATATAGGCCTGTCCACTGCAGCGGAGCGAGGCTGCGGGTCGGAGAAACGAAGAAATATTATCCAATTGGATTGCAAACAATTTCTGTAATTTTATTTTTTGCAATCCTATTGGTTAACACTTTCACTGCTAAGCTCAAAATTATGATCCTCGTGCAGTGCTAAAACTGACTCCCCTCATGGGTCGTGCGCACAGTCGTAACCTAAAAAGACCAATGAGGCTCACCTTGTGGGTCACCCGCACAGGCTTAAGGTTTGGGTAACTCACGCTGTAGGTCATGAGCACAGGCGAAATGCAATAGAACTTGACCCCCCTGGTAGGTCGTGCGCACACTCGTAACGTTGAAACGATAAATGTGGCTCGTGTCGTGGGTCACCCGCACAGGTTTGGGTGACTCACGCTGTAGGTCATGAGAATAGGCGAAATGCAATTGAACTAGCTCATTACGTGGGTTCTTCAGCACTGCGGCCCATTTGTCGCCGAGCAGCAGTTAAAGTGTTAATGTTTCTTAGTTTCTCCGCTCTGCAGCCTCACTCCCCTTAGAGGACAGGCAGCCTAAAGGAGATAAGAAAGAGTGCTATTCTCCATACAAAGTTGTATACAAAGTCGGATAAAGCTCAAAATCACATCTCTTAGATCCCTTAGAATTGCCAACAATGCAAAGAAATGCAACACAAAACAATTTTTTCACACCACCCGCTCGAAAATGGAACATTATATGTCATGTAACTCGAACCTAAAGCAAGTCATTATAGCCCTGGGTCTAGCCGGGCAATAATATTGTACTGAATTTCATTATAACCCGCTGGTCAATAATGAGATTTGAATATGGAACCGCATCCACAGATTATTTAATATTTACACGTATTTACTACGACCCTTACTTAAAATTCGTATGAAAACTTATCATGGAGACCTGCACCAAAAAGAACTTAATTCGAAATTCGAACTGGCCACCACGAGTATTGAACACAAAAAAAGAAAAAAAGGCGCGAATACTGCAAATCTCTGTACCTATTGCTACCAGTGCTACGAACAAAGTAAAAAAAAATTACATTTTTAACCGACTTCAAAAAAGGAGGAGGTTTCTCAATTCGACCGTATATATTTTTTCTTTCCACAACTGGAGTGCGATTTTTGAATCTCATTGGCTGAGTTCAGCAGTTGAAAATGTCAAAATTACTATGGAGATACGCATCTTTCTGCTGCTGATTTGACTTTAAAAAATGGCACTCCTGAAGTATGATTTTTGAAAGTCAAATCAGCAGTAGAAAGTTGCATATCTCCATAGTAATTTTGACATTTTCAACTGCTGAACTCAGCGAATGAGTTTCAAAAATCGCTCTCCTGGTCTAATTTTTCAAATATCTACTTTCACTTTGAATTTAATAAAATAGTGTTTTCTAAATACTATTATACTATTGAACTCTAATACTTTGTAACTCTAATAAAAGAATTGGTTTCTAACCATAGAGAATTTACACGCTCCCCTGGGCTTCTAACAGTAAGTATTGCTTTTTATTTTCTCGCGGAGGGTGTGAAAAGTAGAGTATGGTCCTCGGGGATAAACGTGTTTTCATCTTGGGCGAGCTTGAACCCCTCGCTTCACTCAGGATTCTAATCTTAACTCCCTCGCTTCGCTCGGGAGTTAACTCTAAACTCCCTCGCTACGCTCGGGAGTTAGCCCTAGAATCCCTCGTTGCGCTCGGGATTCAATATCGCGCCCGTGATGAAAGACACTGCTTTATCCCCTTGGTACATAATCTACTATAATTATTCTTCCAATATTATGAACCAAATCAACTAGGTAAGAGAGGTAGCTTAGGTAAGTGCTGCCCTGCTCGATAGATAGGGGGCTTAGAAGGTTAGAAGCCCGCTCTGCTTTGTTATTCCATCATACTTTCCCGGCTGTTATTCAGTTTATTTGCACTAGACTGTTTTAGAAAGAAAATATTTTTATTTTCAAACCCATCAAACACAAGCACTGTTATTGTTTGTACACAAAAATTAAACTAATATACTTATACAGGGTGAAATTGATATCATTAGCATCCTTTTAAACTAAGAGTCTACCCATCAAACTGAACAACTTTTACTATGGGAGCAAACCGATTCCGACTCAGCATTATGCTGAGTGCAGATTTTCTGTCACAGCCATAGTAGGCACATGAGATAGAATATCCAGAGCTCTGTCGCACCCAATAAGCATTACAGCCCTTGTGGCAAGGGCATGGCTAGGAATTCACTTCAGGGTTCGAACTCTGGATCAGAGACAATATTTTAAAATAAGCCTATTTTAGTAAGTATGTACAACATATGCCTGCGCGCCTGGTATGAATTGGGTTGAGTAGCAAGTTGGTAGGCAAATTTGGATAAAATATAGGTACTCTATTCAAGATTGAAAAATGAATTGCTTCTGTCCAATTTAGCCACCGAGCTTACTACGTCAGAGAACAAAATTCTTCAACTTATTCTGTCTTAAGAGATGTGGCGCGATCTACCGGTGCAGAATATCTACGTGATATTTATTTTGAATAAAAATTTTGAGTTTGACTTTGCCTCCTCAAAATAACAATGTTAAGCCTATTGTTATGCAAATTTATCCTTGTAGGTTTTAGGTTTTAAGATGCCCATTACTCATTTCCTTTTGTTAAATGCAAGCTAACATTTCTGTATGATACCATTATGAAACATGAGAATGTCATGACATGACTAAGATTTCAGAAAACTATAACTAAATAAACACTGGTATGCACATTACAAAAAGTAGCCCAACTTTTTGTCTAGTAGCTACATTTACCTTTATACATATATCTATGAGTAGCAAGTAGCATTAGCACACCTTCACCTTTACCTTTATTCTTTCCACCAACACCACTGTCACCTTTTCTGTGAAAACAACATTGTAAAGAACCTTTAATTTAGAGCAACCTGTAATGGGTTCCATTCCTCCACACATTGGGTTAAGTTAAGGGGGTTGCAGAGGGTTAAATTTTTATATTAATGCCTTCTACGCGTATTGTCTGTCAAACTTTTGTATGGAATGAAACCACCTTAAAGGGTAATGAATGAGAAGGCTTACTTGTTGGCAAAGCGAGCAATAGCTTTAAATATTCGAAAAAAAATCGGAAGTACAAAATTTTTTGATAGTCAAATTTTATTTAGAGAGGGGAAATATCCGAAGAAAATGGAATTTGGTACAAAACAATACAAAGTCAGCCTCCTCACATAACTTGGTTTTTTCCAAATTAAGGCTAATAGAAAAATTATTGTTATCCCACACATAGGCTTTGTAGTTGACACATTCCACTAAATAAATAAATTCACCAAATTGTGATAAGTGTGGACATGTCGAGGATTTGTTCATCACCTGTTAGTGGAGCGTGTTCCAAGTGTTCCGTGTCGTGAGCAATCAATCTATAATTTGACTTAAGAGGGCTATCGGAGTCCAGTGGCGCCCTCATCACATTAATAAAGATTTCTCAATAAAGAAAGCCTAAATTAATAAAGTGCTCAATTGACAAACTACAAACAAGAACAACAGCTATTGTACAAGATTTTTATAGGTTCTAAACATTCCACTTTTAGACAGTTTTGAATGAAAACAAAAGTGGCTGTTTTTTTTCTTTTTTTCAAAATGTTAATGTTTCGACCTTTAAAAACCTATAAAAGTATTCTATGAAAATAGCTTGAAGGCTTTTGTAGTTTGTCAATTGAGCACTTTTTAATGTAGGCTTTCTTTATTGAGAAATCTTTATTAATGTGATGAGGGCGCCACTGGACTCCGATAGCCCTCTTAATTAGCTCAACAAAGGCATAACATCATGTTTAGGAGTGGTAGATTTTATTACCTATAGAAGGCCCTAAACGTGACAATTGACAAAGACAATTCAGAGTACATTGCTGAGAATGCAACCACACATGCTACTCTACTGCATGTTTAGCGTCATTAGTAACCAGCAATGTACTCTGAATTGTCAATTGTCGCGTTTATTAAACAGGGCCCAAGTTGTAAAATTAAATGCGTTACATATCAAACCATCAAACCGAACAACTTTTACTATGGAGACAAAACCGAAATCCCAAAACAAAAATCTGCTGTTTCCATGCTGTTTCATAGAAAACGTCGATGGGTATGGGTACTCTACTCAAATGTATTGTCATAGTGTAAAGAACTTATAGTGATATAGACATATAGACCCTCAGCGGTCGCGGCAGGCCAATCGTGCGGGGCGTGCGGGGGCCGGGAGGATTGCGTCCCGTACCCTAACAGCGAATTGAGTTAGGGTACGCCCGTCCCCCGCCGTACCCCGCACGTCACGCGGGTATAGACCCGCCGCGACCGCTGAGCTGCATCACTATTTTATTTACACTATGGTATCGTACAGCTGATTTTTTTCGCTGTTTCTATTTTGGCTCCATAGTGATAGTTGTTCAGTTTGATGGTTTGTAACACCCCTTTTCATAATTATGTAAATGTAACACATATAATTTTACATATTGTGTAATATTTGATTAGTGAAAGTAACAAATAAAATTGTTGTCAACAGTGTCTTGTATAGCAAACTACGCTTACGAGGCGTCCGAGGCAGACGAGCTGTCGATCAGGCCGGGCGACGTCCTTCGTGACGTGGAACGTCTGCCAGGGGGCTGGTGGCGCGGGGAGCTGCGCGGCCGCCGCGGCATGTTCCCGGACAACTTCGTGTCGCCGCTCACTGAGCATGCCAATGCCAGGTGTGTTCTTACAATTAAATACAACAGTGTTTTGTATTGCAAACTACGCTTACGAGGCGTCCGAGGCAAACGAGCTGACGATCATGCCGGGGGACGTCCTCCGTGACGTGGAACGACTGCCGGGGGTAGGGTTGCCAGACTTCCTTTATTTTAAAGGACGTCCTCTTTTTCAGGCCCAAAAATTGATCTTGCCCTCTAATTTGAAATCTTCAATAGAGGACAATACTTTATCCTTTATTTTTTCCTTGTGTATGAATACGTGGACCAAAAACCGAAATAAATTAGATATTGACACTGAACCAGAACCAGAACTACAAATAAAATCGAATTTTGACATGCCATGCATTATAATTTCATTATAGAAAACGAAGAAGCTCTTAGAGCAGTCATAAATAATGCCAAGTAGTTATACATTAAACAAAATAATTAGGTCGTACTACCTAAATACTTGCTTCAATTAAGGATAAACTACGTTACATGGCGTATTGTAATTGTTTTTTTTTAAATTAAAAATGTCGCTACTGATACTAAAATTGCATTTTATTTAAAATTATATGAATTATCCTTTATTTTCATCCCATGTCCTTTATTTAATCTTATCAAATCCCTTAAAACATAAAATGAGAGCTGGCAACCCTAGCCGGGGGGCTGGTGGCGCGGCGCGTCTTATCTTGTTGTGGGGACCGGCAAGCCAGCAACACTTCGACCCAGTATGCAGTAGGATCTTTTGTGTTAGCTATTTATTTTCTACACCCTTCAAATACACGGTAGATGAAGGAGGCAATACCATTGAGTGGAAGAAACCTAAGATATCCTAGTTTTGGATATCCATCTCCGAGGAGGCACATATGTTTAGCCGCCAAGACATCACACTCACAATGGATATGTTCCATGGTCGAGGGAGTTGCAGGCGTGAGCCAGTGCCCAAATTCAGTCCAGTATCACTACTATAAAATTGATGGAATTCAGAATATCGTATATTTAGAATATTCCTAACTATCCCTTGAGGAACATACTCATGAGCACATGCTATGCTATGGTTATTAAAAATGGATTTTAGCATTGGTTAGATTGGTAGTTTGAACTTGAATTTCTGAGTTGTTCTTTGACTTTTTGAGAAAAAATAGGCACTTCACTAAAGACAAAAAGATTGCATAGCATTACAAGAGAAGAGAGGTAGAGGAAGACCTAGACAGAGTTCTTTAGCATAGGTGAAATAAAAGTTTATTGTCATGTATCAGGAACTCAAGGCACCTTCAGAAAGGAGACCGGATTGGAGAATGCTCTACCGAAAAGAGACGTAGCTCATAAAAAATAAGATTATGAGTATTTTGATTACACTTCTCAGACACTTCTAAAATAAATTGACACATATTGCTGACGAGTAAACACCTTGTACTTCATTCGATTCGATTCGATTCTGAAAACTCTAAATATGCTAAAAATTCTGTTGATATTTGCGGAAAATTCTGTTTATATCGCTCCTAATGGGAAAATGGTCGTGAGATTGTGTACGTGTGTAGTCCGAGATCCGACCGTAAAATTATGCACCTATTTCATAGGCGAACGAAATGTGATTCTAGTGTATATTTACACAGGGGTTAATTCAACACCGCCAAGTTGTCTAGAAAAATCTTGCCGCAAGTACCTTTTCCATTATGATTTTTGATGTAACTTTTTCCACCTATCTGTTAGGGAAATAAAGGAGGTGCCATCGGAAGGAGACTGATCTAAAGTACTGGAAAAACTAGGGTTGCCACCTCTCAATCTGCAGTAACTATTGGTTTGCATGTTTTGCCCCACAAGAGGGCACATCTGACTGACTGTCAAATCAGGCCAGCTTGACAGCAACTGGTCTACCTTGAGGCAACTGACTATAGGGTTGCCAAGTTAAAAAATGGCTTCTTTGAATCTGGCAACTCTAGTTTTTCCAATGCTTTAGATCAGTCTCCTTCCGATGGCACCTTATTTACTTCCCTGACAGACAGGTGGAAAATGTTATACCAAAAATCATATTGGAAAAGGTACTTGCGGCAAGATTTTTCTAGGCTACTTGGCGGCGTTTGATTAACCCCTGTGTAAACATACACTAGAATCGCATTTCGTTCGCCTATGAAATAGGTGCATAATTTTACCGTCGGATCTCGGTCTAAGCAGGGGACCAAAATTTTCGGTTACCTTTTTATTTAAATGTTACCTTTGTCCAGGTAACAACCGATTTTAATACCGTAACCTAAATATGACCTTCAAAAGAAAGCGAGTGAGTGCGGGTAAGGGTTTTTTAATAAAACTGAAAAATGAACTTTAGTTTGTACTAAATAAAAGTACAAAATTGATTGAACAACGTCGTTGTAGTAGCGGGTGACTGCAAATTTTGGAGCACCCGACGAGCGACGCGCGCCCTATTTTTTGTGTTGCTACAGCATTGGACAGGTCGAGATGAGAAAGGAGATGATTATTTACATTTTATTGAACCCAAATGCATAGAATGGTTTAAATTGAATACCTACTATAGTTTATGAAGAAACAATTTTTTATTGAAACATATCTCTGTATACGCGGACCGTTAGTAGAATGATATTACGGTTACCTCTAAAAATACCTGTAAAAAAATAAAGGTTGTAACCAAAAAATACCGGTATTATCGATACCGGTTTCGGTCCCAAAAAGATTATCCTCTTTTAAAACCTAGTCAGAGAGAAAACAGAAAATTATGTATTTTCTATAATTTTTATTTTTTAAAATTTATTTATGATATTGGCATCCTTTTATTTTATTAAAAACTAGCTGTGCCCGGCATGCGTTGCAATTCCTCTTTTTTTATTCTTCCTAAAAACATAATTCGGATACAATATTTTATTGTTCTTTTTGTATCTATAAAGGCGCTGCGGCGACATTGCAAAAGTTTATTTTATCCTGTAATGTTACATTGAAACATCAATTCGTGGAAATAAACAATAAGCCTATTCAAACCATGCCCCTGTTAACAAATTACAACAAGGCATTAATTCCAATATCTACTTAACGACATTATCTACTCATCTGTTATTAACTTATTAGTTATTACTAAGTCAGAGCGGAGTTCACGATATTAATTAAATGTTAGTTTTATTCTAAGTTTATAGTTTACAGTTAGTTGTAGCACGTTGTACTATCAATATTCAACATCCTGGTTTGTTCTTGGCGCGCTCCTTTAAAACAGGTTTGTAAACTTGTATACAATTACCATGTGAGTCTGATGTTCTTTTCTAGTTCACTGACACACATCGTAGGTTTTGTAATTTGATACAACTGGTTCCGTTTTTCTTTTGTTATGTTTACTTTTATATATCGTTTACTTTATGATTCCTATTTTGAGTTCTAGACTTTTTTTTTTTGCTAAAGATTGTGTTCTAAAAACTATTTGTTACTTACTAGAAATGTATAAACGTCTGAATTGTATATCATCATTCATCACATCACATTATAATATAACGTGATATAAAATTCATAACAGAGTTAAAGATAGATAGGTATTTGAAAAAAAGAATACCCCGCTGTACTCTGCTATTGCCACTTCCTTAAGCTTTTGTTAATCTTAGTCATACACTTGCTAATACAATCAATGATGTCATACTTTGGAGGCAAGAAAAATCACAACATTATGTCTTATGCTCGTAAGTGGTACTATTTTACGCATCCTCGTAAATTTTGTACGCAGTATTGTAATCATCGTGAAGATGTGATGTGAATGATGTGGTAGTTACATTAGTGAGGATCCTATCTTGTGAAATTAGGAAGGTAATGGCAAAACGCCCGTATTAATTCTGCCTCGAAGAATATGAATACTCTGAGAGTTTTATAGTAGATTATGTACCAAGGGGATAAAGCAGTGTCTTTCATCACGGGCGCGATATTGAATCCTGAGCGTAACGAGGGATTCTAGGGTTAACTCCCGAGCGCAGCGAGGGAGTTTAGAGTTAACTCCCGAGCGAAGCGAGGGAGTTAAGACTAGAATCCTGAGTGAAGCGAGGGGTTCAAGCTCGCCCAAGATGAAAACACGTTTATCCCCGAGGACCATACTCTACTTTTCACACCCTCCGCGAGAAAATAAAAAGCAATACTGTTAGAAACCCAGGGGAGCGTGTAAATTCTCTATGGTTAGAAACCAATTCTTTTATTAGAGTTTATAACAAAGTATTAGTGTTCAATAGTATAGTATTTAGAAAAACTATTTTATTAAATTAAAAGTGAAAGTAGATATTTGAAACATTAGACCAGGAGTGCGATTTTTGAATCTCATTTGCTGAGTTCAGCAGTTGTAAATGTCAAAGTAACTATGGAGATATGCATCTCCATACATTTTCAACTGCTGAACTCATCGAATGAGATTCAAAAATCGCACTCCTGGAGTGCGATTTTTGAAACTTTCTTTGAACTCAGCAGTTGAAAATGTCAATATTACTACGGAGACGTGCATCTTTCTACTGCTGATTTGACATTAAAAAGTCATACTCCAGGAGTGCGATTTTTGAAAGTCAAATCAGCAGTAGAAAGATGCGTATTTCCATAGTAATTTTGACATTTTCAACTGCTGAACTCAGCGAATGAGATTCAAAAATCGCACTCCAGTTGTGGAAAGACAATGTAATATTTTTTTATTACTTTGTTCGTAGCAATGGGAAGGCAATAATAGGTACAGAGCAAGTACAGAGATATGCAGTATTCGCGCCATAAAGATGATACCTTTATGATTCGCGCCTTTTTTTCTTTTTTTGTGTTCAATACTCGTGGTGGCCAGTTCAAATTTCGAATTAAGTTCTTTTTGGTGCCTGTCTCCATAATTAGTTTTCATCACAGGTTTTCATACGAATTTTAAGTAAGGATCGTAGTAACTATAAAATAATCTGTGGATGCGGTTCCATATTCAAATCTCATTATTGACCAGCGGGTTATAATGAAATTCAGTACAATATTATTGCCCGGCTAGGCCCAGGGCTATAATGACTTGCTTTAGGTTCGAGTTACATGACATATAATGTTCCATTTTCGAGCGGGTGGTGTGAAAAATCCATAATCCCGTTGTTAAAAAAAAAGTTACAACAGGTACTTTAACACAATGTTATGGAAAAACGGGACCCTCATAAGATTACTCTCGTATTCGTCTGTCTATCATGGCCACTTTTCTTCTATCATTTAGAATTAGACTAAATTCTATAAATTGTATAAGTATATCACTTGACTCAGATCTGCCTTGAGCTGCTCAACTTATTAAAGCTAAATAATAAGCTGATTTAACTTGGTTATTTGAATATTTCTTCGATTAGTGGAATAGTAATGACTGTGTATATTATCTAATCAGGGCGGATAAGGTGTTGATAAGAAGTGCGGTCCGCTGTCAGTGTTTGTTGACGGCCCTTGCTAAAATTATTTAAGTCCTGTAAAATTATCATCATTGGGAATAACATAAAATTTAGAAGGTACCTCTGTTTCATCTTAATAACACGAAAATCGCAAAATGTATTGTCCAAAAACGTGTAAAAAGTTAATATCTTTATAAGTGACGAAGTCGTCGAAGTGTCGTTTTTGACGAAGCGTGTCGCAGATTTGAAGTTTGTTCTTTCATAAGAATTAAATATTTATAAGTGACTCAATTGGTGATTTACGCAAATTCTGGTAAAGCAACATTGCAGAACAAAACCAGGCCCAAACACACGTTATAAGTTGTTTAATTAATTAATTATTATAGACCTTTACTTACTATTGCTTGCAAATGCGAAAATGGCACAGTACTTATAAATCTCAACTTCTCAAAAGTCTTGCTCGCCTACGAAATGTTGTTATTAAACATGTTTAAAAAGATTGCCGCTGTTTTGATAGTCTAGAACATTTGTTAATGAAGTGTGTATCTCTGGTGCAGGGCCACTGGTGTGCAGGGACGGTGCCGTGCCGTGTTCAGCTACCAGCCGGCCAACCCAGATGAACTGCCTCTTGGGGTCGGCGACGTGCTCGACGTGTTAGGAGAGGTATGTGCTTCGATCTAGATTCTACCTGTTTGTCCAGTCTGTGATAACTGCTTTGTAAAGTGAGCGACCATTGCTATGCAACAGATTTTTTATTGTTCCTATTATCTAATCCGATTACACGAGAACAATTTATAAACATCCGGTGCACCCTTATATCACCCTAAAAAGGATATTATAGCTGTCATAAGTTGTACATATCAAATTATAAAGCCAAGTTAATGTATGTACCAACATTCTGACAGAGTTTCAATTTACGCTTTAGGCGACTGTCCTACAGCTGGTGGTGATAAATTGGTAGGGCTGTTATTTCGACCACACCACAGTGGTTTCTTCTAATTTTAATTTCATATTTATTTAATTACCTGCCATTAATGATTAATCTTACCTTGAGTGTTGTGTTGAGTACCTTTTTTTGGCCACATTTTTTAATTCGACTACTGGAAAGGTTCATGACATCATCATCATCTCCGCCAATATATGTCCACTGCTGGATATACGACCTACGATGTATACGACCGCGCTGCCTTCATCAAACGGGTTCCCGTCGTCTTCACCAGATCGTTGGTGCACCTTGTGGGGGCGTACCTGCTAAGCCGTCGCCACTCGAACTCTTCGGTCCCATCGGCCATCGCGCATCGGTTCTGCGAATATGTGCCCGACGCATTGTCACTTTAGTTCGATCATTCTCTGGGCTACGTCAGCTACTCTGGTTTCTTCTCTGAATCGTATCACTTCTGATTCGGTCTCGTGTGTTGTTCATGTCGGTCTGTCATGTTCATGTTCAGACATGATGATGATGATGATTGATAACCAATGTACTTGTATTATCGTTTAGGTAGAGGAAGGGTGGTGGCAGGGACGGCGGCAGGGACGAGTGGGAGTGTTTCCCTCCAACTTCGTGGTGATGCTGGACCCTCAGCCAGCGGCGTCCTTCGAGCCCGCGCCTGCTCTACCACCTAAACCTGGTAAACTTATCTTATTATATGTTATATTGTGTACGAAAATTAGTTTGTTTCCTCGAGCTAATAACATACAAGACATAATTTGAATTCGGCGATTTCACAGCGATTTCCTTCATACTGCACGACCGCGGGGTCGACCCGTCTAGAAATTGATGAGAAATCGCCAATCAAAACGCCAGTGGAGAAGGGCTCTTACAAAATAATGGACTCTTAATAGAAATACATAAATATCGTGGATTTTTATAGTAATTTACGATTAATTATGTCATCTATCGTCAAGCTGATGCAATGCATGTTTTCATGGAGATGACATAATCATCTTAATCACAGATCAAAATTCTACTGTCATTTTTTTTAAAGTCTGAATTTATTACATTATGTTTCCATATGTACAGTCGGCCGCGATAAGTTATATACACTTTAGTACTACGACGTAAAACAAAAGTGTATACAACTTATTGCGGCCGACTGTACAATAATAAACTGCTAACGGAAGCCATTCCACAAATATTACAAATCTAAGCGTTGTTGCTTACGACAAAAGAGGAGAACTTTTCCTAATTCAAATGTTTTAGTATACAACTGGTCCAGTGTTATGATAGTCCCAATTCGTCAAGCTGTTTTGGGTTGAACCAGCACGGAATCAAACTTTTTCTCGCCGCATCCTTTTCCGTCGTTCGAGAACGTCATTTTCTAGACTGAGAAAGGTAGCGGGTATGCTACAGCACGCGGCAGCACCGGCAGTGCTGCGCTTTTCTCGCTCTAGAAAATGACGTTTCTGAGCCACAGAAAAGGATAGAGTAAGAACAAATGCAATTCTGTGCTACCAAATGAGGGTCAAACCTTAACCGCCCTGTTTTGTTTTGATTCGTCAAATATTCATTCGTTTCCACTCTTGATTCGTAAGAGCTCTTAGTTAAAATTGGTTTTATATTCATTGACTCTGTTTATCAACAGTGAAAGAGCTATGTCGCGTCCTCTTCCCGTACTCGGCGGTGAATGAGGACGAGCTAAGTCTTTCTGAGGGAGACATAGTCACCATAGTGTCTAAAGACGCGCCGGACCGCGGCTGGTGGCGAGGGGAGCTGAACGGCCGCGTCGGCCTCTTCCCTGATAACTTCGTGCAGCTTCTGCCGGCAGGTGAGTACTTGTTATATTCTATAGAATAATCTTATTATGGTGGCTGGCAAGCTAGCAACACTTAGACCCAATGGGGGTTTTGACCCCTAGATATTTATTTTCTTCACCCTTCAAAAACATAGTAAATGGTAGGTATGATACCGTTTAGGGGAATGAACCTGTAACGTCCCGGTTTTTAATATCCATTTCTAAAGAGACACATGCGTTTAGCCGCCAAGACATCGCAGTAATTCAGGATGTGTTCCATGGTATCCTCCTGCACGCTCGGCAGCTGGGGTCTAGGATGAGCTTCAACTTGTGTATCATCGTGCATGTGACGTAGTGCCCGGTGACGGCTCCAACGATGGACTGAGCTTTGTTCCTGCTGTTTGGTAAATTTAATGGCGGGCGGAATCGAACCTACCTGTCTGGGATGCTCTAAACTGTTCACACAGCTTCATTGATGGTCTGGTCTATACTCTCTATCTCACAGAGGAATATAATGTAAAGACGCAGTTTTCTTTTGAAACTACCATTCTGGAACTCGAGACGAAGGTGTTGGGATGAATATTTTGTGCTAGCATAAATGTCAACATAAACATTAAAATTCAGTAGGCTAGTAAGACAAAGCTTCGATTATTTTTGACTTTGAATATTATTTAGGCTAACGACGTTGTTATACCTACTTATTTTACAGTCACCATGAATTATTGAAAAATGATGACATCATCATAATTATTTTACTCTTATGTATCTAAATGTCATCCATTTTAGATGTAAATCATTATTTAATAGATGGTTGCTTCTAAGAGTATCCATTTCATTAACTAATTTAAAAATAATCAAACAATGGATTCACCAAAAACGGCCGAACCAAAAGTGCACAACGAATATCAGTGCATTCTGTCACAGGAGTGCGATTTTTGAATTTCATTCGCTGAGTTCATACATACATACATACATATTCTCACGCCTGTCTCCCACTGGGGTAGGCAGAGACAACGGAACGCCACCTGCTACGATCCTGACATACCTCTCTAGCTTCCTCCACATTCATAAGACCTTTCATGCATGCTCGTCGGTTTCGGGTAGATCTGACCTGGCCCTTCTTAAGCACGTCGCCAATTTGGTCCGTATATGTACGTCTAGGCCGTCCCCTTCCAACATTTCCACTTACGCTTGCCTTATAAATTGCTCTCGTCAATCTGCTCTCATCCATTCTTTCCACATGACCAAACCATCGCAACATACCTTCGCTGAGTTCAGCAGTTTAAAATGTCATAATAACTGTGGAGATACGCATCTTTCTGCTGCTGATCTGACATTCAAAAATCATACTCCAGGGGTGCGATTTTTTAAAGTCAAATCAGCAGTATATAATAATTTTGACATTTTCAACTACTGAACTCAGCGAATGAGATTCAAAAATCGCACTCCAGGTTACTAGTTACTACGTAACAGATAAATATAACTTCATCAAAAAACGAAAAATTCTTACGCTTTAAATTATGTACCTACTGCCAGACTGTACGCGGAAAAATGTCTGGATCCAGCGTTTCGAAAACAGTGTCGAAGATAATTATTACAGTTTCTTTTACCGAATCTTTTTCAATTTTCTAGTTCAGGCATAAATAAATACGGTTACGATCGCAATGAACTGAAAGGAGTTAATAATAAACTAGTAAATATTTTTTTAAGTAGCGCCTTGTGCAAGTTGAGAAAATGGTGAAAATTTTCTTTGGCACTCGTTTTTGAATGTCACTGGATGGTCTTATGGTCTTGATGCATCTAAACAACCCATAATATTTCACTTTACTTAGTAAAACAAAATTAGTCGAAGTATATTTTATTCATTCATAAAAAATTGAAATTTACGTTATCTTGACTATTATAAAACTGTAAATTTTTGAAAAAAGAATTTAGTTTGTTTGTTTGGGTGTTTGTTTGTTCGAGTATCACGCAAAAACTACTGAACCGATTTTGATGAAACTTTTTTTGTTTGGTAGCGTAACATCTGACTTAAAATCTGGTATATAATTTATGCGGACGAAGTCGCGGGTAAAAGCTCGTTTATTATAAAATGCAACTGTTGCATGAAACCCGATACAATTAAAGGAATTTGCAGTAACCAGTTGAGTTTATGAACGAATATTTATAAACATCTACTGTATGCTTAATTAGATCTATAAATGCAGCTCCTTCATGATATCGAACTAGCTGGAATGTTATCAATTCACAACGCACACTTCTCAGATTATAATTTAATGTAAGCAGTACTAAAACTTGTTTTCGATGTCAGAGCAGTGGGTCAATATTAATTAGATCACCCATAGTTATGACATTCTCATCTCTCGTAAAATTAATGGATTTAGATTTTCTATGCCACATTACATTAGACTTATATAAGAACTGTATCGGGTCCGATACTTTATTTATTTATAATTAAAATACAATCATTGTAACTGAAAAAAAAAAAACCGGTCAAGTGCGAGTCGGGCTACTCGCGCACCGAGGGTTCCGTACCACACCACCACAGAACACAACATTATTAACTTAGAAAAAAAT
This sequence comes from Agonopterix subpropinquella, assembly GCA_922987775.1. Lineage (NCBI taxonomy): Eukaryota > Metazoa > Arthropoda > Insecta > Lepidoptera > Depressariidae > Agonopterix > Agonopterix subpropinquella. The sequence goes on along the minus strand of OV277701.1, from coordinate 15,648,855 downwards.
CTTTTTTTGTCCGGGACCTATAGCGCGAGACCGACTCACACTTGGTCGGTTTTTAGTATTTGTTGTTATTCTGTAGAGTTTGCTCTATAATCACACTAAGTTTGACGCTTGCATGTATTACCGTTTTTAATATAGAGCGTGAAGAAAAAACGTTGATAAAAACTAGTTTCTTGTTGAAAACCCCCCTTAATTTTTAACTTTCTGCCATTTTTATTATTTGTTAACAAATCCGCCGCAATAACGCATAATCTGAGAAAATTTCAACTATCTAGCTATTACGTTTCAAAAGTTACAGCCCTAAATAGGTAGGACAGACGGACAGACGGACAGACGGACGGACGGACGGACGGACGGACGGATGGACGGACAACGTAGGCTTAGTAATAGGGTCCCGTTTTCACCCTTTGGGTACGGAACCCTAAAAACCTAAAAACCCTGTTTTGACGTCCGATAAAGAGTAGCTGATTTGACTAAAAAGGTCTCTTATTATTTAAAGATTGAAACATTATGTAGAGTTGTATTATTTTGTTTTTCATTACGAATTTTCAAACGCATTCTGCAATGCAGCTAAAAGCGCAATGCCGCTCATAAATTTCGCTTTTAACCATTAACAATACCCGCTGGTTATTTGTGTAACTCCGCTGGCCGGCTCGCAAAATACAAACATAACACATAAACTAATTATGTTTGTAAACACCGCCCACTCTGCCCTACCATTCTATGTTATGCTATTGACATTTCTCATGAAGGTTGCCCGCCTCTTGCGATCGGAGTCGTGATTTTGCGTAACTTACATCATCGGCAGTACCTCGCTTAGTCGATGTCTTTTTATAGTTGTGTCGGTCGCGTTCGTCTAGCCTCTTGATTGTGATTTTTTGTTCTTAATGATTTGAAAGAAATAATAAATACTTTAATATTGTTATGGGTGTTGAAAGTGAGTTATGAACAATTTTAATAAACGTGATTCAACGTGATATTTTTAGTGAAAAGTGAATTTAAATTAGAAATGTCTGCTTTGAGAGCAATCGGGAATAGTCGAGATTAATTGTTTATTTCCTTACTATTGTTACAGTTGCTTTCATTGCCACTTCACCAATATCTGTCACTTATTGTTAACAGGAAACAATTAAATTTATTAAGGGTCTGTTTCACCACTTCTGAATAATTTCTTAATGGCTTATCTGATGGATCGTTTTTAATATCTGGGGGCACGGTAGTGCCCCCGCCAAGACGAGTCAATCTTTCATACAAAATGTGTCAAACGATCTGTAAGATAAGCTATTAAGAACTTATACAGAAGTGGTGAAACAGGCCCTAAATACTAATTACAATAATTATAGATTTCCCTAATGCATTAATAATTATTTCGGTATGTAGGAAATGACTACCTATTTTAAAAGTAGATCCATCTACTTAACAAAATAATAAATGAAAATATGTAACACATTTAAGTTAGCCCAAAACGTACACTCACGTCACTATTATGAAAAGAACGGAGCGCTTTGGCCTTCAACTTTATAAATATTCATGAGAGTATTTCTTTATTTCAGTAGCGCACGATGTGGAGGAAAAGAAGCCGGACCGACCGCCATCCAAGACCAATGCCATTTATCCTATACTTAACAAGTACTCCGAGAAAACCGCCTCTGTAAAGGAACTGACCACGTCTAAAATAAGGTTTATATTAAATATTTCTTACTATTTTAAATTGTAAAGTTACCGAATAGAACTTTATTTTTCGTTACTTAAGACTTTGTAATGATTGAACCTTTAGGGTTGAACCTCATCTGGCAAAACCGCATCGCCTTTTTCCGTCACTCCATCCTTTTCTGTCACTCAGGAACGTCATTTGCTCGAGCAAATAAGGTAGACGGAACGCGACCGCACGCCGCAGCACCGCCGCGCGATCGCGTTCCATCTATCTTATTTGCTCTAGCAAATGACGTTCCTGAGTGACAGAAAAGGATGGAGCGACGGAAAAAGGCGATGCGGTGCTGCCAGATGAGGTTCAACCCTTAGTTTTGTAAATTATAGGCATGTATTTGACTGCTTTATACAGGGTGTTAATCTAAAAGTGCGTCATATTTACGGAGGTGACTATGCTGCTGATACTGATCAACTTTGCCCAAGGAAGCCATAGTCCAAAAATTGGGTTCTCCATACAAAAGTGGCCACTCAGATGATCGATTTGTATGAAGACTCAATTTTTTTTTTTGCTTATTGACTATGGGTTCCTTGGTGAAAGTTGTTCAGTATAAGCAACATAGTCGCCTCCGTAAATATGTATGTGTACCAAATTATTAAACATTTCAATTACAACTGGGCCTAAAAAATTACAAAGAATAGCTCTTCATATTATTATTATCAATGAACAACAGCCCCCTTACCCGCACTTTCGATCTTCACTAAATCGCCACTGTTTCGGTCCGCACTTCATTGTAATAGAGTTGAAATTGGAACAAAAACATTCACGCAAAAGTTCGAATCGAATGTGCGGGTACTCTGAACTCTTGTGTATTATGCTATTATGCATTAAATTACTGTATTCGCCCACTACAGTTTAAACCTTGATTCTGTTATGGTCTTATCTCTATATAAAACAGAAAGTAATAAACATATAATTAAATTTGAAACTTGGCGTGTCTATACCTATACATTGAAATTATTTGCAATAAAATTAATTGGGGGTGTTAATGATACGTAATAGAATGCATTAAGACCATTTTTAGATGTTTTTTGTTTGCTTATTTGTGCACACATTACAAAAAGACTATTGAACTGATCAAGACGGGGTTTTCACAAAAGCATAGAAGTTAAAATGGATCGGCATTAAGTTTTAGTTTCATCGCAATCTGTTTACTCAATCAAAAATTATGAGTGTTTCAAGTTTTCAAGTACATTTTATTTCAGTGGTCTGCGTGTACGCATTCGCCGCCGTTAGTTTTTAAATAAGACTTTGTATGTTTCAGTTTGCACAAAGAAAACACAGTGAACAAGGAAATTAGCACACAAAGTACAGTCACGCACACAAATAAGAATGAAAGTGAGAAAATTATTCACAGTGAGACTGTGACCGATGGAACTCTAGATGGACAAGTGAGTTTGTTGTTTTCTATTCACATTTAAGCCGTGTGGTTCCGGCATGGAATGAACCACCCCAATTCTTCTCGTGGGTGTCGTACGAGGCAACTAAGGGATTAATGGTTTCTTATGCAGTGTTCATGTGGTCTCCTCTCACCACTTGACACGTCATTTTCAAATCAATCATATTAAACTAAAAAAAGGTCCGTTACATAATTACAGGGTGAAATTGAACTCATTCGAAAAAACTTTTAGGGATCAATCTAGTAGTTAGGCACTAACTTTGTACTAATCATGACGATGAATTGGGATTTTGACTATGATTTGACTACATAAAATATATTTTATTTTTACCTTCTCAATAAAAAAAAGTTCGAAAATAACGCATAACTCCCATTTTCATTGAGTTTTCAGCTTGAATACTATTTTTAATAACAAAATAAACTTTAAAAAGTAATGAAATGTTGATGACATCATAATTCCGTTTTTTAGTACGTTCATACTAAGCGCATGTTTTGACGTCCAATAAAGAATAGTTGATTTGACTAGGTTGTCAAGTAGCCTATTACTGCATGGTTAAAAATATATTTGAGCTTTGTTAACAATTGCTATAATTTTTTTTTTAAAAACACCAAATTCTCACAAGTATCGCATAGAGAGATGTTATAGATTATAGAATGTATGTATAATCGGTTGCAGGTAAAGAAACCTCCAGTGCCATTGAAGAAAAGCCCCACGCCGACGTCGGGGGTGGGCGGACTGCTGAGCGGGTTGAAGAGCAAAATAATATCCTCGACGGACAAAGACAAGTTTGTACCTTATACTCGTATTGTTTACTTTTATTAAGTCACGAGCTTTTACCCGCGACTTCGTCCGCATAAATTATATACCAGATTTTAAGTCAGATGATAAGCTATCAAACAAAAAAAGTTTCATCAAAATCGGTTCAGTAGTTTTTGCGTGATACTCGAACAAACAAACAAACAAATAAACAAACAAACAAACAGACAGACAAAAAATCCAAAAATTGGTGATTTGGAATCAGGGACAGGTAAAAACCATGTCGTATTTTTTTTTTGTAAATATCTTCAATGTACAGACACACTTCTGTTATGCTGGCTCTTCATTCTCGCCGAGAACGGGCGAGACAGGCCGAGAACGAGAGTGTGGATGCCCTTCATTGTTCTCGTGGCATCATAAGCCATAGTAATTTTCCTTGAAAGTTCTCGCTGAGAGTTCTCGGCGAGAATCCTCGGCGAGAATTCTCGGCGAGAATGAAGTGCGGGCATTACAGTTTTATAATAGTTTAGATTTAGATGGTTGTCACTTCCGTTTCGTTTTCGTAGCAGTATGCTACGCATCCGAAACGGAAGCGATACGAAACGCATCACTAGCGAGACGGCGAAATGCTGTCTAGCATGATGTTGATTGGTGCGTCTCACACAGCAAGCGGATCGAACGCGAAACGAAACCATTTCGCCTCGGATCCGTGATAGGTATAGGTATTGACTGATTTTCGGTGGTAAGGCTCGTTTTGGCAACAAGTTTGACTACTTATATAGGGACTAGTTACGCGTGTCATTCTACTAACAAATATTTCTGCCACTTTTTACGGGGGGCGAGGTAATATGAAATCCGCAACTTTGGATTTTATTCCCCATAACTTTAGATTCTAATTTTGAATGTCAAAAATCATGAAAAGTAGTTTCGTTGGGAACCCCAAACGTTCTAAGTTCGAAATTATTGTTTCGCAATTATAGGCTGTCTCGTTCAGTGATAGGGTATTAAATTGAGTGTAAATGCACAGGATAAATTTGTCTTATACCGTGGCAGAGGGGAAATGCTACCGCAAGGCCAGTCCTTACTATTAAATTGTCTAAGGTATTGACAGATTTTCGGTGGTAAGGCTCGTTTTAGCAAGAAGTATGACTAATTAACAACTGAACTAAGTGTTAAATAATGGATAAATTAATAGAAAAATTAATTGAAGCAGTGAGAGAAAGACCATTTTACATGGTATGAGACACTGACTATAAAAATTATTTTAATAACCCTCCTTCTGGCGCAGTCGGGTAAAAAGATAGTAGCATGGACAGATATTGCTGCTGAAGATGATATTTATTTTATAATTCTGGTTCCTGTCGCAAAACGTGACCAAACGTGTTGTTCGACACTAAACTGGCATGGATTCGGTCTGCATCCGGTGTACCGTTTAGATACATTTACTACGCGAAAGCGATACGAAAGCGTACCGAACACTGCGTTCCGTTGTGGCTCCGCTTTCAAAGCTACAAACGGTAAAGAAGGTGATGACGATCTATGTTGTATTTCAGAGAGAAGTCGTCGTCGGTGACGGTGTCGAGCGGCAGCAGCAGCGGCGGGGAGTGGGACCGGCCGGACGGCACGGCCACCAGCAAGCCCGCCGCCACCACCTTCGACCACGTCGAGCGGCACTCCATACTGAACGACCCGCGCGCCGGCAGGTACATAAAGACCCCTACGCCCTTCATTGTTCTCGTGGCGTCGTGAGCCGTAGTCATTTTCTTAGGAAGTTCTTGCAGAGGATTCTGGCCGAGAAGTTCTCGTTCTCGAGTGTAGTGAGTGTATTGAATTTAAACCTATTTTGAGTCGAAACAAAGACTTTGGTGCATTTATTCTCGTCGGTTCCTAGAACAGCTTTATGTTCAACGAGCTTTTACCCGCGACTTCGTCCGCATAAATTATATACCAGATTTTAAGTCAGATGATAAGCTATCAAACAAAAAAAGTTTCATCAAAATCGGTTCATTAGTTTTTGCGTGATACTCGAACAAACAAACACCCAAACAAACAAACAAACAAACGAACATACAAACAAACAAACAAACAGACAGACAAAAAATCCAAAAATTGGTGATTTGGAAGCAGGGACACGTAAAAAACATGTCGTAATTTTTTTTTTTGTAAATATCTTCAATGTACAGACACACTTCTGTTACAGTTTTATAATAGTTTAGATATTTGTCGAAGAGTCTTCCTGGGGGAGTTTAATTAAGGAGACCTTTAAGCCCAGCAGTAGGACAAAGTAGGGAAAATGTCTATAGCAAGTTTATCTTCTGTGTCTTTACTGTGGCCTTCAATCGAAATCATGCTGTCGCTATAACACGTGCGTATTCCCATCGGCGTGCAAAAGTCAGAACATGATATAAGTCAGAAACTAAAGCGGCCGATTCCATTTAACTATTGGCTATGTGCAATGTGGGTGTTGGGAACTGTCAAGTCGATCGCATCGCACGCTGTGGCAGAAATTTGTACTTCTGACGGCGAAGCTGTGTCAGATTTACTTGAATCTATGCCAATCCGCACACTAACTTAACACGAAATCTCCAAAACTGTCAAGACTACTAACTTAAAATTTGGCATGGAAGTTTCTATTGGCATCTAGATGCTCACTTAAAAAAGGCTTGTCGCATTTAAAACCCCCAAAGGTGTTAAAACTGAGGTAAAAGTTTGTATGGGAATTCCGATACAAATTAGATTTTGTGCGGGGCTTCGTCCGCATCCGCTCCCGTCATCGTACCGGAATAAAATATAAGCTAGCTTTTAACACTAATAATAAGCTTTTAAATATAAAAAGTTTTATCAAAATCGGTCCAGTAGTTTTGGCAGAATCCTTGAACAAACACAGAGTCTTTACAGTACTATAATAGTGTAGATAATTCACGGCTGGCCGACATAGTTCATGCGCTCCGCCGCGCTAGTGTGGCGCTAGTGTCGTGCACATAGCCAATAAGATCGCCAAACTGATTATATGCCAAATCTCAATTATGAAGGCCACTATCCATCAGTGGCCTTAATGTAGCGGTTCGAATGTTCAAATGGTAGATATTGGGTTGCAGGGTGAAGGCGCCTCGTCGCCGGCCACCTAGTCAAGCTCTCCGCGACGACACGCCGCTGCAGATCGGGCTCAGCAATGGACACGAAGGTAAACATACTTCTTGCGCTCTTTCTCGCCCGTTTCAAGAGACATTTACACCACCATTTAAAAGTTGATTGTTAAATGATCGAAGGTGTCTTAAAAATATACAGGGCAACTTAAAATAACGTGAATTACAAAAAAAAACTCAGCTGTTCCATATAAAATGACAGCAGATTTTATTTCGCTATTTCAAAGGCTCGAAGATGTGATATGATGTGATGTTTGTAATGCGTTGTGATTTTTTTTTCGCGATTTCGATGTTGGTTCCATAATAAAAGTTGTCCTATTGTATGGTCTGAAACACCCCTTTAAGTATACAGGGTGTTATAAAAGTAAAAATAAAAACTTTTAAGGGGGTTGTTTAGACCATTCATCAAACTGAATAACTTTCACTATGGGACCAACATCGAAATCACGAAAAAAAATCTGTCCCATACATTTTGCTTGAGTAGATTTGTACTTTAGTACGGAACATCAATGTTTTTTTCGCGATTTCGATATTGGTCCCATAATGAAAGTTGTTCAGTTTGATGGTCTAAACCACCCCCTTAAATGTTTATTTGTATTTTTGTAACACCCTTTATAACGCATTTAAGTTTACACCCACCCACCCTGTCATCATTCTCTTGCCCATTTCCCATTATTTGGGGTCGGCGCAATATGTCATCCTCTTCCATTCATCTCTCTTAGCCGTCGTCTCAACACTCACCCCTTTTTTACACATATCATCCTTCACACAATCCATCCATCTTTTCTTCGGTCTGCTTCTCCTACCATAGCCATCCACATTCATACTTAACACTTGTCTCGTAACATGACACGTCTCTGATTGCAAAGAAATTTGTAATTCCGGGGTCATCCATATGCTCTCTTCAGGTAGGTACACCTTCATAATTGGTGAAATTCAGTCCCTTTCATGCTTTGTTGCGGTCTCTAAAAATTCAAACTGTGATTGAATGTATAACTCTATCAATTTATTGATATTGTAACGATAATTTATCAATTTATTGACTATTACTTGACTATTACACTTCTTATCAATAAGATAGTGCTTAAATTGTTTGATATCAGTTATTCAAAACAACTAACTCCGGTTTATCGTGATTATATGTAGCTAATTTTCAATCAGCGATTCTAAACAGTTCATAGTGTTGAATTGAAGGCAAGTAGAATGTTGTCTTGAAACAAAGATAAAAAAAAAAACATATTTTGATACAGCACATTTTATAGGTCCTTCTAACGTCAGTGTAAGGTTTAAAATAGTACGCGATATAAAATAGAAAATATAACGATCTGTGTTTTTTATAAAGCTGACAAAAAAAGCGTACACTTGGTATGTAACCTACCAATTACACGTTTTATTAATTAGATGACTTTATCTAGCAGTATAAGAGCCTATTTCACCATTTCTGAATAAGCCCCAATATGTAGCTTATCTGACAGTTCGTTAGACATATCCTTCATACGAAATATGTCAAACGATCTGTCAAATAAGCTAACAAGAAATTATCCAGAAGTGGTGAAACAGGCCTTATGTGTACCTTTATCCACAGCTGAAAAACCACCAGAAAAAGCAGAGGAAATAAAACCGCGCGCTCGCGAATGGGAGAAGCATAAAGCGCCCTGGATGGCGGAACTCAAGCTGAACCAGGCGAAGAAGACGAGCTTCGGAGCGGACGGCAAGTCGAGGTCCGTGTCGTCCTCGTCGGAGAGCGGGCCCGCGAGCAAGGCCGGCGGAGGCAGCACTGATAGGTGAATATATGATCTGTCTTTAAAAAAAACTTAATAAACAGGGTGAAATTGATATCATTGGCATCCTTTTAAACTAAGAGTCTACCCATCAAACTGAACAACTTTTACTACGGTAGCAAACCGATCGGAGCAACTAAAAAATCAGCTGTCCCATACTAAACTGCAATGCCTGCTCGTTCTTTATGCACCAGCAGATTTTTTTTTTTATTTAGATGGAAGGATGCTAATGATATCAATTTCACCCTTTATAAGTAATTATGTCTAGAGCGAAATGTTATTATGTACCTGTATATCTCAAGCTTTACACTTATAAAACAATTCCGTGACTTACGGACTGACTGACAACTCGGAGGATGTAGGGGCGCACTAAGGAAATCCTTTCTTAGGAAAGGATTTTTCGATATTCTATTTTCACGCTGTCAAAGTCGCGGGTAAAAGCTCGCTGTTCGACGTTCACTGCTGGACATAGGCCTCCCCCTCGGATCGCCACAACGACCGGTCCAGCGCTGCCCTCATACAACGTGTTCCCGCCGCTTTCACCAGGTCGTCGGTCCACCTTTGGTCCGAGATCCGACCGTAAAATTATGCACCTATTTCTTAGGCGAACGAAATGTGATTCTAGTGTATGTTTACTCAGGGGTTAATTCAACGCTGCCAAGTTGCTTAGAAAAATGTTGCCGCAAGTACCTTTTCCTTTATGATTTTTGGTATAACTTTTTCCACCTGTCTGTTTGGGAAGTAAATGAGGTGCCATCGGAAGGAGACTGATCTAAAGTACTGGAAAAACTAGGGTTGCCACCTCTCAATCTGCCGCTACTGTTACTAACAGCAGGGCCAAAGAAGTGATTTTTGAACCTGGCAACCCCAATACCCACGCTGCGCTTTTTGGTACGCGGTCACCTCTAGAGAACTCTCCGGACCCATTGGCCATCGGTTCTGCGAGCCAGGTTCAGTTTAGGCCTCATTCAAAGGCTAAATGTCACCCAAAGGGCAATTGGGAGGGCTATGCTCGGAATTTCCCTGCGAGATCGAATCACAAATGAAGAGATCCGCAGAAGAACCGGACCAGACCAAATAAAAATGAAATAGTGTTCGCTGGTAAGCGCATCACTTGAGAATGGCTGGACAGTTTTTTTTTAATTTTTTTACATATGCAAATTCTTCACTAAAATCCTTTTTTTTAGAGAAAAATAAAACAATGGGCAAGTGCGTGTCGGGAAAAAAGGGGCATATGTAATAATTTTGAGTAATAAAAATATTGCTTTTGTTATTTCAGAATCCTAGACTGTGGACTGGAGGAGAAGAGATCAACCCATTCGATGGAAATGTCTAAAAGCACATCGTCGATTAGCAGCAGGCTATCAGTGCTGGAGAGTTTTGAAGAGGTGGGTCCTGTTTAATCTCATTCAAAATTATTTTAGGGAAAACGATACTATGGGCTTCTTATATTTTTAGAAAGCTGATTGCTTTTCTTATTTCTTTTCTTTTGATGAGTATAATTTGTAATGGGGGGACCAACTTTGAAATTTTATTAATAGGAAGATGTAAAACAATAATTACAAATAAAGTGACTTAAGACTAAACTAATCTAGGATGTGGTGCAGGTTCGGTCGTTGTGGGAGGGTAATCGATTAAAATGTGATAGTATAATTTGGAAATACAGAAAAAAACAGTTTTTATTCCTTTGCCTGCTTGCCTTTTGTATTGGATTTGGCAGTTTTTATTTCTAATTAATTTTGACCAATGTATTATACAGGGTGTTACAAAAGTAAAAATAAACATTTCAATCTTTTATGGGGGTTGTTGAGACCATCAAACTGAACAACTTTCACTATGGGACCAACATCGAAATCGCGAAAAAAAAATCTTTTGTCTCATACATTTAGCTCGAGTAGATCTGTAGTTTAGTATGAAACATCGCAAACGCATCGCATCTTGGCGATTATGGCAAATCTCCCCATTTTGGGGTAGGCCTATGTCCAGGAGTGGACGTCTATCGGCTGATATGATGATGATGATGGAACATCACATTTCTTTTTCGCTATATCGATATTAGTCTCATAGTGAAAGTTGTTCAGTTTGATGGTCTTAATCACCCCCTAAAATGTTTATTTGTATTGTTGTAACACCTTGTATAGCCCATAGAGAATTCACCGCTCCCCCTGGGAAGAGCTGTCGTATCGGCTTGTGTCTATAGAAAATGTTGTCGCCACCAAAGGGGGTGAAGTCCTTCACCCCGGGGGTTGCGGGGCGGGTGGAGCGACAAAAAGCATCTTGCGGTCGAAAGCGGAACCTCTTTCTTAAGGTTAAGGTTCAAGGTGCATTTAATTACGCTACTTCCCGCTAGAGTTTACAATGCGACATCTAGTAACGAGCAGCAATACTTAGTAAAACAGAAGCAACCTCGAAGCAACAAAAAAAGCAATTAAAAAAAATATCCACGATACAGGGGGTGAACTGTCTCCATGGTCTAATGGTTAAGAGCATTGGCTCTCGATACGGAGGTCGTGGGTTCGATTCCCACGGGGGACACCTAGTGATATGTCACTTTGTACGTTTTTCCCCGGTTGGTTAGGACATTGCAGGCTGAATCACCTGATTGTCTGAAAAGAAAAGTGATTCCGTGCTTCGGATGGCACGTTATCTTATCTTATCTTATCTTGTTGTGGGGGCTGGCAAGCCAGCAACACTTCGACCCAGTGGGATCTTTTGTGTTAGCCCCAATACCTTTTGCTTTCTTCACCCTTCAAACACATGGTCAATGAAGGAGGCAATACCATTGAGGGGAAGAAACCTAAGATCTCCCGGTTTTGGGTATCCATCCCCGAGGAGGCTCATGCGTTTAGCCGCCAAGACATCACAGTCACAAAGGATATGTTCCATGGTCTCTTCATCCTCTCCGCATGCTCGGCAGCTGGGATCTAGGGTTAGCTTCATTTTGTGCATCATCGTGCCTGTGGCGTAGTGCCCGGTGAGGGCTCCGACGATGGCACGAGCCTTGCTCCTGCTGTTGTTCAGTATGAACTTTGAGACACGAGTCGTTACGTTGCTGATAAATTTCTTAGAGTGTTGCAGACCTGCAAGGCTAGACCACTCCAGCCGGTGTGTTTTATCAGCCCAATCCTTAATGGCCATCCTTATGCTGCATGCCGGGATGCCCACACTTGGTTCTGGGCCAACCATATTTCGTTCTGACCCAGCTCTCGCCAGCTCATCAGCATTCTCATTACCGGATGGCACGTTAAGCCGTTGGTCCCGGCTACTATCTCTAGTGGTAGTAGTCGTTACATAAAAACCACGTCAGAGGCCGAAAGGCGGTCTGAAAAAACTCTGACACCAGGGCTCTGCCCACACGATAAGAAGAAGAAGGGGGTGAACTCAGTATCCAAATTAATTTTTAGTTCGCAAATGTGTGTTGTTTATTGTCTTTTCTGAATATCGGAACAGAATTTCGAAATTATGTGAATTATTTTTGAACATAATAGGTAAGTAAGTACCTATAGATAATGCTTAAAATTTTTCAACATTCTAGGGAGTATTATTTCATAATAAATGCAGCGGAGGTCATGAAATTTTACCTTAACTACTTCAAGAGTAACTAAAAGTAAACTATGAAAGTGCTTGCGTAGTGTTTGAGTGCTTGTGTTTGGAACCGAGGGGCTCACTCTGTGTAAGATGTGTAGATTTTTAATTAATAAATAATGTTACCTATCTAAAGAAATTTCGTAAAATTTTTCTCCAAAAGAATGTTGCCTCTACGTATCATGTACATACTAAGTAAAAAACCTTTTTTGACAATGCAATTGCCTTTATTCTTAAAACACTTATTTTTAAACCATTTTAGAAAGCTAACAAAAGGAGGAATTTGTTTCAATTTTTGAGATAAAATAAAAAGCATGATTTCAAGATTTTCTATTTTTTGTCAACAAATAATAGGTAAGTAAGTACCTATAAATAATGCTCAAAAATTAACCGTCATTGTTAATGATTTCCATCATCTTAATTTTGGCTCCAGAGGAATTCTGAAAATTTTAAAAGCTTTAAGTAGGTACAAAAAACAAGAGTGATAATTAAATAATAAAATATTTAAATTGAATGTCCTGAGTACGCTCTCTTGTACTGCTACTCCACACTACGTGGCGCTAGTAGTAAGTTCATGCCATGGCTGCCGGAATAACACTGAAGTGAGCTCGGGGACGTCACGATGACGTCAGGCCCAGTTGGATATCTGTGCACAGTTCGTTACGCCACCTCCTCCGTGGTATAGCCTTTCATTATTCTTTTTCAGAAAATTCAAAAGTTACTTAAAACATTTAGAATATCGATCAAAAATTAAATCGGAAAAATACAGATTTCTTATTTTATAACCTATTTTATATTTTTCAATAAAAACATTATTATTATTATTATATTATATCAGCCGTCGTTGTCCCATTGTTGGGCAAAGGCCTCCCTCCGTTCTCTCCATGCGTCCCGGTTTTGCGCTTCGATAGGCCAGTTCTTTAGGAAACTATCGATTTCGTCTCGCCATCTTTTTCTTGGTCTGCCTCGACGCCGATTTCCTTTTGCTGGGGACCAGTTTGATAATGAAATGAAATGAAAATAAAAACATAATATAGTTAAAAAAATTATGTGCACTATGTATGGGTTTATTCTAAAGCATAAAGGGAGCTACACTATTGCAAGGCTGTCCACTTTTTTGACACTTTTTGACGTGCTAGTGTGTGTAAAGTTGTGTTAGTTTTTCTAAGAAAAAACATACACTAGCACGTCAAAAAGTGGACAGCCGCGTAAACAAATATCTATAGTTCCATCTCCTTTTACTATTAAAGGTACGTCATAAGACAAAAGAGACTAACTACATAAGTAAAATTGATGCGCTATGCTTTAGAATAAAGAGGTCCTTGATCTTAGGTCCATTCCTATGGTTACGTCAAAATTGGTCGTCTAATTGGCTACTTGACAACTAGTCAAATCAGCTACTCTTTATCGGACGTCAAAACATGCGCTTTGTATGAAGATTTGTACTAAATATTGAGTTGTGACGTCATCAACATTTTCATTACTTTTTATAGTTTATCTTGTTATTAAAAATAGTATTCAAGCTAAAAACTCAATGAAAATGGGAATTTAGCGGTATTTTCTAACCCTTTTTTTATTGAGTAGATAAAAATAAAATACATTGAATGTAGTCAAATACCCAATTATGTATTAGATTGCGACTTTATATTGTTAACTAGTTTCTCAAGACAATATCGCCGTCTCGTTGCAGACTAAGGGGCGTCACTCGCTGGACTCTAAGAAGGACGTCGCACCTCCCCCGCCGACCAGCGAACCCCCCACGAACAAGCCGCCCACAATACACTCACCTACTGCTGCGGGTATGTTATATACTGTAAATGGGTCTATACTAAGGGTGCTGGGTGTTAATTTAAATGCCTTACATTCTTTACTTAGGGGGTGCTTCAGACCAGCGTTGGGCAAAATTTTATTGACTACTAATAACATTTTGCAGGTTGTTAGGGTAAACAGTTGCATTACTTTAAGGGGTTATTTTGTACACCCATGATACTGATCAAATTCGCAAATTTTTTGAAGACTTTTAATACAAACGTTCGATCAGCCATCATATGCCAGTATGGAAATACAAAAAAAAATCGACAAACGAATCGATTCATTCGAATTTGTTTTCTTTTTTGACCTTTATAGGTTTCGTAGGGAAAGTTGTTCAGTATCATGGGTACAATCACCCCTTAAAGTAATGCAACCCTAACACCCTGTATAATTGTTAATTGCAATCATTTAATTGCGTTTTGGTTGCGTTTGCGATTATAAATGACTGCAGTTGCCATATTTTATAAGATTATAAATAACTAGAGTTAACCCGCTACTTTGTCCGCACACATTATATACCAGATTTTAAGTCAGATCATAAGCTATCAAACAAAAAAGTTTCATCAAAATCGGTTCAGTAGTTTTTGCGTGATGCTCGTTCAAACAAACAAACAAACACACAAACAAACAAACAGACGGACAAAAAATCCAAAAATTGGTGATATGGAATCAGGGACACCTAAAAACCATATCATAACTTCTTTTTTTTTAATATCTTCAATGTACAGATACACTTCTATTACAGTTTTATAATAGTTTAGATATTATAAAATACGAGCTTTTACCCGCGACTTCGTCCGCATAAATTATATACCAGATTTTAAGTCAGATGATAAGCTATCAAACAAAAAAAGTTTCATCAAAATCGGTTCAGTAGTTTTTGCGTGATACTCGAACAAACAAACACCCAAACAAACAAACAAACAAACAAACAAACATACAAACAAACAAACAAACAAACAGACAGACAAAAAATCCAAAAATTTGTGATTTGGAATCAGGGACAGGTAAAAACCATGTGGTAATTTTTTTTTTGTAAATATCTTCAATGTACAGACACATTTCTGTTACAGTTTTATAATAGTTTAGATGGCTAATGCAATTATTCTTTACTTTCGAAAAGCATACATTTATAACCGTAACCAAAAAAGTTATTGAGTAATTGCTTCCTTTCAATATAAATTAATCTAAGATTAATTACCAACTTGACATCTTAATATTTTGCAGGTCGCACAATAACAACAATGCTAGAAGAACTAAAGAAACCGCCAGCACCGACGCCGCCCTCCGCCTCCATACGCACTCACACTGAATTCATAGAAAAATCACCAAATAAACTCGAAAAAACTTCTGTCACAACAGAAAAAAACGAAGTTATAAAACTATCGAGTAACGTATTCGATAAGTCGAGTACTCTGGAGAGAATAGAGAAGACAGAGGAGAGATCGGAGAAGTTCGAGAGGCCAGCGAGTGTGTTGAGCGAGAAGGGTAGCACGCTGGAGAGGCGGACACACGCGGGCAGGAGTGAGAAG
The DNA here is from genome assembly GCA_922987775.1 of Agonopterix subpropinquella. Taxonomy (NCBI): domain Eukaryota; kingdom Metazoa; phylum Arthropoda; class Insecta; order Lepidoptera; family Depressariidae; genus Agonopterix; species Agonopterix subpropinquella. Next base: position 15,633,138 of record OV277701.1, on the reverse strand, counting down.
AACGACAATATGGAGGCGTTGGTCGCGCAGCTCAATAATAGGGTGAGTATTGGCTATGTGCACGACACTAGCGCCATCTAGCGCAACACGACCCCGTGAATTATCTACACTAATATTATAAAGAGGAAAGATTTGTACCTATTTTTGTATGTTTGTATGTTTGTAATGAATAGGCTCAAAAAGTACTGGGCCGATTTAAAAAATTCTTTCACCATTAGAAAGCTGCATTCACCCTGAGTAACATAGGCTATATTTATTGCTAGAAAAGATTAGACGTCCACCCGTGCGAAGCCGGGACGGGCCGCTAGTTTGTACATAAAATGTTAGGATAAAGTTTGTTATTTTATATTAAAATAAAGTAAAAACTAAATGAATGAGCAATATTGTCGATATTAAAAATATTATAATACTTAATTGGCTGAAATTCCTATTCTTTGTTATGAAATTCTCATACAAACTTTCACCCCCGGTAACACCCCCGTTTTCACACCTTTGGGGGTTGAATTGCGAAAAATATTTTTTTTTGTGAACACCTAGATGGCAATAAAACATCCCTGCCAAATTTTAAGTATTAGTATTTGCTGGTTTAGATATTTGAGTATTGAATGAGTGTGCGGATTTGCATAGATTCCAGCAAATCTGACACAGCTTCGCCCGGGAAAGTAAAAATTTTTGCCACAGCGTGCGCTGCGATCGACAGTTCCCAACACCTACTTCGCACATAGCCAATAGTAAGTCATTTTATTAAACACAAGCTTTTGCCCGCGACTTCATCCACACAAAATTTGGAAATTGGTTCAAAATGGTTTTGTGGTTATAACTTTCTGGATTAGTACGGAGTATTTACGTTTTTAGGAACTATTAATACAGGAAAAATATGGTATTTTGGAGGCAAAATATGTACATCAATGAAACTTTGTTTTATAACTTTATCTTGGCACTAGAAATGAGGATCTGCAGAGTCCACCCAAAATTTAGGGGTCCTAATCATAATCATTTATTCGCTTTAAACTGGGTATTATAAGATGTTACATATTTCAAGTTCTTCAAATTCACCATACCCCCTTCCAGGGGGTGTGGGTAGAGGGGAAATTTTGTCTAATGCACATTTAACAACCTGTAGGCCTCGCATGCCACCCCCGAGAAAACGATAAAAATCGAGATGTGCTTCCATATTTATTATTTTACGTATGCCACAAAGAGCACGCATGACGTTTTTCTTGTTTAAACGCTTTGTCGTGGGTGGCATGCTAGCCGTGCTGGGCGAGTGACGTATCATGTTCTATGTAATTTTCTACCCCCTATGTACTCAATCTTGAGGGACCTGGTTCAAATCCATGTACCAATGAGTTTTTCAAACTTACGAGTATTTACGTATTTCCGACTGCTCTCAAACGGTGAAGGAACACATCGTGAGGAAAACTGTATACGCTGAAGAAGAAATTCTGATGTGTATGTGAAGTCTACCAATCCGCATTGGGCACGCGTGGTGGAGTGACGCCCATACACCCTCCCTGAGGGTAGGCCTGTGCCCTGCAGTGGGACCTATATAGGCTGATGATGACGAGATGATCATATAATCATCATCATCATCATCAGCCTATCATCGTCCACTGCTGAACATAGGCCTCTCCCAAGGCGCGCCACAAAACTCTGTCTTCGGCCTTCCTCATCCAGTCGCTCCCCGCCGCTTTTTAGGTCGTCTCTCCAGCGGGCAGCAGGGCGTCCCACACTACGCCTACCAGTTCGCGGTCTCCACTCTAGAACTTTGACACCCCACCGGTTGTCAGTTTTTCGGCCCATTGCCACTTCAGCTTATCATATAATGTTGACTTACAATTAATTCCCTTTGCAGATATTAAACTTAGAGAAGCTAATAGAAGTACAAAACGCTAAATTCAACGCTGCCATCGAGGAGCTGAACACTAAGTTGACGAAGGAGACCGAGAAGCGGCAGGCCGTGCAGGCGGAGCTTGATAAACTAGCGCACTGCGTCACGCAAGTGTAGCCCTTACTGCGAGCGCCACTAGAGTCAATTCCCCGAGCCAGGAAGTCCAGGGAATATTCAGGTTATGTTCATTTTTAGTTAGAAATGCAGGTCGCGAGCTCTGCGTTATTTCTTTTCCGTTTAGAATCAAAGCAACGATGGCATTACCTATTTCCTGATACATTTCTTAGGGAAAGTTGTTCAGTATCATGGGTATAACCATCCAAGTAATGCAACTGTTTACCCTAACACCCTGAATACCTGGAGGACAGACTGCCTTACAAGCGGTGAAACATGAAAAAACTCCTTGGCGGTCGGTAATGTTCGTCCTTCTTTTGTAAATTGCTGACGTTGTTTCCGACGTCAACTTTGTCCCTTTCTAATCCAACGACTAGAATGCTTACCTATCACACATAAAAAAAAAAAAAAAAAAAAAACGACAAAAATTGATAGAAAGGGACAAACGTTGAGTCGGAAACATTGACGACGGGCACGTGCGAAGACGGTACGAAATAAAACCGGTCAAGTGCGAGTCGGGCTACACGCGAACCGAGGGTTCCGTACCACACCACCACAGAACACAACATTATTAACTTAGAAAAAACTTTTTTGTCCGGGACCTTTAGCGCGAGACCTGTGAGACTTGGTGAGACTTATGTGAGACTTGGCCGGTTTTTAGTATTTGTTGTTATTCTGTAGAGTTTGCTCTATAATCATACTAAGTTAGACGCTTGTATGTATTACCGTTTTAACGATAGAGCGTGAAGAAAAACGTTGGTAAAAACTAGTTTCTTTGCTGAGAACACCCCTTAATTTTTAACTTTTTGACATTTTTATTATTTGTTAACAAATCCGCCGTAATAACGCATAATCTGAGAATTTCAACTATCTAGCTATTGCGGTTCATAAGTTACAGCCGTAAATAGTTAGGACAGACGGACGGACGGACAATGTAGGCTTAGAAATAGGGTCCCGTTATCATCCTTTGGGTATGGAACCCTAAAAAGGAACCCGACCGCCATGGTCAATTTTCATGTTTCAATGCTTGTAAGTGAGATTTGCATCCATTGGTTATAAATTCCATGTTGGACCTCATAAAAGACATCCTCATAGGTAACGTCCCGACGGGGTGTGGCTTTATTCCATATCATGGTAGCGCGGAGCTCGTATAAAATTATTAGCTAATGAAATGTGGCGCTCTTAAAATTTAATACTGGTTTGTAAATATGATAGCCGTGTATTCACCGGTACCTATTTAAAATATATTTTTCAATCGCTTATGAAATAGGATGCTACCGTTAGACCTACACTCTACCGACAGGGTACATCTCTTATCGCGTTAAGATGGGAGAAAGAGATATAAGTAGCATGCCACGCACGACAAAGCGAGAAAACTGTCAGGTGCGCTTACTTTGGTATGCGTATAGTAACAAAGACAGGCATAACTAGATTTTCTCGTTTTGTCGGGGGTGGCATTCTAGGCTTCTAGCACGATATAGATCCATTTCATGTTAAGCGGACAGATGTAATAAACATTTTGTAATGCAATTTTTGTAAGCTTTTAAGACTCATGTCTTCTATTTATTATACGATATTAACGCGTTGACATGGCTTCTTTATTCAGATTACGTCGTATGAAGGCAGGGTTTGAGTAATTTTTTTCTTAGATATACTCGTGCCGTTGCCGTTTTTCTTGATGTTTTCATCTCTGCAGGATTTACGTGTCCGGAAATTTCATAAACAAGGTATATCAAAACTATGAAACCAAAAATCGAAGATAAAAATTGAGTCGAGTCTGTTCTGTACTGCTGTGTTGTATGAAACATCAGTTTTTTTCGCTGTTTTGAAGTATGCTCCATAGTGAAGGTTTTGTTAGACTCTGTATAACAGCTACACATATTATCATACGGCTTTATTATTCAGTTAATTACTTACTACATTCCCCATGAACTATTTCATATCGTATTTATTTTATACTAGCTTGTAAAAAATGTCGCAAAATTATTATATGGTGCATCTTTTATGAAATTATTCGTAATTTACGTTGTCTGATCGGATAAGCTTTATAATTTAAATTAAATTTAAGATAAATGTTTATTTACATAATTCGTGCCATGTTATTCGATCACCGGTTAAGAATATTATGTATATTGGAATTGAGTACGGAAAGTGTATTTTGTTTTCGTAAAAAGTAATCACTTTAAGACCGGTCTTGTTAAATTTACGCTAGTAAATTTTATTAGGAGCCTTGATTTGTCAAATCTACAATCGACCTGATAGTATAAGAGATAAATGTACTTTTTGCGACCATCAGCAGCAAAGCTGATTCAGTGTTTATTGGGTGTAGAGCATCTCTATGATGGGGATGAACCAAGTCTGCCTGCATAAATCCAGTCGGTTTAGGAGTAACTGATGATTAAAGGTCTGTAAAAAATTATATCGTATGATATTGTTGTAGTATGCACTATAGCTATGTGAACAGTACAAAAACTGTCAAGTTCTGTCAGTCGGTTTAAGAGATACAGTCAAGTCAGTTAGGTTTTCGCCAGTCAAAGTTCCGACCTTTGAACGGCTGTATCTCCTAAACTGACTGATGAACCATGTCAGTTTTTGTACTGTTCACATAGCTGAAGTGCATACTACAACAATAACACACGATCAGCCTTGCAGCTGATCGAACATTTTTTACAGATCTTTAATCATCGGTAACTCCTAAGCCGACTGGAGTTATGCAGGCAGACCTGGTCTATCCCCATCACAGAGAAGCTCTACACCCCATAAACACTGAATCAGCCTTGCTGCTGATGGTTGCAAAAAGTACACTTATCTCTCGGAATATGATGAAATAATTATGAATAATGCTAGTAGCCAGTATCGCTATTGTTGTAACTGGTTTGTCAGTTTGATTTTAGTTTTATTTGCTGCATGTACAAATCTTTTGCAGTTATGGCCATTTAATGTTCACACATTCCCATAAATTTCTTTGATGGCCGGAATAGAAATCATTATCGCACAGTTATTCTAACGCTGTAATCCTGTAGAAACTGAGTAAGTATTAATTTATTCCTGCAGTCTTCAATCGTGAGCAATATTTGTTTATGTGGCTCTGGTTAATAATTAATCAAAGTAAATTCTAAGGAATCTATCAATACAGAATATTCAATCTCTACAAAAGGCTTCACTTTAAAGCAACCAACGTAGTTTTTAAAGGAATGAGCGTTTTTCTTTTCTTTTTTAAATTTAGTTCCTAAAAAACTCGACAGGTGACATGCTTATCGCTCCATAGAGACGTAGGCGAGATCCTGTCAAAATCATGTCAAGACTGTGCCTGACTTTTTTTTAAAGGCCAAGGGATCGAGCCCATACAACTATGTCAGACGTAAAAAGTTTCATATTTTCGATTAAAATGATTCGTAAATAATGAAATATTCAATCAAAAGATGCGTTGGCATCTTTTTGATCATCTTCTCCCTCTTTATTATTTTAAAGAAACACTTTTTGAAATTTTGACCTTTATTCGCACAGACCGTAACGCCATCTATCGATCCACTAGAAAACCAAAAGAAAAACGCTCATTGAAATCAATTGCAGAAACTAAGTCAGGAGAATTTCCGGAAAATCGGTAGATCTACTGATGAATCTTATTTTAAGCACAATTTAAATGCACAAAACTGTAAAATTTTGATGAGTTATAAACTCTTGCATACATAAAACATTTAGAAATAACTATGCACATAATTTAGTACAAGCCTTTGTTCTGGTTTAGTCACAGATGTTACATTCTGCATGAAAAAGCGGTGCGTGAAAACTCCCGGTGGCTTCAGTGTGAACTGTTGGTCATTCCATTTAATGTATGAACATTGTAATTATACCATTAAGCTCAATTCACAACAAAATGGCAGCGGCCGCGACTGGCAGTTTGACAATCTAATTTTAATATAAATGGTAGCTAGAAAGCTGACGGCACCGCAGACGGTTTCAGGCGGACGAGATTCTTTGCTCAATTTCCCCTCTCAAATGATGCTATGTACTTGAGCAATGAAGTTAAAATGCTGCACAAATGAAACTGCGCTGCCGACCGCTGCCACTTTGGTTTGAATTGACCCTAAGGGCCGGTAGCGCACACCTGGCGAAGCCTGCACTGAGCATTTTTCACCGCCAAACCATAAACGACTTTGCTTTGCATTGAAATAACATCTAAAATCAATTAACACAAAAGTCCCCGATAGCATCGAAGCGACTGGAAGCAAAAGTTGTGTTGGCATTTTCGATGTTATATCAACAGTGAAAAATGCTCTGTGCTGGGCTCCGCCTGGGCTGCGTGGGTTCTAAAAAATAATGACGGAAAGGTTTGTATTTGTAGCATTCTAGCTATTATGCCGTCTTAAAATCCGAAATCCACCAAAGTGGAAGCGCAGATGTGTAAAATCAACTAATAAAACAGCTTGATTCTGTCAATCGAGGAAAATTTACCAATTTGATTAGTTGATTATACAAAGCTCCGTTTTGGTGGATTCTGGGCTTTATTGGTAATTGTTTATGCCACTTAATGCATTGTGATTAATACATTCCACGTTTTTACGTACAAGGTGTTATGTTGTATGTGTGTATAAAATATTTTATTGGACACTTTGTAGCCAAACTTGCATTTCGTACTGTGGTTAAAGTAAATTGTAAATCAAGAGCCATATTTTAACTATAGTTAATATATTTTTGTATGTGTACAGAAATTATACATTATTTAAATACTGTACCTTTTGTAATTGATTTCTTTGTGTAAATGTCTGAATAACATAACAGCATCATGTAATAATAATTATGTATGTACTTACATGTACAATTGACATATAAAGATGTTTCGTGATCAGATATCGGGTTGTGTTAAACCATCCATAATGTAACGGGTTTTGTGACTAGACATTCAAAATTTATTTAAATTTTACTTTACAATTATGTAGCATATTATATTCAAATTAAATTAGTCGTGGCAACTAAATGAAATTACTGATAATTGTGTACTTTCATATTTCTAATAAAGAAATGTAGTATTAACTAGAGGTTGTAGTCATAGATTATGATGTGATATACGTTGCCTAACTTACCGTACATTCTAAACTAATTTGTGAACCGCTAAACAGGCTTTAATCATGCACAAAAGTGAAAAAGTCACACATAAACGTTTTTTAAAATGTTTTATTTTAATAAGAGTGAATTAAGTGTTCAACACGTTAATTTAAGATTTATAAAGTGAATATACTAACCTCACCAGTGGCGGAGGGTCACACCCCTATTTTGTCTCGGCCTATCATTTAAACTTGTCAAAAAACAGGTAGTACATTGTAATCGATCCATAGTAAAACGCTTTAAGTGTTTACATTGTGATTACATTTAAACATTTTACTATCGATTCGATTATATTGGATTTAAGAAAAAAAGTATACCTATCAGGAGGTTGCTGTCGGTTATTTTGTATGGTTTCCCTCCGAAAATAATTCACTCTTCGCCACTGAACCACAGGGATTCGAAAAAAAAAAATTGTCATGTTAAATAACAAAAACACGACTACATGCAAAGATAATTAGTCTTTTACGCTTCAACACTTATCTTTTTTTCCCATATCATAACATGCAATCTAGTTTCTGCTTCTGGAATAATTTTAGCTATTCACCGTCATAATTTGCAATGCAAATAACGTTTGTGAGGTTTAGCTGAAAGCGATATGCTAACTCGCGGCTGCGACTGATTTCTGTACGCGATAGAATATTTAAATCTTATCGTACATAATAAAGTATGGTACGCACTGTAGACAGTGCGAGCGCCATAAACCATTCTCTTGTGTAGGGCTAGGGTGCCACGCACGATAAAGCGTCATGCGCGCTCGCTTTTGCATACGAAAAGAATCACGGGCACGTCTCGATTTTTGTCGTTTTCTCGGACATGGCATGCTAGGCTATTGTGGCCAAATTTGGAATAATCCTTTGGTCTGTTTTGCTACGGATCTATGCGCAAGTTCTCTACACCTTTCAATCGTGTCGAAATAGATACGTTAACTAAGTTAGCTTAAACAAGTTACATTGCTTTAGCAATATGCGAGATTCACTGAAGAGATAAACTACAAAATTCACATCGGACAGATAGGGTCGGAAGGTGTAGATCGCGATATAGTAACGGCTTGTCTCCTCTATGAAGAGAACAGCGACATTAACAATGGAACAGAAACGTGCTTTTCAGACATCCTCCTCTACGAATAAATTTTACCGATGCGATATAAGGGAACTACTCAACGTATTCCCTAAACTGATTATGTAAACGCATAAAAGTAAAATTCAGTGTAGGTATGTACTAGTTCTCAAAGTTTTATAATTAATGAAAAGCTTCGTATTAGTAATGAATAAGATTGTAACGAGTTATTTTTATAAGGTTGTACCTGAGATATTTTACATTTAACTGCTGTAAATGTTCGCATGTTCTGACCCTACCGATTGTAATTTCTGTGTAAGAAAATTATACTTGATGAATATCACGAAATGTTAACTAATTATTGTGGCCTGCCTTGTATAAGTAATGAAAATCGTCAAAGTTGAATAACTTAGCAATAGTGACCTCTGATATTAGGTGCTTGTAACTTTTTATAGTTTGTTGTTGGACAACTTCCCCAGAAATAAACTTCGTATGAAATTAACATAACTTATTGATCACTACATACAAACCACATAGCTCTTTTTGGATCATGTATTTGTCTCTATCTTCTAAATTTATATTGTAACGAAAATATGTTTGGGGCACCTTAAAAGTTTTGTCAAGCCAACAATTGCATTTACTATAGTTTTTTATGTACATAACTCTATAAATAACACATAATTCTAGGTATTTTAAAATGTACATACAGAGCTTGGAAAGTACATATTGAAATATTTTAAAGGTTTATATGATAAACCGTAGTTAACACTGTATGATATAGGACAATTTTTTGATGTAATTTTTTAGTACTTAATTTATTTTATGTATGCTGTACCTACTCGTTTCATGCATTCCTAAGGTCTTAACGGTTCAGATATTCATCATAATGAATAATAAAATAAATTTATGGATAAAACAAGTTGGTAATTTTATTCTACCGAAATCCTGACGTACAGTCAACATCGAAAGTAAATGACGAAAGTAACATTTAAAATTATTATCTGATATTATATTTGAGTTAGTAATTAGATTGTTAGCTTAAACGTTGCCGTTGGAGTTCATTTAACTCTTTCTCCTTACATCTATTCAATAACTTTGGGTCAATATTGATTTTTCTAAATTAATTTCATTTCGAATTTTGCTATAGTTCATTGACTTTTATTGTTGACTTTACCTTAAATAAACCTAATATTAATGTTATTTTGTCACGATTCCACTATCTTATGATATAGATTTCATTATAATATGTAATAAACATAGGAAGGTATAGGTAGTTTAGTTACATTCCGAAGTTTTCACCTCGGTAGGTACCATGGTACAATAATATACTGCGCCTGGTATTGTCTTCGGATCACGTGACTGACACAAGCCCACGTCATCATACCCTTTTACCATGTTTAGCGGCCATTTTTTTGTGACGTAGACTTGTGTCACTCTGGGAATAGAAGACCTTGTTTTTTTAGACTATGGTAGGTACTCTTCTCACTCATCGGTCCTTCCGGTCAAATTGCATGTAGTAATTATGTACACCACCACTACCACCACCATCAATCAGCCTATAAACGTCCCACTGCAGGGCACAGGCCTACCCTATCCGGTGCATGGGCATTAGTCCACCACGCGTGCCCAATGCGGATTGGTGGACTTCACATACACATCAGAATTTCTTCAGAGAGCAGTCGGTGTTACGTTTATAAGTTAGAAAACCTCATTGGTACATGGCAAGTTGTCTATGCGGATTCGAACATGGACCCCCATAAATGGGTGTCCTCTCCGCAACGTGCCACCGACGCTCTCGTTATTTGTAGTGAGAGTAATTATATGGTACTTAACTTGACAAATTGACAGTTTTGCCAGCATAAAAAGAAATTAGTGTGACCGTTGGTTCATCACACAACTATGTCTATGAATCATCTACCAATTGTAGTTTCTGATAAAAAAAAATTACGTAATACCTACTAGTGGTAGGTAAAGTTAACAAGGAAAGGTAAAGATGCCGTGGTGGACCGGTACATATCATGTTTGTAATCTAATTATCAGCAGGCACTTGGTGATTAGGCGTTCATGGTCGAGCATTAATTTCATCTAATTATGGGTACCTAATTAATCAGGTAAGTAGTAGTGGTAATTACTAATTAGGGTTGATAGTCGACAGCAGGAACAAAATTAGAACTTGTTTAGTTAATTATAAATTGAAATTGAAAAAAATTTATTGCCAGTTTTCGTTTGCCATTTATACCATTTAATACCTGTGCTCTGTCCCAGCAGTGGGCATGACAGAGGGTGATGATGATATTTTTTGTACCTACCTAAGAAAAAAGAAGGTAAGAGTAGAAATAAAAACATTAAAAGTAGAAACACTTTATTTATTTAATTACAGTCTCAGTTTTAATCATGGTTCAAATAAATGCAACAAAATATGGCAGATCTATGTAAAAATATTTCGTTTATTTAATATACAGGGTGAAATAGAAGTCGGCTAGGTAAATATAAAACTGAACACCTTTTATTACAGGAGCAAAATTAAAATTGGAAAAAGAAATCCTAAGCCTGTTCCATATATTTGAGTAAAAAATACTTATTTTGCATACAGATCAGATCGTTTGACATATTTCGTATGAAAGATATATCAAACGATCTGTCAGATAAGTTGCCAAGAACATATTCAGAAGTGGTAAATTACCTATGTTCTTTGAAGGTACCTAATGCAAACTGCACATGCACTATTTTCTGAGTAGTTAAAGCTAATTTTGTTAATAAAACTGTCCAATTTCATTCATTTCATTTAATGTAATTTTATTTAATGTATGTGTTACTTAATTTTACAAAGAAAATAAAATGAAAAAAATGGGTACTTAAATTTTTATGGACAGCCAACGACTTAGTTTCACCCTATGTAATAAAATACTTCCTTAAAACTTAATAGCACATAAGTGTAACACAACACCCATAATATGTATGACTTAAAATCTTGAAATAAACATGGATTTGGTTACTTTTGTACTTAATTAATTCTACATAATAAATCTCCCGACACGACATAATGACATGAAGATGAAACAGACTTGGCTCACGTCACGCCCCTTCCTTTGTGAAACTGAAGTATACCTAGTTACTTAAAAACCGCATTATTTATTTAGGGCCGGGTTAAATGAATACGAAGCCAATGTTACCGACTACGTAATATCATCGGAAATACGTTTTTAGGGCTCCGTACCCAAAGGGTGCCAACGGGCCCTATTCATAAGCCTACGCTGTCCGTTCGTCCTAGCTTAAAAGGGCTGTGTCCATTAAATCGTATTAGGTAGAGAGTTGAAATTTCACAGAAAAAGTATTGTTATTATTTTGGAAATATAAAAAAAATATACACAGAAAAATTTAGTGGGGTCGATACAAAAAACGTGTTTTTTTCATGTTTTTATTTTTGTTTTTGCTTGATCATTGATACATAAAAGCGTGAAACTTAGTGTGATTATAGTGCATAATTTAAGATAAAACAACAAATAATCAAAACCGGCCAAGTGTTTGTCGGGCTCGCGCTAAGTAAGAGCTCTTACAGACGAGCGACACTTTGGTGTCGCCGTGGGTCGCAGAGCGTCGCGCTCATACACTTTACGGTCGCAAAGTGTCGCTCGTCTGTAAGAGCGTTAAGGGTCCGGGAGAAAAATAGTTAAAAAAGTAATAATATTGTATTGTACTTTTGGTGGTTCGGAGCCCTCCGTGCGCGACTCCGACTCGGACTTGGCCGGTTTTTTCTGTTTTCGCTTTATACTTACAGCTAAAAACATTAAACAACATTCAAATTCAAAACCCTCGAATGTAGAAGGGGGTAGGTAAATAACATACTTCCGTTTAGCACAATCATTCTTATTTTAAAATACCTGCCAACAAAAACCGGCCATGTGCGAGTCGTGCTACTCGCGCACAGAAGGTTCCGTACCATCATGGTACAATAATATACTGCGCCTGGTATTCTCTTCCGATCACGTGACTGACACAAGCCTACGTCATCATACCCTTTTACCATGTTTAGCGGCCATTTTTTTGTGACGTAGGCTTGTGTCACTCTGGGAACAGAAGACCTTGTTTTTTTAGACTATGGTTCCGTACCATCCTTGTACCATCACACAATATATTTAATTACCAAAAAAAAAAAGTGTTTTCTCCGCGACCCTTAGCGCGAGCCCCACACACTCTTGGCCAGTTTTTGTTATTTGTTATTTGCTGTTTTACTTTAGAGTATGCACAATAATCACACCAAGTTTTACGCTAAGAAAAGAGGATGAAAAAAATAAATTGTTTTACTCTTTGGGCGTTTTTTTAATGATTTGTCTTCAAATCCAAAAAAATGAAAAATATTCGATGACCACTTCAATATTTTACCCATTACGGTTCAAACGATAAGTACAAGCTTTTGACGCGGACGGACAGACAGACAACGTAGGCTAGTAATAGGATCCCGTTTTCATCCTTTGGGTATTGAACGGGAACCCTAAAAATTAAAGCTTATGATAACCTTGTTTCATTCGCTTTCATTTTGGTTATTTGCTGTTCCAGGGTTGTTAGGTATACTTTATTTCACACATCTAATAACTGATTCGTATACAAAAATGATATAACTACTTATTGTACCTACTGGCCTTCGAAATGTTCTTACACGAATAAGAATGTGTACAATTCAAATGAGAATTCCAGATGCGACGTTAGCATGGAAGGAATGTGAATGTTTAGAAACAATCTCAGTAAAGATAAATATAATGTGTTACGATCACAAGTCACTGTTCACAATGAATCTGTTACCCTCCGAGTGTTTTCCCGTGTATTTGTAGTTACATTTACCGTAGGCACCTGCAATAAAGAGACGGTACGGTTTATACACCTTGTAATAGGTCTAAGCGCTCTCACAGACGAGCGACACTTTGCGATCGCCTTGGGTCGGAGAGAGTCGCGCTCATGGAGTTTACGGTCGCCGTGAGTCGCGCGACCCTCTGCGACTGCAAAGTGTCGCTCGTCTGTAAGAGGCTTAAGCCGATATGATTTCCCTATTCCTGTATCTGCAACATGCATTGTCAAAAATATAAACAAGAACCCAATCAGCAACACGCTTGGTCAAACACTTAATCCTATACATTCTAAATCTGCAAAATGCTTCGTCAACATCAAGACTAAGGCCCACTCAAAGGTCCAGCTCCACGCAACCCCGGCTCTATGGTCCCCATGACACTAGCGTAGCGGCATTTCCCCTCTGGTCAAAGACAACCTCTGCACCAAAAAAGCACCAGGAGTGCGATTTTTGAAACTCATTTGTTGAACTCAGCAGTTGAAAATGTCAATATTACTATGAAGTTATGCATATTTCTACTGATGATTTGACTTTCAAAAATCGCACTCCTGGGGTATGATTTTTGAAAGTCAAATCAGCAGTAGAAAGATGCGTATCTCCATAGTAATTTTGACATTTTCAACTGCTGAACTCAGCGAATGAGATTCAAAAATCGCACTCCAGAGCGCGGATCGCCACCTTTAGCTCCCTATTCTACGCAACATTTTGAATATAAGTAAGGTAAACTTTTAGATCTCTATGAGCATTATCAGTGGATGATAGAAGTTATCTGAAAGGGAGGGGGGACGTATACGACAATAACTGTATTTTAATCAATGATTCGCAATTTACGAGTGCTATGAACATAGATCTATATATTACTAGCGTAATATATAATTGTCTTTGGCTATGTAGGTTTTTGAACTCTGTTGAGTTAATGGATTCTAAACAAACTACTCTTGAAATGGGTCTTCCGCTTATAGCTCTTTTTATTGCCTATATTAGGGTGGAATAGGGTCTAGGTTTACTAAATTGCTACAATAAGAAATCAATTGAAATAATAAGAAACAATAGGGAATGACATAATAGAAATCCTTACCTACATAAGGATTTCTATTATTTTGATTTCATCCCCTTCACGAAGGAGATTAGAGCTGTTGCTCGCGGCTTCGTCTGCGTGAAAACCTTAGGGTTCAAGCCATCTGTACACCAAATTTCAACCAAATCGGTCGAGCGGTATAGCCGTGAAAACGTAATAGACAAACAGAGAGACTTTCGCTAGATTATACACGGTGTTTACAAAAGCATGCAGAACTTAAGGTACATTGAATTATTTAGGTTGTGCGTGGTTGTGCTAATTATTTTTCCGACTTTTATAGCAACCCCCATTACGGGGGAGGCCTATGTCCAGCAGTAGAAGTCTATCGGCTGATATGATGATGATGATGTCGATTTTGAAGAAAAGGTTTCCAGGTATTGCGTGCAATCATGGATACCATGTACAGTTTTACCAGTTATATAAGTCTCCCCGATCTAAGCAGTTGAAAAAATTTAATAGCGCGCGAAATTATATTGACCAATCAGGATGAGCCACTTTCATTCCCTTGCCACGATTGGCTAATTGTTTTCGCGCCCCTTTCGCTGCTCTCCGACTTTGCACCCTTTGATTACTAAACGAACTAGGGTTTTGTCGGGGGACTGCGCAAACGAAGATTGACTAGGATACCTAATTATTTTCCTGGACTTACTGCTTAAGGCTGTACCGAGCCCATTGCGCTGCCCCCAATCGTATTTTGTTAATTTCTTAAAAATGAGCGTTTTTTTTTCCTGTCATAATCATGTCAAGACGGTGCCTGACTTTTTTTTATAGGCCAAGGGATCGAGCCCATACAAGTAACCATGTCAGACGTAAACAGTTTCATATTTTCGATTAAAATGATTCGTAAATAATGAAATATTCAACCAAAAGATGCGTTGGCATCTTTTTGATCACTTTCTTCTCTTTATTATTTTAATGAAACACTTTTTCAAATTTTAACCAGACTGACAGACTGTAACGCCATCTATCGATCCACTAGAAAACCAAAAGAAAAACGCTCATGTCACATTGTTTGACGACCCGGTTGGTGTAATGGTTGCCACGCCGGACTGCCAAATCAGGGTCCTGGGTGCGAATCCCGGTTCGGTCGGTCGTGGATGTTGTATATTTGTGCCGTTGTTGTATGATTCCCATAACAAAAAGCCTAAGGCTTACTTGGGGTCATTACAATGTATGTGCCTGTGAGCGTTATTTATTTATTTTATTGTAATCATTGCTGATTTTCAATTTATCTGGTCACTGCCGATTTGATTTTATAATGTTTGTAGTTATTATCTTTAAAACCGCCAAAAGCGGCCACTTTTTAAACATAATAGCTACAAGCATAAAACATAATAATCCGTAATGTTTCGTTAAATTTAAAGCCAATCAGGACTACAATATGGCATTCGTGATTTTTGGAAATGTTGTTAAATTGTATAGAAATTAAAAAAATACGATTGAGGGCAGCACAATAAGCTCGGTAGGCTCTTAAGTATATGATTGAAATGATTAAAACGTAGGTATACCTCTGTGTTTGCCCAACGATGCCAAGTCCACATGCAGCGGTCGAACGTGTTCCTTGGGGGAGGGTGGCGCGGCGCGGGGGCTGTCGATGACGTCACACGGCGGCCGGCGCACGCGCATGAACTCCCCCCGAGTCATCGCCTCCCGGCGCTCGGAAGAAGACACCCGCCGAGAGTCCAGGAATCGCAAGCTCGGCAGTTTGTATATTACGAAATATCTAAAAAAAAAATGTTTACTCAGACGAAAATCTTAGACCAGTGTAGTGCCAGTGATGACAAATGGAACAGAGACGTGGTCGCTCACTCAAGGCCTCATAAAAAGGCTGAAAAGTCACCCAAAGGGCAGGGCCGGATTTAGCCATATAGAGGCCCCTAGGCAATTCAAGCCTCGGGGCCCCTATCCCTGTGGGCCGTGGGATGGATTTGTCTCTGTGTCCGTGGTCGCAGTCACATAACCACAAAATAACATAATCCACTAAAATGTGGAGCGATCTCGAACTTTTAATACCGATCTAGGGCTGCCGTCAGCAAAATCGCCGTCGCCGGACAAAGTCTTCAAAAACCCCGGACATTTCAGTAAAATATGAAATCCCCGGAAAACCACGAAACATTATATTTCGACTACAAAAATCGCTTTGTTAAAGATTGTACTAAAATAGGAATAAATCGTTGCAATACAATCCAAAGCTTATGGAGTGAACGTAACACGAAAAAAATAGAGCGAGCGAAACGAGCTCGAGTTTTTGCAATGTGACTGGATCGTTCCAATACAATATTAGATCAGGAGCGAGCGAAGCGAGCTCGAGATTTCACTACAGTATAATATTTATAGGTCATTGCCAATAAGCAATATGATCTAAATTCTGAGCCCTGGAGCGAGCAAAGATTATTGCGCTGTTGCGCTTGCGACACAATCACAACCAAGAGCAAGATCGAGATTTTACGGATAAGATCGTTGCAATCCCATCTAAAACCAAAGAGCGAGCGAAGCGAGCTCGAGATTTTACTGCAATATAATAAGTCGTTGCGCAATGCGATCTGAATTCTGAACCAAGGACCGAGCGAAGCGAACTCGAGATTTTACTGCAATACGACTAGGTCAGCTCATTATTTTCCTACATATTATATTTATTGCACCTACCTAGAGCTCATTTCAAAATAGACTTGATTTGTGTATGAGACGAAAGCATCGAGCGAGCAATAATAGCTCTCGGTATATTAAACAGGATATAATAACTCGATTACAGCAAGAAGTCTGTTTTAAAGCCGAAAATAAAACAACAAAAATGAGCGAGCGAAGCGAGCTCGAAAATTTGCAATAAATATATTTTCAATACCTTTTTTAATGACTTTCACAGACTTTTTAATAATTCGATTAAATTTTGGGGTGAGTTTAAATCTTCGAGTTTTACTTATTTTTCTCTCAGGCCGCGGGGCCCCTAGGTCGCGCTGGGCCCATAGGCACGTGCCTACTTTGCCTCTATGGTTAATCCGGCACTGCCAAAGGGCAATGGAGAGGGCTATGCTCGGAGTTTCCCTGCGAGATCGAATCAGAATCAATTCATCGATGAATAGATCCGCAGGAAAACCAGAGTAGCTGACATAGCCCAAAGAATTGCTAAACTAAATTGGCAATGGGCGGGGCACATTGCTCGCAGAACCGATGGCCAATGGGGCCGAAGAGTTCTCGAGTGGCGACCGCGTACAGGAATGCGCAGCGTGAGTAGTCCTCATACCAGGTAGACCTACGACCTGGTGAAGGCGGCGGGAACCCGTTGTATGAGGGCAGCGCAGGACCGGTCGTTGTGGCGATCCTTAGGGGAGGCCCATGTCCAGCAGTGGACGTCCATCGGCTGATGATGATGATGTCATCTGTAGATACGATGAACTGTATGTGTACTTTATAGTCCTAGATAAGGATACATTTAATCAGGCGTAATTTAATCAAATCACAAGTTTTTATGCTTAATAATCATAACATCAGATGATTGTCGTAATTTTTTGGCGCTACCACCTCTTCAGAAGGTCCAGAAACTCCAACACATATCTTTTAAGCAAAAATATTAACAACAAAGACCTGGCATTTTTGTCATACGAAAATGAATCTACTAATTTCACAGATGCATAATAATGACCTTTGTATTGGCCCTAGAAATTCACAGTAGACAAAATGTAAACATTAGCATTTCACCTAAAACAGTTTCATGCTGTAGAAAAAGAGACGAAACGATAACCTAGTTTGTTGTTCGTGGATTACCTACCATATTTTACAATATTAAAACTGATTTTGCGGCGTGTATTGAGATTATGATTGTGATTGTGTATGATTAGATTGATTAGAGGTACGATTTATTTAAGAATGTCAGGATTGTTTTTTATTTTCATAGCTCCTAGGGTTCAGGCATCTAGATTAGGAGCTAGGGTTTTCAATGTTCTGTTCTTACTGAGATATAATAAAACAAATTTTAATTTAATTTAATTTAATTGTGTCGTACCGGTTCCGGGGCCAAGTGACACATATTTGTCGTTCACCTTGTATAATTCCTATATAACAAAATAACAAACCCTCACCTGTATCTTTGGTAATCAGACTCGTCTTTATCAATGTCGGAGAGCTGATTGGGGCAAGCCTTGTTGCTAAGCAGGCTTAGGTACGTCAGGGCGGGGTACCTCGCATTCATCTTATTTACCAGCCCCTCCAAGTCCGATATCTGAGAACATCACATTGTTTGTAAAGCTTCATTTAGTTTAGGATTTGCTTTTAATGCAGAGAGAAACAAAAAGGGGTTTTAGGAGTGTCCGTTCACAAACACTAGTCCAAACTACAAACATATGAACATGATCAAACAGGTGAAATTGATATCATTAGCATCCTTTTAAACTAAGAGTCTACCCATCAAACTGAACAACTTTTACTATGGGAGCAAACCGATCGGAGCAACAAAAAAATCAGCTGTTCCATACTAAACTGCAACGCCTACTCGACTCAAATGTATGCAACAGCTGATTTTTTTTGTGCTCCGATCGGTTTGCTCCCATAGTGAAAGTTGTTCAGTTTGATGGGTAGACTCTTAGTTTAAAAGGATGCCAATGATATCAATTTCACCCTGTAGATGTTATGAATCGGCTATTTACTAGCTTTCATTGTATCATATTATGTTAAAATCCATCAAGCCGTTTAGGCTACAGGGCAGACGTGCCAAAGAATTCGACATGCATTGCATACATACATAAAATACAAAAACATTATCCTCCTTCTGGCGCAATCATCGGGTAAAAAGTAGCACCGATGTCTAGTTGTACAAAAATTTATCTTTTACATAAAATCGCGAGTTATTTTATTTTTAGCGACTGCCAACAAAGAACGCTCTATCTACCCATTTATATTTCTTTAGAAACACCGACCCGGCTTAAAAAACACGATCTTTTATTTACAAAAGTTACAAAACGATAAAATAGGGATAAGACGCTAGGTAATCTATCACAGGAAAGACAAAATACTTGGTAAGTTAGAAACAAAGGGAAAACAACGAAGAATTAGGTCAACTGTTAGAGATAACGTTTGAAAGAAATATGGCCACTCCACTAAGTTTTCCTACACAATACCTAGCGGCTAATGAACAACTTGCGACTTGGCTACGAGAACGCTACGACCTACGACTTACTTGATCTAATACAATCTTGATCTAAACACATAGTGATTAGCCCAGTCAATTTACGGAGTTTTATTAATAGGGGTAAGTAAATAAGCTGGAGCTGGCTGGGACTTTTAAATTGTAACCATTTAGTGACAAAAAGATGAAGATGTAAAAAAAATCGCTACGCAACATAGAAATCAAAATGTTATCTCCCGGAATTTTAAACTTAAAAATAATAACAGGCACTCAGGTTTTTTAGAACGAGAAATAAATGCAAAATTTTATAGGGCTGTTGAAAGATTTTTTTGGTCTATACGACTAGATACCGCCGATACTACTATTTCATATAATTCGGATAAAAGTTTAGAGTTGGCAACATTATTATTTGAAGCTCGAATTTTAGTTGCCGCATTTTAGACCAAGAAAAATCTTTGGGGCTGTTGCTGAGATATTTTTTTTCTTTTGTTTTATTTCTAGACTCAAATTGGCTCTTAAACCCGAAAAAAAATCTTAATTAGCCCCGGGTCAAACCGTAAAATGACTGGGCTAGAGTGTGTTGGCAGTAAACACCGCAGAAATAATTCTCTTACCTGATTATTATTGAGCGACAATGTCTTCAGATAAGGCAATTCAGGTAAACTGATGTGGTCACCTAATTTATTGTTATCCAATATCAGTTCCTCCAATCTCGAAAACTGCTCCAGTCCCTTTAGTGTCTCGATATTGTTGTAGCTGCAAGATAAATTGGTTCGACGGGCCATTATTAATGGCGTAATCCCACAGATAATTAAGTCTTGGTGGGTTAGAGGCATGACCTATTGACGCTGAGTCGCTGACTGACCTATAGCAGGAGCTCAACCAAAAACGTTACGTTATGCACAATTCGTATCGCGCAAATTATATTAACGGTAACGATTTAGCTTTATTTCGTTGGCGTAACGTTTGATGTCCGTTCGATCGAATTTTCTGTATTGTGCGATTTAACCGTTCAGAAAAAAAATTACGCGATAGCATTTTTACATCAGCTAAACCAAAACTAAACCAAAACCAAAAACGTTCCGTCTTAATGGTAAAACCGTATAAAATAGCGCAATTGGGGCCCAAGGCCTCTTCCGAAATAAAGCTAAATCGTTACCGTTAATATAATTTGCGCGATACGAATTGTGCATAACGTAATGTTTTTGGTTGTGGTTTTGTTTTGGTAGTATCGTTCAATATTTGCGCGATTGACCCCCAGATATGTTTGTTCTTCTTTGTTACGCCGATAAGTTCTTGTTTTGATTAACTTTTCCGTGTAGATTGAAGAAAATTCCCTCTGCGCTTCAGAACTCGGAAAAATTTGACCTCGACCCTTTTGATTTATGACTTTTTCTTTCATACTGTTCAGATCAGACTACATAACATTAATTTTGAAGTTTGTATAACTTTATTTCCTTATAACAAGAAATTATATACGGGGTGAAATTGATATCATTAGCATCCTTTTAAACTAAGAGTCTACCCATCAAACTGAACAACATTCATTATGGGAGCAAACCCATCGGAGCAAGAAAAAAATCAGCTGTTCCATACTAAACTGCAATGTCTACTCGACTCAAATGTATGGAAGAGCAGATTTTTTTTTGTTGCACTGATTGGTTTGCTCCCATAGTAAAAGTTGTTCAGTTTGATGGTTAGACTCTTAGTTTAAAAGGATGCTAATGATATCAATTTCACCCTGTATATTCGGTGCATATTTCGTCCTTCATAAGACAAAGCTACCATTTGAGTATCATTATACTCATTAGCATAAGTACTAGATTATAGTACCTACTCTGTGGTAGTAGATACTTTGTTTCTTCATAACAAAGAACACTAATTGCTAGTAATTAGGTACCTACCTACTTAGTAAAATAGGTACGTGTTAGGTAAATAACAATCGCAAAACCTTAATGTAGGCGGTATTTATCAACAAATAGTTACCTAAGAATATTTTGTGGCTTAATTCGAATTCGATCTACCTACTTGTCAAGGCTGCACCGAGCCTATTGTGCTGCCCCCAATCGTTTTTTTATTTCTTAACAATTAAACAACATTTCAGAAAAACAAGAATGTCACATTGCTCATTTTCAATTTATCGGGTCACTGCGGATTTGTTTTTATAATGTTTGGAGTTATTATCTTTAAAACCGCTAAAAGTGGCCTCCTTTGGCGGTTTTAACGATAATAGCTACAAGCATGAAACATAAAAATCCGTAATGTTTCGATAAATTAAAAGCCAACCAGGCCTACAATGTGTGACATTCTTGTTTTTTTTTAAATGTTGTTTAGAAATAAAGAAAATACGATTAGGGGCAGCACCATAGGCTCGGTAGGCTCTTAAATTTAAAAACATTTCGTATTTCTTCAGTCAATTATCAGCTATATTGGATTTATCTCAACGTCGTATCCACAACGATCCTCGCGTTAATACGTTCTGTCGCTACGACACATCTCAAATGCAAATTGGTTGACCAATAATTAGAATACCTAGATAAACATACAAATATAAACATTATAATTGCTACAACACCTAACGGATGAGCTACTGTTTTCCATAACACAGACTATTCTTGCTTAGGAAGTTAAGGTATAATCATAATCATTGCGCGGTGTGTGCCAGAACTTTTATTTCTAAACCGTTTACTTGTTATATTAACATTCTCATGGAGGTCCCATAGAAGAAAGCGATGCTTGATCCCAGCCCCGAATCTAGGATTTTTCTAAGCACGGGCAAAAACTAGATTTTGGCGCCCCTTCCCTCCAAGCTAGCCTCCAAGTGAGTAGTATAATTTTTTACCCAGGTATGCCAGGTTCACGTCAGGCCGTTGCAATAATACTTTTCTAAAACTTGGAGGGAGCGAAGCAAGCTCGATAGTTTACTGCAATATGATTAGCTCGTCGCAGTAGTTATGATCCAAGTTTGGATTTAATTCTGCAATAGGTTAGGTACGACTACATGACTTGGTCTAGTCTTAATACAAATAAAAACCAGGAGCGTAGCGAGCTGATTTTCTTTTCAATATTTTTCATGTCCTTGCAATAAATTATTTATCAAACTCTTGATTTTGGCGCCCCGGGGCGTGGGCCCCGGTTTGACCCTCCTTAGATCCGGGGCTGCTTGATCGTCATTTACGTTGCTATAGCTATTATTATGAACGTCCATATTATATGATGAAGATAACTCGACATAATTTGCTCCGGATCTTACCTTAAATCTAAATGTTGTACTTTAGCACCATACATTTTCCATAAAGCCGGTGGAATCTTTTTGCAATCTTGTCCACAGTAGCTTAACTGTAACAAAACAAATGAAAATGGGATTATTACTGCGGTGTAATAAAAAGAAGACCTTGGTCGAATAAAGAGGTTTTTTCCACCTCAAACAGCTCAAACGTGTTATCTAAAACTAGACTAGACTAGACAATGGCTAGACAAACATATCTAGTTTAAGTAAAGCTATTTAAAGGATTTTGATAAATGATCCAAAATTGTAAATTTGGCGTACCTACATTGGAGATATTTAAAAAAAAAACTTATTGGGTGTGTTTAGAATAGGTACGTAATGGTGCCTTCCATTACGTACATATTCTAAACACACAAAGACTATTTTTAGAATTTTTGTCTGTTTTTTTTTGCACGGCATCGCTTTTAAGCGAACGACATAACTGATTTGGATGGGGTTTTTACAAACGAGAAAAAATTGTTGTCTGTTCCCATACAAAAAAGTGCGGTTCAAAAAATTTCTAGCGAAAGTGAAAAAAAAATCTTGTTTTTCGATTCCTTAAGGAAAGTATTAGTTTCATTATCTGAATACACTCTTCACATTTTTCTAGTAATTAACAAATAGGGGTGTATAATACAGAATTACTAGAAAAATACATACTACATAGTATTATCTAATGGTTGGTTTGTTACTGTTTCTATTTCAAGGTTTTTTTTTTGCGAAAAGCAAGCTTATCTCCACTTGGCACTTTATTTCATCCTGAAACCCTAAATATGCTAATTGGTAAACCTTTACATTGGTAGGCGGTCAGGGTTCAACAACATTAAATTAAAACAGGGTTTTATTGCTTGACACACAAAGTCGTCGCAATTTATGTCCTTAATTTGATAAAATTTTGCGAATTCTAATATTTTGCAACAAGATGTTTAGCGGGTATCATTAATGTAATGACAGTACCTATAATCATCACAACTACCTAATCAGCTATCTAAACTATTATAAACTGCACAGAAGTGTGTCTGTACATTGAAGATATTTAGAAAAAAAAGATTACGACATGGTTTTTAGATGTCCCTGATTCCAAATCACCAATTTCTGGATTTTTTGTCTGTCTGTTTGTTTGTTTGTTTGTTTGTTCGTTTGTTTGTTTGTTTGTTTGGGTGTTTGTTTGTTCGAGTATCACGCAAAAACCACTGAACCGATTTTGATGAAACTTTTTTTGTTTGATAGCTTATCATCTGACTTAAAATCTGGTATATAATTTATGCGGACGAAGTCGCGGGTAAAAGCTTGTTTATTATAATTTTATAGAAAGTGACGACCCGGATGCCAGTTGTTAAAAATGTATACTTAGTACTTATATTGTTTGTTAGTTTTTCCGACGAGTCCATAATTTTCATAATTCACGTTAGACTTCAAAAAACTGAGGTCGCTTAGTAGAAACTAAAAAAAATATCGTGAAGTGGATGTTGAGGTATAACTTTTGATTTTGATTGACACACATTAATCACAAGGCTCAATCAATATACATAGCATATTTTATCTATGTACCTAGCAAACTCAAGTGACTACTAGCTATAGTAGAGCTTACGAGCGCTTGTAATTGGTTTATTATATTAATAAGGAATTAAGGACCTTAATTTTGGTGGTCTTACGCCCACAAAAAGCATAAGAAGGCTTTGATTAATTTTAGACCTAAAAAAATGTACTTATTTGTTTTGGTTAGCAACTTATCAAGACATTTTTTTTGGTCGCGAAAAACATTACAAGCTAACATGCGCGCATACCAACAGGTTTTCTACCTCTGATGAAAGGATATAAACATGAAAAGCGAAGTACATAAGACGTGCTTAGGCATACGTTATTGATGTATCAATCAGATTATGGCGTATTGCGTAAACTAACGAATGAATACTTAAACCTAATTAGGGGAGTTACAGTGGCGTAGCGTGGGTTTCTGCCGCCCGGGGCAAAGACTGATTTTGCCGCCCCCTTATCTTTTTGTGAAGATCTACACAAAAAATAATGGAGCGAGCGCAGCGAGCTCGAATTTTTTTTTGCACATTTATCCCCAGGTTGTGATTAGAAATATTTTATGGGTTTACCCATGCAAAAATAGAAACTTAGAGCGAGCGAAGCGAGCTCGACTTTTTTTCCTCAATACGAATCGGTTGGAACCAGAGCGTTTTACGTATCTACAAAACAACCAAAGCTATGGATTGAGCGAAGCAAGCTCGAAATTTTTAGCACCACGTCTTAGATGTGGTCAGAACTCTTTAGGATTATGGTAATAAAATTGCACAGTAATTAAATTAGAAACTTAGAGCGAGCCAAGCGAGCTCGACTTTTCTCTGCTCTATTATTATTGGTGGTTGGGCTATTGCAAGCAAGGGTCCTTATGTAACACTGCGACCATCGCTGATCTTTTGTGTTCGCCCCAAGCTCACCCATATTTTACGCATATCTCCGAACTTACGGTATTTTCTTTTCATTCTCGGGAATGCAGGTTTCCTCACGATGTTTTCCTTCACCGCCGAGCTAGTAAATGATAAATACAACCGTACATAATTTCCGAAGAACTTAGTGGTACGGGCCTGGAATCGAACCCCGTCCTCATGATTGAGGCGCTAGCTCTCTTCCGTAAGGGCTATCATCGCTCTTTCTCTGCTCTAAGAATTTTTGTAGACAGAGCTCAATCAATCGAAATTTTTCCCAAATTTGCCGCCCTTGTTAAAGTGCCGCCCGGGGCATTTGCTCCCCTCCCCCCCCCCCCTGCCAAATTAATTTTACGTAATTACCTGTATCCATTTACGAACGTTGTCATCCGCTTCCATTACCATGCTAACTTGGGACGTAAGTCTCTGCGTTAACTCACTGTCGACCCTATTCCTTCTACATGACGTCATTAATTGTAAACTGTATTTGTATTCGTACCGCGACCGCGTCTGAGTTTTTGGTTGTAATTTACAGCTCTTAAAAAGGTTTAAGAGACCGCCGTATTTTGTCACTAAAATCATCCATTTTATTATAGCGAAAGGGAACAAGTATGATTCAATTATAGTACAAGCAAGTATACTGAAGTTCAAAAATGTCAAAACGTTTCCTGTCCACGTTCTGAATAGACTTGGCACTTGGAACGGCATCATAAAATTTTTTAAACACTTTTAAACAGTTTTAATTAACCCTTTCCACGGATTTATTTAGAAAACGCTTATCACACGCCACAACCCAAAATTTGTCACTATCTGGAAAACATATAGGTACGTACGTTGATAAGTTTATTTGTGATAAAAATAAAAGGATTTTTCAACAATTTTTTGTGTCTGATATTGATATATCAGACTTTGGCGGCGAGCGAGGGCACGAAACTTAAACGTCTGATATATCAGACTTTGGCGCTGAATAGGTTAAACGACGCACAAAATTACAAAATAACATCACGGATTCTTGAAAAAATCAAATTGATGTGTTTTTCTTAATGTTTGTTTTAAACGTTGAAAAAGAATTTTCTTTTCACGTTCCATATTGTTTAATACTACCTATTATGTAACCTATTACTACAGCAGTAGCTCAGTGAATAAGGCATTCTAAGCCCTTTGTGACATAATGTGCTGTGCATAATTCAATAAAGTATGCCAGTGGAGCAGGCTAGTGCCGCCTAGTAAAATAGAATGTTTAGTAAATATAGCTGTTGTCTGTTATATTTAACTATTTTAAATATCTAATAAAACTCTCGTCGCGCAAATATACCTACTTAGTTTTGTATAATATTTTTCAAAGTTACCATTTGCAACATCAGAAAAATTAAGAAAAAAAACTAAAAAGAAAAAAACAAGTTCAGTAGTCTAGAATTCAGTTAAGTTATATTGAATAATTACACCTTGAAATAGTTTTTTGATCGATACACACATAAAACAAAAAATATTAAACTCTAATGTGGAACATCTTGGCTTTAACAGTCGGGACCCATTATTGGGAAAATTAGGTCTAGAATTTTTAATGGGTCCCGACTGTTAAACCTACGATGTTCCACATTAGAGTTTAATATTTTTTGTTTTATGTGTGTATCGATCAAAAAACTATTTCAAGGTGTAATTATTCAATATAACTTAACTGAATTCTAGACTACTGAACTTGTTTTTTTCTTTTTAGTTTTTACGCAGTCGGGTTTTTTTATTTTTTAAATTAATTTTTTTATTTTACACTTTTTAGTTACGATTATAATTTATAAGCAGTGATAGGAATAGGTAGTGCCATTCAGGGTAATGTTGCGAATATTTTTGTGATGAATATTAATATTTGTATTCGATTTATGGGTGTTTGTATCTATACGGGGCGTGCACCCTGTTCCCAAGGAATCCCTTCCTTCCACGAAGATTTTACCTCACAAGATTTTTCCTTCAAGTGTCAGTACTGTATGTAGTAATAGATACTCATTCTTATAGGTACTGTGCTTTGGTCCTCTTTACTATCCAGATAATTTAATTGAATCATGTTTTCCACGGTTAGATTCACTGCAGAAAGAAAGTATCTACACTGTTATTTGAACTGTAATTATACAACGTGTTAATGAATTAATGCAAAACTAGAAAGTAGTTTGTTTAGAATCGAGAGCAAAATCGAATTATCTTGGTTTCAACATAGGTAATTTTTTTCAAAATATTAAATAGGTAATTTGTTAGCAACATTTTAAATTTTCAGAACCCGATGTCAACCCACCGCACGGGCACACTCTACCAAATATACTACTACTATACTTACTACCAAAACAAGATTATAAAAATGTGTCCATGAGTACGTTAGCGCTTTCTTTCAGTGCTGAAATGATAACAAATCATTTTTGCCTGAAAACTTAAAATGCGAATAACTTTAAATTTTAACTATCAAAATAATGAAATTATTGTTTGAATCTAATTATTTTGTTATAAATCAGTTGGGGTGCATGAGGTTTTGCGCTAATTCATTAACACGTTGTATAGGGTCCTTCTTAATATGCTGATACTTTTTTAAGGGGATGATTAGACCATCAAACTGATCAACTTTCTCTATGGCATCAACATCAAAATCGCGAAAAAAATATCAGCTGTCCCTCACAGAACTGCAATCCTACTCGAAACTCCAAATGTATGGGATAGCTATTTTATTTTTTTCGCGATTTCGATATTGGTCCCATAGAGAAAGTTGTTCAGTTTTGAAGGTCTGATCATCCCCTTAAAAAAGTGTCTGTATATTAAGAAGGACCCATCAAAAACCGGTTTGAAAACAGACAAAATAGGTTCCACCCCCCCCTTAAGGTAGGTAGGGTGGGTAGGTAGGCGGTCAGATTGATCCCGGAGACCAAGTCCACCAGGTTCCAGGGGGGACTCTTCGGAGCTTCGCTCCTACGCGTAGCTCGGCCTACGGCCTCGCGCTCGGCTCGGCCTGCGACCTCGCAAAATTACACGGGAAAAGGGAGACGAGAGGTGACGGAGATGTTCAGGCAGTATAAATGAAATATTGTGGGTAACATTTATTAATAATAATTACCCCTAAATAAAATCACTACGTACAATCAGCTTGAAACTACACGAACAGGAAATACCTACTAACCAATCTTTTGACTTAATGAACCGATTGCGATGAAATAAAGTCTATATGTTAATCCAAACTTAGCTCTACGCATTTGTGAAAACTCAATTCAAATAGGTTTAGTCGTTATTAAGTAAGTATTGAAAATTTAACTAAGAATGATTGTTAACCAACTTTAAATCGTTATAGATCCTAAATGGTCATTCGAAATGAAAAATATTAAGAGAAACCTAAAGATGATTTTTAAATACCTATTCAATGATACCCCACTTAACATAGTGGGTCAATTTTTTTTTTTTTTTTTTTACAGTATTGCGTCTGGTTGTCACCATACCTAATTGTGATTACTGTCATGTCTTTAGTGACACTCGCAGGATTAAGACAAATCGATTGACGTAAGAATCATCAAAATCGGCCCACGCGTTTGGTCTCTAGTGTGCCACAAAGGAACAAACTTACATACATACATACATACATACATAGGCTGATAAACACATTACCCTTCCTTTGCGTCGCGCAGTCGGGTAAAAAGACCCGTATGCATAAAAGTGAACTTTAAGAAAAACTGGAGGGCGATTTTTGAATCTCATACATTGAACTCAGCACTCAGCAGTACAAAATTTCAAAATTACTATGGAGATATGCATCTTTCTACTGCTGATTTGAATTTCAAAAATCGCACTCCTGTAGCACTGGAGTATGTTTTTTGAATGTCAAATCAACAGTAGCAAGATGCGTATCTCAATAATAATTTAGACATTTACAACTGCTGAGTTCAAGAATTTATTTTACCATGAATTACTTACTGTATACGAAAAAAATTAAATGATTTGTAGATAGTTCAAAAACTCGATCAAGTGAGAGTCGGGCTACTCGCGCAGGGTTCCGTACCACACAACATAATTAACTTACAAAAATGTTTTTTTTTCTTCAGGGACCTTTAGCATAAAACCGACTGACGCTTGGCTGGTTTTCATTGTTTGTTGTTACACTGTAGAGTTTGTTCTATAATCACATCAAGAATGGCGCTTGTATGTATTACCGTTTATACCAGGGGTGGCCAAATTTTTCAGGTATGCGGTCTACATTGAATCTCAGATATACTTGGCGGTCTACTTTCAAAAATTATACTTGTGACATATTTATTCAATCAAAAATATTTGTTTTTTTTGGTGGTGGATGTTTTTTCATAACTTACATCATAGAAAACGCTGATTCATAATCTACTTGTAATGTGGAAACCTGCCATGCTGTTTCCAAAAATATGCAATTTCAAAAAATATGTATTAGGCAAAGACATATTAATATATAAATCTATGGTATTAGGTATCAATCAGAGTTTGAATATTATTTCCTCCTCGCACCCCAACAGATTTAGCTTTCACTTCTATAGTTTTAAAATTAGAAAGGTCTTTCGAATTTCACATGTTACACAGCTGGAGTGCGATTTTTGAATCTCATTTGCTGAGTTCAGCAGTTAACTGCTGAACTCAGAATGCAATGCTGAAATGTCAAAATTATTATGGAGATGCATCTTTCTACTGCTGATTTTACTTTCAAAAATCATACTTTAGGAGTGCGATTTTTGAAAGTCAAATCAGCAGTAGAAAGATGCGTATCTCCATAGTAATTTTGAGATTTTCAATTGCTGAACTCAGCGAATGAGATTCAAAAATCGCACTCCTGAACAGTTTTTCAGCGATATTTCTGAATTTTAGGAACTTAAATTAGATTTTTAAAAAATTGATCCTTTCTTATTTATACATTTTTTGAACTCTTCGCGGGCTACCATAAAACACGGCGCGGTCGACCGGTAGACCGCGGTCGACGTCTTGGCCACCCCTGGTAACCCCTGGTCTATTGTATAAACAATAGAGTGGGAAGAAAAAACTTTGATAAAAATTAGTTTCTTGTATGAGGTTTGAGGACCCCAAGTTTTAACTTTTTGCCATTTTTAATTGTTTGTCATTTGTTTGTAAATCCGACATAATAAAGTACACTCTGTGTAAAGAAGATAGACAGATTTGGACCCAGCCATTTTTACGAAAACTAAAAGCTCTTCAGGACGGCAGTCATAATTATTATAAACAGAAAAAAATAAGGCATTTTTTGAAAAAAACTTCCACTACTCCAGAAGTCCGGATTCAAAAGTAGAAATTTCTAGTAAAATAGACAAATAATCCAAAAAGCAGTAGCAAAACGCTACCACTAGGTACCCCCTGGTACCACTCCCCCCCCGCGGAGATGCATAGTTACTGATATAATTAAAAAATGTGTAAAATCTAACCTAAAATTACTATTGGGACAGGAATTTTAGGGTTTTGGAAGGGGAGGGGGAGGGGAGTGGGAGGGGGAGGTAGTGGAGGGGGAGTGGAGGGGGAGCAGTGAGGGAGGGGGGAGGGGAGGGGCGACGTGGGAGGGTGGAGTGGAAGGGTGGAGTGGAGCGGTGCTGATGTCATACCTAAAAATAGAAAGACTCATTGTTGCAAGTCGAAACGCGTTTGCTCTGCTCTGCTACGCTTCACTCCGCACTTATTTATTGCACCCCTTACTTCTGTCAAAAAGGGGCCGGGCCTCCGCCCCTCCGCTACGGCACGGTGCCAATGCCAGTACAGAAAGGTTTTTTGGAGCATTCGAAATAAAATACCCCCACTTCCCCTCCCCCCCCCCCCCCCCCCCGTCCCACTCGCCCTCCCCTCCACTCCCTCCACCCCTCCCCCCCTCCCAAAACCCCAAAATTCCGGTCTTAATAGTAACTTTAGGTTAGATTTTACACATTTTTAAATTAATATATCTCAGTAACTATGCATCTCCGCGGGGGGGGGGAGAGGTACCAGGGGGTGCCCCACCCCCCCTCTTCCTCCCGCCAAACTCCCACCCCCCAACTCCTGCGCTCCAATTCTAAAGCCAACCCCAAAATTCATTCAACTGTCTAGCTATTACCGTTTAAAAGTTACAGCCCTAAATAGGTAGGACAGACAGACGTACATACGAACGGACGGATGGACGGTGAGATGGACGGACAACGTAGGCCTAGTAATAGGGTCCCGTTTTCTCCCTCACCGAACATTACAGCATTAACAAATTAATTATTAATAGAATGAATGATCCCTTTATTCAGATAATTACGAAGTACTGTCTGTACAAAATAAGGTACCTACCAATAATATTACCTACATTAGATTGTTAAATTACCTAAGTATTTGTGTACGTTTTGAAATTTATTCTTGCATGCAATTATCATTATTACATTACATTATAGGTAGGTACCTACTTAATACAAATTAACATTACAGCGACTAATTTTAACATAATTTATGTAAAGATGTTTTATAATTTAAATAATAGTAAATAAATAAATATAAAATGATGGAGAGTTTAAGCAGTTTAAGTTAAGTAGGTACTTACACGATTGTCCGTAAAAGATAAAGCGAAGTTATTTACGTGACTCTCTTCCATTTTAGTAAACGAAACTCTAAACAAACAAATGATAAAACTTGGATACAAGACCTACAACAAACAATCGAATCGAATTTTAAAATAAAAGAAACAAAAAAATTTAAAATGAATGAAACAAACTTTTTTTTATTGTTTTGTTCGTGTTCTGACGTGGTTCTGACACTGACTGACAGAAGTGCGATTTTTGAAAATTCATATGAGCAACTTGGCAGTAGAAAATGTCAAAATTACTATGGAGATTATGCATCTTTCTACTGCCAAGTCGCTCGTATGATTTTCAAAAATCGCACTTCAGCTCAGTTAGGTCAGCTGTCAGCAGTGTTGCCAGATCAGATTTTTTGAAATCCGTACATCCGTATATTACCTCTTGAAAAATCTGTAGAACTACAGACTTTTTTAATGCTATTTCTGACTTTTCTGAGTGAACTGAACCATAACATATAAAGTACAAATTCAAAAATGAAAAGAACAAAGATTTGTTTGGTCTATCGAAGACAATTTTTTTTTTGAAATAAAGACAAATACACAGAAACCCAGACAGAAACCAAACGGTCGATCGACTCATAGACAGCACCGCTTAGACATTTTTTGTTTTGTGTCGTGACATAATAATATAAACACTTCCAATCCCTAAACCTAAATTGATACATTTTAAAAACAATTACGAACATAAAACTGTACTATACAACGTGTTAATGAATTAACGCAAAACTAGAAAGTGGTTTGTTCAGAATCGAGAGCAGAATCGAATTATCATCGTTTCAACATAGGTAATTTTTTTTTCAAAATAATAAATATTTTGTTTTTAAAATTTATAATTTACTGATCCCGATGTCAAACCACCGCATGGGCACACTCACCCTACTTACTACCAAAACAAGATTCTTAAAATGTGCCCATGAGTACGTTAGGGCTTTCATTAATTGCTGAAATGATAACAAATCATTTTTGCCTCAAAATTTAAAATGCGAATAACTCTAAATTTTTTAACTATTAAAAAAATTAAATTATTATTTTAATCTAATTATTTTGTTATAAGTAAATCAGTTGGGGTGTATGAGGTTTTGCGCTGATTCGTTAACACGTTGTATATCCCAAAATAATAAGATAAGACAGACTAACTAGAAACCAAAATTACTGGATTTCCCTTCCACAGCACTTTAATAGAATAGGCAAGCAAGGCAACACATACATTGTATTCTGATATAAGGCACAGCGCACAGGTATCGAATCGAGACATGATAATTAGATTTTAACTATAACAGTATGTTTATTACTATTTATGTTATGTTTCCATAGAAACAAAAAAAAAAAAAAGATTTGAAAGAACCCCCCCATTTCCCCAACGATTTCATTTCCCAAAATATTCCCCAAAGACCAAATTTTTCCCCAAAATCTTGGAAAAAACCTCCAATCGGGCAGCCCTGGTTTTTTTTTATTATATCGTTAGCGGCTCTGGATACTGGGTCTTTTGGTGATAATGACGATGAAACTGTTGGTGAATTTTGTAAGATAGTCCGATCACCGGAGGGGTTTGACCCTAACAGTAAATCATCTCTCGCTGAAACTTTGTAGTGTGATAAAGTGAAGTATAAAGATAACGGTTGACAAGTATCTAGGTTTTTTTTGTTTGGAAGTTAGGTATTTATACCTAAACATAAAAATCACTTATAGCTCTCGGCGGAAAAAGTTTCTCTCCAAAATTCCTTTGGTATATGTTAGTATAAACTAATTACCATAGAGGTGATCGGTATCTAGGAATTTATCGATTTCACGAAGGGAGAAACATAAAAATACCGTTTTTAAACCATAGCTACTGCAGGAATAATAGTCTCACAATTGTTGTCTTTTTGTGTGTATAAATTTCATTACATGTATCGTCTTGCACAAGAAGCTAGAATATTTTCGTTTCAATTATAGTTTTATGATTTTTGGGCAATAACTTACTTCGGAAAAGTATTCTCTTCCTCTTTATCCATTTACAAGTTACAATACACTTTAATACAACAGGATTACTAAGAATCTATTAAAATTTCGCCCTCATTAGTATATTAAGGCTACTCCTCCCATCTGCAAGGCTTTCTTTCTTACAAGCAAACTTTTGCAATTAGCCATCCCGCTTCAATTGCGCGGCTCCGGTCAGAATTTTCCGTTTTCTTTGAAAACCTGTATGATTTCTTATGAATTTATAAAAAAAAAGAAAACCACATCATTTTATATTGTATTGTGAAGAATATTGTAAATTTTCATATTCTTCTGATCAACAATGTAAGAGTAAAACGGTTACAACTCGAAAAAAAGGGGTGACTTTGGAGTTGTTTTTGTTCAGTTTTATTAATTAAAATAGATTTCGAGAAGAACCACATCACTTCTCATATCCTGTAGATTGTTCAGTTTTGTTTTCTGCTTAAAAAGTGCCATAGTTAATGTATAAAATGGTTACAAAGTGCTACCCGCGCCGCGCCGCTGATTTATAATAGTACCTACTGTAGCCCCGGGACTATTTAATTACAAAAAAGATTACCGATTGCCGTTTTCATATTGTTGTAGGGTACGAAATTACTAATATAAAAACCCTATTCCTGCGAAATTACTAATATAAAAAAAACTTTTTGTATACTGTCATGTTCTTTGCCTTAGTTCAATACTGTAATAGTAAGACTGTCTAAAGTTGTCATACAAAGCTATGGGACTAGATGAAAACGTCTATTTTGATAGGTCTTATAGCTTTGTATGGCAACTTTAGACAGTCTTACGTATGGGTAGGTGTTGATATTGAACTAATAATTACTATAATTTACAGTGCATAATCACTGAGATAGAGACTCTTTACTAAAAAGTGCCATATTTAACCTCAAATTTTACGTAATTATTTTTGAAAATCCACTTTTTTGTCTGTAAGTTCTTAACATTTTTAGCCATTCTATTCTTTAGTCACTAGTCTAAAAATAGTTTCTGCCAAAGATTTGTGTACCTGCATCTGTAGTTTAGCTTTTATTGATTATTATCTGTTCTCCTGTTTTTTGATCATAACTTCGGACATAAGTGTAAGAAATAGCTGAAAATCAGAATTTACAGGTTTCAATTTATGCTCTATTTTAAAAGACGATAAAAATTTTTGGTGTAAAAAAAACAGAATAATCGGTCAGGGTTGCCTCTTGCCTCTCATTTTATTCAAAATTATTCGTAATTTTTGCTTTTTTTCAGTTTCTTTTAGTTCACTATACTATTACGTACATTCATTCAGCCTCTCGGCCGAATTCATATTTTAGCTTCATTTTTACGTAAATAATTTTCGAAAACCAACTTTTTTATTTATAGTTTTTAAATTTTTCCATCAATTTTATCGTGTTGCTGGGTACACAATAATAGGCTCAGAGTCAAAATTTCTCTCACAGACCGTCACAGTTTTAGTTCTATAAGGGTTTTTATTTTCCACTTTTCAAATTGTAATTCTTTTATTCTCGCTGTACAATTTTGTAGGTTATCTACAGGGTCAAGGGTGTAACAAAACACCCTAGTAATACTTAAGGGGGTGCTTCAGACCATCAAACTGAACAACTTTCACTATGGGGCCAACATCGAGAAAAAATTTAAAAATCTGCTGTCCCATACAAAACTGCAGTACCGACTCGACTAAAATGTATGGGATAGCGGATTTTTTAATTTCTTCTCGATGTTGGCCCCATAGTGAAAGTTGTTCAGTTTGATGGTCTGAAGCACCCCCTTTAGTATTACTAGGGTGTTTTGTTACACCCTGTATATGACCATAGATTGGGGTCAAATGCTTACCTATCACACATAAAAAAAAAAAAAAAAAAATAGATCCTTTAAATTTCAGAACGGTTGAGCACACTGAAAAAATATTCTTAACCTCTGGAGCTCCTGTCGATCCTTAAGGATCGAAAAACTAGGCTAAAGCTAAAGGCTAAATTATACCTTATTGAAAAAAAAAAGGTTTCTTTTATCTTAAGGCTTTTTATAGGTTGGTGCTTGAAGGGTTAATTATTCTTGTATTTTTATTCACTTTTATTATCATTTTAACGATCTAGTCTGTCTTGGCATCAACCATAGCTTCATATCTCTTAGTTTAACAACTCACAAATTTTACTGAGCATCGAGAGTGCATAAGTTTATCCTACCACTATCCATCATCTACATTCATCATCAGATAAGCTCTTGGCCACCCTAATATTACATTGTCATTAGGTTTATCTTTGTGTACCACATTGCAGTCAATTCTGATAACGGGAACTGGTTTTTAATCTTGCATGTAGCTAACATGCAACACGATTTGTACAAAACATTCTAACTAGTAACTCTTCAAGCGAAGCACAAAAATAAATGCGGTCAAAGTATATAATAAATTGCCATACGAAATGAAGACTTTTCCGAATGAGAAGTTTCTCAAGAACCTAAAAACTTTTTTAGTATCAAAATTTCCCTAATGACCTAAACGAGCATTTAGATGATTTTAGAGTAAACAAATTGTGGCCTGCAAGGAGACAGTTTTCAAATCTCGCTTAAATGTGTTTGACTAATAAATTCAATGTATATTATAAAATGACATTTTTCTATTTTTATAATGTACCAAATGAAATCCATTTAATTATTATTCTTTCTTTCTTCGTGTGTTTTAATCAGAATCAGAATCAGAACTTTATTTGTAAGAACATAGGTACATTCAGATGACATGATGAATAAAATGGTTCTAATGTTCTACCACACAGGGCATACAAAATATTAATAATTTGAAGCTAGTTTTATACAATTTTAAAATGTCATGTAAAAATTTCAATGGACATTGTATTAATTATTTTGTACTTGGTAAATTCCTATAATGTAAAGTATGTATTATCAATATCACTATTGTAAAATTGCCACACCCAAAATGGGTAAAATTACATTGAGACTGTATTATCACTGACATCTACCTATTGTAAACATGTATTTTGTCGCAATAAATATAAATGAAATGAACTAACATAATATAAACTTACTAATAACTAACAAGACGTTAAATGAAAGCTTGTAAAAAAATGCACATGAACTGGAGATGGATTACGGGATATGTTAATATTCCGTGTGCATGTGCATTTTTATGTACATGTGTAACTTGACTTGCTCAGTTCAATTCGGCCGCAATTTCACTTGCGCCGGCACGCCGGCCTCAGTGGTCGGTGCACTGGCGCAATAGCGCTAATAATAATCTACGAATAAGAATGTATAGAAATGTAAATCAAGCTCAAAAAGTAGCACCAAAAAAACTGTACCGTGTTCTAAATTTGTTCTTTAAAAACTGTACCTTGCCCATAAAACTCATACAAAATGGGTAGATAGAGACTACCACTTGCCACACGCTACGATTATTACTTACTTCCAGGATTTTTTTGCCGCGCCAGCGCACCACCGTCACCACAATGTCTATTGCGCCGGTGCGCCGACCACGGAGGCCGGCGCGCCGGCGCAAGTGAAATTGTGGCAAAGTTGAACTGAGCAAGTCAAGTTCCACCAAATACGTTAATATCCCGTAATCCATCTCCAGTTCATGTGCATTTTTTTACAAGCTTTCATTTAACGTCTTGTTAGTTATTAGTACTTTAGTTTATATTATTATGTTAGTTCATTTCATTTATATTTATTGCGATAAAATACATGTTTACAATAGGTAGATGTCATTGATAATTCAGTTTCAACGTAATTTTACCCATTTTGGGTGTGGTAATTTTACAATATTGATAATACATACTTTACATAATAGGAATTTCCGAACTAACAAGTTAACCTTATAAAATTGAATCTATAAGGTCTAAACTCTATTAGTAGTTTTAAAAGAGCATTTATTATGCCAATGTACCTTATAAAGGC
This sequence comes from Agonopterix subpropinquella, assembly GCA_922987775.1. Taxonomy (NCBI): domain Eukaryota; kingdom Metazoa; phylum Arthropoda; class Insecta; order Lepidoptera; family Depressariidae; genus Agonopterix; species Agonopterix subpropinquella. Next base: position 15,595,768 of record OV277701.1, on the reverse strand, counting down.
ACATTATAAGAAGATTTAGCTAATATTACCTTTATTCTTATAATTTGGCTGGTTAAACGCTAATAAATCCGATTAATATGGCTACAATATGGTTCAAAATTTTGTCTTCTTTTAGAAGCTAGTTACATTGCTTTTTAGCCGTATAATATTCAATGCCATATAAAGGCTTTTCATAAGGCCAATTATTCTTTTAAAAGTAGTGCACAAGGTCACTACGATGCTTTTGAACTTACAGAAGCATTTTATAAGATATCTATCAAGCAAACTAATAACAGCAACTTATATGGTCTTTACAAGAATGAAAGCAATCCATAAATTCACTTATATCTAAATATATAAAAGATAGCGGCCCGTCCCGGCTTCGCACGGGTGGACGTCTAATCTTTTCTAGCAATAAATATAGCCTATGTTACTCAGGGTGAATGCAGCTTTCTAATGGTGAAAGAATTTTTTAAATCGGCCCAGTACTTTTTGAGCCTATTCATTACAAACATACAAACATACAAAAATAGGTACAAATCTTTCCTCTTTATAATATTAGTGTAGATGAAACTGACTGAATGACTGACTGACTGACATATCAACGCACAGCCCAAACCGCTGGGTCTAGAGATTTCAAATTTGGCACATAGGTTCCTTATGAGGTCTAGGGGTGCACTAAGAAAGGATTTTTCAAAATTCATCCCCCAAGGGGGAAACGGGGGGTCCAAAGTTTGTATGGGGAAACAAGATTAGTTAGACTATTTAATTCGAAAATTCACAGGAGTACTCTATTAATAAATGAGTAAACACGTGTTTCAGGTTTTTTCAGAATTGAAAGGGGGAATGGTGACAAAGTCTGAAAATCGAGATGGCTCTTGTTTGTATGGTTTATCGGCTGATTACGAAAAAAACAGTGATTTTAAAATCCAACGTGGCGGACGTGAAATACCATCATCCCCTGTGGGGGTGCGATGGGGTTGAAATGTCTTAATATCATTATGGGTGTCGTTTTTATGGTTTTTTGGGACGTCAATTACGAAAATAGCATCGATTTTGAAATTTAACAAAGTGGACATGAAAATCTGTCTAAATAGATTAAATTTTATATATCTTAATCTAAATATATAAAAGAAGAAAATGACTGACTGACTCACTGACATATCAACGCACAGCCCAAACCGCTGGGTCTAGAGATGCCAAATAGTAGTTTTTACGCGATGCTCGAACAAACACAGATATCTAGTTTTTATAATAGTGTAGAAAACTAGATTTTTCCTGCTACTTCGTCAGCACCGGTTCCCGTTATTGTAGCAAGATAAAAAATATACCTTGTTTTAAGTCAAATTTTATGCTTTAAGATTTCATCAAAATCGGTTCAGTAGTTTTTACGTGACAGTCATACAAATACTAATTAAAATAGTGAAAATGCCTGTTTTCGTTATAGCATCACCTAAAAACTACTTGACCGATTTTGATAATATTTGTTGTGTTTTAAAAACCAGTTCCCATTATAAGAATTCACTGCAATGTGGTACACATAGATAAACCTAATGACAATGTAATATTAGGGTGGCCAAGAGCTGATCTGATGATGAATGGAGATGATGGATAGTGGTAGGATAAACTTATGCACTCTCGATGCTCAGTAAAATTTGTGAGTTGTTAAACTAAGAGATATGAAGCTATGGTTGACGCCAAGACAGACAAGATCGTTAAAATGATAATAAAAGTGAATAAAAGTACAAGAATAATTTAGAATATTTTTTCAGTATGCTCAACCGTTCTGAAATTTAAAGGATCTATGGTCATATAGACAACTTACAAAGTTGTACAGCGAGAATAAAACAATTTGAATTTGAAAAGTGGAAAATAAAAACCCTTATAGAACTAAAACTGTGACGGTCTGTGAGAGAAATTTTGACTCTGAGCCTATTATTGTGTACCCAGCAACACGATAAAATTGATGGAAAAATTTAAAAACTATAAATAAAAAAGTTGGTTTTCGAAAATTATTTACGTAAAAATGAAGCTAAAATATGAATTCGGCCGAGAGGCTGAATGAATGTACGTAATAGTATAGTGAACTAAAAGAAACTGAAAAAAAGAAAAAATATCGAATAATTTTGAATAAAATGAGAGGCAAGAGGCAACCCTGACTGATTATTCTGTTTTTTTTACACCAAAAATTTTTATCGTCTTTTAAAATAGAGCATAAATTGAAACATGTAAATTCTGATTTTCAGCTATTTCTTACACTTATGTCCGAAGTTATGATCAAAAAACAAGAGAACAGAGAATAATCAATAAAAGCTAAACTACAGATGCAGGTACACAAATCTTTGGCAGAAACTATTTTTAGACTAGTGACTAAAGAATAGAATGGCTAAAAATGTTAAGAACTTACAGACAAAAAAGTGGATTTTCAAAAATAATTACGTAAAATTTGAGGTTAAATATGGCACTTTTTAGTAAAGAGTCTCTATCTCAGTGATTATGCACTGTAAATTATAGTAATTATTAGTTCAATATCAACACCTACCCATACGTAAGACTGTCTAAAGTTGCCATACAAAGCTATAAGACCTATCAAAATAGACGTTTTCATCTAGTCCCATAGCTTTGTATGACAACTTTAGACAGTCTTACTATTACAGTATTGAACTAAGGCAAAGAACATGACAGTATACAAAAAGTTTTTTTTATATTAGTAATTTCGCAGGAATAGGGTTTTTATATTAGTAATTTCGTACCCTACAACAATATGAAAACGGCAATCGGTAATCTTTTTTGTAATTAAATAGTCCCGGGGCTACAGTAGGTACTATTATAAATCAGCGGCGCGGCGCGGGTAGCACTGAGCAGTGAGCACGTGCGATGATGCGGTGCCCGCCGCCGCCCACTCCCCTCAACCCTTCCGCACCCCGCGCTCGTAGATCGGGGCCTAGCGCGGGAAGAATATTATTGAAAAAATGTTAATATACTAATGAGGGCGAAATTTTAATAGATTCTTAGTAATCCTGTTGTATTAAAGTGTATTGTAACTTGTAAATGGATAAAGAGGAAGAGAATACTTTTCCGAAGTAAGTTATTGCCCAAAAATCATAAAACTATAATTGAAACGAAAATATTCTAGCTTCTTGTGCAAGACGATACATGTAATGAAATTTATACACACAAAAAGACAACAATTGTGAGACTATTATTCCTTCAGTAGTTATGGATTAAAAACGGTATTTTTATGTTTCTCCCTTCGTGAAATCGATAAATTCCTAGATACCGATCACCTCTATGGTAATTAGTTTATACTAACATATACCAAAGGAATTTTGGAGAGAAACTTTTTCCGCCGAGAGCTATAAGTGATTTTTATGTTTAGGTATAAATACCTAACTTCCAAATTTAAAAAAAACCTAGATACTTGTCAACCGTTATTTTTAAACTTCACTTTATCACACTGCAAAGTTTCAGCAAGAGATGATTTATTGTTAGGGTGTCCATACAAGAAATCTCCTCGATGATTGAACTATTTCTAGTTTTGCGTTAATTCATTAACACGTTGCATAAGTAAACATATTACACATTTGCGAGAATCTGAGACATTAAATACTTAGTTTCAATAACATCTGGGTTAAAAGGATGCTAATGATAATCAATTTTACCCTGTAATATTTTAACGGAAGTCTGACAAAATACATACTTACAGAGATTCGTTTAGAGAGCGTGTTTAAAACATTTTGTTGTATTTAATTGTAAAATATTGAAAATAGGACGAAACTTAAGTAATTTGTGTGGAGCGCGCTGCAAGAAGCTTCAGCACAGAGTACCTACTATAATTACTACGTCTGTCTTAGCGGGAAACTATCATTTTCATTTCATTACATTAGAAACAATCTACGTAGTTACACAATTCTCGGTGACATTCGAATTGATAGAAGGTACGAGGTGTTAAGCGGATATTACACGGATCAAACATTGAACATTGCACGCATTTCCTATACTTAGCTTTCAATAATCAAATTGAAATGTATTTAGATGATGCCATTGAAGCAATGGAATTGAAAGCAATATTGAACCGAAATTGATCCGTGTAAAATCCGCTTTACGAGGTTCCACGGTAATTTTTCTATGCAGGTGGAATGTGTTGTGTACCTTTACCTATCTCCCAGCTCTCACCCATTGTAAATGGGAATACGGTTGGCTTAGGTACTTACATTGTTTACCTACTTACATACTAACATTTTTTGCTGCGTCATCTCTGATAATTACTTATATAAAATTCTCGGTTACGGTGTTTGTAACAAAACTCCTAAACGGCTTGACCGATTCTTATGAAATTTTATGTGTTTATTCAGTAGGTCTGAGAATAGGACGTAAAGTATTTTCAGTGGTCTGCGCGTACGAAGTCACGGGCAACAGCTAGTTTTGGTATAAAATAAACACATGATCAAAACTCTATCCGGAGAGATTAGGAACTTTGCTACAACTGTTTTATTTTTTTAAGCAAGTAGATTATTTTTTTATTTGGTATTTATGTAATCTTTTTTTTTCAAAAGAATAGTTTTTTACGCAGATTTTACGCGGTTGGGCAGCTGCAAACATGCAACCTTCATGCAACCTATAAACTCACGATTTTTTTTTCTTCTGAGGTGGTCAGAAATTTTTGGTACAACTACCAAACACAATTAATTCCAGTTGTAAGTAATTGTCTCAAGTCGTGACTGTATGGCTACGAGTGGCGCTGGCGTAGCGTGGGTTCCTGTTGCCCGAGGCACAGACCAATTTTGCCGCTCCCTTATACAACGTGTTAATGAATTAGCGCAAAACCTCATACACCCCAACTGATATATAACAAAATAATTAGATTGAAACAATAATTTCATTATTTTGTTAGTTATAAGCATTTTAAGTTTTGAGGCAAAAATGATTTGTTATCATTTCAGCACTGAAAGAAAGCGCTAACGTACTCATGGATACATTTTTATAATCTTGTTTTGGTAGTAAGTAGGGTGAGTATGCCCGTGCGGTGGGTTGTCAACGGGTTCAGTAAATTTTATTTTTTGCAAAAAAATTATTTAATATTTTGAAAAAAAATTCCTATGTTGAAACCATGATAATTTGATTCTGCTCTCGATTCTAAACAAACTACTTTCTAGTTTTGCGTTAATTCATTAACACGTTGTATTTACAAGAAGACCCATACAAAAAATTACGGAGCGAGCGAAGCCAGCTCGACTTTTCTCTTCAATACAAATACATTTTTGAATCTCATTCGCTGAGCTCAGCAGTTAAAAATGTCAAAATTACTATGGAGATATACTACTTTCTACTGCTGATTTGGACCTTCAAAAATATCACTCCTGAAGCATGATTTTTGAATGTCAAATCAGCAGTAGAAGGATGCATATCTCCACAGTAATTTCGACATTTTCAACTGCTGAACTCAGCGAATGAGATTCAAAAATCGCGTTAGAGCCACTTTTTACGTACAAAACATGTAAAAGTAACCTAAGTAAAAGCTATGGATCGAGTCGAGAGAACTCGAAATTTGTAGCACCACGTCTTAGCTGTGGTCAGAACTCTTTAGGATTAGAATAATACGTATATTTACAGTAATAAAAACAGAAACTTAGAGCGAGCGAAGCGAGCTCGACTTTTCTCTGCTCTACGAATTGGTTATATAGGCCAGTCATTTTACGGAGTTTTGTTAGGCGGGGTAGGGAGTAATTATTAATTGGACTTTTAAACTGTTACCAGCACCATTTAGTGACAAAAATACTATCCTAAAACATATTTAAAAAAAATTTGCTACGCAACATAGAAATCAAAATTGTGTGTCCCAGAAGGCTTTTAAATTAATAATATTAATACCAATGCACTCATTTGAATTAGATTTAACAATATATACTATTTTTGATCAATAAAGTAGGCATTAAAATTTAAAAAATGAGGTAGGTATTTATTAGAAAATACGAACGTATTTTTCAAAACCTTCTAAGTAGACAAAAATATTTACACCATGTTTGAAGTATGTATGATGGTAAAGCCTTAAACATGTGCAAAAAAAATATCATCAGGTTTTTTAGAATGAGATAATATCTATATTTTAAAATTGGAACTGTTGCTGACGTAATTTTTTTTTAATTTTGGTACATTCTTAAGCTCAAATTGGCTCTTCAATATTATAGCGAAAAAAAATGCAATTAGTAATTAGTCCCGGCTCAAACCGTAAAATGACTGGGCTTAGAGACAGAGCTCAATTAATCAATATTTTTGCTAAATTTACCACCCCAAGCCGCCCGGGGCATTTGAAGAAGAAGTCCAGTGTCTTTAAGATATTTTAGATCAATTAATATGGTGTCGTAATAATAGCTTACTTACTGAATTATTTTTCACTTTTTCAATGTTTGTATTAAGCGATTTTTTAAATTTTTTATTGAATGGATATCATGGCAATGGTACTTGTAGGAACTCTCTGGCCACTCCAAAATGGATTATAGTCATGACTCATGAGTTTGAGCATGTATGTATTTTTGTCTATGTAAATGCTTATAATTTTTTTTAGTAACTGTACCTGTACGCTATGGCGGTCGCTGGTGTGGGAGAAATGAGAAAACAGATTATTATTTGGTAGAATGGCGTTGGCAGGTGAGCGTGCGTGCTCCTGCTACGACGGTGGTTTTCGGACTACCTGGAGGGGCGCGTGGCGGCGCGTGCCGGCTCCGGCGCATCATGGATGCATAGGTAGGTAAGTACTTACGTTTGGTTTAGGTAAATCACGCGCAATCAGCTGCCAACACCATTTCATATATATTTTGTAAATAAGGCACCCTAAAAAGGGGCAAAGCGACCATCGTTAACATCCTCCCCCCTAGTGTCGGTACGACACTCATTACCTCGTGAGAGTAGGGCTACGCGTACAGCTGGTCGCTTCATCACTCCAGTTCTAGTTCTGACGTCTACGACCCTAACTCGCCCGTCTGCCCCTGGGTACGTGGTGGTTATAATGCCTTTGGGCCATACGTTTCGCGGTGAGGACGGGTCTACGATTACCACTAAATCGCCCCGTTTCAAGTGAACGCCCTCACCGTTCCACTTTTGACGTGGTATAAGCGTTGGTAAAACCTCTTTCATCCATCGACTCCAAAATAAATCAGTAAGACGTTGTGCAATGCGCCACTGTCGACGCGAATAAATTTCACCATCATCAAAGACACCAGGTACAGGTAAATTAGAAGACGAACCTAACAAAAAATGATTCGGGGTCAAAGTTTCATCACAACGAGGATCTACAGAGACATGTGTCAACGGCCTGCTGTTGACTATATTCTCGACTTCTGCTAGAAGAGTGATGAGCGTCTCCTCCTGCGGAGCTCTCTCATTAAGAACTACTTTCAGAGCTGTTTTAACACTCCGGATCATCCTCTCCCATGCTCCTCCCATGTGTGGGCTAACAGGACTGATAAAATTCCAATCAACGCCTTTGTTTAAGGCCTCAGTTTGAATTGTCTGCTTATCCAGCTCCTCCAAAGAACGCTTCAGTTCAGCCTCGGCACCACGAAGGTTCGTTCCGTTGTCTGAATAAATAATTCGTGGCCATCCTCTGCGGGCTGCCATCCGCCTCAATGCCATAATTAAGGAGTCTGCTGTCAGCGACGATACGAGCTCGATATGCACTGCGCGTACGGTCAGACACGTGAACAGGACACCATATCTCTTAGCTCTGCGACGACCAACCGTTATTTCCAGAGGCCCGAACAGATCGATCCCACAGCTGGTGAAAGCTCTTTTGTGATGCTGAAGTCGTGCACCGGGTAAGTCGCCCATACGAGGTGGCTGTGGTTGCGCCTTTCGAATGCGACAAAAGCAGCATGCAGAAGCGACACTTCGTACAGTCGGCCTCAGTTTTAGCACCCAATACTTCTGACGAAGCTCATTGACCACCATTTCGTTATGACCATGAGCAGCCATAATGTGATAATGTTTCACTATCAGTCGAGCAACAGGATGACGTCCATCTAGGATAACTGGTTGTTTAACATCGGTGCTGACTCCTTGTACTGCGTTTATCCTCCCTCCAACGCGCAGCAAACCATGTTCATCAATAAAAGGAGTCAACTGCAGCAGCCGGCTGCTCTTGTCCAAACAATTACCATTTTTTAATTTATTAATATCATCCCCAAAAGAGTCCATCTGCGCCCGTCGTAATATTAAATTCTCCGCCTTACTAAACAATTCATTTTTAATCTGATAAGGCGTTTTTCTGCACTCGTATATGAACACTAGAACCAGGACCATGGAACGAAGCAGGCGGAGCCATGAAGAAAAGCGACTAGGATCCGGTACAGGTAAGTCATTTTCAGATAAACAAATAATATTTATTTTTTCCAGGTTTGTTTCATCTACGTGTTTTTCCATTTCAGGGTTATGTGGCCAGTACTGTTCAGTATTGTACAAAAAGGAAGGACCACAAAGCCAATCACAGTCGCTTGTTAGAATGTAACTTGTTTTCTTTGTAGCTACATCAGCGATGTTCATATCTGTAGGTATGTAGTACCATTCATTCACATTACTCAAACTGTCTATTTCACTTAATCGGTGCGAAATAAACGTTTTGTACTGTTTATGTTTGTTTTTAATCCAGTACAGTACCGTAGTAGAATCTGTCCAGTAAAATGTTTTAGTAGGTAATATTCTGTGTTCTTTCTTAATAGTTTCCGCTAAACGGCACGCAACTAATGCGCCCTGCAACTCTAATCTAGGTATTGATACCGGTTTTAGCGGAGCTACTCGATTTTTACTCGCTACGAAAGAAACACACACATTATCCTTGCATTGTTTACGCCAGTACGCTACAGCTGCATAGGCGCACGGAGATGCATCGCAGAAAACATGCAGTTCTAGCGACGTCTCGTTCTCACTCGTCGCACGTGTAGACTTCGCATTAGTCACTGATAAGCCTGATAACGGATCTATCTGACGAAAGTACCACCTAGGAATGCGTAATTCACAAACGGATCGTAATTGTGTAAACCAGTCGCAGAACAATAGGTATAAATCATTAGGTATTTCTTGATCCCATTCTATATCGGTTTTCCATGCTATTTGCATTAAAATTTTAGCTTTTACAGTTAGCGGCGCGAGGAAACCGTGTATATCATAAATAGACATAATTAAACGTAACATTTCCCGTTTTGTAGGCTTGCGGCGTAAATCAGACACATCTTTAGGTATACGTTTGAAAGATAAGTCGAATGCAAACATATCGCTAGCTGGGTACCACAATAGTCCTAACGTTCGTTCCACCAAACAGTCCATATTAAATCTGACTGCTTTCTCACTTAACATTTCCTTAGGTACATTTTCTAGTACATAAGGGCTGTTACTCATCCAGTTACGCATTTCGAAACCTCCCTGCTGGTGAATGTAGGCGACATCCTTCATCATCATCACGGTTAGATCATCATCAGCTAAACTGTCAATATAATCGTCCATGTACTGACTTCGACGAATAGCATTCACAGCTTCAGGTAAAGTATCTAGAAAACGCTCTGTATTTTTTTGTTGATTTATGTACTGCGCAATAAAAGGAGAACAATTGGCACCAAAAATTAATGATGTCATCACATACCTTTTCACAGGCTCGTTCTTTTCTCTCCACAGGAACCGCAAGGCATGTCGGTCTTCTCCACGTATTTTTATTCTTAAAAACATGTCCTTGATATCACCCATGATACCTACAGGCTGTTCACGAAATCGCAACATTATACCGAACAAAGACTGTAACAAATCAGGTCCCTGTAATAAAAAATCATTAAGAGAAAAACCGTTAGATTTTGCGGCCGCGTCATAAACTAAACGCAACTTTTTTTTATTAGGGTTATCTACACCAAAATGAGGTAGGTACCAGGTACGATTACTAGTACATACATCCTTATTTTCCTCTATTTCCATAGCATAGTCATTATTTAATAAATGATGTATCCTTTCAGCATACTGTGACGCATACTCCGCGTCAGAAGACATTTTTCGTTCAACAGAACGTAGCCTGCTGTAGGCATTCGGATAAGACTCCGGCATGGTGACGTCATCACTCTTCCAGGGCAAGCCAACAGTCCACTGCCCGTCGGTTAATTCGGCAGTATTATTCAAAATAGCAACAGCACGTAGGTCATCAGGATTGCTACGTGGTTTTGAGATAATACCTATAGAATCTAACTCTAAAGATTGACGAACTAAGTCGTTTAATTGCATATCAAAACAACCGTTACTAAGTGACGTCTTATCTGAGTCGATGGATGGAGAGGTGTGGAGATAAGAAAAATCATTACACTGCTTATTAGCAAATTGATTCATAGATGCATGCGAAATAAGGTTCAAATTAGAATCGTGCGTGTAGCCGGCTTGTTTTTCTAATAACCTGATAGGAGTGATAAGGCGATCAGCTGTCGTGACGTCATCAGTTAGCGTACAGACCGTGCCGTGAACGCACCATCCTAATGAGGTTTTTGTTAAGTAAGGGTCGCTTTGCTTACCTTTGATACACTTGATTGGAGCGATTAAATCGTAGTTATCCTGGCCGATTAACAATTCAGGCTGAACATCACATATATAACTGTTATCACTAGAACTTAACTGTCCACTACCGTTTAAGTCCTCGGGTTTTATTAATTTTTGTTTAGGTAAATTTAACTCGCGCATTTTACGTGCATTTACGTTAAAACACTTTCCGTCGCCGTTACGAATATTAAATTTAACAGTTTCTGTTTGACATACGAGTTCAGCGGAGTCCCACGCGCTCCGGGCGCGCATAGTAACACTTTCACCGTGCAGTCCTGCCTTATCAGCGAGAGTGGCAGAGATCAACGAGACCGTCGCCCCGTCATCGAGTAACGCGTACGCACTAACACTACCGCGAGGTCCATCAATTGTTACCGGCACCACTTTTAGTAAAACTTTAGGTATACTGCGCCTGCGCGATAACACAGCGTGGGCCACCGTATCCTCAGGCGTGGGAGGCTCTTCCTCCTGGTCACCTGATCCTTGGTCCGTCTTTGGCTTCTTCGGCTTCAACCAATGAAGTAGCGGGTGATGCGGCTGTCCACATCCGTCAATATCACAGTTAGGGGCTGCGCATGATGTTTGCTGGTCATGTCGCGACCCTAGGCATTTATAGCACAGTTTATTTATGCGTACAAATCGCCAGCGGTCTTTACGCATCGCGCGTTTAAAGCGTGCGCATTCACTTAAACTGTGTTTAATATTTCCACGACAAAACATGCATTTGGGCTTCGGTTTGTCGTTTTCACCGTTATTAAACAGCACAGAATGCACACGGCGGTCATCCGGCTTTCGACGAAAATCCACTTGACTCTGAATGTGGCTAACTCCTGCTGCAGCAGCTTTGGTCGCTTCCTTGTGTAGAAAATCTGCGATTAATTCCAGCTTAGCTTTCTCACTATCTCGGCATTCATAAGCGTGATCAGCCCACTTTGATACGAGCGCGGTAGGTAACTTTGACACCACTAGATTTACCAACTCTGGGCTACGAAGATAGTCATTTTGCTTGATGGAGATTGCAGCTGCAACGTAGTTCTTGATTTTAATTGAAAAGTTCACTATTTCGTTATGATAGGCGTGTGGCAGTGGATGCAATTTTTTCAGTTGAGCTACAATTTTACACATGATGGTTTCAGGTCTCCCAAATCGTAGTTCTAGGGTTTCCATGATATCATTAGGGCTTGTGCCGCCAATAAGTAGTGAAGAAACAGCTTCTTTAGCTTCACCGCGTAGACACTTTCGTAAACGCCACACGTTTTCGGTTTCACTGTAACGGCACAACTTTGTAGACTCGTTAAACGCCTCTCTGAACTGCAACCACTCCATTGGATCACCAAAATACAAGGGTAAGTCTTTAGATGTAGCTAGTCTGGTCAGCAACTCTTCGTTTTGCATTTTCGAAGTTGAAGCAGTGTTAGTCATGGCGTCACGTAAAGCGTCGGCTAACTTCCTTACGACGCGGTCGTCCTGACGTTCCGCACGAAGTTCACGCTTGTTGTCGTGGAAAATTTCACGTTCAACGATGGAAATTTCTGGAACTTCGACATGATGACTATTTTCTAGCCATTCCTCCACCTTTTCTTCACTGTTGTAAGACTTTCCAGACGATTTTCCAGAACTAAGACTTTCCAGCTCAGCTATTTCAACCTCCAGCTTCTTTTCGATCAGCTCCGTTTCCACCCTGGCCTTAAGTGCAGCAGCTTCTAGTTGTACTTTAGCTTTCGCTTGAGCGGCTTCGAATTCTAGCTGCTTTTTACGTACTGCTGTTGATGAGGATGAGGAAACTGAAGATTTCGATTTTGCTGAACCAAATTTCGAGTCACTGGCAGAAGGTTTGTCCATGGTGAGTTTTTCTAAAAACTTCAACTCCTTCTTAACATTCTTCAGTTCACCGTCTTGCTTTGGCATTCTAAGAATATTCTGCGTATCTTGTTCGGCGGTTTGTTCACTGCGTAAAGTGCCACGTTTTCTTAACACGCGCGGCGGTGTGACAAACATTTAACCGTTCCTGCTTACAGGTTTTGCTCCCGCGACTATTTTTAATGGATTCGGTACGAAGGACCAGCTTTGTACGCTATGGCGGTCGCTGGTGTGGGAGAAATGAGAAAACAGATTATTATTTGGTAGAATGGCGTTGGCAGGTGAGCGTGCGTGCTCCTGCTACGACGGTGGTTTTCGGACTACCTGGAGGGGCGCGTGGCGGCGCGTGCCGGCTCCGGCGCATCATGGATGCATAGGTAGGTAAGTACTTACGTTTGGTTTAGGTAAATCACGCGCAATCAGCTGCCAACACCATTTCATATATATTTTGTAAATAAGGCACCCTAAAAAGGGGCAAAGCGACCATCGTTAACAGTACCGAAAAACCAGTTGTTTACATTTATTTTTGATACTTTCAGTACTTATATAGGATCCGACTGGCATTCAATGATAATATAAAATGAAAGTAATCCCGTGGGATTTCTTCTTAAATTGTCTAAGGGCTCTTACAGACGAGCGACAGCTCGCGCGCGTCAGCGGTCGCCAAGACCCTCCGCAACCCTCCGCAACCCTCCGCGATCCTCCGCGACCCTCCGCGTCCCTCGGCGATAGCTTGCAACAGAGCGTCTCGTGTAGTCTGAGAGATAGACCTCTAAAGCATGTACTATCAGTTTAAAATAACAATGTGCATGACCTCGCCTGCAAATGTGACGTCACTCAATCACACGAACTTCACTCGAGTCATTCAAATGATTATTTCCTTTACATAGAGTCTATATTTCTTTGCAACTGAGTGAACTTATCGAACGGCCCTTCAAGGTCATGCACATTGTTATTTTAAACTAATAGTAATGTTTGTTGTTCTTGAGAGATTTAATAAGTCTTGTATAGCGGCTCCTACAAGTTTATTTTTGGTGTCGTATGGGTGTCGTATCGGTGTCGTATCGGTGTCGTATGGGTGTCGGATGGGTGTCGTATGGGTGTCGTATGGGTGTCGTATGGGTGTCGTATGGTGTCGTATGGGTGTCGTATGGGTGTCGTATGGGTGTCGTATGGGTGTCGTATTGGTGTCGTATGGGTGTCGTATGGGTGTCGTATGGGTGTCGTATGGGTATCGTATGTGTGTCGTATGGGGGTCATATGGGTGTCGTATGGGTGTCGTATGGGTGTCGTATGGGTGTCGTATGGGTGTCGTATGGGTGTCGTATGGGTGTCGTATGGGTGTCGTATGGGTGTCGTATGGGTGTCGTATGGGTGTCGTATGGGTGTCGTATGGGTGTCGTATGGGTGTCGTATGGGTGTCGTATGGGTGTAGTATGGGTGTCGTATGGGTGTCGTATGGGTGTCGTATGGGTGTCGTATGGGTGTCGTATGGGTGTCGTATGGGTGTCGTATGGGTGTCGTATGGGTGTCGTATGGTTGTCGTATGGGTGTCGTATGGGTGTCGTATGGGTGTCGTATGGGTGTCGTATGGGTGTCGTATGGGTGTCGTATGGGTGTCGTATGGGTGTCGTATGGGTGTCGTATGGGTGTCGTATGGGTGTCGTATGGGTGTCGTATGGGTGTCGTATGGGTGTCGTATGGATGTCGTATGGGTGTCGTATGGGTGTCGTATGGGTGTCGTATGGGTGTCGTATGGGTGTCGTATGGGTGTCGTATGGGTGTCGTGGGTCGAAGGTGTCGTGAAGGTGTCGTGAAGGTGTCGTGAAGGTGTCGTGAAGGTGTCGTGAAGGTATCGTGAAGGTGTCGTGAAGGTGTCGTGAAGGTGTCGTATAGGTGTCGTAGGTGCAGGTAGATCCCCCAAAATTTCTTTTTTTCTTAGTTTAAACGATTTCTTTTCAAATTTGTTGTTATTGTGCCCTGTCACGTAAATTTTCGATTTTGACAACACTTTGACATATTGGTTTTCGTTTAAAAATGTGTAAATGTCATTGCAGTGAAACTAACGTTTTTAAAAATTTCTCATCGAGTTTTCACTCAATTTTAATGTTTTATTTTTGTGTTAATCTAATTTTATGTTTTCGTTCCTTTTTTGTGTTCCATTACTGCTAGCGTTATGTGTAATATTGTTACTGTTGAATGTTTTTTTTTGACTTTGTTTTCTGTGAATTGTGTTACTTTACTACTGAATATTTTTCTTTTACACGCCCGGCGAGTACAGTGCTTTCTGTGCTCGATTTGTAGTACCTACTTGTGGTTGTTTTTAGGCATATTTATTATCTTTAGTTTTATCTATATTTATTTTTATTTATAATGTATGATGATCACGCCGATCCAAATAATAGTTTCTTTTCCTGCTCTTCGTCGTCTGATGATTTTATTAGTGCGGATGGGAGTGACACTTCCACTACTGATTCCTTATCCGATTATCTATCTTCTGTGTTTTTCAGTATCTCTTTCAATTTTAATATCGTTCATATTAACGCCCAAAGCGTTCCTGGCCACTACTCTGACTTACTTGCAACTTTTAGTAACTCAAATGTTGATGCTATTTTGATTTCAGAGTCTTTCCTAAAACCTTCTCTTCCATCTACCCAATATGCACTTCCTGGCTTCAAGCTCATCAGAAACGATCGTGTTGGTGTGGGGTGTGGCGGCGTAGCTATATATCTCAGAACCGATATCCCACATTCTGTTATCAACGTGTCACCTTCGCTCTATTCCAGTTCTTCTGAACACCTTTTTCTTGAAGTTTCCCTGCGCCATACAAAAAAAATTCTAGCTGTCTTTTACAGTCCTAATATGCATATCAATTACTTTTCCACTTTAGAATCCTTACTCCATCAATTTTGCCCCCTTTATGAACATATCCTTTTACTTGGTGACTTCAACACTTGTCTTGTGAAAAATGATTTCCGTACGCGCAAACTACTCTCTCTGCTTTCGTCTGTCAACCTTCACGTTCTACCTCTTTCAACCACTCCACTCCACTCCATCACCTCCCAAATAAAACTCCATCTCTCCTAGACCTGATGATTGTCTCTTCTCCCCAAAACGTCTCAACTTTTGGTCAACAGCCGGCCTGCTTTTCCTACCACGACCTAGTCTATCGGTCATCCAAGGTGCGCCCCCCAAAACGCAAGCCCATTTACCGTTTCCTTCGCAGCTTTAAAAATATTAATGAAGTGGCTCTACGTCTGGATGCAAGTAGCATCGATTGGGGTCCTGTGCTTTGTACTGACAGTATAGACACCAAAATTTCATTATTTAACCACATTCTCCTTAGATTATTTGATATCCACGCTCCGATCAAAAAGGTTAAAGTCAAGCATGCGCCGGCTCCATGGCTTACGGATGAGATCAAGCATATTATGGCGCTGTGGAATAGGGCGAAAAGAAGATACCTGCGTTGTCCATCTAATACCAATCACGATCGTTTCAAGTTACTTCGTAACCGCTGCAACCGTATGTGCAGGGATGCCAAGAGAGTTCATATCCATAAATCTGTAAGTGTCTCAGATCCTGCACAGGTGTGGCGGTTTCTTAAATCCCTAGGCATTGGTACATCCTCCGAATCTTCCCCCATTACTCTTGACCTTTCTGCTCTTAACACATTCCGGGGCAGTGAATGAGACACAATAGAACTTTTATTGTAATCACGGCTATGGGCGGTCACTGTCCCGGAACGTGTTAATAGACATTTCTCTTCAACTCCATTTTCAATTGATCCCTCTGTCAAATCTAAAACACTTCTGGAACTTTCCAAACTACCAATGCCTGCATGTCCCCCTCTATCTTTTTCTGCAGTATCTGAGCTTGATGTTAGGAAGCATATCCTTTCCATCTCCTCTACCGCCGAGGGCCATGACACGATATCGTCTCGTATGATCTCCCTCATCCTTCCTGAGGTACTTCCAATCCTTACACACATCTTTAATTTCTCCTTGTCTTCCAGTTCCTTTCCCTCGGCATGGAAACTAACTCTAGTTGTTCCTCTGCCAAAATCCAGTAACCCCACTTCCTTCTCTCAGTTCCGCCCCATCTCCATACTTCCTTTTCTTTCCAAAGTATTCGAGCTTATTGTTCATAAACAACTATCCTCCTTCCTCCGATGTAACAATTTACTGAACTCTTTCCAATCTGGTTTCCGCCCAGGGCATAGCATGTGTCTGCACTTGTTAAAGTTTCCGATGATATCCTACTGGCTATGGAGAATAAAATGCTCACTATCCTCATACTTCTCGATTTCAGCAGTGCTTTCAACTCTGTTGACTTCGACGTTCTCTTAGGTATTCTTCAATCTCTCAACATTTCTCCACCAGTTATCTCTTGGTTTCTCTCTTATCTCCAAGGCCGTTCGCAGTGTATCCGCTCTGGCGGGATTTCATCATCTGATTGGTGCGATCTCACTGCAGGCGTGCCTCCAGCCTCGCCTTGAGGCGGCGTTCTTTCTCCTCTTCTCTTCTCAGTCTTTATCAATACCATCACTGTCATTATATCATCCAACTATCATTTGTACGCTGATGACCTTCAAATCTATCGACACTTCAAACCTGATAATATCAGTGACGCTATCAATGCGATAAATGTTGACTTGGAGTGTATCTGTACCTGGGCTCAGTCCAATGGTCTGATGGTCAACCCCTCCAAGTCACATTGTCTGGTCATCGGTAGTACAAGGATGCGTAGCCGCGTCCCTTGCTTCACTCGTTAGTTACAACAATGTCATCATTCCCTACAGTAAATCCGCTAAAAATCTCGGTGTCATGTTCGATTCCAACCTGTCCTGGGCAGACCACTTCATACCCTCAAACGCCTACAAAATTTTCTTCCTATCAACACCACAATCCTGTTAACCCAATCCCTAATCCTTCCTATTATCGACTACGCGGATGTCTGTTGCCTCGATGCCACCGAGGAATTAAATAACAAGTTGGAAAGACTACAGAACTTGGAGATACGTTTCGTTTTCGGTCTGCGAAAGTACGACCATGTGTCCGAGTTTCGGACCCAGCTGAAATGGCTCCCCGTACGCGATCGTAGGAATGTCCACATCCTCTGTCTTCTCTACAATATCCTTCACAATCCTTCATATCCTAACTATCTCCGTGAACGCTTCTCCTTCTCCCGCCCTCCTGACAAACCTTGCCGATCCCACATCCGTACCCAGCTTAGTATCCCATCCCACTCCACCGACTTCTACTCCTACTCCTTCGCCATCCATGCTGCTCGGTTGTGGAACTCACTCCCCGCCGACATTCGCGACTCTGAGACTATTGCTATATTTAAAAAGAGAACGAAAGAGCACTATCTTTCTCTACCTTAAGTGATATTTATATATATAATTATATATATAATATATATAATATATAATAATATACAGGGTGAAATTGAAATCAATCGATAAAATTTAAGAGAGTGTTATACTCGAGATAAGGCTGGTTTTAAAAATAGATTTAGACCAAATTAAATAACGTCCGAGATTTTAAAATATCGTAATTATTAATTGTGGCTGATTTAATTTGTGACTGACTGTACAGATGCGCGGCCGATACGCGGCGAGCGAGAGTGAGCGGTACGAAACAATAGCGCCATCTGTTGAGTTTTGGCGAATTTAAGAATTTAAAGCACGATATTTTTATGGTATAAGAATCAATGGTAGGTATACCATTGTCCGTTAAGTACTAAAAGAAAATGTCCTTACCTTATTTTAACAGATGTTCAAAGTGACCACCTCCATTTCGTATGCACAAATTGAGCCCGACACGGCGCTGGTTGTGATTTACAGCTTCAAATGCACTGAAATTTTTTTCTCTCAGTTCACTCACTGTGGTCGATTCAGTTTCATACACACATCTTTTAATTTCCCCCCACAAATAAGGGATGATACTTGAGAAGCAGGGTGCATCTTGCGATAGCGTCTTTGCGTTTCACGAAGCCTCCGTGTTTCTCACTAATAAATTATCACCATATCCAAAAAACTGCAGATTTGTGTACGACTTTTTTTTACAAATTCAGGTTGAACCTAATACGACACTGCACTGAAATCCAAGTTCCGATACGTAAGCGGGCACTGATTGATTACAGAGCGCGGTAACCTCTTAATCAGATCGCGACCAAACGGAAACTGTTTTTGTTTTGTTTGCCTGAGGCGCGTGCGACCTTGCCGAGCGGTGGGGATGCGCTCGCTAGAGTTGTGCGGGGGTGCTCCGCCTGCGAGGGGATGGACGTTGACCGGGCCGCCGGCCGGTGGAAATGTACAGTTCGAATGAGAAAATGTTTATTTAAGGAATTATTTAATTTTAATTTAAAAAACATTTTTTTTATTTAAAGTGTGTATGACACAGAGCGTTTATTATGAACCCCTTCTGAATGTTTTGGCATGCTTAGAATGTCTTTTATTTTCATAATTTAGATTTCAAGAAAACCCTGCAATATAAGATCTAAATCAGGAGTACAACTAGCCACCAAAATTTGTCGAATGTCTTCGATTTCACCCTGTATATAATTATATATATACAAAATACATACCTACAACATACAATATATATATATATATAATATGTAGGTATGTATTTTGTATAATATATTTATTTATTGTTTGTTTGTACACAATAAGTTTGCCTTGTTAATTATCAACTGTCTCTTTTGCGGGTCTGCTGGAAGAAATCTCTTCAGAGATAAGCTCGCCCTTTGTACATGTTTTCTAAATTTTCTGTATTTTTATGTCAGTCTGTACAATAAAGGTGTTATAATAATAATAATAATAAAGGTGTCGTGAAGGTGTCGTGAAGGTGTCGTGAAGGTGTCGTGAAGGTGTCGTGAAGGTGTCGTGAAGGTGTCGTGAAGGTGTCGTGAAGGTGTCGTGAAGGTGTCGTGAAGGTGTCGTATAGTTGTCGTATAGGTGTCGTGAAGGTGTCGTATAGGTGTCGTATAGGTGTCGTATAGGTGTCATATATGCGTCGTATAGTTGTCGTATAGGTGTCGTGAAGGTGTCGTATAGGTGTCGTGAAAGTGTCATGAAGGTGTCGTGAAGGTGTCGTGAAGGTGTCGTGAAGGTGTCGTGAAGATGTCGGGAAGGTGTCGTGGATTAACATCCAGCAAGTATCCTATACGTCTCTATGAGGTCACCACGTTGACGTCAAAGGAATTGAATATACAATGAACCAGAACCAAAATCTCAGAGGCCACTCTCTCAAAATTGATGGTAAATTTTGTACAAGCAACCCCCGGAAGCATTTTTTGCCGAACCGAATAGTTCGTGAGTGGAACAAATTGCCTGAGACTGTAATAAATGCGCCTTCAGTGAACTCTTTCAAAAATAGACTGGACTGGACATTTATTTAAAAACCTTAACAAGTGCAGTGATATACACGCATCAGCTTTGAGCTGCTAGTGTATCTTGACTATTATAAAACTGTAAATTTGAAAAAAGAATATTGTTTGTTTGTTTGTTTGTTTGTTTGGGTGTTTGTTTGTTCGAGTATCACGCAAAAACTACTGAACCGATTTTGATGAAACTTTTTTTGGTTGGTAGCGTAACATCTGACTTAAAATCTGGTATATAATTTATGCGGACGAAGTCGCGGGTAAAAGCTCGTATATAATAATAATAATAACAAGACTTGCGCTCTCAGACTATACGGTCGCCGAGGGTCGCGCGGCCCTTGGCTACAGCAGCGGGCGCAGCGGCGACGGTCGCCAACGACGGTTGCAGAGTGTCGCGCGACCGCTGTCGCGAGCTGTCGCAGACAACTGTCGCTCGTCTGTAAGCGCTCTAAGGATTTCTTCTTAGGATTGGACCGGCACTACTCAAATAATAGGATAGGATAACGAATAGGAGCTTTATCCGCGTCTGGTCTGTATTAACAGTAGGTAACAGGTAGGTAGGTTCTTTAGACTCATGAATCATGATGTTTTTGGTTTTGGTCAGAAAGTTCAAAAATAATGTTACCTACGTTTGGCAACGAAAAATCAATGCAATGAAAAGAAATGAAAAAATAAATACGTATCGTATACTTATTTTTTTCTAGCACCTAACTTTCCCGAAAGTAACTAACAGGAAGCTAGCATTTAAAGGTATGTAGGTATACCTAACTAAAGTACAAAATTTTTAGACAATTCGCCGAAAATATACGAAGTATGTTTCCTTCAAAAAAGGTGGCAACCATAGGTGAAAGACTTAGATGAAAGACTATTATTATCTATTCGTATGGCCATGAAGATTATTAAAAATAATCGTGACGTCACCTAACGCTCATTAGAAATACTGTAGTTAACATTAGAGCCAAATATAGTTTTGTCTTCAAATGAGTGCCAGTTGTTCAAATTTTAAATGTTGATTTTAGTTTTTCCTGTTGCTTATACAAATCTAAAACATATTATTTATCTTCGTTGAGCTGTGCCGGTCTCGTCTGTGCAACAATATAATTTAGATAGGTACTTAGATATCGATTTTGACTTTTGAACTTGAACCTACCACCACGTCGGAATTAAGTACTTACAGAAAAGGATACCTACACCTGTAGGGGCTTACTATTACTACTAAGTACTTTGTAATAATAGTGAACAAACTCGTCGTTTCAAGATGGCTCCGCAAATTAAATATACTAAGGTAAGATATCAATCTTCTATAAGTATATAAATAATGGAATTAGTCTTTGTTCACTTCAAGAAGCACACAATTATAAATAAACTAAATAATTATCTAAACTAAATCTAAACTATAATATAATATGCAAGAAGAACTTATAACTAACTTATAAATAATAATCTATACATAAGATATTAGGTATAATAAAATTATGAGCTTGGCGTGGATGCACATTCAAAGATATTTGAAAAAATACATATTTAAAAAACCCTCAACGCCAGAAACAAACATTTAAAAAGTAAAAAATTGTGTGCAAATGTATGTTTTACTTCTTAACTCACTGGAGTGCGATTTTTGAATCTCATTCGCTGATTTCAGCAGTTCAAAATGTCAAAATTACTGTGGACATACGCATTTCTACTGCTGATTTGACTTTCAAAAATCGTACTCTTGGAGTGCGATTTTTGAACATCATACGAGCGAATCGGCAGTAGAAAATGTCAAAATTACTATGGAGATTAATTATGCATCTTTCTACTGCCGATTCGCTCGTATGACGATGTTCAAAAATCGCACTTCTGAAGTATGATTTTTGAAAGTCAAATCAGCAGTAGAAAGATTCATATCTCCACAGTAATTTTGACATTTTCAACTGCTGAACTCAGCGAATGAGATTCAAAAATCGCACTCCTGGTCAGTAGCGTAGCGAGGGGAGGGGGCAAGGGGGGCAAATGCCCCGGGCGGCACTTTACTAGGGGCGGCAAAAGACAATGCGGGTTTAGTAGGTAAGGTTGGCGCCTTATTTTTCGCCGTTGTTTTTGGCGCGGCCAGCAACCAAACTTGAATATTTTAGTTCAAAATAAAGTAACAAACAAAACTTATTAACATGTATATCCAGAGTCAGTCCGGACGAAGATATAAAAGGCTTGAAGTTGAAAATATTACCATTACGTGCACTTCAAGCCTTTATATCTCAGTTCGGACTGAGTTCCGAGATATTTCTTATAACACGTGTTGTTTTTAACTTTATTCTGAACTATAATATAATATTCAAGTTTAAATAAATAAATAAAATAACGCTCACAGGCACATACATTGTAATGATTCCAAGTTAAGCGCTATAGGCTTTTTAATATGGAAACCATACAACAACGGCACGAACATGTAATATCCATGACCGAACCGGGATTCGAACCCAGGACCCTGGTTTGGCAGTCCGGCGTGGTAACCATTACACCAACCGGGTCGTCGTCGTTACACCAACCGTACTTTGATTGATGGCCGCGCTAAAAAATAAAAAGTCGCCATTTTTAGGCATAGGCTTTTGGGAAAAATATAGATTGATTGAGTTCTGTCTATAACTAATTCGTAGAGCAAAGAA
This sequence comes from Agonopterix subpropinquella, assembly GCA_922987775.1. NCBI lineage: Eukaryota > Metazoa > Arthropoda > Insecta > Lepidoptera > Depressariidae > Agonopterix > Agonopterix subpropinquella. The sequence goes on along the minus strand of OV277701.1, from coordinate 15,573,335 downwards.
AAGTCGTGCTCGCTCCGCTCGCTCTAAGTTTCTGTTTTAATTACCGTGCCTAGATATACATCATCATAAAGAGTTCTGACCACAGCTAAGACGTGGTGCTAAAAATATCGAGCTTGCTTCGCTAAATCCATATCTTTTACTTAGGCTACTTTGAACGTGTTCTGTAAGTAAAAAAGCTCTGGCTCTAACCGATTCGTATTGAGAAGAAAAGTCGAGCTCGCTTGGCTAGCTCTAAGTTTATATTTTTGCATGGATAAACTAAAAGATGTTGACCACAACCCGAATAAATGTACAAGAAAATTTCCGTTTTTTTTTGTGTAGGTCTTGTAATAAAGATAAGGGGGCGGCAAAATCGGTCTTTGCCCCGGGGGCGGCAGAAACCCACACTACGCCACTGCTCCTGAAGTGCGATTTTTTAAAATCATACGAGCGATTTGGCAGTAGAAAGATGCATAATCTCCATAGTAATTTTGACATTTTCTACTGCCAACTCGCTCGTATGATTTTCAAAAATCGCACTTCTGGTCAATTAATGCGTAGGGGACCGGTATGAAATGACCATTGATAGATTTTTTTTACAATCACTTGCGGTCCCCGACACATTAATTGACCTAAAAGTTATGCAACGGTTTACCCTAACGCCCAGATATCTAGGTAGGTAAGTAGTTAAATACCTAATTTTTCTTGATTAGGAATACCTCGGTAAGTAGGAACGAAAGATGCCTACTCGTGAGCCCTCTAGCCACGCATGTCGAAAAATAATTTTAGCAAAACGGATGTGTGATAGCTTATATTACTGCCAGATGCGAGAGAAAGAGATGGGGCGGCGCTAGCGCCTGGAACGAATCAAGCGAAAAAACAAACTTTATTTAATTGTGATTGTACTATTTATGTTAGTTCAATTCTGCTCTAATCAAAACTTAGATAATAGCAATCTCTTTTTTTTAAATCAAGTCTGATGTTTCTATTATTCACCGTTTAGCAGTTACAAGCGTTTATAGACAAAAACGGAGGCTACTTTGGCTTGTTTTTCTATCGAGAAAATTTGTCTTAATCGTGTTTTGGCTCTAATCAAAACTTCAATTATATGTTCAATTTACACATATCCGCAAATCATACTCCTACTGTTAGTACTTCATGATATATGGAGCTTTGAAGAAGCGGCGCTAGCGCCTGGAACGAATCAAGCGAAAAAACAAACTTTATTTAATTGTGATTCAATTCTGCTCTAATCAAAACTTAGATAATAGCAATCTCTTTTTTTTAAATCAAGTCTGATGTTTCTATTATTCACCGTTTAGCAGTTACAAGCGTTTATAGACAAAAACGGAGGCTACTTTGGCTTGTTTTTCTATCGAGAAAATTTGTCTTAATCGTGTTTTGGCTCTAATCAAAACTTCAATTATATGTTCAATTTACACATATCCGCAAATCATACTCCTACTGTTAGTACTTCATGATATATGGAGCTTTGAAGAATCCTATTTTTTTTACATAGCCCCTTAACTCTTTATACATAATCTGTAGGCCTACTATGAGTTTACACTTTAAGCACAGAATAAATACTGACTTAAGTAAACTACATTAAAACTACTTTAGTAAACTACAGTTAAAGTATTGAATTTCGTACAGCGCTCCTAGTGGTTACGTTGAGAACTAATTCAGTCATACAAAATTGCCGTCGCAACTATAGTACCTACCTAGTAACTTATTACTATTACTCATGGTTACTACTAATACTATTACTAATACTATTACTTATTACTCATGGTAGACCTACTGCGTTAAAATAGTAGGTACTTATGATTATAAGATATCTCATTGTTTTTATAAACTTTTTGTTTAGTAAAAATACTCGTTGTTTATGTTCAATCATACAGGCCAGCATATTTTTGTGTATTGTCATCGCCACATCCATATTCAACTCTGTTCGTTACAAGGCTAATATTTGGCAAGGTCGTATCGCGTCATGCATACATACGCTGCGTGTTTTTGTTTTTGCAGATTATGATTATGAGACTGAAGTGAGAATGGGAGTTTTTTTATTCAAATTATACATATGATTGTTGTTTTACTTTAGAGTTTGCACTATAATCACACAAAGTTTGACGCTTGTATTATATTACCGCTTTTACGATAGAGCAAAAACGAAAAAAACGGAATAAACTATGGAGGTGCTACTTGGGAATGTTCCTCCATTGAAAAGGGAAGTACTTCCGCCAGGCTAGGTGTGATGCCTGGGGACCGGCCGTGGTCCAACAGTTCTTAGTTGGACCTTGTATATGTATCGAATCTCTGTGATTATTTCTCTTGCGCGATTTATGTCTCGCATTCGATTGTGAACCTTATGTGTAGTAGGTTACGAGCTACGTATTTACGATGAGCGTTGTCTTTGTATGGAGCATATTTCCGCGAGCGACGGTATCGCCATCTGTTAGCATCTTTGCTATAACTTGTGGGTGTAATAGCTCCCCACAAAACTACCAAAGAGCTGAAAAAAACAACTGAAAACGACTGACTGCTGAGTGAAATCAACAAATCGAATTGGTAAATTTTTCTCGCTTGTCAGAATCAAGCTAGATATAAATGGCCGGCAAACTTCTTAAGCAAGGCCTTGAAAGGCATGTATAATTTGAAACTGAAACAGAAGAACAATGGCAGATTTGGACCCAGCCATTTTTACGAAAACTAAAAGCCATTCAGGACGGCGCGGCGGTCATAATTATTAAAAACAGAAAAAATTAAGGCATTTTTTAAAAAAACTTCCTCATCTCCAGAAGTCCGGATTCAAAAGTAGAAATTACTAGTAAAATAGACAAATCGTCAAAAAAGCAGTACAATAACGCAACCACGACAGCTATTTTCATCTTATGTTATCACTGAGGTATTTTTGGTCGTTACGGAACGTATTTTGGCTTGGTTGAACTGACAGTGTGTGTGATTTCGTTTTCTTCCATTATCATAATATGGTACGGTTATCGTGAATTTTCTTAAAATAAACACAATGAATGCGTAGAAGATTGAGTGCACTATCTATTAAGAAAGATTATGAGTTTCACACACTTGATATAAAAGATATCATAAGGAGAAATACCTTTCCCCAAACTTCTACAGATTACAACCAATTTACATTTTTGTTAGTTTTGATTCACTCTACACGTATTACTAAGTTTCATTAATGTATGGGACCTCTAAGTCTGGGTCTCATATTACATGGCCTTCCGCCATAATTCTTTGTATCCGAAAGCGCTTACTGCCCCCTCAACCTCTCGCTCGTCTTGCTACAGTAGTTGCCGTACGGTGCAAGATAAACATACATACATATATATAGATAAACACAAGATACACTGTGATTCGGCATTTTCGGATTTTACTAGATATTTTTGCTTTTAAAAGATGTTTTTTGTCATTGCACAGCTTTTTGTTTTGCCACAACAATCGTTGTAACGAGGTCTACTGGGTGCATCTGCCTGCGTAACATAACATGACAGAGGTGAGAGCGACACAGGAGTGCGATTTTTGAATCTCATTGGTTGAACTCAGCTGTTGAAAATGTATGGAGATACGAATCTTTCTACGGCTGATTTGACTTTCAAAAATCGCACTCCTGGAGTATGATTTTTGAAAGTCAAATCAGCAGTAGAAAGATGCATATCTCCACAGTAATTTTGACATTTTCAACTGCTGAACTCAGCGAATGAGATTCAAAAATCGCACTCCTGGTCACTTCTAAACGTCAAATTTGAGTGAGATACTATGGAGATAACCGCCAATTTGACGTTTAGAAGTGACTTTGTGTCGCTCTCACCTCTGTCATGTTACGCAAGCTGGAGTCATTGAGATGAGACCACCCAAGTACATTTTATTTGTTCTATTGGAGTATTTGTTGTTAATTTTGACCGAGCTACCTATTAACCAAAATGGACCACCATTTTTGCTGTTACCATTATTTGAGTTTTACTTATGTATGTTCAACCCAAATTATCTGAAGTGTCCATTAAGTATTTGCTATAGTTCCTCTAATTGTTCTGTTTCTTCTGCAAGAGCAGCAATGTCATCAAACCTAATGAAATGTATTTTCGACGGAACGGAGAACGTGTATCTATGCGTTTAGGGAGAGAGGTTGTTAGTTTGTTTGTTTGTTTGTTTGTGTGTGCAAAACGACTGTTCCCAGTTATCTCTGCAAGACGGCTAGACCAATTTAGATACGGTTTTCTGTAATGGTTTTTTTCCCGTTACTTTTGATCCCCTCTTTTTCTGAGTATATGTAATATTTTTCTTATTGCAGATTCAACGAATAGGTATATTAAAAATTAATGTAGAGAATTGGAGAGAGTATAGACACCCTTGTCTTATCTTTGCCGTACCCTTTTCATCCCCCACCTCTATTACTATAGTCAACCCCTGCTTCTTTCATAATTCTCATAATTCTTTCCCAATTTACCCTATCAAACGCCTTCTCTAGGTCTATGAATGCAATATGCGTTGCGAGGCCCAGGTCCATACCATATTAATATAGTCCATACGTCGATCTATTACCTACAAGTCTGAGCGTGAAGATGGCTTGAGCCCTTTTTTTTGCCTAAAACCAGTAAACTTATCAATTATGATTACCTATATTTGAATAATCTCCTACAACTTATCAGCAGACAATTTTTTTAAATGACGTGCATAGATAAAACTATCAAAGAAGTATAAGAACTCTTATCGAACAATTTCATTTATTGTTAGATTTGGGTGAGAACAGTGTCGAAACGATGGCTCCGCAAATAAAGTACACCAAGGTAATAAAATACTTACTAAATAGATAATCCAACCACTTATTTATAAAAATTATGATTATGAGCATCGCAATGGGGTTTATAAATGTTTAAATGCGGGCTGGCATAGTCGATTGATATATTTTCAAAATTGCATCATGAAACTTAAATATTTGGATTGGGTTAATACCTATACGTAGGTACAGATGAACAATAGATTCAGTTTATAGTCTGTCCAACATACTGTGATTATTTTTGAAAATGTTTGAGCCGTCAACCCTTGAATTTTTTTTCTTAATCACAGTGGCGTAGCGTGGGTTTCCGCCGCCCGGGGCAAAGACTGATTTTGCCGCCCCCTTACCTTACTTACACAAAAAATAACGGATCGAGCGAAGCGAGCTCGAAATTTTTTTGCATATCGATTCGGGTTGTGGTCAGACATCTTTTGGTTAATCTATGCAAAAATAGAAACTTAGAGCGAAAGAGCTCGACTTTTCTCGTCTATACGAATCGTTTAGAGCCAGAGATTTTTACGAACAAAAGATGTACAAAGTAGCCTAAGTAAAAGCTAGGTATGGATCGAGCGAAGCATGCTCGACATTTAATATGTCTTAGCTGTGGTCAGAACTCTTTAGGATTATAATATGTGTAGACACAGTAATTAAAACAAAAACAGAGCGAGCGAAGCGAGCTCAACTTTTTGTGCTCTACGAATTAGTTATAGACAGAGCTCAATCAATCTATATTTTTCCCCAATTTGCCGCCCCTAGTAAAGTGCCGCCCGGGGCATTTTCCCCCCCTGCCCCCCGCTCGCTACGCTACTGCTTAATCAGCGACCCCGAAAACCCCCGCATACAAATTTTCAGTTGATTCGGTCGGTGAACCTCTAAAAGTCCATAACACTATCTGTTATAGTTTCCGCGGGCCGTTGACCTTATCCGTTAAGAGTCGACCTTCTGAGGAAGTCAAAGTTTTCCTTGTATCACCAAAGCATCCATATGATGATCCCTTAATGTCACCCTTGTGCTGTATGGGGAACCCGCATCAATAGGAGGTATCTGGTCGATCCCCACTTTCGATAATAGATAGATACCCGGATAATTGTTCGCCGGGTTCCTCCCAACCAATGTATGGTAAAATAATTTCGAGAATCATAATAAGGATGCCGTCTCCTATCGGATAAGGTCAACGGCCCGCGGAAACTATGACAGATATGGACCTTGAACAAATGTCATAGAGGACCCTGGTCAGATTTGATTGGCGGTAAAAAATCCAAAATAGGCGAATCCAAGATGGCTACCATGCAAATTTCAAACGCCAAAGCAGCTTTTAGAGGTTCACCGAATCAACAGAAAATTTGTATCCGGGGGTTTTCGGGGTCGCTGATTAAGAAATTGTTTTCTTTTTATCTTCAACTTTCATGAGGGTTGCCATACTAATTTCATAATTTTTAATATGCTGTTACTTTCTTGGCCCTGTGGCTCTCAAAGGTTAAGTCCTATGACAAAAGTACAAACAACTTGTTTTGTAGGAAATTTTGTCAGGTTTAAATTGTACGTACAAAACTTTTCGATACGACTAATAGACTTCGAGATAGCTTTAGGTAAAAAATTTAATAACTATACCTTTTTCCCAAGATGGCGACTCGAGTGGCACTGATTTTGACGGGGACTTTTAGTATGTCCAATGGGAAGCCTCAATAAAAATGTATGTGATAATCTGTGTGATAATGATTCGTTTTCATTTGTCGAAAATTCGTCTAATCCGACTGGACTAAAACCAAAAAATGGCACATGTGTCTAATGTCACCTTTGTATGCATCAGTTATGCTCAGCTGTCATACATTGCCGCTGACATTCCAGTCTTTTCAAATGTATTCGGTCACAAAGCAGTAAACAACTAGGCATAAACTTAGTGGTCCCGTTAATAGCGCATATACGTCTTTGTTGTTTATAGAATGTCATTGATTCACATAATAAAATTCTGTCATGATATTGATTTAAAAAACAACGAGTTGCACTCCGGGAGTGCCGGCAGAAGTGAAAACAAAGAGATCTTACGCCTTACGAATGTCACGTGATCTTACGTCATCGTCTTACCAATTTTGTCTTACGAATTTTCAATCAGGGTGACGTCACGGTCCTGACGCGAGTTTAACATTTTTTACCCATCCCAAAAAGTGCACAACGCCGCTAAAGTAGTTTTCACTTCAAAAAATATTATTATGGCCCCCCTGATCGACAAGCGAGCATAAGCTTGCGGTAAAGATGCGATATACTTAAGAGAAGATTACTTACTACTCCACTCAAAGGCGTTAGGGGCGGTCCCTCCGAGGGTCCTGGGAGGAGGGCCTCCAAATCTCGAGAAGAGAAGTCCTTCTTAATTTACTCCAAAACAATGCCAAACTATGTTCAGTACCTAAATAAGAGGCAGTCCTAAGCATAGACATTAGTATGTCCTAAGACTGCAATTTAGAGTTTGGGCCCCATTTAATTGTGGCCCCGAAACTGAGTACGTGGTCAAAGAAAGTCAGAAATAGAGTTAAAATATAGACTACAGAAAATATTCAAGCTCCCTTCGATCGCTCAATCTTTTTGTTGTGGTTCTACACTCTGAAACTGAGCTCGTTCGCTCTAGCAATCATTTTTGTATACAAACAATAAGAAATATTGACATACGATTCAAATGTCTGAATTATTAGCCCGTTTAGTCATTTTACGGTTTGAGCCGGGACCAAGAACATTGTATATAGTATCCTATAGGTGGACCAAACTCTCGAATTTCGTGGAGAATGCAAAATAAACTCTTATTTTACGTAATAAGTATTAATTTCCTTCAATGTTGTTGTAGGCTGACAACCAAGCAAATGTGAGATAACCAGAATACTCGTGTGTCTCTTTCTAACGTGTTGCCAACTTATTAAGCTACCACTTTAGAATTTACTGTAACAAAAGATGTATGTAAATTAAAAAAATATTTTTGTTTTGAAAATTCCTAATTTAAAGTATATATTATTAGGTATTGATAATTTTTATTTGTTTTACACTAATTTTGTTCAATTTATGACAAAAATATTATTATGGCGGACATATTTGAAATTTGAAAAGTCATAAAATAACAAATTAAATTGTTGTGATAACTGATAATAACATTGTAAACCTTCGAAATGGTCAATTTTTGTTGTGTTACTGGATGCAAAAATGAAAAGACATCATTCATCAATGTATGGGCCGTCAGGCCAATTTGTGATACGCATGCATATGCATGTGATAGCTTTTATATACGCATTTTAATATAGACAAATATAATAAAAATACAAACCAATTGCTATAATAGCTACAAATAAAGTCGTTTCGTGTTACAAAATATTTAAAGTAATATGATGACAGCTCGAAGTAATTACAAATAGCGCAGTTAGCAATATAAAAAAGCGATCTTTACTGTAGTAAAACTTCTTGGTTAATGATAGCGTCATCAAGGAGGTGATACTACACATTACTTCCTTCCTTTATGGATAGCGCACTCTGAAATAATAAAGTACTCTTTGCTCTGAATTTTGCTCTGAAATGGCTCTGAATCAAAGAGTACTTTCTCTGAATTCCAGTGGAATTATCTGATGTTTTTGTTCGATTCGGCTGCGCTTTAGTTTTTCTGTGTTTTTCTGCTTTATACCTACTTATTAATGAAAGTGTGATACAGTCGTGCATGCTCGTTTAAGTGGATCGGTCTATTAGGTCTAACCTTCTTCGTGTTCTTTAGACGAATTTTGAGCTTAGCAATAAGTAGTTGGTGGTCACTACCGCAGTCAGCTCCAGGTCGCGTCTTCGAAACAAACACAGATGACCTCCATCTTTGACCCATCAGTATGTAGTCAATCTGATTTCTGTATTGACCATTTGGTGACGTCCAGGTGTATAGGCGTCTGGGGTGTTGTTGAAACCATGTATTCATGACGGTCAATTGATTCTCTGCGCAGAAATCCAAGAGCATCTCCCCCCGCTCGTTCCTGTTACCCAGTCCATATCTGCCCACTATATTCCTGATGTGGTCGTCGCTATCCGTTTTACCAATCTTGGCATTGAAATCACCTAGTATTATCACTGGTTCTTTCTTTGGGATAGTTTTAAGAGTCCCTTCCAACCTGCCGTAGAAATCAGATATCGCTTCTTCGGTCGACTTCGATATAGGTGCGTAGACAGCATACACCTGGCCCAAGATCGAGCGGCCTGGAGAGCTGTGGTGGCGCAAGCGGCCCACAATGGTCACGTCCCTCAGCCATGAGGTTACGACAAAGAAGAAGAGATACAGTCGTAGGAAGATAGCATTTGTGTTATTATTGTAGCAGTGTTAGTGGTAAAAGGACTGTGGGGTGTCGTGCATTGCATACAAATGCATACTGAAGGTAGGTACATGGGTTGGGCACGATAGCAGACAAATATTGAGCCTCTTGCTGCATATATCTGGATGATAAATAATTGTTAAAGAAGATGTGGAAAATGAATAATAATTATGTTTTTTAATCAAATACTGTTTTATTTCACCATTTACCTATACTAAAGGCTCCCCCACACAGTTGCGATTTTATCGAGCAATAATATCCCGGCGACTTTGTGACCGCGTCGCATGTCCTACTCCTACCACACAGGTGCGATTTTGCGATCAGCGTCACGCGTCCGCCCCACCATTGAGAATGATTAACTATCTGAGATAGACATACTTTTGGTAACTGTCGCTAGAAAGGCTTTCCTAAAAAGAAAGAGTTCCCTCATATGGAGACATTCCTGGCTTTAGGACCAGATCTTGGTTTAAATATTAGTTTTGCTATTAAACCCAATCGTGTTCAAAAAATTTGAAGCCAATGCTGTACTGAAAATAAAAATTGTAAAATCGCAGCGATATTATCGCTCGATGAAATCGCACCTGTGTGAGGGGCCTTAATAGAGAATTAGAGAAATAAAACCTAAAAAAAATTATGTCAATGTCAAGTGGTCAATGTCAAAATATGTCAATCAATTTATTGTCAAGGCCTTCTTTTTTCAAAAAGTTTGACTACTTGTTCTGTGCTTTTTTCGCCATTTTTTCACATTTCGTAACTAAAATATCCAAATTCAATTCAAGATATCTCGTTTGTACCATAAAATATAACGTTGAAATAATTAGTTTTAGTAATATGAGTATGCGAACTATTATTCCCATATTTTTATAACGCTGTAGAAAAAGTTGGTAGTACAAAAATGGCCCGAGTTGGTGGTTGTCTTTTACCCTGGCTGTGGGTTTTCTTTCCACAGGTTAGATATTTTATTGTTTCGCTAAACTTTTCTTAACTAGGGTGACCATACTTCCATTTTGTATTTTTAAAACAATTTTGAAAATTTTGCACCGTGCAACTCTTTTAGTAATTAGGGTATGTGTGTCCGTGCGGTGGGTTGACATCGGGTTCAGTAAATTTTATTTTGAAGAAAGAATCATATGTCGAAACCAAGATAATTCAATGCTCGATTCTAAACAAAAAACTTTCTAGTTTTGCGATAATTCATTAACACGTTGTATTATTTTTGCGGATGAACGAGAACAGTCGTGGGTAAACTCAAAATTAATTTTATATATATATATATATTTTTAGTCTGAGTTTACCCCTAAAAACATTTTCAGAATAAAAAGATAATATTGAATCCTCAACGAGATGCTTGAATAAATGCAAATGCATATTAGGTATCCCGTCAAATTTGAGAATGAATGGACTCCCTAGTTAGAAAGGGACACACGATTTAGGTAATCTCACTTGCCCCGGTGCCAGCACCGTAGTGTACAATCTAGTAACTATACAAAATTTTTGGCCGGGACTAATTACTAATTGAATTTTTTTTTACTATAATATTGAGGAGCCAATTTGAGGTTGCAAATATGCCAAAATAAAAAAAAAATCACGTCAGCAACTGTAGCAATTTTAAAATTTAGATATTATCTCATTCTAAAAAGCATGACGATACATTTTTTTTGCACATATTTACCATTATACGTATCAAACATGGTGTACCTAAATGTTTTTGTTTACTCAGAAGGTTTTGAAAAATACATTCGTATTTTCTAATAAATACCTCATTTTTTAAATTTTAATGCCTATTTTATTGCTCAAAAATAATGTATATTATTAAATCTAATTCAAATGAGTGCATTGGTATTAATATTATTAATTTAAAAGCCTTCTGGGACACACAATTTTGATTTCTATGTTGCGTAGCAATTTTTTTTTTTTAATTTGGCTTAGGATAGTATTTTTGTCACTAAATGGTCCTGGTTACAGTTTAAAAGTCCAATTAAGGCTGAGTATTAGTAGAACAAGCCTCTCTTTCTAACAAGCAAACTTTCGCAATTAGCCATCCCGCTTCAATTGAAAGCAAGATCGCAAAAAAACGAATTTTTCATCAATATCTTTTCTCTTGGGTGTTTAGGGAAAAATCCATCGGTTAGAAGCCCTGCTATAATTATTTACCTTTCAAATGATGGTATATTCAGAAGAAATGGTGTAGTGTGATTCTTGTAAAACTGGTTATAAATCTGAAATCGAGCTTACTTTGCTCCTCTTTTCTATCGAGAAAATTTAATAGAAACGTGTTTTCAACGGTTAGATGCCCTGCAGAAAGAACGTATCTACACTGTTATGTGAACTATATATATTAAATGTAATAATTTGGTTCTCAAAAATCGGTTCGAAAACAGACAAAATAGGTATGACCCCCTCTTAATAATTACTCCCTACCCCGCCTAACAAAACTCCGTAAAATGTCTGGCCTATATCACTTCATCATATAAGAATGTCATTTGCGTTGTTTCTCATTCTTACATAAGTATACTCAATAGATAAGGTGGTCGTACGGTTATGATAAAGAATACTTTATTGAGTTTATAAACTCGAACTTGGCCCTACGATACGACAAGATTATGAGGATTGTGATTGTGAAGCTAGCAGTTTTCAAACAAAAACAGAAAATGTTTTTAACTTTCCTTTCACCTTAAGAGTCCTTTTCCCTAAAGGTAATGAATGATGATAAGGTTGTGATGAATTAAGTTGTGATGAGGACCCTCGTCACAATATTAAAGATTTCTCAATACAGAAAGCCTAAATTACAAAAGTGTTACTTCAATATACTACAAAATCTAAAGCTATTTTTATACAATACTTTTATAGGTTCTATACACATAACTTTTAGGAATATCAATATAAATGTACCTAGTAAGAAAACTGTATTCATGCAAATAAATTACATTTCTTTTCTATTCTACAGTAAATACTTAGATTTGACAAAATCAAATCATTCGACATACTCGAAACCCAATAAATATAGATTTCTGTAAGGTTTTTCTTTTGGTGGGGTCGGAACATAATCTTTATTATTATTGTTAAATCCCCAAATAGGGAACAAGCAAGGAGATTGATTGATTGATTGTTAAATCATTTTTTTTTTGTGAGATTTAAGATTGACGTATTTATTGGACGGTGTTCGAACCTTACCCGAAATTTTGTAGGTAATAACATTTAAGTTACCTACCGACACTTCTGTCGATTCCTTCTAAAGCTCTTCAATCTCTGCGTCTGGACGTTTTCAAATTTAATTATAACAAGCGTCTGACAAATGTTTTTATTGTACTTTATAGATCTTCATCGACAACGAGTGGGTGGACGCCAAGAGCGGCAAAACATTCGACACTTACTATCCTCACGATGTGTCTGTCATCGCTAAAGTCGCCGAAGGAGACAAGGTAAGAGAAATACGAATACCTACAAGTTGTGTGGGATGGGTGGCCTGTGTGGCTGATGTGGCTGTGTGGCTGATGTGGCCTGGTTCGGTAGACCTATCAGGGCGCTTCGCAGTCACTGGTGTGGTCCCCCCATAGATAGTCCGCAGCATCATGTCTTATGGTATTTTGCTGTGTGTGGGGCCGTGCTACAGATGTTGAGGCTATCTTTATCCTTCAAAAGCGGGCAATTCGAGCCATTTATAATCTGCGTTGTCGAGACTCACTACGAGATCTTTTTAAAGATATCAGTATTTTGACTTTCTACAGTCAATATATTTACGAAAATATTTTATATGTTCGGAAAAATTTGTCTTTCCCAAAAACAGTGACGTTCATAACTACAATACAAGAAATAAAAATAAATTTGTATTCCCACATTTTCGACTCAGTAAAGTCAAACACATCTTTCATGGGGCACTGTAAGTATACGCTTTTATAATAAGAAGTTTTTACCCGCGACTTCGTTCGCATAAATTATATACCAGATTTTAAGTCAGATGTTACGCTACCAAACAAAAAAAGTTTCATCAAAATCGGTTCAGTAGTTTTTGCGTGATACTCGAACAAACAAACACCCAAACAAACAAACAAACAAACAAACTACATTCTTTTTTCAAATTTAACAGTTTTATAATAGTCAAGATTCCAGAAGATATTCTAAACTTACCAAATAAAAAGTTTTAGTCATGTTAAACAAGTCCTCTGTAAAAAAGGTTACTATAAACTCGGTGATTATTTGAATGACCAAAATGTGTCTTGACAATTTTACACTATGTAATGCAATATTGTATTTTAATTGTACTTTGTACATTTTGTTTTGTTTAAAAGATGTGTGTTGTAGACAATGTTGTAGAGTTTCTGGCCGCATCTTCTCTCAACGGAACACCTTCCGACGCGGTGATAGAGTCAAATAATGACGTCAAAAGTAGGGATGCAACGATTCGGCCATTACGATTACGATTACGATATTAATCGTTATTTATTACGATAACCGATGCATTACGATTATTTAAACAAATTTAGTTGAGATTATCCTCAGAATGAGTTCTCATAGTGTTTCTTTGCATTCTAATGAAAGTTAAATCATTAAAAAAGAATTTTAGAAAAGTCAAAAGATTTTGTAACTTTTTCTACTAATTTGAGATCGAATTCAAGTGTTTCTCTTGGTCAGGATTCTGATTTTTGGATGCGTAGAGGCTTGCTTTGAAAAACACAATATGGAACATGATTCTATATAATCTCATTAATCAAGCGATATCTCATCCGATTTACGTGGGAGATTAATCTTTTAAAATGTGGATGAGATATCGCGAGAACGAAAATGTATTAATACTTCAAACCGAAAATCAAATCATAGACCTCAGTAGAATTTAACAAAATAATAAAATGAGTCAAATGTGACCAAAAAAATGTCAGATTTAGCTCAAAATGAGCTAAAATGGCAGCGAGAGATCCGATTTTTTTAAGGTTGTTTTTCGGGTCTGGTATTTGTCAACAAGTCCAATCCCATTGAAGTTTTCAATTCGATTTAATAATCGTACGATTCTTACTACGGTGCATTGCATCGTTATTAATCGTGATTATTACGATTACAGATGCAAAACGATGCACCGCTTCGTAATCGTTGCATCCCTAGTCAAAAGCTATCTATACAATATTAAATTGAAAAAAATGAATGAATTTTGTATAAGCAGTCGATGCTCCCTGAGTAATGCTGTATTTGTCAATTCGAAAAGAGAAGTGATGTGGTTTTTCTCGATATTTATTTTAATTAATAAAACTGAAGAAAAACGAATCCAAAGTCACCCCTTTTTTAACCGACTTCAAAAAAGGAGGAGGTTTCTCAGTTCGACTGTTGTTCGATATATATTTTTTATGTGTGTTCGCGGATAACTTCGTCGTTTATGAACCGATTTTGATGATTCTTTTTTTGTTGGAAAGGAGATGTCCCGAGGGTGGTACCACGATAAGGAAACCAGGATCTGATCATGGCATCCCAGAGAAATCGAGGGGAACCTTCGAAAATTGTAGTGCCGACTAGTGCGTTTGTTAATTTAAAGCACTCCTATTAAATGGAACTAATGAATTCACCACTGAAAATTGTGAAATAAACAAAATTTTAACAAAAAATTAAAACCGCCTTCAAAAAACTAAAAATTAAAAAATAATATTGCAGCCTATGACTTTTTCGTTCGCATCATAAGAACATTAATTTGTTTTATAGAAGTCTGTGTCAAGCCAAGCCAAAAAATGCAAGCCCTGTCGCGAATCGTACCGGCTTGACAGCGACTTCAATAAAACAAATTAATGTTCTTGTGATGCGAACGAAAAAGTCATAGGCTGCAATATTATTTTTTTTAACTTTTTAGTTTTTTGAAGGCGGTTTTATTTTTTTCCAGTTGTACATAATCGTTTTACTCTTACATTGTTGATCAGAAGAATATGATTTACAATATTCCTTACAATACATTATGGAATATGTGGTTTTCTTATTCCTAATTCATAAAAAATCATACAGGTTTTCAAAGAAAACGGAAATTTCTGATCGGAGCCACGCAATTGAAGCGATCGGAATTCGTAAAAAAAATCTGCATGTCTCATATCATAGTCATAGTCGAGTAGGCATTGCAATTTTAGTTATGGAAAAGCTGTTTTTTTTTTGCTTTTTCAGCTTTGCTCCCGTAGTAAAAGTTGTTCAGTTTGATGGTCTGAATCACCCCTGAAAGTTTCGTAACGGTAAAAAAAATCTCCCGTGTAATTATCATAGATTTTTATCTCATGTCTCAGGCTGATATTGACTTAGCGGTGAGCGCCGCTCAGCGCGCATTCCACCGCAACTCAGAATGGAGGCAGATGGACGCTTCGAAGCGGCGGGAGCTGCTCACCAAGTTCGCTGACCTCGTCGCCAGGGACGCTGACTACCTCGCAGAGCTGGAGTCCTACAACAATGGAATGGTTCTCACGTTCGCCAAATATATCATAAACGGCGCACCATCAAACATACGGTATTTGGCTAGTTTGGCAGACAAATATCATGGGGACACCGTACCATCAGGTAATTATATATATATTTACTTATTGTCTTTATTAGCCTCTATATGTCTCCAAAACTGAGGCATTAGCTTGACTTCATATCGTGGTGAGGGTCATGCTCATGCGTGCCTAATGCGTTTTGACAAGGTTTTGACGGACAGCCCATTCGCAACAGAATTTATTCTTCAGTGTAGTGTATGCAGGTTTGCTCACGATGTTTTTCTTCACCCAAGTTTTAGGCCCACCACACACATACGGAATTGCAATCCGGAATTCCGAATCAGGTTTGTGATTTTGTATGGATTTGATACCTCCGCAATTGCGAACGGAATTATGGAGAGGGGAAATTCATACGAAATCGTAATCCTGATTCGGAATAAAATTTTCTTATACGGGTGTACGGGTCAGCTCTCCGAATACTTAAACGATGAACTCAGACCATCAAACTGAACAAATTTTAATATGGAGCGTACCCCAGGAAACGCGAAAGAAAATCAGCTGTTTCATTAAATCGGGCGGGTACCGACGGCAGTTTAGTATGAAACAGTTGATATTATGTTTCCTAAGAGGCTCTATGGTGAAAGTTATTTAATGTCTGAGTTAACCGTTTCAGTATTCGAAGAGCTGTCCCTTATACCCTGTATTATAAGAAAGTAACGTAGAGGCTACAGGTTTAATTCTGATATTCTCAGATTTCTCATTTTTTTCTCCTTTATTATTGAATGAAACACTTTTACTGTTTGTTATAGATGGCAACACGTTCTCTTATACTCTGAAGCAGCCGGTGGGTGTGTGTGGACTCATTTTGCCCTGGAACGTTCCTGTTTTGATGTTCATCAACAAAATCGTCTCTGCTTTGGCTGCCGGTAATTTCAAACTCAATATATATACAATGTCTTGCCTAGTTTGTGTTTGTGACTAAAACATAAATAAAAATCGGTCAAGTGCGAGTCGGGCTACTCGCGAACCGAGGCCGAGGGTTCCGTACCAGACCACCACATCAAAATATTAACATTAAAAAAAAATTTTACTCCGGGACCTTTAGCACGAGACCGACTCACACTTGGCCGGTTTTTATTATTTGTTGTTATACTGTAGAGTTTGTTCTATAATCACACCAAGTTTGACGCTTGTATGTGTTACCGTTTTTACCATAGAACGAGAAGAAAAAACGTTAATAAAAACTAGATTCTTGGTGAGAACCTTCCTTAATTTTTAACTTTTTCACATTTTTATTAATTTGTTAACAAATCCGCCGTAATAAGGCACATTCTGTGAAAATTTCAACTATCTAGCTCTTTCGTTTAAAAAGTTAGAACCCTAAATAGGTAGGACAGATGGACGGACGGACTGACGGACGGATGATGGACGGACAACGTAGGCTTAGTAATAGGGTTCCGTCTTCACCCTTTGGGTACGGAACCCTAAAAAAAATTAAGGGTGTATTCAGACAATGAAACTAAACAACTATTCCTAGGGAACATAGGTTGAAAAACGAGAAATTTTCGAATATCTCGACATTCGGGACTCGGTCCAGAAGGTTGATTCCTAGCAAAGCTCTTTCCATTGCTCTTTGTACGACAATGAATTCGTGCACTGCGTCCTTAGTCAGAGTCCATGTTTCGACACCATACCGAATGCGGCCTGATCACCTTTTCCTATCTTTGCGGGCAAAAAGATAAACAATGACCGAGATAAATATACTTTTCGCTGTAGTGAGGTGAAAAGTTGTGTGTTCGCTCGGCAGCAAAGTTATTCTGCGTCTCGTACTTTTGAAACCTTCGCTCCGCTCAGGTTTCTATATTTGAACCACTCGACGTAAGTACTCGCGCCAAAAAGCAACTTTGCAGCCTTGCATAACAAATAACTATTGTCAACCAACTCAATGGACAGTTCGCAACATTAATGCTGGGAACGTCTATGGTGTTTTGAGCCATCATTTTGGTCTTGGACATGTTCATCTTCAGGCCCATTCATGGATGCTTCGTGCAACTTTGTGTGCATACACTTTTTTTTTGTAATTAAAAACATGGAGTGTACGTACAATTTCTAAATAGGTAGGTACAACAATTTTTTCCATTGAATGTTGACAATGTTTGTATGATTGTGGTGCAGGATGCACGGTGGTAGTGAAGCCGGCGGAGCAGACGCCGCTGACGGCGCTCGCGCTGGCGGCGCTGCTGGCCGAGGCCGGGGTGCCTCGAGGAGTCGTCAACGTCGTGCCCGGCTTCGGCGTCGGCGCAGGCACTGCCCTCACCCACCACCCACAAGTCGCCAAGATATCCTTCACCGGATCTGTGGAGGTATGTTGTATGTCAGGATGCACGGTGGTTGTGAAGCCGGTGGAGCAGGTAGAAACGATAAGGAATTGATAACTACCGTTGAAAAGACGGGGAAAAAAAAAACGTATTTTTTATTTATTATTTCCGAATTAATATTTCTTTCAACTCTGGTAGGTCGGCAAGCTGATTCAGCAGGCGGCTGGAGTAAACAACCTGAAGCGAGTCACTTTGGAGCTCGGCGGCAAGAGTCCGCTCGTCATTATGAATGACGCTGACTGTAAGTTACTATAGTAAATCTATAGTTTTAACATAGCGTAGGCTTACGGTGGTTTTCATCATCATTCTCTTGCCCATATTCCCATTATTTGGAGTCGGCGCAGTAAGTACCTATATCATCCTCTTTCATTCATCTCAAAAAACCTGTAGCTTTAAAAAAGACGTTTGAAGCTTTGAATCGACCGTTATCTAAAATACTACAACCCTTATAGTTTAAAAATTGACGCTCTGTCATGTAAAAAGTTGTAACCCAAAAAATTTTAATTTTAAGAAAAAATGCTTCACAACTTGCCAATTCATGTAAGAACATGACATTCTCTTTACATTGGCAATTTTAATTGAGACTGGCTAACGAATAAACCTTGATGAGCTGAGCGCGCTCCATTATATGGAGGTTTCCACACTTCCAGTCTCTGGCTCAGTCAACGCCATTCCTTTACTTAAAAACTTGACTTTGAAAGCTACTCTCTGTCTTATGTTCATACTTGTGTATGTACTCTGTCGGTGTCAATTTCTGTGTTTAAAAAATACTTAAGTAAAAAAAAAATCAAGGACATTCTTTAAAAAAAATTAGATGAAATATAAAATTTCTCTTTTTTACAGTAAACATTGCAGTTCCTCTGGCCGCAATGGGAATATTTAGTCACTCTGGTCAAATCTGTGTTGCCGCATCTAGGTTGTATGTACAATCCGGTATCTACGATGAGTTCGTGAAGCGAGCGGTTCAGCATGCAAAGGGGATCAAGGTTGGGAACCCAGCTGCACCGGACACACAGCAGGGACCACAGGTAAAAACATAAACCAGTTTACCGACAAATCTCACAACGACACTTTAACGCGAAGTACCAACAAGAATTGCTCGTAAATATACTTTGGTGTAAAATAAATATAGCTACAATCTATAGACTTTTTTTTTCTGTGTGTGAGGTGGGGGACAAGGATACTCATAAGTATACGATTTACTAGTATGACCTCCGGTCATCCATGCACAAATTATAATTTTAAAATTTTAAAAATGTATTTTTACAGACAGACGAAGCTACGCTGTCGAAGATCTTGGAGTACGTGGAAAAGGGCAAGAAAGATGGAGCCAAGTTGTTGACGGGAGGGAACCGAATTGGTACTACAGGTTATTACGTTGAGCCTACCGTATTCTCTGATGTCACCGACGATATGATTATCGCAAAGGAAGAGGTATGCTATACTGAATAAGCGATGTATCGTCACAAGGAGATTCCATTCTATAGTGTATTAGTTTTTGTATGCTTTGTTCTTGATTGGAACTCATGCTGAAATCGACTTGATTTGTGTATGCAAAAGCCCTCATATTTTCGAGTTGTTACCTTTGCAGTGATTTCTCGCTGCATCGAATTCTCTCTGCAGACTTGGTTTTAGTAAAAGCTCAGTTTCAGAGCGAAGAAACAAAAAAAAACAATATTAACGAGCGAAGCGACCTCGAAATTTTGCTATAGTACATCTATCTTTCTATCTGTAACGTCACGCCTCTTTCCCAGTGGGGTAGGCAGAGACCAGGGCGCGCCACTTACTACGATTCTTACATACCTCTTTTGCCCCATGCCCGTCGGTTTCGAGTACTCCGCACCTCCCCTTTTTGTATGTACGCTAGTAATATATATGTCTTTGGACGCAACTGATTTGATCAGCATACGTCCTACGAGGGCGCCCTCTGCCGACACTTCCACTCATATTTGCAACATATATCTCTTTCGTACATCTGCTGTCATACGAGTACCTTCAGTACCTTTCTCTATTCTTGTCACAACATCTTCTTTCAATTTACTTCTATTATTGACTATTGTGGACAACTGAATACTGGCACGATGCTTAATACGATTTATACCTATTACAGATCTTCGGTCCAGTGCAAAGTATTCTGAAGTTCGACACCCTGGAGGAGGTGATCGACAGAGCCAATAACACTGTGTACGGGCTTGCCGCTGGTATCGTCACTACTAATTTGGATAATGCGCTGCAGTTCAGCAAATACGTCGAAGCTGGCACTGTTTGGTAAGGATTTTTTTGTAAAGCAATTTTTAATGATAATAATTTAATTGACAGTTATTATTGTTGCATTATTTTATCATCGCACTTACATATTTTTGCAGCATATGGGTAGTACTGCTACCTACCTAGTATCTTTAGGAAACACGAAAAAAAAATCTGCTATCCCATACAAAACTGCTGTACCAACCCGACTAAAATGTATAGGACAGCTGATTTTTTTTCGCTTTTTCAATGTTCGTTCCATAATAAAAGTTGTTCTTCAGTTTGATGGTACCCTGTTTATTATCTAGCGCATTTAATTTTAGACCCTGTATATCCAAACCCATATCCAAGATTAGTTATTTTGGATCTTTATGATAGTTTGTAATAATAATGTAACAATAATAATGAATACTTTTAATCATAATGATTTTCCAGATACCTATATAATAACGTATTTTTTGTTTAGGGTAAACCAGTACCTGGTTGGTTCGCCACAAAACGCCTTTGGAGGTTTCAAGAATTCAGGAATCGGCCGTGAGAAGTAAGTGTCTTTTTAAAGTCTTTTCTACTTGTATTTAGAATTATCTAGGTAGAATCATTAGGTATTAAACTAAATTCGATTAACATTAAATTCTAAGATATTAACAATGAATTCATCAAAGTTCGATCTATTTAAACATTATGTGACTGTTTATCTGAATTCAATATTTTCTTTTACAGTGCAAAGGATGCATTGGAGCCTTATTTGGAAGTGAAAACAGTGTCGATCAATCTACCTAAGAAATTTTAAAATAGTACCAGCGATTATTTGAACTAAACATCAATAAAATGTGCAATAAAATGTTCCCAAAAATATTGAATTTGTTTTCATATAAGCAACATAATAAGGTTAAAAATCTATATAGTTGGCGAAACTTAACAAACGCATTTGGTATCTGTTACTAAATAAAATTGCGTGATAATGACCCGCCGCCTGATCATATGATTCTGAGGTCCAATGTCCGCCCGCTGCGTACGATACGTACGATAGTAATAATTTTGTTAATCATCAATACCATCTATAAACATTGATAATGCAATCTTTTATCATAAACAAGTTCCCTGGTTCAGTATCGCCAAATAATTTAAAATAACCATAATATATGTAATATTTGAAACTCAAGTAGGTTAGGTACCTACTACTAGCATACCGTACTACTGCCTATACATTACAGAGAAGGAAACAAAAACTATTTATGGTTTAAAGATAGATCTTATCGCTTAAAAGCGAGATTCTTCGAGACAACTTTGGGTTGGAGCAGAGGAAATATAGGAACCGATCTAAGCTTCAACATAAAATTGAAACCTAGAATGTAATATAGTTCTCTGAATCAACCGAGCCTGAGCCACAGCCCGGACAGTGCATAGAAAAAATTGAAATTGACAAGATGACGTCAGCACATGCGAAACCAAAGAAAGTACCAGTGCGAGGTAACCAGAGGGCGATAGAGGGGGTGAGGTAAAAAGTTGGTGGGAGGAAGGGAGTGTCCGTACTTGTATCTAGTAATAGATATACTCTTTCTTATACTGTGCCTGGGCAGAGTCTGAGCTCTGAGTAAATCCATAGATTCCTTTAAGATTTTAGTCGGGCAAAAACAATGGAAGAATGGTCAATAGTATATTTGCGTTCACTGATAGTATATAATATACCATAAGAAAAGTAATAATAGTACACTTCCGGTATACTAACTACTAACACACACACAGTAGGTCATTATTCTTATGACTATACCATCCAAGCTAAAAACGTTTTCGCTTTTTGAATGGAAATCGCCAGTTTTCATGTGGTTGTATTTTCATTGTTTTTAAACCAACTGTATATATCTTTAGAAACTTTTATCAGACTGAACAACTTTTTTATGAGACCAATGTCAAAATTTGCTGCTTCTTACAGAACTGCAATCCTACTCGACCTACTTTTTCATACAACATTTTCAAAGCTTACGCTTATTTATCTTTGATACGCGACGCGACGTCTAGATTTTCTAAACTATTTTTACATATATAAAATATTACTTTTATTAATTCCGTCTACGCGGATTGTGCGTCAAACGTTTGCATGGACTGAAACCACCTTATAGTATAAGAGATAAGTGTACTTTTTGCAACCATCAGCAGCAAGGCTGATTCAGTGTTTATGGGGTGTAGAGCTTTTCTGTGATGGGGATGGACCAGGTCTGCCTGCGTATGTATGCATGAAAGCAACCAATAAATGAATATGAATATGAATAACTCCAGTCGGTTTAGGAGTTACTGATGATTAAAGGTCTGTAAAAAATTAACGATCAGCTGCACGGCTGATCGTATGATATTGTTATAGTATGCACTGTAGCTATGTGAATAGTACAAAAACTGTCAAGTTCTTTCAGTCGGTTTCGGAGATACAGCCAGTCAAAGCTCCGACCTTTGAACGGCTGTATCTCCTAAAACGACCCATGAACCATGTCAGTTTTTGTACTCTTCACATAACTACAGTGCATACTACAACAATACCATACGATCAGCCTTGCAGATGATCGTTAATTTTTTACAGACCTTTCATCATCAGTAACTCCTAAACCGACTGGAGTTATGCAGGCAGACCTGGTCCATCCCCATCACAGAAAAGCTCTACACCCCATAAACACTGAATCAGCCTTGCTGCTGATGGTTGCAAAAAGTACACTTATCTCTCGGAATATTAAGGGGTAATTGTACCCATATTACTGAACAACTTTCCCTCAACTTTTCATACTAAATTCAATCAGCTGATCGATCGTTTGTATGAAGAGTTTTTTTTTGCGTATTCCTTTATGTTCCTTGGAGGAAAGTTGTTCAGTATCATGAGTACAATGAACAATCACCCATTAAAGTAGGTACATAGTTATCGCGGTGCACGCTAGAGGTGTATTATTTATTATACAATAGATTTAGGTCCGATACACTATATTATATTTAGTAATCTCAAAGGTGAATCTATTCTATAGGTACCAATACATTAATAATTCATAATTTTAGTGGTTCAAAAATGGTTTGGTTGGTTAGTTACTGCTGACCTGATTTCATAGAATTTTTCTGTGTGTGTAGAAGCGATGTTATTCATGACAGGTAGATGTTTAGAATTGATAAAGGATTTGGGACTTCGGTACCTATAGGACAGCCTATCAGGTACCGAAGTCCCAAATCCTTTATCAACTGCCTGAACTTCTACCTGTCATCATCAGTCTATAGAGACTGATGATGATAAAATATTTATCATCCTGAAACCCTAATAATTCTGAAAGCCTTGCTGTTCTTGCAACCTTAAAATAAGGTGATTATAGAAAGATTTCGTACCACTCCGAAAGAAAGTCAGGTCCTGAGTTTATGTATTTATATAACATACGTAAGTATTTAGGTATGTGTAAAAATAAACATGCTACAGCCGCTATCTGTCATATAATAATAATAATTTAAACAGTTTGTTTCGCGTTGCGCGAACGCACGCACGAACCATTATGGACTAACAAAATATGGACAATCGTGACAATTATTTTTTATGGGTTTTGACAGAATTAACATAAATGCGCTGTTGCTGTTGCTGTTGTGATCTGTGCCTTGCAGTGACACATACGAGCATAGGCAGATGATGATTTATTGTGGAATAACTGATAAAAAACCGGCTGCAATCGCTATCTGCTCAAACAAACACTAAAATTACGTACCTAATATACTGTTTGACCTTGTTCAACATGACTTGCAATATCATTATAGAGGTGCAGAGGTGGTCAAATAGTCTATAGATAGTAAAAAGCATAAATATTTAAATATTTAAGTAACCAGTGGCCTCGATTCGGAGTGTACCACGACTAAACTAAACTAAATGTATTCCTGTCACTTTCTAAAATAAGATTAAGAAAAGAGACAGAAAACCAACAGCTGACTTTAGTGCTGTCAAAGTGACGTTAAACGCCCAAAAACGACTTAAATAAGATGGCGTACATTATGATGGCATCTTATTTTGCGCATTTAACGTCACTTTGACAGCACTAAAGTCAGCTGTTGGTTTTCTGTCTCTTTTCTTAATCTTATTTTAGAAAGTGACAGGAATACATTTAGTTTAGTTTAGTCGTGGTACACTCCGAATCGAGGCCACTATATACCTACCACGCGGCACGAAACTCTTGCGCTCAAATGAGTGAATTTTGACGAAAATAGTGCATAGTGTCTTGTACATACGGCCAGCGCATTCAAGGTCAGCGCTAGAGATTCGTGCCGCGACTTATACCTACTGCTGCTCGAAGACTTAGCATGCTGAAATAGCAGACGGCCTGCTAATTAGCCGGCGCGGGCGGCCATAGCGTCACATGGCACAGAAAAATAGTGGAAGTCGATTACTTGATGTAACATTATTGTCTCCATAATTGAATGGAATAAATTACCACCCCGTATCGATACAGGTGTAAAGGTGCCCATAACGCTAGCAGCGTTGCCGCGTTGCTATGACTATCCTATGCACCAGGAATGACCTGGAGCTGAGGTCACATTTCCTCTTCC
This sequence comes from Agonopterix subpropinquella, assembly GCA_922987775.1. Lineage (NCBI taxonomy): Eukaryota > Metazoa > Arthropoda > Insecta > Lepidoptera > Depressariidae > Agonopterix > Agonopterix subpropinquella. The sequence goes on along the minus strand of OV277701.1, from coordinate 15,548,623 downwards.
GAAGTCGGCGCCCAATATCAGCAATGAATCTTTTGGCTTCAGCTCCACAGTCCACACACCCCACTCTACACATGTAGTCTCCTTGGTGACGGGAATAAAGAGATAATTGAAGCTCCAAGGGTGAGTACCAGACTTTCTTTTTTATGGCAGCAAGTTCTGCGGCTGCTCCAGGCGTCCGTGAGGTGTGACTGAGGTAAGTGGCGGCGAAAGTACTTAGAGCAAGGATCTCCTATATTCTAAAAGCATAAAGGAGATCCTTGCTCTTAGGTGGGAGCCCTTAGGTAGGTACGTATGAAGCATCCCGGGAGACACGTTGGCAGAATTGTTCTTCTTGTGTATAATTGACTTGTTTTCTTTTTTCAAATTATTAAGTACATAATTTTTTCCACCACTGTCTTTTCGGTGTAGGAAAGCATCATGAAGAAACCTGCATTCTTCAATTTCGAGGCATGTATTAAAGAAGAAGGATTATACGAAAGAAAAACGATCATTACCGACTACCAAGGAGTATTATCATGAATCACCGCTTGTTAGGCAGTGTACCCTCTAAGGTACAATACCTATGCCAGCTTCCTGGGGTCATCCTCTGTATTTATAACATTTTTAAAAGTATAAAGTATTTATAGTAGTCATAAAAACCTACTAATATATTGTAAGTATGGATGGATGTTTGTTCCGCTATCATGCAAAAACTACTGAACAGATTTTGATGAAATTTGGCATACAAATAGACCATGGCCTGGATTAACACATAGGGTACTTTTTATACGGGTAACGCAGACGACGGCGCGGGCAACAGCTAATATTAAATAAACCTGTATAAAAACTTAATAAAGACGAGATATTTTTGTCGTTCATGTTAATTAGTCAATACAAGTTTATTTAATGTTTGACCTTCCCTGATGTACCACATCGGTAGTGTTATTAATGCTCGTACCTTACCTACCTGCAACTGAGAAAACAGGATACCGAGCTATTTATTGTTGGTGAGATATTTGATCAAAACAGTTGTATTTGTTGTTATGTGAAAATGGTTCCCCAAATTAAACACACCAAGGTAATTATGAACTTAATCACCGTAGAGCTACAGTTCTTTTTTGTTCACAGAACAAAAATATTTAAAACCAGGCCATGGAGCATTTTAAGTTTTATGTAAAGATTTTTATTTTTGTTATTAGAAGTTTTATTTATTGATTTCTATATATTTTTTTCATTGTTTATTAAGCAACATAATTTTTATAGATACATTGTAAAAATTAACTAACACAACTATAAAATTAGATTAACCAAAAAGACATCTTATGACTAGCTGAAATAACGACTACCTAAATAAACAATGAATAAAAATATTTAAGTAAATAAAAAATGTTCCATGACCCGGTTTTTGGTCCTATTATACTCCTAGTGACACATTTTAGGACTGATAATACTTTACTTTACTAACGTTTTTTAGGGCTCCGTACCCAAAGGGTGAAAACGGGACCCTATTTAGTAATAGGGTCCCATTTTCGGACGGACGGACGGACGGACAACGTAGGCTTAGTAGCCTACGTTGTCCGTCCGTCCGTCCGTCCGTCCGTCCGTCCGTCCGTCCGTCCGTCCGTCCGTCTGTCCGTCTGTCCGTCTGTCCGTCCGTCCGTCCGTCTGTCCTACCTATTTAGGGCTGTAACTTTTGAACCGTAACAGCTAGATAGTTGAAATTTTCTCAGATTATGCATTATTACGGCGGATTTGTTAACAAATAATAAAAATGTTAAAAAGTTCAAAATTAAGGGGGTTCTCAACAAGAAACTAGTTTTTATCAACGTTTTTTCTACACGCTCTATCGTAAAAACGGTAATACATACAAGCGTCAAACTTAGTGTGATTATAGAGCAAACACTACAAAATAACAACAAATACTAAAAACCGGAAAGTGTGAGTCGGTCTTGCGCTAAAGGTCCCGGACAAAAAAAGTTTTTTTTCTTAGTTAATAATGTTGTGTTCCGTGGTGGTGTGGCACGGAACCCTCGGTGTGCGAGTAGGCCGACTCGCACTTGACCGGTTTTATTATTTATACGTTTTGATCTCTTCTTTTTACCGACTGCGCGACGCAAAGGAAGGGTAATGTGTTTATCAGCCTATACATATATGTATGTATGTAAAACCAATAGACCTATCAATATGATTAATTTGTAATAATCTACTACAACTTATCTGCTGCCAATTTTTTTAAATGACTTGCAAAGATAAAACTATCAAAGAAGTATAAGAACTCTTATCGAACAGTTTCATTTATTGTTAGATTTGGGTGAGAACAGTGTCGTTCCGTGAAAATGGCTCCTCAAATAAATTACACCAAGGTAAATAAATAATACAACTATACTACTTATTTATAAAAAAAATAATTATGATAATCGCAAAGGGGATCAAAAATCAAAAATTGAATTGACTTGTATACAAACGACTCAAACGTCTGAATAATTGTCACTTCATCATAGACATGGAACTTAAATAAGAATGTCGCTCTCGTTTTTCTCTCATTCTTACATAAGTATAGGTACTTAATAGATAATGTGGTCGTACGGTAATGATAATGATAAAGTAAACTCGAACTTGGCCTAACGATACGATAAGATTACGAGGATTGTGAAGTTTCAAACAAAAACAGAAAATATTTTTAACTTTCCTTTCACCTTAAGAGTCCTTTTACCTAAAGGTAACGGTGATGAAGTTGTGACTCAATCACAATATTAAACATTTCTCAGTACAGAAAGCCTAAATTCTTCTTATCGTGTGGGCAGAGCCCTGGTGTCAGAGTTTTTTCAGACCGCCTTACGGCCTCTGACGTGGTTTTTATGTAACGACTACTACCACCAGAGATAGTAGCCGGGACCAACGGCTTAACGTGCCATCCGAAGTACGGAATCATTTTTATTTTCAGACAATCAGATGGTGGTGGTGGCCTGCAATGTCCTAACCAACTGGGGAAAAACGCACAAAGTGACATATCACTAGATGTCCCCCGTGGGAATCGAACCCACGACCTCCGTGTCAAGAGCCCAATGCTCTACACAGAGGCAGCCTAAATTAAAAAAGTGTTACTCGAATATCAGCTATTTTTATAGGTTCTAAACATATCACTTTTCTGATTATCGAAATAAATGTAGTAATAAAACTGTATTCATGCAAATATATTACATTTCTATTCTATTCTACAATAGATACATAGTTTTGTCAAAATCAAATCTTTCGACATACTTAGTTACATAGAAATGAAAAAAAATCTGGGGGCACGGCAGTGCCCCCGCCAAGTCGAGCAAAAAAGCGGAACGGCCGTACCATCCTTTTCTCGAAGCAGTTCAGGCCATTTTCGACCCCCTATAACTTCGTAGTGGATAAAACTAGAAGCCTGAATTTTCAGTAACCAAGCAGGCATTGTATAAACACGGTATATTTAAAATTTCATCTAATTTGAATCAGTCGTTTAAGAATTATAACTAGTCAAAGTTTCTTAATTTTGTCACTCACTCACTGACCGATCATCAAAACTCTCTAGCCTAGGAACAAGTATAACTTCTAGCAGATAGACGCTTCAAATTTAGGATACAATTATTAGTGCTAAGTGTAGAAAGAGAAAGTACTAAAAGGAAGCACGTGTCTTGTCAACATTCACTCAATAAGAGATGCACATAGCAAATTCGCTCTAGTTAAAAAAAGAGATCGCTACGTAGAAAGATAAGTTACTAGACTGTAATACCTATGTTTGTGGTTACTAGAAGGAACTAGGAGAAGGAGGCGCGTGTCTTGTCAATATTCACTCATTAAGAGATGCATATAGTAAATTCACTCTAGTTAAAAAAGGAGATCGCTAAGCGTAAGCGAAACAATTTTCGTCTATGGTGTTAAGTCTATCAAGGAAAAACTACTGCATAAATAACTTTGTAATCCCATATAAATATATAAGATTACAAAGTTACATTTGCAGTAAATGAATTGCGCCAAGAAGTTTATAATACCTACAGCCCCGCTCTCATACCATACCATAAATTAATATGTATACATATTGGTTGTAGATAGGTAAGTCACCTTGAATTTTAAGACGTCCTATTATAGCGTTGCCGCTTATTAGCACCCGGGGGCGCCACAACCACATTACCCTATGAACCCTAGTTCAACACATAGTACTTCGAAACGTAACCGATAGATGGCGGAAGCTGTCTATGGAAAATCAGCGTTCCACTTACTTTGTACTAAAATAACGTACAGTACGACCCAAGAAGCTTACATACCTTATGTTTGTAAGCTTCTTGGTATGACCGTAGTCTAGAAATTTAATAAATTGGAACTAAACTAAACTTTTTCATTATTATGACAACATTATGGAAAACGTCAAACCAAAGAGTACTTTATCGTCAAACTGTCAATCAACAAATTTCAACAAAACATCAAATGCAGTTTTATGCATTTCGAATTAAAATTTACCATAAAATATTTGAATATGTCCTTAATGTTATTTCAAATGGATAAAGCAACAAAAAGTGGTGCAAGTCTACCGATTTACAGTGTCATTTTCTGTTATGTTTGGAGGTATATCATGCGGGGAAAATTGGAACTGATTGGATGTTTTTTACAAGCGATTTACTGATAATATGGTAGATATCTATTTTCTCTAATGTTGCTTTGGAAATTTTTCCGCCCGGAATGTTTCGGTTAAAAAACTGCAATGCCAATAAATGGAAATCTTATAAAGAAGAAATGTAAACCTACAAAAATAAGACAACCGTATAGGTAGGTACTAATACAGTTCAGAAACAAATAATTTGAAAGTACAATATAGAGTTTATTTATTACTTTCATATGCGTTTTCATTATTTTATTCTAGAACTAGAATACAGAAGGCGTAGCATGTTGTACGTGATACGGCTATATCACGCCTTTTATCTTGTTCGTTCGCGCGGGAATAGGGAGCGAACGTATGATAGCGCTATATCACGCTGCCATGCTAGCCATGCTGTTGCCGAAAATTTTAATTTCTATAGGGTGTAAAATTTAGCTTCCGTCAAACAAAAAAAACGCTAAATATAGATAAAGTTTTGCATAAACTTTTGGAGAAAATACAGTAAGTATCAACATAGTTTAAGTCGTAGTGTAGTGTTGCCATATAAAGCGACAGTGGCGCCCTCATTTAATTTCTACTCTTTCTGGTCAAGCTGTAGCATAGCATAACATAGCATAGTTCAAACGCTCTTGCTGTTCGGATTAACCTGGAAATCTTACCTATAGCACAGGTCCGGCACTTCAAACAACGTTTTAGATTTGACATGATGACGTTTGCACATGCGCACTTTGCAAAAATTGTGCATGACATATGTGTAGGGTTGACTTAACACGCATCGTATGAACTACATTATACATTTCGTTACTTTTTATAGTTCATTCTGTTATTAAAAATAGTTTTTAAGCCTAAGAATCACAGAAAATGTGAATTTAGCGTTATTTTCCAACGTTTATTTTTATTATGAGGAGAAAAATAAAATATATTTAATGTAGTCGAATCCAACGGGTGCGCGCGCCTGACTGCATTCCCTTGCTCGGCTTCCCTCAAGTTACCACAGAGAGTGTGAGGGGGGGGGTGAGGTATCTGAAGTCAGAGGGGGGCGGGGAGTGGCCGTTCTGTATGTAGAACTATATACTATTACCTATTCTGTGCCTATAGCGATTTTCGTTCATAATTTCGATTCCTATAATATTAGTTTGACGGCATGAAAGGCTTATTCATTGGTTTACTATTGGTTGGTAAGCAAATACCAAAGTACAAGCCACTTTTTGATGAAGTGCTCCAAGTTCTGAGATCAGATTTGAAAGAAGTAGTGTTGTTCATCATAGATGAAGTGTCGATGAAGCTAAAGAAATAGTACCGGAAAAGAAAAAGAGGAAGACTACCTACAAAAAGAAATGAGATACCATCAAAAACATAACTTGTAAAAAACCCAAGTCTCGCAACTCAGTTCTTCTAGCGTAAAAAGTTGTGAGATACATGTAATACCAAGTCGATTAATATATTCAGTCCCTACTTAAGAGTCCTTCTGTCTTAAGTTATTACGTAATTAGCTAACCAAACAACATCTTATAGTGACCATATCAATATTAAAAATCTTTTATGTTTTAAATAAATAGATTGACTTGGCAATCGCAAATATAATATGTATAACTTGTGAGATACATTGTGTTTTCATGCGATGGCCAAGTCAATCTATTTATTTAAAACATAAAAGATTTTTAATATTGATATGGTCACTATAAGATGTTGTTTGGTTAGCTAATTACGTAATAACTTAAGACAGAAGGACTCTTAAGTAGGGACTGAATATATTAATCGACTTGGTATTACATGTATCTCACAACTTTTTACGCTAGAAGAACTGAGTTGCGAGACTTGGGTTTTTTACAAGTTATGTTTTTGATGGTATATAGTTGTCTCTAAGGTTTTGGTAGGGTAGTACCGATTTTGTTTTTTGTAGAAGACGCTACTTCACAGTCAGACATAATCATTTTAGTTAAATTCTTTTGTTTTATAATCTTTATTATGGTTCTGTCGAATAAATCGAATATATCATTGATCTTTATTTCTTCTTTATTATTGTTAAATCAAATTAGACCTAGAATTATAGAAATAGAATTAGATTGTATTTTTTTTTGTGATATTGAAGATTGTCGTATTTATTGGACGGTGTTCGAACCAACAACCTTACCCGAAGATCTGTAATATCATTACCGACTTCTGTCGGTTCCTTCTAAGTTCTAAGTTCTTCAATCTCTGCGTCTGGACATTTTCAAATTTAATTTTAAGTGTCTGACAAATGTTTGATCGTACTTTATAGATTTTCATCGACAACGAGTGGGTGGACGCCAAGAGCGGCAAAACATTCGACACATACTATCCTCACGATGAGTCTGTCATCGCTAAAGTCGCCGAAGGAGATAAGGTAAAATTTAAATTGACTGTAAATGTAAATGCATTATAAAAAAAAAGACAACCGTCAAATTAAATCACTCTTATACCTTGATTATCCCAGATGTTCTTTTTTATCGTTCCGAATGTTTCAGGTGTAAGTTCAGACCCTTAAACTGAACAACTTTTGGAAGGAAACCTGAATTCGTAAAAAATATCAGCTGTCTCATAAATTTGAGTCGAGTAGGTATTGCAGTTTAGTAATTTTAGTATGGAACAGCAACATTTTTTGCAATTTCAGCTTTTCTCCCATAATATAGTAAAAGTTGTTCAGTTTGATGGTCTAAACCACCCCTGAATGTTTCGGAAGGGTAAAAAAAACTGTCCGGTACCTACCTATATCATCGATTTGTGTCTCAGGCTGATATTGACTTAGCGGTGAGCGCCGCTCAGCGCGCCTTCCACCGCAACTCAGAATGGAGGCAGATGGACGCTTCGAAGCGGCGGGAGCTGCTCACCAAGTTCGCTGACCTCGTCGCCAGGGACGCCCAGTACCTCGCAGAGCTGGAGTCCTACAACAATGGAATGGTTCTCACGTTCGCACACATGTTCATGAGCATTGCACCATCCAGCATACGGTATTTGGCTAGTTTGGCAGACAAATATCACGGGGACACCGTACCATCAGGTAAATATGTTTATTATGAAATCATCATTGTTCTTATCAGCCTCTATACGTCTCCAATACACAGGGCACGGGCCTGACTTCATTTCGTGGTGAGCATAGAAACAAATAAGTGGTGAGGGTGTCTAATGCCTAATACGACTAACTCAAGAAAACTACCATGGATACCCGATATGGATCGACTGTGCTGCTTGTCGAAGTGCTTTTGATTTGGAAATACCTGTTTTCCCTAAGTCTATGTCATAAGAAAGTGCAGAGCCATAAGACCCAGGTGTTTAACCAATTTGTTTTGCCCACTCTCACGTATGGTTCCGAAACATGAACTCTGACTAAAGACGCAGTGCACAAAGTCAAAGTCGTATATAGAGCAATGGAAAGAGCTATGCTAGGAATCACACTTCTGAACCGAATCCTTCGAGATTATAGTATCGTATCATAGTGTCGTAGACTGCCTCCGTGGTCTAGTGGTTAAGATCTTTGGCTCTCGACACGGAGGTCGTGGGTTCGATTCCCACGGGGGACACCTAGTGATATGTCACTTTGTGCGTTTTTCCCCAGTTGGTTAGGACACTGCAGGCTGAATCACCTGATTGTCTGAAAAGAAAAATGATTCCGTGCTTCGGATGGCACGTTAAGCCGTTGGTCCCGGCTACTATCTCTGGTGGTAGTGATCGTTACATAAAAACCACGTCAGAGGCCGTAAGGCAGTCTGAAAAAACTCTGACCCCAGGGCTCTGCCCACACGATAAAGAAGAAAGAAAGATAGATCAGACGCCGACCAAATGTGGCTGATGTATATATCGGCAAGCGGATTTAGACTCTGAAGTCGAAGTTGGCGAGACACTTAGCCAGGCGGAATGATGACAGATGGACGAGGGCGTAGTGACGGAGTGGTGGCCGTGGGAAACGGTCAGTGGGCAGACCAGCAGCCAGGTGGTCGGATGGCATCTGTAGAGTAGCCGGCAAACAGTAGATGAGACCAGCGTAAGACCGCTCTGGTTGGCGTGGAAATAACGAAGCATAGGCTTCCCACCCCCCCGAGTATAGACTCAGCAGTGGGGTTTACCGGGCTGATGATGATGATAAGAAAGTGACATAGCGTATTCAGGTAGATATTCTCAGATTGCTCCAAAGATATTTCGTAAATACGTAGGTATATAGGGTTGTTATGGTACGTATTTTTTATGAGGTATCTGTGTCTGTATAATTGAATAAACAATGTTACTGTTTGTTATAGATGGCAACACGTTCTCTTATACTCTGAAGCAGCCGGTGGGTGTGTGTGGACTCATTTTACCCTGGAACGCACCTGCTTTGATGTTCGTCAACAAAGTCGTGACTGCTTTGGCTGCCGGTAATTTTAAACTATACATAAATAATATTTAGTTATTCTTCGGAAGATTTCCAGTATTGATTACATAGTAATCACATCTTTAAATAACTTTAATTACAATTCTCTTCAATCTCTCTATCTGCTTGCCTAGTTTCCGTTTATGACTAAAGCTCTATAAGTACAATAATGTAGTTCCAATTATTTTCCAATTCTATATAGGTGCAAAATTATGCTTACTAATACATTTTTTACTCTGAATGTAGACCATGTTTGTATGATTGTGGTGCAGGATGCACGGTGGTAGTGAAGCCGGCGGAGCAGACGCCGCTGACGGCGCTCGCGCTGGCGGCGCTGCTGGCCGAGGCCGGGGTGCCTCGAGGAGTCGTCAACGTCGTGCCCGGCTTCGGCGTCGGCGCAGGCACTGCCCTCACCCACCACCCACAAGTCGCCAAGATATCCTTCACCGGATCTGTGGAGGTATGTTGTATGTTAGGATGCACGGTGGTAGTGAAGCCGGCGGAGCAGACGCCGCTGACGGCGCTCGCGCTGGCGGCGCTGCTGGCGTGGGCTGGGGTGCCTCGAGGAGTCGTCAACGTCGTGCCCGGCTTCGGCGTCGGCGCAGGCACTGCCCTCACCTACCACCCACAGCCAAGATATCCTCCACCGGATCTGTGGAGGTATGTTGTCATCTATGTATGTATATTTGCTGGTAATTGGCACAGCTAGAGACACAAAAAGGAATAATAACTACTGTTGATCAGATAGAGAAAAAAAATATTTATTATTTCCGAATTAAAATTTCCTTCCACTCTGGTAGGTTGGCAAGCTGATTCAGCAGGCTGCCGGTGCAAACAACCTGAAGAGAATCACTTTGGAGCTCGGCGGCAAGAGTCCGCTCGTCATCATGAATGACGCTGACTGTAAGTTACTAAAGTACTCTTTGCCTTAGTATAGTAAATCTATAGTTTTAACATAGCGTAGGCGTCTCTTATGGTGGTTTTCATCATCATTCTCTTGCCCATTTCCCATTATTTGAAGTCGGCGCAATATATCATCCTCTTCCATTCATCTCTTTTAGCCATCATTTCAGCACTCACTCCTTTCTTACAAAAACCAACACAACAGAATCCGTCCATCTTTTCTTCGGCCTTCCTCTCCTACCTCAGCCATCCACATTCATACTTAACACTCGTCTCGTAACATGACACTCGTTTCTCCGCATTACATATTCATACCACAATAATCTATTGTACCCTGGCTTTTTCCGTCATAGGAATATACTCATTCCTTATCCTGTCCATTCTAGTTACACCACACATCCATCTCAGCATTCACATCTCAGCTGCATGCAGTCGTTTCTCATCCATCCCTTTTGTGGCCCAATACTCTTTATCCGTACATGACGGCAGGTCTTATAATGGTTTTATAGCTCACTCATACAGATTTGTATGAGTGAGCCGATAGACTAGCATAGGCACGCCATCAAGGGTAATAGGCATACAATTGGAGAGCCCGCTGAGATCGCAGAACAATCAGTCCGTTTTGGTTCTGCTAATTTTAAAGTCAACACGTACTCCCCAGTTTTTGCTGCCATTTTGCCAATCTACTCTGGACCTCGAGTCCATCTTCATCGACATGAACAATTTTGTCAGAAAACACCAAGCACCAGGTGCCTCTTCCTGTATGTCCGATGTTAAAAAGCATCCATTATCAACAGGAAGAGGTAAGGACTCAAAGCCAACCCTTGATGAAAACCTACAGCCATACTGAACTTACCAGCAGATGATCAGATACATGTTTGGATTAGCTGTACATAGCACGAAACATCTAAATGTATTTTCAAGGCACATCTTTCCTTTTGAGAGCCCACTACAAAACCTTCCGGAGTACACGATCGTACGCCTTTTCGAGGTCAAAGAACAACATTTCCATTTTGTTTGTGCTCGCCATGATATACACAGTTGGCGAAGTTAAAAAATAGCGTCAATTGTTCTCGCTATATAATAATATTCCAGGTATAGTCTTAGCGTTCACTGGGATCAATGGGTTGTTGTTTTTTTACCTAATTTCCCACTTTCGTAAAGAATTTTATTTAGTTCCAACAGTTCCATGTCTCTAGCTCAGTCAACGCCATTCCTTCGCATAAAATTATACTTGACTTTGAAAGCTACTCTCTGTTGTCTTCCTGCTTGTGCAGTTTCTGTTGCTGTAAAAAATAATGAAGTAATTTTTTTTAAATGCTTAGAAAAAAAATTCTAGGGCATTCTCCTAAAATATAAAGCATAAGCATAATATGTTTATGCATGACTATATCCCAGAATCAGAGTTGAAAAAAATTGAGGACCGATTGGCTGATTTGATGGATCATCATCATGTCGTATGGCATTTTTGTCTTCCTGCTTGGATCCGGGGAAGTCAAGTCAGTCAGTGGGGATTTGATGGATTTAAATAAATAATAAAATAAAAAAATAAAATAAAACAATAAAAAAGGTAGCAAAAATAAATTAAAAAAGATAGTAAATAGGAGAGCGATGATAGCCCATACGGAAGAGAGCTAGCGCCTCAATCCTGAGGCCGCGGTTCGATTCCTGGCCTGTACCACTAAGTTCTTCGGAATTTATGTACGGTTGTATTTATCATTTACTAGCTCGGCGGTGAAGGAAAACATCGTGAGGAAACCTGCATTCCCGAGAATGAAAAGAAAATACCATAAGTTCGGAGGTATGCGTAAATATGGGTGAGCTTGGGGCGAACACAAAAGGACCAGCGCTGGTCTCCGTGTTACAACGACCCTTGCTTGCAATAGCCCAACCACAAATAATCAATAGGTAAATAGGATAGGATATAAGTGGGTTTAAGTACATAATTTCTCTTTTTTACAGTAAACATTGCAGTTCCTCTGGCCGCAGCGGGAATATTCGCTCACTCTGGTCAAATTTGTGTTGCTGCATCTAGGTTGTATGTACAATCCGGTATCTACGACGAGTTCGTGAAGCGAGCGGTTCAGCATGCAAAGGGGATCAAGGTTGGAAACCCAGCTGCACCGGACACACAGCAGGGACCACAGGTAAACAACATAAACCAGTTTACCGACAAATCTCACAACGACAATTTAACGTGAAGTACAAACAAGAAAAATTGCTCTTAAAAATATATTTTGTTGTATATATAGGTACTGCATTGTTCTGTATACCTTCCTAATTGTACATATACCGTGGAGTACAGACAGTGAGGTCGGTCGGGAGTCAGGGAGACTCATGAGGTTATAAGCATAGGATTTACTAGTATGAGCTCCTGTCTTCCACATAAAATTATGAAAATGTATTTTTACATTATACTCGTATGTTCTAAAATGTTTGTGGAAGACAGGAACTAAAATAATCGAGAAATAAAGTTATATTTATTTATATAATTAATTTGAATTACAGACAGACGAAGCTACGCTGTCGAAGATCTTGGAGTACGTGGACATGGGCAAGAAAGATGGAGCCAAGTTGTTGACGGGAGGGAACCGAATTGGTACTTCAGGTTACTACGTTGAGCCTACCGTATTCTCTGACGTTACCGACGATATGATCATCGCAAAAGAAGAGGTATGCTATGCTTAATATGTTCTATTGTCAGCAGGTGCGGATACAGGGGGCACTATAATAAAACCATACGATCTAAAACCAGGAGCGAGCGTAGCGAGCTTGAAAGAAGGATACCCACTTTTTACCTGTCAAATAATTTAACAACTATTAACGTGTATAACTTTTATTCCTCGTTATCAAATTAAAATAAATTATTGCCGATGTAAAAGGAATCGACCTATAATTTTCCTATATCAATATTAACTGTATACTTCCCCTTTGAGTATTATACGACTTCAACTAAATTAAAAATAGTTTGACAGGTAAGCGAATGTATGGTATACCCGCTATGCTAATGAAAATTAGAAGATCGTCAAGCCTTCAAGGTTTTGGTAGGCAGTTCCCCTGCAGCATCAGGATTGAGGAGTTGCAACCTGAATTTTAACGATACATTATGTGCTTGATACCTATTATGCTAATTTAAAATTAGAAGTTCCTCAAGCCTCAAGGTTTCGGTAGGCAGTTCCCCTGCACCATCAGGATTGAGGAGTTGGAACCTGAATTTTACTGTAAAAGTATTTGCCTGATATAAAATCAACAGTCGCACTCACGCTCATGCTCACGGATAGTGAGATCAAATTGTTTTTTTGAGAGCTTTAAACACTTTAAAGCGTCTGCAAGGCAAAACCGTCGCTTGGATGTGTCTGGGAGTATTGATGACAGATTTTTAACCATATTCTGTAAGATATAACGTAAAAATCAGCCATCAGAATTTAAGTGAGGTTCGCTGCAGTTTTACGTACCTTCATTACCTAGAAAATGGCCGTCTGGCCAAGCTAGCAGATCTGCACACGATCATAGCACATACTAACACTACTCAATATTACACATTTTGTTCATCAGAAATTAAGTGACGTCTCGCGGCCTTGGGACCTTGATCTAACAGTACCTACCTAAGAACTTGATTGGAGTTCTTGCTGAAATCGAGTTGATTTGTGTATTGTATGCAATAACAGACCCCATATTTTCCAGGATAAAATTATCGGTTATAGTAAAAGCTCAGTTTCAGAGCGAAGAACCAAAACAAACGAAAAAAATTACAATTGAACAAAGCTCGAAATTTTGCTGCACATTTAGATCTAAGTGCGATAGTATAGGCATCCCGCTACGAAATCTCTATTTTAACTTTCCGAGAAAGTTGGCAACTGAATTGAATACTCACACGATGTATATTACAGATCTTCGGTCCAGTGCAAAGTATTCTGAAGTTCGAGACCCTGGAGGAGGTGATCGACAGAGCCAACAACACTGTGTACGGGCTTGCCGCCGGTATCGTCACCTCTAACTTGGACAATGCGCTGCAGTTCAGCAAATACGTCGAAGCTGGCGTTGTTTGGTAATTTTTCTGTACCTAATTCATAATTCATGAATCCTTTATTATGATACACATTCACATATTTTAAATGTGAATAATTTACGATTATTTCATAGTACCTATTTAAATGAATTTTGTAATTTAGTTTACTTGCAGTTATTGTTGCATTATAATTTTTTCACATTCATTTTTATTTGCAGTACTTAAGAGAATTCTACTCGGAGCGCGCTCCATACAAACGTAGTATGGTGATATTTTCAATACTATCTAATTAAAGTCAATGTAATTTTTCAAAAACAATCAAGTAACTAATCTCTATGTCGGTATGAAGTCAGATTTTCATTAAAATATACAGTTTCAATGCTAGGATTAATTTAAGATTTGTATGGAAATATTTGTGGCACTGTAACTTTAAAACTATAAATTTTATCGAAAATCTGACTTCATACCGACATAGAAATTAGTTACTAAATTGTTTTTGAAAAATTTCATTGACTTTAATTGGATAGTATTGAAAATATCACCATACTACGTTTGTATGGAGCGCGCCAACGGTAGAATAGCCTTAAATAGATACAACTACTATGATACCTATGATCCCATATTCATAATTTGTACCTATTCTTGAATATCAGATTTTTAAGATAGATAATTATTACAACAATCATAATGATTTCCCAGACTTATTGCGTATTTTGTGTTCAGGGTAAACCAGTACATGGCTTTATCATCGCAAAACCCCTTTGGAGGTTTCAAGAATTCAGGAATCGGCCGTGAAGGGTAAGTCTTTTTAAAGTCGATCGATAATATTATAATAAATTCGATTCACATTATATTTATAGGTATTTAAACACAGGATATTTTTATGCTTTTCTAAAAATAGTCTCATTTATTTACAAAACACTATAAAATTAATCCTACTTAATTTAAAATATCATATCAGGCACCTAACAGTTTATTTACTTACTAAAGAACAATTATTGTCAACACGCAGGAATATACCAAGTAACTATACAGGGTGAAATTGATGTCATTAGCATCCTTTTAAACTAAGAGTCTATTCATCAAACTGAACAACTTTTACTATGGGAGCAAACCGATTGGAGCAACTAAAAAATCTGCTGTCCCATAGTAAACTGCAATGCTTACTCGACTCAAATGTATGCAACAACTGATTATTTTTTTGCTCCGATCGGTTTGCTCCCATAGTAAAAGTTGTTCAGTTGGATGGGTAGACTCTTAGTTTAAAAGGATGCCAATGATATTATCAATTTCAGCCTGTAGATTTTTTTTTTTACGTAGCCTGTTCTGTGTCCCACTGCTGGGCAAAGGCCTCCCCTTTTACTCTCCAATCCTCTCTGTTGTGTGCAACTTCTGGCCACTGGCCACACCCTGTAGATTAGATACCAATAAATGAACATAAACACTAGAAAATCCTACTAAATTATAAAATACTAGCGGCCCGTCCCGGCTTCGCACGGGTGGACGTCTAATCTTTTCTAGCAATAAATATAGCCTATGTTACTCAGGGTGAATGCAGCTTTCTAATGGTGAAAGAATTTTTTAAATCGGCCCAGTACTTTTTGAGCCTATTCATTACAAACATACAAACATACAAAAATACGTACAAATCTTTCCTCTTTATAATATTAGTGTAGACTTAACCTAATCTAAACAATATGACACATGGAAGAATATACGTAATAATATAATATATCTAACTTAGCGTGTAATTTCTTTGTGATACAGAAATCGTATAATAAAAACAATAAAACACAACCCCTGTCGAAAATGTGCCATTATTGAGGCTACGTTTCCTCGTTGTATGGACAAAGATATTCTTTGTACAAAGAAAGAGCCAAAAAGAGAGTCGCAGCTTTTTTTCTTTTAAAAACGTCGTCCTAGGTCCCTGATTAAGTTTTCTGTGTTATTTAAACATTATGCGACTGTTTATTTGAATTAAATATTTTTTTTACAGTGGCAAGGATGCATTGGAACCTTATTTGGAAGTGAAAACAGTGTCGATCAATCTGCCTAAGAAGTTGTAAAATAATACCAGCGATTATTTGAACTAACCATCAACAAAATGTAAACTAAACAATAAAATAAAACTACAAGAAATTTTACCAAAATATTGAATTTGTATATTTGAAGCTCAAGTAGATTCCTACCCACAGCAAAGTTTTCTACTAGTTACGGTCTTCGTAGGGAAGTCCTGGTGTCAAAGTTTTTCAGACCGTTTACCTGACGGCCTCTGACATCGTTTTTATGTAACGACTACTATCACCAGAGATAGTAGCCGGGACCAACGGCTTAACGTGCCATCCGAAGCACAAAATCTTCCTTCTTTTCCTAAACCCGCAATGGACATCTGGCGCATAATACCCAAAAATGTATAACCGTCCTTCTATTTTTATTATGGACTATGGAACACTAGAAACTAACTGCAGGCATTAGTTTATTTTATAAAGATTTATTAGTTTTTATCATTTTTATATAAAAAAAACATTGTGCTTGCAACTCCTCCTGCCTCCTCCTACTAAACAACATTGACAGCCATGTTGGGGTTGCTGCTTTTTTATAATTTATTAATAATAAATGATTAAATAACTCGTTAAATAAAAATAAATGATACTATCCGAGTCGTTTTTATAAAACCTCATAATTTATTACTCAGTTGACTTCAGTCAAAACTTCTATACATTTTAAGGTATTTTTTCAAAGGAGAGCGGCGGTTGTCCTTTAAATATTCCAAAAATACCCCACACCATGGGATAGACGAGAAAAAAAAGACATCCCTACTTCACGTGTAGGGGAGGTACCCTAAAAAAATATATTATTGAAGATTTTATTTTAGCACCATACCAAATTACAGCTTTCTAGTTTTGAGCTAAGCCCCGGACAGACAGACAGACAGACGGACGGACATGGCACTTTAGGGTTCCTTGTTGACTTGGGAACCCTAAAAAGGGGCCATTATATTTGTTTAGAAGGGGTTAAAGAATAATACAGAGAATAAGAATAAGAATAAGTACAGAATAATCAAAAGCTTGAGAAAATGCCAGAGTTATTTATAGCGAAACATTTAATAGGTAGGTACTAGGTAGATAAAAACCTTAATAATTCTGATACTATTATTGCAACCTTAAAATAAGGTGGTTAAAATAGAAAGATTTCGTACAATTCCGAAAGAAAGTCAATTCGTTTATGAATGTTACATACGTACAGTACCTATGTATAGAAAAATCAAAATAACCATGCTACAGCCGCTATCTGTAATTTAATTTAACAGTTTGTTTCGCGTTGCGCGAACGCATCCTCGAACCATTCTGGCAGAATAAACGCCGCTGCAGCTTTTGCTTCAGCATTTTATGCTAAGACAGAACCTTTTTCATAGGCGCGATTATAGGTCGCGTGTCATATTCCAACACTTAATACCTACAATATCGTGTTTGTTATTAAATGGTCCGCCGAGGGAGCTCCCTGTTGCTGTTGCGGGTTTGCACGGACTCCTTATATACGGACTTGATAGTCTTACCTACTACCTTGTATCACTGTTTTTTCCTATGTTGTTACGATGAAATAAATGAGTCTAGTTATCTCTATCTATCTGCACAAACAAACCCTTCAGTAGATAATACTTCAACGATCCACACTTGAATAAAAGTGTCTGTTCATGTTTATCTAGGCTTGAAATATACTCACAGATGTGCTCAAATAGCAGATTGCTAAAAATATATAAAATATTACGTTTTATAAGTATCTACATTACTTACTTTCTCTATTACTTAATTATTATTACGTGGATGTTCCGAAGTTTCAGAATAACTCTGATTACCCCCTCGGGGAATATAGTCGTGAGCATATGCTGTGCTACATTACTAAGGTCCGCATCAATAAACTCAAGTCTAAAACGTCATTAAGAGGCTGCCAGCGTTGAAGTTACGTTTATTAATGCGGGCCTAAGTATCTCTAATATTCGTGAGATGGGCCTTGCAGTGACACATACGAGCATAGGCAGATGATGAATTATTGTGGAATAACTAAAAACAACCGGCTGCAATCGCTATCTGCTCAAACGAACAGTTCAATTACCAAACTTGTTCAACATGACTTGCAATATCATTATAGAGGTGCAGAGGTGCTCAAATAGTCTATAGCAAAAAGTATAAATTATTACGTGACCAGACCAGTAATACCTACCGATGCTCGAAGATAGCAGTCGGGCGGCCATAGCCTCTCAGTGGCACAGAAAAATCGTTGGACTAGATTAAAAAACACAAATAAACTTAATCAAATAACCAGCCAGTATCGATACAGGTGCAAAGGTGCCCATAACGCTAGCAGCGTTGCCGCGTGTTGTATTTCTATGGTTAGGCCATAGCCCGGACACTACATACAAAAAATTGAATTTGACAAGATGACGTCAGCACATGCGAAACCAAAGAAATTGAACCTTATGTCTTCTTCTTAGGTAACGAGTAACCAGTGCGAGGTAACCAGAGGGCGATAGAGGGGTGAGGTAAAAAGTTGGTGGGACTCTCGAGGAAGGGAGTGTCCGTATTGTATCTAGTAATAGATACTCTTTCTTATACTGTGGTTAGGCTATCCTTTGCACCAGGAATGACCTGGAGCCGGGGCCACATTTCCTCTTCTTATTTTCGACGCCCAATTTTTGTAATGAAGCCTCAACCATGTGGAACAGCATATAAATCCTCAGCGACAAACAAAGAGAGATATTGAAGCTCCAAGGCTGAGTACCAGACTTTCGTTTTTATGGCAGCAAGTTCTGCGGCTGCTCCAGGCGTCCGTGAGGTGTGACTGAGGTAGATGACGGCGAAAGTACTTAAGCATGTAGTGTCGCACAGAAACACGTTGATAGAAATGGGAGCTCTTCTTAGGTGCTATTTTCAAATTAGTAATATTTTAATGTAATTTTTTGTGATTCTACCACCATGTCTTAAAGGTTTTATGGCTATAGAGAAGATGCGGCATATAAATAGATTATACTTAATATAACTATTATTATCTATTAATATGGTTGTGGTCAGAAACTGTACAAGTTTTTTTTTTTAAATGAAGTAAAATCAGAAAACAAAATAAAATAAACCTGTTTAAAAACCTATATTCGTATGTCGTACCCTATAGTCAAGACGAGACATTTTTGTCATTCAATGTTAATTAGTTTACCTTTTTACTGTTTGACCTTCCCTGATGCACCACATCAGTACCTTATCTACCTGCAAGCTGCAACTGAGAAAACAGGGTACGGAGCTATTTATTGTTGTTGAGATATTTGATCAAAACAGTTGTATTTCTTGTAATGTGAAAATGGTTCCCCAAATTAAATACACCAAGGTAATTATGAATTTAAATAAAACTGATGTACGTTAGTGCTACAGTTTTTGTTCACAGAACAAAAATATTTGCTTAACTAAGTATCCATCTGAAATAATTTGATTGGATTTGGTACTTTTATACCTTTTTTATACCTCATGTGGACTAAAAATGTAAAATAGAAATTTTATTTAAATATTTTTATTTTTATTCATTGTCTATTAAGTTGTTATTTCTGCAAGAAACAAGATGTCTTTTTAACTAAGCTTCTTATTAATCTTACACAGCTAGTTGTGTAAGTTAATTTTTATAGATAGATAGACAGATTTAACACTTTACTAACGTTTTTTTTAAACGTTTTGATCTCTTCTTTTTATATAACGTGTTAATGAATTAGCGCAAAACCTCATACGCCCCAACTGATTTATAACAAAGTAATTAGATTGAAACAATAATTTCATTACTTTGGTACTAAAAATTTAAAGTTATTAGCATTTTAAGTTTTGAGGCAAAAAAAATTGATTCGTTATCTTTCAGCACTGAAAGAAAGCGCTAACATACATATAGGATACATTTTAATAATCTTGTTTTGGTAGTAAGTAGGGTGAGTGTGCCCGTGCGGTGGGTTGACATCGGGTTCAGTAAATTGAAATTTTTGCAAACAAATTATTTAATATTTTGAAAAAAATTACCATGATAATTTTCGAATCTGCTCTCGATTCTAAACAAACTACTTTCTAGTTTTCCGTTAATTCATAAACACGTTGTAGATTCTACGAGTAAGTGCGTAGGGTATTGGATTATGTGCGTTAAAATGTCAACTTAATCGTAGTGGGCGAAAATTCAATTACTTTTAAATGTTAGTTAGATAGACTTGGATAGCTTCGAAGTTTAATAAAATGTTTTAATTAATAATAATAAAAAAACTGCTATAAATAAAATACAATAATAATCTCTAATAGAACGTGATCTTCCTCCCATCGACTCGCATTAAAGGAAAGAAAGGAATTCGATATGTTTTGCAACATTGTTTTATGATATCTTTAGCTACACAGTAATAAGTAAACATTGTGGTAAGGTCGTTATTTTTATTAATTTGAAGATCTTCATCGATAACAAGTGGGTGGCGCCAGGAGCGGCAAAAAATTCGACACATACTATCCTCACGATGAGTCTGTCATCGCTAAAGTCGCCAAAGGAGACAAGGTGAGAGAAAAATAAAACCGGTCAAGTGCGAGTCGGGCTACTTGCGCACCGCGGGTTCCGTACCACACCACCATAGAACACAACATTATTAACTTAGAAAAAATAACTTTATTTGTCCGGGACCCTTAGCGCAAGACCGACTCACACTTGGCCGGTTTTTAGTATTTTTTGTTATTCTGTAGAGTTTGCTCGGACTGACGGATGGACAGACGGACAGACGGACAGACGGACAGACGGACAGACGGACAGACGGACAGACGGACAGACGGACAGACGGACAGACGGACAGACGGACAGACGGACAGACGGACAGACGGACAGACGGACAGACGGACAGACGGACAGACGGACAGACGGACAGACGGACAGACGGACAGACGGACAGACGGACAGACGGACAGACGGACAGACGGACAGACGGACAGACGGACAGACGGACAGACGGACAGACGGACAGACGGACAGACGGACAGACGGACAGACGGACAGACGGACAGACGGACAGACGGACAGACGGACAGACGGACAGACGGACAGACGGACAGACGGACAGACGGACAGACGGACAGACGGACAGACGGACAGACGGACAGACGGACAGACGGACAGACGGACAGACGGACAGACGGACAGACGGACAGACGGACAGACGGACAGACGGACAGACGGACAGACGGACAGACGGACAGACGGACAGACGGACAGACGGACAGACGGACAGACGGACAGACGGACAGACGGACAGACGGAAAGACGGACAGACGGACAGACGGACAGACGGACAGACGGACAGACGGACAGACGGACAGACGGACAGACGGACAGACGGACAGACGGACAGACGGACAGACGGACAGACGGACAGACGGACAGACGGAAAGACGGACAGACGGACAGACGGACAGACGGACAGACGGACAGACGGACAGACGGACAGACGGACAGACGGACAGACGGACAGACGGACAGACGGACAGACGGACAGACGGACAGACGGACAGACGGAAAGACGGACAGACGGACAGACGGACAGACGGACAGACGGACAGACGGACAGACGGACAGACGGACAGACGGACAGACGGACAGACGGACAGACGGACAGACGGACAGACGGACAGACGGACAGACGGACAGACGGACAGACGGACAGACGGACAGACGGACAGACGGACAGACGGACAGACGGACAGACGGACAGACGGACAGACGGACAGACGGACAGACGGACAGACGGACAGACGGACAGACGGACAGACGGACAGACGGACAGACGGACAGACGGACAGACGGACAGACGGACAGACGGACAGACGGACAGACGGACAGACGGACAGACGGACAGACGGACAGACGGACAGACGGACAGACGGACAGACGGACAGACGGACAGACGGACAGACGGAAAGACGGACAGACGGACAGACGGACAGACGGACAGACGGACAGACGGACAGACGGACAGACGGACAGACGGACAGACGGACAGACGGACAGACGGACAGACGGACAGACGGACAGACGGACAGACGGACAGACGGACAGACGGACAGACGGACGGACGGACAACGTAGGCTTAGTAATAGGGTCCCGTTTTCACCCTTTGGGTACGGAACCCTAAAAAATACAAACACAAGTATGATATAGGTAATAGAAGGGTAATAGGTATCATAATTATTAACAAAGTAACTACAGGACAAGAGATAATTATATATGATGTCTTGTTACCGCATTGGTACTCGAACTACATAATTGCATTTTAGATTGTTTCTAGTAATATTTGCTTCTTCGAGACCGTTATCCAAGTTATCATTACCGTCTTATGCAATATTGTTTGTTTCAGTGCAAAATAATTATTTGTATATTTTATTATTCGTGAAAATAGCCCAAGCGGACACCCACCCACAGCCACATGCAGTGAGTCGTTGTCTAGAAGGGTTCCTTGTTGACTACGGAACCCTAAAAATTAGGTATAATATGCTTTAGTAATTTGGTAGTAGAAAAGTTAATATTATAAATATGTATTTTATTAAATTAAATCATCGTTTGAAATTATAGTCATATTTTCTTTTCGATTTGAACGTATATGACGTCGGCTTATTCCGTCACGTATGGGGTAAGCACATAGGGCATTCAAATAACAAAACAGATATAGTTTTAGTGACAGTCGTGCTCGCACGTCCGCTCCGTTCGACTGACAGCTAGCGAGTGTCACAAGCGAGTGTCGCCCCACTACGCGTCCGTGCGCCCACTACCGCCCATTTATTGTGCCAATACGTCACAACGTACAATACCAACTTTTTCTTTCAAAAATAATGGAGAATGTGGAACTTAACATTTATTTTATAAGTAGGTACCTAAGTACGTATTATTATACATAAGTATTTTAATATAACAGCCAGGTATTGCTGATATTGTTACCTCCCCTAGTAATTTTCACCACAATTGAATTCGCTATTTCGCATTAGGGTCATGGTTACGGAACGGACGTTCTTGGTCCTCATGATGATATAAATTAATAAAATACATAATATTAAATTGCTACTACCAAATTTATAAAGCATATTATACATAATTTTTAGGGTTCCGTAGTCAACATTATAGTTTTGCCATGTCCGTCCATAGTCTGTCGATCTGACCGTCTATTCGTCTGTCAGTCCACGGCTTAGCTCAGAAATCCTAGAAATATGCCTTTCTGGGTAAGCTCGCTACATCTTCGACCTCATCTTCGTCCCGACTGGTTTGAGGTCAATAGCAAATCCATCATTATTAAAAAAATACAAATAAAAAAAAAAATATTGGAGGTGCATTTTCTATGTACCCGAGACGGTCGTGGAAGATACGAGATCTGTGAATTTTTTGCTCCTACTTTTAGGCTGATATCGACTTAGCGGTGAGCGCCGCTCAGCGCGCATTCCACCGCAACTCAGAATGGAGGCAGATGGCAAGGGCGGATCCAGGATTTCATATTGGGGGGGGCCCTCGGCCGACTCAGGCCACGTACTAAGATATAAAAAAAATAAGTTAGAGACACAGACCCGAGACGTCTTGTATACATAGGTACATAGAAAATTAAAACAATCAGCCCCGGATCTACGATTTTTCCGAGGCGGGGAAGAAACATGACATTGGCTCTACAAGAGTGTAGCAATAATTTTTTCTTAGGGAGGCCAGGTCCACGTTGAATGGTTGCAATAAAACGTTTAACATAGAGCGAGCGAAGCGAGCTCGAGATTTTAGTGCAATATGATTAGTTCGAGTCAGAAATTCGCAATATGATCGAATTCTGCGATAGGTAATTTCAATACAACAAAAAACCAAGAGCGAGCGAAGCGAGCTCGACATTTCACTGAAATATAATGAGATGACTGCAATAAGATCTACAATCAAGAGCGAGCGAAGCGAGCTCGAGATTTCACTGCAATATAATGGGATGACTGCAATACGATCTTAAACCAAAAGCGAGCGAAACAAGCTCAGATTTCGTCACTGCAATATAATGAGATGACTGCAATGAGATCTAAAACCAAGAGCGAGCGAAGCGAGCTCGAGATTTTACTGCAATATGATTAGGTCGAGTCAGAAATTCGCAATATGATCGAATTCTGCGATAGATAATTTCAATACAACAAAAAACCAAGAGCGAGCGAAGCGAGCTCGATATTTTACTGAAATATAATGAGATGACTGCAATAAGATCTAAAGGTGGACTTCCGATGCTAGCGGCCGACGCGTCTGACGCGCGCAGCTCGCGGCCGACGGCCGATGCGGCCATACTAGTTACTATGAAAACGTATGGCGCCGCTTCCGATGCCAGCGACTGACGCGCGCGTCAGACGCGCGCGGCCGATGTCTATCGCATCGGCCGCGGCCGCGCGCGGCTATGCTCTGACGTCACGCGGAACAAGAATGTTTGCCAGAAATATTACGAAGTTTTTACCAAAAATTTGTTTAATTTTTACTATTTTATTTGTATTTTATTATCTGCAAGGTCGCTCATCCACGTAGCGATAACACCGTCTATCGAGCCACTTGAAACTACTTTTTCTTTTTTCGGAAAATCTCTTGCCTACATAATTATTAGCTAGAAAGCGATCTATGTAGTTACAGGTTAAAAAGCCAAGGATCTCATTACTCCCAAAAATGTATTTTATCATACACCTTGTAAAAAAAATGCATTCATATATTCTCTAAACCTATCAATCTGTCAATCAATCAAATATTCTTTATTAAAATATGTATTGTTTTTTTTTGTTTGTGTTTTTATGTTTTTGTTTAAACACCAAAACATAAAAACATACCCTAAATTTTGGGGAAAATACCCTAAAGTGATAACACTCTGCACAATAGGCACGCGTCAGTCGCTGACATCGGAAGTGAGGTCTGTCGTCGGCCGCGCGCGTCTGACGCGAGGTTCTGTCATATTTGACAGAACCTCGCGTCAGACGCGCGCGTTAGACGCATCGGCCGCTGGCATCGGAAGTCCACCTTAACAGCAAGAGCGAGCGAAGCGAGCTCGAGATTTCACTGCAATATAATGAGACGACTGCAATACGACCTTAAACCGAGAGCGAGCGAAGCAAGCTCAGATTTCGTCACTGCAATATAATGAGATGACTGCAATGAGATCTAAAACCAAGAGCGAGCGAAGCGAGCTCGAGATTTTACTGAAATATGATTAGGTTGAGTCAGAAATACGCAATATGAGCAAATTCTGCGATAGGTAATTTCAATACAACAAAAAAACCAAGAGCGAGCGAAGCGAGCTCGATATTTCACTGAAATATAATGAGATGACTGCAATAAGATCTAAAACCAAGAGCGAGCGAAGTGAGCTCGAGATTTCACTGCAATGTTATAATGGGATGACTGCAATACGATCTTTAACCAAGAGCGAGCGAAACATGTTCGAGATTTCGTCACTGCAATATAATGAGATGTCTGAAATCAGGAGCGAGCGAAGCGAGCATATTTTTTTGCAAAATCTTGATTTTGGCGCCCCCTAAACCTGCCGCCCGGGGCGTTCCCCGGTTTGCTGTTAAATCTTTAGGATTATAATTATTATGTGTATAATCCTAAAGATTTCTGACCACAGCCTTGTTTTCATTATTGTACCTACACAGGTACAATAACCAAAACAGAAACATAGAGCGAGCGAAGCGAGCTCTATTTTTCTCCGTTCTACGAATTGGTTATGGACAGAGCTCAATCAATCTATGCCCTAGTAAAGTGCCGTCATTACTCAGCCTCGAAATTCAATGCAATCCCCAGAGGTCCGTGGGGGGGGCCATGGCCCCCTGGGCCCCCCCCCTGGATCCGCCCTTGGCAGATGGACGCTTCGAAGCGGCGGGAGCTGCTCACCAAGTTCGCTGACCTCGTCGCCAGGGACGCTGACTACCTCGCAGAGCTGGAGTCCTACAACAATGGAATGGTGCTCACGTTCGCCAACTTTCTTATGAAAAGTGCAGTGGATAACATCAGATACTTGGCAAGTTTGGCTGACAAATATCATGGCGATACTGTACCATCAGGTTAGCGTTTTTTTGTGTAAAAGATTTCAATAACAAACAGTCTCTAGTATTTTGGTACTACTGAGTAGGTCAGTCATATTCTGAGTCATCAGTTCATCACTTCAATCATTATTTCTAACAATCAATTTAACCATCAAACGGAGCATCTTTCTAAAGGGAATAAAAGTCATAATCGCGAAAAAAAAACCTGTAATCCCTACTCGACGCAAATGAATGGTACAGCAGATTATTTGCACGATTTCCCTGTATGACCCTAAAAAAAAATTAATTGTCTGATAGGATGCGGAAATCACTTTATTCGTTACAACATTGTGCTTTTGAAAAGGATGTAAATTATCTCAATTTGTATTTATTTTCTTTTGTAGATGGAAATACATTCGCTTTGACTTTGAAGCAGCCGGTGGGTGTGTGCGGACTCATTTTACCCTGGAACGTTCCTATTTTGATGTTCGTCAACAAAGTCGTCACTGCTTTGGCTGCCGGTAATTTCAAACTTAATATATCTATTGTAACTTTATACAGAATGTAATCGATCATTAAATTATTACAAATTATTTATGTGTGAATGATTGTGGTGCAGGATGCACGGTGGTAGTGAAGCCGGCGGAGCAGACGCCGCTGACGGCGCTCGCGCTGGCGGCGCTGCTGGCCGAGGCCAGGGTGCCTCGAGGAGTCGTCAACGTCGTGCCCGGCTTCGGCGTCGGCGCAGGCACTGCCCTCACCCACCACCCACAAGTCGCCAAGATATCCTTCACCGGATCCGTGGAGGTATAAGTAGTACCATGTCAATAAGTCTTACGGATATACCTGCGCAGTTGACTATTATTGAAACCGCGCGAACCAATCAGGATTCTTTATGGTTGTGCCCCAAAAATGATCTGCTTCTATTGGGTAGTAGATTTGGCGCCTGACTTGACGCTAGACCGACTTGATATACATTCGGTTTTAAGACTGCAAGTCAATCAATTACACTTCTTAACACAGTAGTCATAAGGTTGATTATATTATCTAATGGTTTCAAGTACCGTCGGGAAAGGTTAGTCTCCGTCTGCGCGAACGAAGATTGACGAGAGGACTTATTCTTCTGGTCGTACTGTATCAAAGCATTAATTTTGTTAGTCTGTGCCAAGCCAACCTCATAAAAGACTTCCAGCAATACCTCTTTTTGGACTTGCAGGTCGGCAAGCTTATCCAGCAGGCGGCAGGAGCAAGCAATCTGAAGCGAATCACATTGGAGCTCGGCGGGAAGAGTCCTCTCGTTGTCATGAATGACGCTGACTGTAAGTGATGACATACAAGATATCAGGTATTTAGCCAAGAACATCTTCTTGGCTGAGCTTCTCGAAAAGTTTATACTACAGCCAAGCATCAATCACTCAGGTATCAGCTTATCACACAAAATGATAGACTCTGCGATCCTATCCTAAATAATATTTAAAAGGATTTGCATCCCACCAACTTAGTTTCATCTGGTTGATAATAATTATGTAAAAATTATGAGGGATTTACTACAACGTAGTAATTAAAATACTCTCTACTCTGTGCTACAAATAATACCATAAGTCTGACAGTTATTCCCAATGATAATAATTATTACAATATGCATGAAAAATCATTGGTTACTCGGGTTACTCCAGTTTTTTTTCGGTCAAATGCATAGAGTGCAAGGAATATAACTACTCTGATAGAGTGGCATATGCATATACAATAAATGCATAGAGTGGAAGAAGAGATGGCATATCGGCTTGTTTCTATAGAAAATGTTGTCGCCAACAAAGGGGGTGAAAAACGGGTGAGGGGAGGGTTAACATTTAAATACGCTCAATACGCTACTTCCCGCTAGATGTGTATGATATGACGTCAGGCCCAGTTGAGTATCTGTGCACAGTTCGATACAACATCTCTACCCCAGGGGAGCGCGTTATTTTCTCTATGGTCAAATGTCATGTTTGATAATGTGTTAACCTGGTTAACCTCTCGGTAGAGAGTAGTTATATTCCTTGGTGTTAACTTATTTTTTGTATCAGGGCGAATGTTTAAATTTTTATGAAAAAATCTTACTATGTTTTTACAGTCATTTTATCGTGCCAAGCAAGCCCTGGTGTCCGAATTTTTTCAGACCGCCTTACGGCCTTTTTACAGTGAACATCGCAGTTCCATGGGCTGCCGGTGCAGTTTTCTCTATGTCTGGGCAAATCTGTATTGCTGCATCTAGATTGTTCGTATAATCCGGCATCTACAACGAGTTTGTGAAGCGAGCTGTCCAGCATGCGAAGGGAATCAAAGTGGGTCACCCAACCGCACCTGACACTCAGCAAGGGCCACAGTTTGCCACAGGTAAATTTACAACTTGTTAAAACAAAATATGTAACTTCGGCATCGTCAATACATCATCGATTGATTTCGAGAAAAATAGATTGTACATACAAAATAACGGAGAACACCACATCTTATCTGTGGTCAGAACACCTTAGGATCCGAGTGTAGGTACAATAATCAAAACAAAAAGTTAGAACGCGCGAAGCGAGCTCGTCATTTCTCTGTTCGGTTATAGACAGAGCCCAGTCAATCTACATTTTTCCTAAATTTGCCGCCCCTATTAAAGTGCCGCCCGGAGCATTTGCCCTCCTTGCCCCCCCCCCTCGCTACGCTACTGTATTACATTTCACTTAGATAAATGATTGGTCTTGATATTATGTTAGGTAGTAGACGAGCATCACCTCATCATTTCACCAGGGTGTCGTACCAGTACCAGGGAATTGAGAAAGCTTCACACGGAATGGGAGATGGTAGCATTGCCTACCTCTCTTAACTACGATTATTGTCGCTCCAAAAGTTAATTATGGCGGTCGTCGCAAAATAGCCTAATCAGTCAAAATCATGCCTTTCTTGAGAGATGACCAATTCAGTAGGCTTTAATATGGTTGATGAGATTCACAAATCTGAAATATTTGTATTTTAGACAGATGAAGCAACGTTATCGAAAATCCTGGAGTACATAGAGAAAGGCAAGCAGCAGGGAGCGAAGTTGTTGACTGGAGGAAAACGCATCGGTAGTAAGGGTTTCTACATAGAACCCACCGTATTCGCCAATGTCTCTGACGACATGGCCATCGCACAGGATGAGGTATGTAATTACATAACCTGCTTACAATAATGCATTTTTGTAGCACCACACTGGCTTGAAGGAAAATATCGTGAGAAAACCAGCATGCTTCAATTTTGAGGCGTGTACTGTACACACGGCGACTATTCAAGCTATACCTACAAAACCAATATAAGCTGGTCGCGAGACGTTATACGTTACTCGTCCTACGCGCGGCCAGCTTATTTTGGTTTTGTATAGCTTGATGTGTCGCCGTGTGTAAACACTGAACAATAATCTGTGACACTGGTCCATTATAGGTAGCGACGAGCTCACTACAGTAGTACCAGGTTTATAAGTCGCCCTGATGTACCTGCGCAGTTGACAAATTTTAATAGCGCGCGAAATTATATTTACCAATCAGGATGTTCCACCTTCATTCCCTTGCCACGATTGGCTAATTGTATTCGCATCCTTTGCGCTGCTATCCGACTTTGCACCCTTTGATTACTAAACGACTTCGGGTTTTGTTGGGGGACTCTGCGTAAACGAATATTGGTTACACCCGTCGCACTGGACAGGCCCTGTACCCGTGTAAGGTAGCCGGACTTTGATATATCGCCACTCTTCCGGTCCGCACTTCATTGTAATAGAGTTGAATTTGGAACGAAAATGTCCACGCAATTACGAAGTTCGAATGTGCGGGTAGAGGCCCAAATTTTCGGTGCTAATAGTGAAAAGTGGATGTTCTGAGTATTTAGAATATCTCTGACTACCCCCTTGGGCAATATAGTCGTGAGCACATGTTATGTTTTGCTATACTGCATTTAATTGATTTAACTTTTCTGCAGATCTTCGGACCGGTGCAAAGCATACTAAAGTTTGATACTTTGGAAGAAGTGATTGAAAGAGCTAACAAGACCAACTATGGTCTCGCTGCCGGCATAATCACTCAGAACTTAGAATCAGCTCTCCAGTCTTCTTCTTATCGTGTGGGCAGAGCCCTGGTGTCAGAGTTTTTTCAGACCGCCTTTCGGCCTCTGACGTGGTTTTTATGTAACGACTACTACCACTAGAGATAGTAGCCGGGACCAACGGCTTAACGTGCCATCCGAAGCACGGAATCACTTTTCTTTTCAGACAATCAGGTGATTCAGCCTGCAATGTCCTAACCAACTGGGGAAAAATGCACAAAGTGACATATCACTAGGTGTCCCCCGTGGGAATCGAACCCACGACCTCCGTATCGAGAGCCAATGCTCTTAACCATTAGACCACGGAGGCAGCTCTCCAGTACTCCAAGTACATCGAGGCTGGCGTCGTGTGGTAAGTACGACACTCATTTCCTATGTACACATAAGTACATATTCTCACCGATCCCCGCTACCTAATCCGCCGCGTAGCCCCAGTAATTGCCGTTGTACGTACGTACCTATTCTGGGTGCCCCTAGGTTGACACTCCACTCCGCATAGGTAAACGTAAACGGTAAATTATTATGTGCATCTACTTTATAAGTTGAAGTCGCTACTTGCGACAATTGCCACTGTGTAGACACTATTTTAAGATCTAAAATTGCTATGAAAAATTTGTTGTTTAAGACCAATATTCAATGAGTTGATTAGATAATTGTTTTTGGTGCGAATTCTCATGATTGTTGAATTTGATTTCCTTGGATTAGAAGGCATCACAGTGACATAATGAAGGACAAGCCAGTCGAAAATAGGTATACCTAATAAAATGAGAGAAAGAAAGGTAGACCGATAGAACGGTGGGAGGACGAGATAAAAAACACAGCCGGCGTGAACTGGATATCAAAGGCGAAAGACAGAGAAAGCTGGAGACTGATGGAGGAGGCCTTCACCCAAAGGACCCCTTCCTTAACGAAAAATAAATTATATAATTTACCAAATGTTATTTATAATGTGATTTGTTTTTGAGTGAATTTTATTAAATTAGTATAGTATCATTGACATAATTATAATAATACAAAAATAACGGAATTTAACTTATACTACAATAAATAATTAACCCATTGACGATGTACTTTAAAAACTGAACTAACTTAACATACTTTTTTTTAAATAAAATCTAAGCAAGTACCAATACCGAAGATTAAACATATTTTTTTTCCCGCATGTATAAAGTGTTGCAATGTACCTATGTTAAGGATAATAAAAGGCTTTTTTATTTTTATTTTAGAAATAACATGACGTAGTTTAGTAGATGTGAGGCGGCTCTGAAAGAGTAAAGGTCGTTCGGT
The DNA here is from genome assembly GCA_922987775.1 of Agonopterix subpropinquella. Lineage (NCBI taxonomy): Eukaryota > Metazoa > Arthropoda > Insecta > Lepidoptera > Depressariidae > Agonopterix > Agonopterix subpropinquella. Next base: position 15,517,304 of record OV277701.1, on the reverse strand, counting down.
CAGGGAAACCTCTTAAGTTAATTCACTGGCTCGATAGACCCTCCGTGGTCTCCGATTTGCCCGCAGTAATAAGCAGCAACTCCCTGAGCGATGCTGTAATTAATGTCTTATCGAGAAAAAAGTACATAAGTAGGTACATAAAATCATGACAATATCTTTTGGAGTGGTCAGAGGCAGTTTGCTAAATACCACCAATAATCTATACTAATATTATAAATGCGAGAGAGTCTTTGTCTGCCTATTACGTTTTCACGGCTAAACCGATTTTGATTAAATTTTGTATAGAGATAGCATAAACTATGAGGAAGGAGATTGTAATTCCACGTAGACGAAGTCACGTTTAACAGCTAGTTATCCAATAGGTATAGGTTATCGTAGGTAGCTGCACGAAGAGATGCGGAGGCAGAAAAGTCGGCTCCGCTATTTGTCATGGCGTCGTAGACTTTCATGACGGTTACTACTCAGTTTATTTGCATCGGAATGTGTACGGCATACGCACATGAGATAAAATATTCAGAGCTCCTTACAGCCCGTGTGTTCAGACTTAGCAAGACTTACTCTTGGCTTATTGAAGGTTTCGTTGTAGTCGTGGTTTACGTTTCGTCATCACAAATTCACACTATCAAAATGATTTCATCTAAACTATTATAAAACTGTAACAGAAATGTGTCTGTACACACGGCGACAGGTCAGGTTACCCTGTTTGGACTTTGAACTATTAGAAGTTGAACGCTGCGAATCGTGTGAAAGGGTACGGTATGTTGTTGTTGTTTCGTCTCACAGCACGCTGCGCCCGCGCCGCGCCGGCAGCCGCGTCTATGCAGGCCACAGATCACAAAAACTAAAGATGCAGGCTCTCTACCGCACTATTTTGTGTTTTGTACGTAGTGTAGTTATGGGTATATAGGGTGCGTAACCTGATGTGTCGCCGTGTGTACATTGAAGATATTTAGAAAAAAAAAATTACGTCTTTGTTTTTACCTGTTCCTGATTCCAAATCACCAATTTTTGGATTTATTGTCCGTCTATTTGTTTGTTTGTTTGGGTGTTTGTTTGTTCGAGTATCACGCAAAAACTACTGAACCGATTTTGATGAAACTTGTATTGTTTGATAGCTTATCATCTGACTTAAAATCTGGTATATAATTTATGCGGACGATGTCGCGGGTAAAAGCTCGTAAATATATAATTCTGTTTATTGACAGATTTTTTAATTCGCTCACAGGGTTAATGATTACATGGTAGTGGGACCACACACTCCATTCGGAGGTTTCAAGAATTCAGGAATCGGCCGTGAAGGGTAATTTCTTTTTCTTCTAAAAAAATTGTTTTGTAGCAGTAAAAACGTTGTAAACTAAGTACCTAATATATGGATGACATATTATGCTGACCCCAAATAATGGGATAAGAGGAGGGTAGGTAAAAGTTACATGTGTATATTTCGCTCGCTCGCTGTATGAATAGCCGCTACAAATTGGACTTGGAAAGAATTTCGCAGAATTCGCCAAGATGGACACAATTATACCGACTTAGATCCCAGTGCGCTTCGTGAAGAAAAGCTTCGTGTTGATGATGGTTTTAAGCCACGTCAAAGACAAGCCCAAGGCAGTAGGGTAGGGAGGGGAAGGCCGAGGGGCAAGTACCCCGGGCGGCACTTTACTAAGGGCGGCAAATTCGGGAAAAATATAGATTGATTGAGCTTTGTTTATAACGAATTCGTAGAGCAGCAGGGAAAAGACAAGCTCGCTTCGTTCGCATTATGGTATTAGAAAAGGTAATTAGGTATTAGAAGCCATGAGCCTACTGGTACCGAACACACGGTTGCGGCGGGGACCCAGAGACCAACTGTTCGCAGTGCCTTCGTGCAGGACTAATGTTCTCACTCATGCTCCGACCACCACGGCATTACGCATATTGAACGAAGTGGCTAAAGATATAGACTTGTTTCATTGTTCGCAGGCTCAGTTTACGGAAGCAGCTCTTAGATTTGTATCTAAATAAATGTTTTATTCATGTTTGTGTTATATGTAATAGGTGATGAAAAGAACTGTACATTTTTTAAACAATATGATAAAAAATATTGATAAAAGAGTTTGAACTGTGTACTTATAAAGTTAAATGTGCAACCAAAATGTCGTCGCATTGGGTGTATACCTGTCATGATAACATGAATTGTGCCTGTAATATATATTAATAAAATAAATAAATGTTTCTGTTTTGATAATTATTGTATCTACACAGAATCCTAAAGAGTTCTGTCCTGACCACAACTAAGACGGGGTGCTAAAAATTTCGAGCTTGCTCCATTATGTTTTGTGTAGGTCTACAAAATCTAATATAATAATGACATAGTGCCCCGGGCGACAGAAACCCACCCGAGGACGATAGAGATGATCATTTGAAGGCACTTCACTCTCGTGAGAACTTCTCGGCGAGAACTTCCAAGAAAAATGTCTACAGGAGTGCGATTTTTGAAACTCATTCGTTGAACTCAGCAGTTGAAAATGTCAAAATTACTACGGAGATATATATCTTTCTACTGCTGATTTGACTTTCAAAAATCACACTCGAGGAGTTCGATTTTTGAAAGTCAAAAAAGTAATAGAAAGATACATATCTTTATAGTAATTTTGACATTTTCAAATGCTGAGTTCGACGTATGAGATTCAAAAATCGTACTCCTGTATACATTTTTCTTGGAAGTTCTCGCCGAGAAGTTCTCATGAGAGTGAAACCAGAGTCCAACGAGAGTGTGGATGATCGCGAGAACAATAAAAGGCATCCACACTCTCGTTCTCGGCCTTTCTCGTCTGTAGTTCTCGGCGAGAATAAAACTGGCCAAGTCAGCCATAACAAAACAGTTGTGGGTCATGATTCCTGACAGGAAGGATAATATGGACAGTCACCAATTAATTATTGTGATTTAATTGTATTTTCTGTTACAGTGGCAAAGATGCGCTGGCTTCTTATTTGGAAGTGAAGTTCGTTCATTTTGCTCTAGCAAAAAAAATATAAATAATGGCTTATCGAAAATGTTATATAATAATAAAATTTAATTTTGCATCTTTAAATCTGTAATCTATAGTCTATCTTCTAATAGTTTAACTCTTGTATGAAAATCTTAACTAAATTGAGTAAATTGGATGAACCCGACTTTGTTACCGCCGCCTAATCTACAAGATAATGAATGATCAAAGAATGTCTTGCCTGAAGTAAATAGGTTTTCGGTTAATATATTCAAGGAGTTTAGTTGGATGATGTAATGGGTATAATTTAAACATGGGCTGGCCGCACTACAGACTTCAAAATAATTATTCTTTACTTTTCATTCCTTTGATGGGAAACTCTTTAATTATCCTTTTCATTTTCAGTAAAGGGGAGATTCACTAAAGTTACTCTTGATTACGTGATTGCTCGTGTTTGTCAGGCCATAAACCTTGACTTTATTTTTATTACAACAATATTTTAATGTAATATTTTAGTATAAAAACTATAAGATATGGATATCATCATCATCATCAGCTTATACGTGTACAGGGCACAGGCCTACCCTCAGGGAGCACTGTACATATTGGCTGCCTCCTTCGATCAAGTACTGCCTCTCAACGTTTTTATTGTAAGTGCATAACATATTCAATCCTCATCATCATCATCATCACGTATTTCCCACTGCAGGGCACAGGCCTACCCTCAGGGAATTCTTCTTCTATCGAGTCGATGGCATGTCATTTAAATCTTTCCAGCCCAGTATTTCGCCACACGGATAGCACTATCGGCAGCGTCCATAAGCTCCGTTCGCGTGCAGGTGTCCGGGCAGGAAGGGCAGGACACAAGATGGGCCATTGTCTGAGGAGAAACACCGCATTCGCACCCAAGGTTCGACCCGTCTGTGTAGCCCCACTTGAACAGACTTTCTTTACTCCGGCCAACCTGAGTGAATTGTGTGGGCGTTAGTCCACCACGCCACGCGTGTCAAGTGCGGATTGATAGACTTCACATACACATCGAATTTTTTTCTTCAGCGTATGCAGGTTTCCTCAAGACATTTTCCTTCAGAGTTTGAGAGCAGTACATAAGTTAGAAAAACTCATTGGTCATTGCATGTCGTCCTAGCGGATTCGAACCCGAACCTCGAGATTGAGTTCCCATACCTCTCCGCAACGCGCCACCCACGCTCTCCGAATATGTATAAACAAATAATACCTGTGAGTACTATTTTTTAGTATTATTTTTTTTATTCATTTATTTATCAGCAGCCACGTTTACCATCCTTTTGTTATCTACACTAATATTATAAAGAGGAAAGATTTGTACCTATTTTTGTATGTTTGTATGTTTGTAATGAATAGGCTCAAAAAGTACTGGGCCGATTTAAAAAATTCTTTCACCATTAGAAAGCTGCATTCACCCTGAGTAACATAGGTTATATTTATTGCTAGAAAAGATTAGACGTCCACCCGTGCGAAGCCGGGACGGGCCGCTAGTTTTTTATAAAGCTATAGGTACGTTTTCTCGACGAGGTACGGGTATTTAGGTCGTTTATTTCCACTTTTTATAACTTTAGATTGTGAACATTTTCTAAAGTGTTTTTCTTTCCACTCTCGGGTCGACAAGTTGGTTCAATAGATGGAGCAAACAATGTGGAGCAAAAAGGGAGCAAATCACTTTGGGGTCGGCGGGAATAGTCTCCTTGTAAAGCTGTGTCCACACTTATAAGGTTTACCCTTTGACCACTTATTATTAGCATCCTTTTAAACTAAGACCCTTTGACTACTTATTACTAGCATCCTTTTAAACTAAGAGTCTACCCATCAAACTGAACAACTTTTACTATGCAAACCGATCGGAGCTACAAGAAAATCTACTGTTTTTACATACATTTGAGTCGAGTATGCACTGCAGTTTAGTATAGAACATTTTTTTTTTGCTCCGACCGATTTGCTCCCATAGCAAAAGTTGTTCAGTTTGATGTATAGATTCTTAGTTTAAAAGGATGCTAATGATATCAATTTCAACCTATACTTATACTTAAACACAAGAAATAGCTCCCACATGAAAAATTTTAGGAGAAACAATTTACAGATCTCGTGCTTTACACGACCTTCGTGTACTTACATTGAAAATTACCTCAGTAAATGTGGAATAAAATAAAACTAAAATAATTAGTCATGAAACGGTCAATTTAGCAAAATTAATAACTTCAAAAATGTTCGTTTTCCAAAAATAAAAAAAATGCCTTCAGGTATTGTTATTTAACCAAAGTACAATAATAAAATACAGGGTGTAAAATTAAATAAATGGCACACTTACGTAAAGAGGTGCTTCAGACCATTGAACTTAACAACTTTCTCTATGGGGCCAATATCGAAATCGCGAAAAACAAATCTGCTGTCCCATACATTTCAGTCGAGTTATGTTTGCAGTTTGTATGGGACAGCGGAATTTTGGTCCTATCGTAAAAGTTGTTTAGTTTGATGGTCTGAAGCAAGAAGCAGTATAAAAACTTTAAAATTAATATGTACCTAAATGCATTAAAAGGTGCCCTTTAGAAACCATCTAAGACTATTCAGTGGTTTTTCGCGATTTCCTTCAAATTAAGGGCCTATGTCGAAAAATAATTTAAGCGAAACGGGCGTGTGATAGCTTATATTACTGCCAGATGCGAGAGAAAGAGATGGGGCGGCGCGCGCGCCTGGAACGAATCAAGCGAAAAAACAAACTTTATTTAATTGTGATTGTACTATTTATGTAAGTTCAATTCTGCTCTAATCAAAACTTAGATAATAGCAATCTCTTTTTTTTAAATCAAGTCTCATGTTTCTATTATTCACAGTTTAGCAGTTACAAGCATTTATAGACAAAAACGGAGGCTACTTTGGCTTGTTTTTCTATCGAGAAAATTTGTCTTAATCGTGTTTTGGCTCTAATCAAAACTTCAATTATATGTTCAATTTACACATATCTGCAAATCATACTCCTACTGTTAGTACTTCATGATATATGGAGCATTGAAGAATCCTATTTTTTTTACATAGTCCCTTAATTTCTCTTTGTAGCCCTTGTCGGTACGCGTCTTTTGACACCTCAATCATTTATCTAGCCCGTAAACTCCCGACTTCAGGGCGAATTCGCACTTTAGCTGAAAACGATCGAAAAAACGTGCTGAAAGTAATAATTTTGAAGTTAAATTTTTTGACTGTTTGACTTGTTGTAATATTGAATATCTAAACCATTATAAAACTGTAACAGAAATGTGTCTGTACACATTGTTGAAGATATTTACAAAAAAAAATTACGACATGGTTTTTACCTGTCCCTGATTCCAAATCACCAATTTTTGGATTTTTTGTCCGTCTGTTTGTTTGTTTGTTCGTTTGTTTGTTTGTTTGTAGTTTGTTTGGGTGTTTGTTTGTTCGAGTATCACGCAAAAACTACTGAACCGATTTTGATGAAACTTTTTTTGTTTGATAGCTTATCATCTGACTTAAAATCTGGTATATAATTTATGCGAACGAAGTCGCGGGTAAAAGCTCGTTATCTTATAAAACACTGTGCTGCGTATCATACTGCGAATGAAGCTTTGATTACCTACAGCTCATATCACAGTGTGGATATCTCAAATTAATTTGGGAAAAGATTTTATCTGTGGAAACTTTTAGTTGGCAATGTTGTTTTAAAAAAAATGTTGATACCCTACTATCCTGTAATTAGTCCGTAAGTTTTCCTAAAATGAATAAAATAAAATACAAAGATAATGTTACGATGATTATGATCATGTCCTCCAAGACGATACAATATGAATAATGTCTGATTGAGAATGATAAAATGTAATTAATTTTTTTAACTTTTAATACTTATCGTACTTTACTTGTAACTACGCTTTTTCAAAGCAAAGGGTTTTGTGTAACTTCGTATGGAAAAATGGCGTCGTTTTTTTTGGTGCGGCCACTAATAATTTTCTTACTGTTTTGTAGCATCTCAAATAAACAAGTATGATTAATAAAATTTGCTCTAAGTCATATCGGAGCCGAGATATACAGGCTGGATTTTTTGGGACGGGGTACAGGGAGTCCTTTAGGGTCCTCATCTAAATTACACAACTTTCAGCAGTGGCCGCGAAAGTAGAAAACGACGCCAACTCTACACATACCCCTTTACATCTGAACAAGGCCATCACTATGTATTCATATGTAAATTATGGTAAATAAATGAAATGAAAATGAAATGAGATGGTGACCAACATTGGTTTCTGGCGTGATGTCGGATGTTGTTGAAGAATCAGAGTTTTTAGGGTTCCGCACCCAAAGGGTGAAAACGGGACCCTATTACTAAGCCTACGTTGTCCGTCCGTCCGTCCGTCCGTCCGTCCGTCCGTCTGTCCGTCCGTCTGTCCGTCCGTCCGTCTGTCCGTCCGTCCGTCTGTCCGTCCTATTTAGGGCTGTAACTTTTGAACTGTAATAGCTAGATAGTTGATATTTTCTCAGATTATGCGTTATTACGGCGGATTTGTTAACACATAATAAAAATGTCAAAAAGTTAAAAATTAAGGGGGGTTCTCAACAAGAAACTAGTTTTTATCAACGTTTTTTCTTTACGCTCTATAGTAAAAACGGTAATACATACAAGCGTCAAACTTAGTGTGATTATAGAGCAAGCTCTACAAAATAACAACTACTATACTAAAAACCGGTCAAGTGTGAGTCGGTCTTTTGCTGAAGGTCCCAGACAAAAAAGATTTTTTTTTCTAAGTTAATAATGTCGTGTTCTGTGGTTGTGTGGTACGGAACCCTCGGTGCGTGAGTAGCCCAACTCGCACTTGACCGCTTTTATTTCCTAAATAATCTGTTACACGCAACACAATACCTACAGTTGGCCAGACGAATTGGACTTGTTGTTATTAATGGTTTGGGAAGGGTCTTGCGGTCTTGGCGTTTGGCGTCAAGGGTTGCCAACCTAGCAGTCTTGAAATATTCAGTCAATCACAGGCAAAAGACAGAAATGAACAGGCTCTTGCATCAACCGAGACACAACTAGGGTTGCCGACCGTACTATATCATAGGTAAGTATAGTATTAGGGTCCTTCTTAATATGCTGACACTTTTTTAAGGGGATGATCAGACCGTCAAACTGAACAACTTTCTCTACGGTACCAACATCGAAATCGCGAAAAAACCTCCGTCCCATACATTTGGCTCGAGTAGGTCTGCAGTTTTGTATGGAACAGCTGATTATTTTTTCTCGATTTCGATGTTGGTGCCATAGAGAAAGTTGTTCAGTGACTGTCTGATCGTGATCATATCCAAAAAAAAGTGTCAACATCATGTTCAACAACATGTTCGGCGAAGGACCCTGTATAATTATATACCTACATTATATTATAATATAACAAGAATCAATTTATGTACCTACCTAAACATGGAAACTTATGGATAGTCGTATGACATAATTACATAGTATAGGAGGATGATTATGATGTTGATTAGAACCTAAACCTGCGGCTGCGCAGACACCTAAATAATTTAAAAATAATAAAACCTTGGTCACTAGACCAACAATAATGTAAAACAATACAAAACTACTATCAGAAAAAAAAATTAAGATGTACCTACCTACTATTTTTTCTCCCGTATTTCCCGAAAGTGCTATATTTTTAGCAAAATGTAGGAAGAATACTTTATTTCCTCCAAAAAAAGGTGGCAACCTTACACACAACATTTAAGTAAATGCGGCAAATCTTGTCGCTCCCGAATTGAGTTACACAGCCACAAACTTCGATGCCCAATCCAGATAAAAGGCCAAAGGGTATCTTATCTAGTATCTAAACTACATACAGTACGATACCTCCCTGCAACTAATTTAAACATATCCCCGTATCGCACATGCTTACCTGTTCTTGTAAGTTTTTCCCATTTGTAAAAAATTACAGCTAAGTGTCCAAGGTGTGCCTTCACCATTGACAACGAATTTTCGCTGGGCCCTGTTTAATAAACGCGACAATGACAATTTGACAATGACAATTTGACAATGACAATTTGACAATGACAATTTGACAGTGACAATTTGACAATGACAATTTGACAATGACAATTTGACAATGACACTTTGACAATGACAATTTGACAATGACAATTTAGAGTACATTGCTGGTTACTAATGACGCTAAACTTGCAGTGCTTCATGTCTCCTAGCATTCTCAGCAATGTACTCTGAATTGTCATTGTCGCTTTTATTAAACGGGGCCCTGGCCTGTACTTAAAATAAGTGTTGTGAGAAATATTACGTCCGGTACTTTAGGTTGATGTTAAAAAAAACAACATATGCCGTGATTTTAATTACTTATGATTTTTATATCTTTTCATGCAGTACTGTGCACCAAATTAAAGAAGGAAAAAACTTGTATTGTTTTTTATGTAAAAATTAAATGGGTTTTTCGCTTTGAATTCAGGGAAAATCCTTTCATAACATAACAGAACATTCTTTGTTCTTTTTGCTTTACATTCTGGGTTATAAAATTAGTTGCAAGAGAGTGGTTATAAGGAAGGCTTTCTGGTTTGTTTTGTTTATTTTGTGAGTACATTAAGGGGGTACTGAGCCTATTGTGCTGCCCACAATCGGTTTTATTTTTATTTCTAAAAAAAATTAACAATATTTCCAAAAAAACAAGAAAGTAACATTGTAGTCCCGATTTGCTTTCAATTTATCGAAACATTACGGATTATTATGTTTTATGCTTATAGCTATTATCGTTAAAGATAATAACAACAACAATTATAAAAACAAATCCGCACAGTGCCCAGAGGATATTCTAAACTTAGCAGACAAAAAGTTTAAGTCCCATTGTTACAAGTCCTCTGTAAAAAAGGTTACTATAAACTCGATGATTATTGGAATGACCAAAGTGTCTAGTCTTGACAATTTTACACTATGTAATGCAATATTGTATTTTAATTGTACATTTTGTTTTGTTTAAAAGATGTGTGTTGTAGAGTTTCTGGCCGCATCTTCTCTCAACGGAACACCTTCCGACGCGGTGGTAGAGTCAAAAAATGACGTCAAAAAGCTATCTACAGGGTGTAACAATACACCCTAGTAATACTTAAGGGGCCGCTTCAGGCCATCAAACTGAGCAACTTTCACTATGGAGCCAACATCGAGAAAAAATAAAAAAAATCAGCTGTCCCATACATTGTAGTCGAATCGGTACTGCAGTTTTGTATAGGACAGGCGATTTTTTTTATTTTTTTCCGATGTTGGCTCCATAGTGAAAGTAAGTATTACTAGGGTGTTTTGTTACACCCTGTAATGTCCTGTATATGATATTATTTTGAATAAAAAATTTTGAATTTTGAATTTTGTGACATTAATTTTTTTTGGAAATGTTGTTTAACTGTTAAAAAATAAAAAAAATACGATTGAGGGCAGCACAATAAGGATCGGTGCCCCCTTAATAACGTTGATTGTGTGCTCTTTCTGGAATACTTAATGATAATGGGTGCCCGCAGTGCGATTTGTTTTTATTTCTGCTCTCAATCGTATTTTTCAGGATTCATCATCATCATCATCAGCCTATAAACGTCCCACTGCAGGGCACAGGCCAACCCTCAAGGAGGGTGTATGGGCATTAGTCCACCACGCATGCCCAATGCGGGTTGGTAGACTTCACATACACATCAGAATTTCTTCTTCAGTGTATGCAGGTTTCCTCACGATGTTTTCCTTCACCGTTTGAGAGCAGTCGGTTTTACGTACCGTAAAACGGGGCTAATTGGGATTCGCGAGGCTATTTTAGACACTTTAAATTATAATATTTGTTGGCAATTATTTTCGACGGTAGCATTAGTAGTAACGAAATTTTTACTTCTGGTAATACTTTAGTTCATGTGGCAACACTAATTGACACTTTTGAGGTTATAACGGATGTTGATGGCAGAAATTTTCTCAGATGAAAAAAAGTGCAAAAAACACGGTGTTTTTGTACCCGTCCAAATTTACTTCGGAACTCTATGGATTTAAAACTAAGTGTATATTATGTTTTACTATCAAAATGCAGGATATTTCTTGATAATAGTTCAGTATTTAAACTTAGAAAAACCCTAGATTTGAATATGTTTTCACGCGCTTTTGTAACATGGGGCTATTTGAGACTGCATTCGGGGGTTATTTTGGACACGTCATTAGCTGGTCGCGTTCGGAAATTTATGATGGTAGGTAAAGGTTTTTTGTTTGTTTTAGATTTGTTAATTGATAATTAAAAAAAAAACATGGTTCGTGAGTACAAAAGAACGTATCGCCATGTAAGAATAGGCAAAACTCATAGGCCTTATGAGAGTTACAGTAAAGAAAATTTACAAAAAGCGATTACCGACGTAAAATCGGGAATAATTACAATACGGAAAGCAGCTGTTAAATATGATGTGCCTAAAAGTACTATAGCCCGATACTGCAATGAGAATAACGAACCCGTTCGAAAGAAAAGTGGGCATCCTACTCTGTTTTTTGAAGAAGAGGAATAAACTTTTATAAAATACTGCCTGGTAGTGGCACAAGGCCTAAAATGTTTGCGTTTTGTTTGTTAGGACATATCTAGTTGCTATGTGAATTCAAGTGCCTTAAAACGTACCAAAAAATAATATTTAAGGCGTTTCCCCGATGGAGCGACCTTGAGCATTTCAGTTCCTCCTCGCCCCGCCTCACCTCTACTTAACTACGTAATTTTAGTAGCGACACCTATTGGTAGCTGACTTGTACTTCATTACGTCACTGTGGTGCCATCTAGCAACAAACTGTGTAGAACCTCTGACATTGGCTAAATTGCCTCATAGCTGATGCCAAAAAAAAAAAACAAACTGTCAAAGGAAGCCCAATACGAAAAGCCTAAGAGTCTAATAGAAGCGGCAGCGTACAATATTTTTTTTTTAACAATACAAGAAATTTATTGAGCGTCAGGATGTCTGGACCAAGCCGGCGATTCGATTTTTAAGCTATGCACGATTTAGTACCTATTTAGTACTATTTGATACTTATCATCAAATATTAAGTACCTCGCTACAAACGGAATAAAATAGAAAAACAGTGGTTTAGTCATCCTGACGACCATGGTCTGGACCATTTTTTTTACCTAGTTGTAGTCCTCCTACCTTTTTTATTTTTACATAATGATTTAGTACCTAATTAGTACAGGCAAAAAAAAATTTGCCAGATTCTTTAGATGTACCAAAAAAAAGTAGCATCTGAAAATCAAGGTCATGACATGAGAGATATTGAACTTTAAACAATACTAAGTTTTAGTACGGATTAGGTAAGTACTAAATCATACTTACCTTCAGATACTTAGTACCTCGCTGTAATCCGAGAAAAATAATAAAAACAGTGGTCTAGTCATCCTGACGGTCAGGTTGTCTGGACCATTTCGTTTGACCAAGTTCTAGTCTTCCTACCTTTTTTATTTGTCCATTTGTACAAATATAGGTATTATATATTTTTCCAGATTCATTAGAAGCACCAAAAAAAGGGTAGCATCTGAAAATCAAGGTCATGCGAGATTGAGAGATATTTAACTTTAAACAATACTAAGTTTTAGTACGTATTAGGTACTAAATCGTACTTACCTTCAGATATTTAGTACCGTCCCACCCATCGTTTCGTGCGTATGTGTTTGTAATGGTTGTTATTACAAATAATTAATATTATCACGATATTGTGCTTAGAACCAGATACCAAATGCGTCTGTTAAGTTTCCTCATCTTTTGCTCGGATTACCGTGAGGTACTAAATATCTGAAGGTAAGTAAGATTTAGTACCTAATACGTACTAAAACTTAGTATTGTTTAAAGATAAATTCTCTTATGACCTTGATTTTCAGATGCTACCGTTTTTTTTATGCTTCTGGAAAAAATATATGTACATGTACAAAAAAGTTACTAAATCATCACGGAAAAATTAAAAATGTAGGAAGACTAGAACTTGGTCAAACGAAATGGTCCTGACCGTCAGTTTCCTGAATTACAGCATATGGTAAGTACGATTTAGAACCTAATACGTACTAAAAATTTGTATTGTTTAAAGTGCAATATCTCTCACGACCTTGATTTTCAGATGCTATCCTTTTTTTTGGTGCTTCTAATGAATGTGGAAAAAATATATGTACATCTCAAAACTAGGTACTAAATCATAATGGAAAAATAAAAAAGGTAGGACGACTAGAACTTGGTCAAACGAAATGGTCCAGACAACCTGACCGTCATGATGACTGGACCACTGTTTTTATTATTTTTCTCGGATTACAGCGAGGTACTAAATATCTGAAGGTAAGTACTTTTTTTTGGTACATCTAAGGAATCTGGCAATTTTTTTTGGCCTGTACTAATTAGGTACTAAATCATTATGTCAAAATAAAAAAGGTAGGAGGACTACAACAAGGTAAAAAAAATGGTCCAGACAACCTGATCGTCAGGATGACTGGACCGTTGTTTTTCAACTTTTCTCCATTTGTAGCGAGGTACCTACCTACTAAATATTTGATGATAAGTACCAAATAGTAGTAGTAATGACGACCCGGTTGGTGTAATGGTTACCACGCCGGACTGCCAAACCAGGGTGCTGGGTTCGAATCCCGGTTCGGTCATGGATGTTATATGTTCGTGCCGTTGTTGTATGGTTACCATATTAAAAAGCCTAATTAACTTGGGATCATTACAATGTATGTGCCTGTGAGCGTTATTTATTTTAATAGTGATCCCCCCATTTTGGGGGAGGCTTATGTCCAGCAGTGGACGTCTATCGGCTGATATGATGATATGACCAAATAGTATTAAATAGGTACTAAATCGTGTATAGCTTAAAAATCGAATCGCCGGCTTGGTCCAGACATCCTGACGCTCACGAAATTTAATAGGATGATTTGACCATCAAACTGAACAACTTCCATTTTAGTGCCAACACCGCAATCTCGGTACTATGGTTACATTCACCCCTTAAAGTAATGCAACTGTTTACCTTAACACCCTGATAAATTTACATTTAGATATTGCAGTTTTATATGAAACAGCTGATTATTTTTTTTGCTTTTCTTGCGATTTCAATACAGGGTGTAACAAAACACCCTAGTAAATACTTAAGGGGGTGCTTCAGACCATCAAACTGAACAACTTTCACAATGGAGCCAACATCTAAAGCGCGAAAAAGAAATCCGCTCTTTCATACAAAACTGCAGTGCCGTTTCGACTCAAATGTATGGGACGGCAGATTTTTTATTTTTTCACGACGTTGGCTCCATAGTGAAAGTTGTTCAGATTGATGGTCTGAAGCATCCCCTTAAGTATTACTAGGGTGTTTTGTTACACTCTGTATATGCGCAATTTGTTCAGTTTGATTGTCTGATCATCACTTAAAAAGGAACGCATCTGATAATGCAAAATCGCTAACGCCCTATACAAGGTCTTTCTTAATATGCTGACGGTTTTTAACCGACTTCAAAAAACAAAATTTTAAGAAAAAAATTAAAACCGCCTTCAAAAAAACTAAACAATTAAAAACAATATTGCAGCCGATGACTTTTTCGTTCGCATCTATAGGAACATTAATATGTTTTATTGAAGTCGCTGTCTGTTTTTAATGTTAATTAATGTCCCTATACAGGGCGAAATTGATATTATTAGCATCCTTTTAAACTAAGAGTCTACCCATCAAACTGAACAACTTTTACTATGGGAGCAAACCGATCGGAGCAAAAAAAAAGTCTGCTGTTCCATACTAAACTGCAGTGCCTACTCGACTCAAATGTATGCAACAGCTGATTTTTTATTTGCTCCGATCGGTTTGCTCCCATAGTAAAAGTTGTTTAGTTTGATGGGTAGACTCTTAGTTTAAAAGGATGCTAATGATATCAATTTACCCTGTAGATGCGAACGAAAAAGTCATCAGCTGCAATATTATTTTTAATTTTTTAGTTTTTTTTAAGGTGGTTTAAATTTTTGTTAAAATATTGTTTATTTCACAGCTTTTAGTGGTGAAATACATTAGTTCGACTCAGATATCAGTTATACATGGTGTAACAAAACACTCTAGTAAAACTTAAGGGGGTAGTTCAGACCATCAAACTGAACAACTTTCACTATGGAGCCAACGTCGAGAAAAAATAAAAAAAATCAGCTGTTCCATACATTTTAATCGAGTCGGTACGAAGTTTTGTATGGGACAGCTGATTTTTTTTATTATTTCTCGATGTTGGCTCCATAGTGAAAGTTGTTCAGTATGATGGTCTTAAGCACCCTCTTAAGTATTACTAGGGTATTTTGTTATACCCTGTACACGCTAAGGGTACATCGATACGAAGAAAATGTTGCTGACGGTTGACGGATGACGGTTTGCTGTCTTATTTTGAGGAGTTCTATTGTGTAGCTCCGAAGCGCGTTATCAGATCTTCACCAAATTGAAATGGAACTATCTCGGCGCTAATTCCTTCAGAACTAAAAAGGCTCATCCGAATCTGTCAAGAAATGCCGAAGTTATCGCGTAAATACTTACAAACCAGACCATTACACTTACACGTATAGTCCAAATCTTGAAAACTACTGAACCGATTTCGATGAAACTTGCACTGTTCCCTAAGTTGGAGTAAATATAAGCCAATAAAAAATGCTCACAATCCGATTAATAATTTCGGAGAAATGCTTGGATACATTCGATATATTCGGGTAGACTTAGGCTTGCTGTTTTGTAGGGAACAGCATTGGATATGGAACGATTTCCATGTTGTTCACTTAGAGCAAGTTGTTCAGTTTGGAGGTCTGATCATACATACCCTTAAAATACTTTCAGCGAATTGATGAAAAAATAAAGCGAATATCGATGCTTCAAAAACTAAATTATTAAGAGGGTACCAAGTCTTTGGTGTATGTGTGTGTGCAATGAGAGATCACATCGCGAAATCGTAAATAAAATAATGCAGGTTTTAGCAGTAGTTCTAAAACAATTGTAGAATTGCGTCCTAGAATTTTAAAGAGATAATTAAAATGATACAATCTAAAATGTGTGATCTCTCAATCCTCACAGAGGACCTTCTACATCTGGGAAAGTATTAAGTTTAAACAAAGTTTTTGCTTGCGGACATTTAGAAGTACTTTATTTACAATAAATCTACCATATTTTATAACAAGATACAAAGCATCGTATTGGCTATGTGCGAAGTGGGTATTGGGAACCGTCAAGTCGATCGCATTCGATCGCAGCTTGAATCTATGCAAATCCGGACACTCACTCAACGCTCAAATACCTAAAACTACAAAGACTCCTAACTTAAATCTGGCAGGGATGTTTTTATTGTCATCTACGTGTTCACCAAAAAATATTTTTCGCAATTCAACCCCCAAAGGTGTGAAAACGGGGGTGAAAGTTTGTATGAGAATTTCGTAACAAACAATGGGAATTTCACCTAGTTAGGTATAATAATATAATTTTTAATAGCGACAACATTGCTCATTTATTTAGTTTTTACTTTATCTTAATATAAAAGAACAAACTTTATCCCAACATTTTATATACAAGTAACTCACGGGGCTGTACTGCGCTAGATGGATCTAGTCTGGTTAAGTAACTTGTTGTCATCATCTGACCATCAATTTGTCTTTGTTGAAACCGAACTGTTATTTAGCTGTAAGTTCTCCAAAAAGGAAATAAATAAAATAAATAGTGTCGTTCATATAACCAATACATTTTTTACTGTGCTTTCAATCCACACGCTGCATCAAGAAAAATGTAGAAACTCAAGAAAAATGGCTTAGAAATTAACAAAACAATACGCGTTTGGTAAATGTGTTTAGATACCCATTTAGACTGACATAATGACTTGTAACGGTGGTAATTTTGCACATAAAATTCATTTCTTAATTTTTTTTCATTTTTTTTTGTTTTTTTTTTCATTGTTAACATTTTTAATAATAAGAAGCGTTATTTTAAACATTTTTAAAATCTAGATACCGAGAACCTATAGGCATACTGACATCGACCAAAACATCTGTATTATCTTCCATTTCTCTGGTTTCCACTTTAGTTTTCTTAGCGTCCTCAGCACTTTTTACTAGTTTTTTAACCGGCTTAATATCTGCATCCAAGCGGTCCATGGTTTGAAATTTCTTGCAATTTTGAAAAAAAGTTAGTAACTGACACTATTCTTCTTCCAACAACTTTTTCTTTTTCTTCTCTTTCTTTTTCGTACGTTTGAAACTGCAAATAAAATCAATACCTAGTCAAAAAAGTGTATTAGTGTAGAAAGTTTCTTTATGGAACCAACACCGAATCGCAAAAATAAAAATTAACTGTCCCATACATTTGGGTCGAGTAAGATTGCACTTTTATATGGAACAGCTGATTTTTTCACGATTTCGAATATGCAAAAAACCGCAGCATATAAAGAGGGCTATCGGAGTCCAGTGGCGCCCTCATCACGTTAATAAAGATTTCTCAATAAAGAAAGCCTAAATTGAAAAAGTGCTCAATTGACAAACTACAAAAGCTTTAAAGCTATTTTCGTAGAATATTTTTATAGGTTTTTTAAAGGTCGAAACATACACATTTTGAAAAAAGAAAAAAAACGGCCGCTTTTGTTTTTATTCGAAACTGTCTAAAAGTGGAATGTTTAGAATCTATAAAAGTATTGTATAACAATAGCTTAAAGGCTTTTGTAGTTTGTCGATTGAGCACTTTTTTAATTTAGGCTTTCTTTATTGAGAAATCTTTATTGATGTGACGAGGGCGCCACTGGACTCCGATAGCCCTCTTAAGAATGACCCTATAGATCGTTCATGACCTAGATTAACAAAAGGCTACATTATTGGGATATTACCGTTGTTCCCCACCGCTTCGGCCCCGGTGGGCCGAAAAAAATGTTATGAATTCGAATACAACACTTACACTTACAACAAATCAATATTAATAAAACTGAAAATTTTATATAGTTACGTTATTCGTTACGAATAGCGAAGTATATTACGAATCTTTCTTCAAAACATAAATAGTTAATATGTGTTGTATTCGAATCTATAACATTACAAGTTAATTATTAATGTTTAAAGCACACTATATTATTGAAAAAAAAAATCAAAATACAGTTGATTATAGAACTATTTTCAGTGGTTCCCTATTAAACGCAACTTTATAACCTTTAGCAACGCAACCTCGTACGGCACGTCCGTCCCGGTCGCTAATATCGCTTTTAATTTTAAATTTTTATTTGCTTTTTATATTATTTTTTGTCGACGGGACCAGTTAATGTGCCTGTGACGAAATTTTGTAACGGTCATCGACGGCCAACTCCAAGCAAACGGGTAGTATTTTAGTGGGGGACATCGATCATTTGTTTCCCGTTGGACACCACTGGGGCCGAAGCGGTGGGGGACAACGGGAATAATCCACATTATTACATGTCAATGCGGACAAAGACGCGAGCAACAAAAGCAAGTAACACACAACAACACATCAACATAATACAGGTTACAATATGGTTTCAAAATATTGTATGTAGGTACACTCACCAATTCAGAATCTTCATACTCGGTATCTTCATGGGTTTCAGTGGCGTCAGTCCCGGTCTGCTTTAATTCTTCGAGTTTCTGCGTTATATAAGACACTCGAGCACCGATCGCATTCAGTCTGCAATAATACAAAGTATTAGAGTTCACCCGCGACTTCGTTCGCACAAATTGTATACCAGATTTTAAAAATGATGAGCTATCAAACGAAAACCTTCTTGGATTGCGCCATTTTGAATTTTTTTTCACCGCTAACCAAATCTGACCAGGGTCCACTATGAAATTTGTTCGAGGTCCATACTACTATCTGTCATAGTTTCCGCGGGCTGTTGACCTCATCCGTCAAGAGTCGAGGAAGTCGAAATCATTATAATCATTTTCCTTTATTCATTACAATTATTCCCATCGTCGCAAACAAACAAAACACGAAAAGAAAAAAGAGAGAACGCTGTGCGTGTCTGTTGTTTTCATAACTCTATGGATGCGTTCTGACAAATAAATTTTATCACTTGTTATCACTCATATCCAAGGAATATAATACTCCCTAGGGATTGCTAGGGAGCTCATATCACTTATCAATTATCATAAGCAGATCATTTAGTGAGTAAATCTTTATTAGTACTCACCCGTTATCATATTGTTGAGATTTGGATGATGACATGTCATGTTCTCTGGATTTATCTTGACCTGTCGTTTGCATATGCCTAAAACAAATATCATAATTATTTATAGTTTACAGATGTTTACAGATAGCATGCAGCTTGCATGATTTGTAGGTTCTTAGGGGGGTAAATACAGGATGTAAAATAAAATGGGACAGCTACTTAAACCATCAAACTGAACAACTTTTACTACGGGACCAACACTGAAATCGTGAAAAAACATTCCGCTGTCCCATACAAACTGCAAACATAACTCGGCTGAAATGTAGGTATAGGACAGCCGATTTTTTTTCGCGATTTTAATATTGATCCCATAGAGAAAGTTGTTCAGTTTGATGAAATAAAATTTACACACTGCAACTAGGTAATATAAATTACTTACATTTTCTGTGCATTCCTTATGCTCGCTCACTTTTGTCTTCGATATTTTGTGATTTTCACTTGGATAATAATGTCCAATTAAATGTCCAAAATAAATCCAGCACAATTGAATATAAAACAAATTCACAGCTTCCTTCTCGGTAGATATGTTAGAAAAACGTCTTTTATTACAGATGATTAGCACAACTTTAATCCACCTCTAACAAAACCATAAAATCCATAAATGAAATATAATTTCACGAAAAGAAAATTCGAAACGGCCGACGGGTGGCAGCGGACGCGAGAGTGACACGTACGTTTCGCATAAGCGCCGGAGGCGAACTGCGAAACCACCCGCCCGTCGCCCGCGCACTCTCTTCGTGGACGAGATTTTATAATTTTCAAATTAACTCATTAAATATTGGTCTTAAAAAAAAAAATTCAAATAGCAATTTTAGATCATAATATTGTCTACACAATGGTGTGCGTCGCAAGTAAAAGCGACTTCAACTTGTAAAGTAGATGCACATAATACCGATTTTTTCCAATATTTAGGCTTTACTTTGAGCACAGGTTTCATATGTATTTTATAGAAAAATAAAAAATATGTTGTATGGCAACTAAAGCCGAGAAGCTGAAGATTATTGCTATACTTTTCATAAATTTCTATGTCTTTCAAATAAGGAGAAGATAGCTTTTGAAAACCAGCAAAATATGGCCTGGCCGTGCACATGCCATGAGGGAGCGTCTTAAGCTTAGTAAACAAATTGGTTGATAAAAACACGATGATTTTTTAAATTGTATTTTTTTTATACCAAAATACCAACAAAAAATTAACAAAAAATTGTTTAGTATGTTTCCGAACATGCTTAGAATCGTCTTAAATATCGCACAGGCCTCTAAATTCAGTCCTTCTATCGAAAAAGTACGCCAAAATGTCTAGGTCCGAAAAAACCCCAAATGCGAGGCTATTTTGGACAGCTCTTAAAAATATTCTGTACGGTTTATTTTAAGTTCTAGACGAAAAGTTATCAGTGCAAACGATGTATCCAAACCAATTACATATTTAAAAAAATATTATGTTGTTGTAATATCATCAACGAATTGTCAGTACACATTTTTCTTGAAAAATTGACCCAATTAGTTTTACGGTACATAAGTTAGAAAAACTCATTGGTACGTGGCATGTTGTCCGTGCGGATTCGAACCCGGACCGCCATAATTGGGAGTCCATACCTCATCGCAACGCGCCACCGACGCTGTACGTCTGTCCGTCTGTCCGTCTGTCCTACCTGCAAAGATTTATTGTTAGATAAAAATTAGATATTAGTGAAAACTTTAGAACCCTTTTTGAATGACATTCATTTATAGACGGTTGGCATTTTCACAGAATACCTATAATGCGTTATTATGGCAGATTTGCTAGCAATAATAAATAGATACTAAGCGTATTGCCTCCGTGGTCTAATGGTTAAGAGCATTGGCTCTCGATACGGAGGTCGTGGGTTCGATTCCCACGGGGGACACCTAGTGATATGCACTGGCGGACTAGGGGGGGGGGGGGGCGTAGGGGCGGTCCGGCCCCGGGCCCCCAGTCTTGGGGGGGCCTCCAAATCTCGAGAAGACAATCCCTTTTTAATCAAATCCAAAATAATGACGTTTATATAGTAAGTAAAGACACAGTTTGGAGTTGGAGGCCCGGGCCTCAGGAGGCCAGAAGCAGAACAAGTTCTGGGACTGCAGTTTGAAGTTGGAGGCCCCGTAAGTTAGTCATTGAAAGTCAAATTTAATAGAGTCAAAAATATTGCGAATTTGCGAGCTCGCTTCGCTCGCTTAATCTTTTTCAAGTTGTTATGCGGTTAGCATAATTATGAGTTCGCTTCGCTCGCTCCGGAGGCCGGGCCTCCGGTACTGGGACTACAGTTTGAAGTTGGAGGCCCCGTACGTTAGTCATTGAAAGTCAAAGAAGGAAATAGAGTCCAAAATATTGCGAATTTGCGAGCTCGCTTCGCTCGCTCAATCTTTTTCAAGTTGTTATGCATTAGTTAGCATAATTATAAGCTCACTTCTTGAAAAGTCAATATTGTTGGAATTTGAATGTATTTCGAAAATTTGAGCTTGCTTCGCTCGCTTGGATTTTCTGATAGCTTTCTGTGCTTTGAGACTGAGTTCTTGCTACAACCCAGTCATAATTATAAAACTCTATTCGTTCGCTCAGGTTTTATTTTATACACCAATATACCTACTCACCTACTCTATTTCAAGATGAGCTCTACAATCGAGTTATTATAAGTATAAGCTCATTTCAGCTATTTGTTTAATACATCAATCGCCTCGATTTCGGCATGAGCTGAAAAAATCGAGTTATAATGAAGCAAAATCTCGAGCTCGCTACGCTCGCTCCTGGCTAGACACATTGCACTAAAACCTTGAGCTCACTTCGCTTGCTCCAGAATTCAGTGAAATCTCGAGCTCGCTTCGCTCGCTCTAGGTTTTGGATGGTATGTCTTTTCATAGTATAGTTAAATATTGAGCTTACTTTGTTCATTCCAGATTTTAGGTCGTAAAAAAACTCGAGCTCGCTTCGCTCGCTCTAGGATTTAAATCTTATTCCACTGATCTCATTATATTGCAGTAAAATCTCGAACTCGCTTAGCTTCGCTCGCTCCAGAATTCAGTAAAATCTCGAGCTCCCTTTGCTCGCTCTAGGTTTTCGGTCAGATATGTTTTCATGTTGCTGTAAAATCTCGACTTTACTTTGCTCGCACTAGATTTTACATTGTACGAATATCGGGCTCGTTTCGCTCGCTCCATGTTGTAGGACCTGGATCTCCCTGGGACAAAATACTTGCTACCTATGCCCATGGAGAGAAGGGGCTCCGATATCGAGTTTTTACCACGGCTCGAAAGAATTGTAGATATCAATTTCTGGAAAGACCGGGGGGCCTCTTTTAATTTTGCCGCCCCGGGCCTCCGACGGGCTTAGTCCGCCACTGGTGATATGTCACTTTGTGCGTTTTCCCCCAGTTGGTTAGGACATTGGAGGCTGAATCACCTGATTGTCTGAAAAGAAAAGTGATTCCGTACTTCGGATGGCACGTTAAGCCGTTGGTCCCGGCTACTATCTCTAGTGGTAGTAGTCGTTACATAAAAACCACGTCAGAGGCCGTAAGGCGGTCTGAAAAAACTCTGACACCAGGGCCTGCCCACACGATAAGAAGACTAAGCGTAAAACTTGGTATGATTACAGTGATATTCTAATGTAAAAGGGGTATGGTGGGTTCGTCACGAAACAATAATAGAAATCAGTCAAGTAGGTACTATGTGTCGGGCTCGCGCTAAGGATCCCGGAGAAAACACAAAATATTGTATGGCTGTAAATGCAGTTAGGTTTGGTTTTAAAGGTTTCTGTGTTTTGATGTGTCAAATCGTGATGAACGACTAGCGTTTCGCCTTTATAATGTCGGAATCGTTTTCATTAAACGAATCATTTCAGCCCGATTTGCAGCACTCCCATTGAAAAGTTATCTGGATTGCGTGTCCAAACAAAATAAAGAATGTACCGTGATATTCGGCCGTAAATTCCCACAATTAGGTATACGTGTGCTTAAGTGCTTTCACTTCCTTTAGTGTAGCGTAAAACAAATAATTGTTATGTAAAATATTATCTTAATACATCTACACTAATATTATAAAGAGGAAAGATTTGTACCTATTTTTGTATGTTTGTATGTTTGTAATGAATAGGCTCAAAAAGTACTGGGCCGATTTAAAAAATTATTTCACCATTAGAAAGGTGTTACAGAGTGTTATTGCGAAATATTGTTTGCTTTCTATATGTGAGTTGGGCTACTCGCGCACCGAGGGTTCCGTACCACACCACCACAGAACACAACAATATTAACTTAGAAAAAAATACTTTTTGTGTCCGGGACCTTTAGCGCAAGACCGACTCACACTTGGCCGGTTTTTAGTATTTGTTGTTATTCTGTAGAGTTTGCTCTATACTCACATTAAGTTTGACGCTTGTATGTATTACCGTTTTTACGATAGAGCGTGAAGAAAAAACGTTTATAAAAACTAGTTTCTTGTTGAGAACCCCCTAAATTTTTAACTTTTTGACATTTTTATTATTTGTTAATAAATCGGTCATAATAGAGCATAATCTGAGAAAATTTCAACTATCTAGCTATTACGGTTCAAAAGTTACAGCCCTAAATAGGTAAAACAGACGGACGGACGGACGGACAACTTAGGCTTAGTAATAGGGTCCCGTTTTCACCCTTTGGGTACTGAACCCTAAAAAACCTCGCCATGTTGCAGAAAATCATTAAACCGAATTTTCGTACTTGGAACACTAACATTAAAGGTCATAGTCGATTGTCGCGCCCACGCAGCATCGGGTCGTTACCATATTATTGCATTGTCATCAAGTTTATATATACTTGCCTACCAAATTTCAACTTATTCGAATAAAAGCAAGTGGTTGAAAAATTTTGTGTTCATATCAACCGATAGACGTCCACTGCTGGACCTAGGCCTGGACATAGGCCTCCCCCAAAATGGGGGGATTTGCCATAACCGCCACGCTTGGCAGGCGGGTTGGCGATCGCAGTTGGATTGAATGTGTGTACTCAGAGGATGCTGCTGCCCATCCTCCGGTAGGTCCCTTAGTCGCCTTTTACGACACCTATGGGAGGAAATGAGTTGGTTCTATTCTTAGCCGACACCACACGGACAATTGCAAGTTAAATAAAAGTTTGTAATTAAAAAAGGTATTTTAAGAAAAATATGTGCCTGTATCTAGCTAGACTGCTAGATCATAGGTGTGGGGTACCCACATTTTACAGTTTACTAGGCGGCTCACCAGCAAGTAGGGAACCGCCAAGCTGTATAAATAAGGGTGCATTTTTGATAATAAACCAGTACGCACTGATACTCAAATCGTCCCTCTACTCTCTGCCCTAGTCACCTAACCATCCCTCACGCTCCGCACGAGAGCATCTCCAAAGAGATGACCCCGACGTCGGAAAAAAAAAATTTTGATAAAAAAATACTTTAGAGATGCTCTCGTCGTGCGGGGATGGTTAGGTGACTAGGGCAGAGAGTAGTGAGACGATTTGAGTATCAGTGCGTACTGGTTTATTATCAAAAACGTGAAGGATGGTTCGACGGTTCCCTACTTGCTGGTGAACCGCCGAGTAAAATGTGGGTACCCCACAATAGGTATGAGAAGGCTGTAAACATGACCTGCGTACCTATATGATAGAATCCATTAATAAAGTACATAGGTAATATAAAACATGGTCTACAGCTGTTAGCGATATTAGTATTCTTCAATGCCAACTTGCCAAGTAGGACGTTGATATATTATTCGAGAAATTGCTAATGTAGGTACGCTAAATTAGAATTTAATTACTAGGTTACGATCTCAAAGAGCAAGGTATTAAAGTATAAAACAATTAAAGTGTTCTTTAAATATGTAAGGGTGTGTGGGATAAATATTGAGGATTATATTAATTTATTTCTATTGAAACTGGTAGAAATAAAAGAATTTGTTGGACACTAGGTATTTTGTATGAAAAATTTGGAGCTACTATAGCAACTTGTCATATAACATCATCAGTGCTCGTTAGAATACGACAACGATTCTCATCGCACGGTATCTGTGTCATAAAAAGGTAGAAGATGCTATGGTTGAATGTGTTAACCCCAGAGATCAAAAATGATTTCTGAACGTAGGCGTTGAAGGAACGATATAAACGAGATATCGCGATATCGCTGTGATATTTCGGAGACCAATCAATGTCGCGGCGGAAGCGCAGTGATGTTGCAGCCGAAACTTTCATTAAAAATCGTGGCGATTCAGTTTTGCAACGTCGGTCGTTGCGGTGCAGTTGCGAAATCAATTATGCTCAAAAATAGCTTGTGTGATTTGATATTGCTCTTATAGTTTTGACGTCCATACTATTTAGTTGGCCCAAGAACCGATGGGCCCGAAGAGTTCTAGAGTAGTGAATGCATACCGGAAAGCGCAGCGTGGGTAGGCCCCTCACAAGGTGGACCAGCGACCTGGTAAAAGCGGAGGGAACCCGTTGGATGAGGGCAGCGCTGGACCGGTCGTTAAGGCGATCCTTGGGGAAGGCCTATGTCCAGTAGTGGACATCTAGCGGACGGCTGAGATGAACACAATGATGACTATAGGTCGACCAGAATCTTATGGCACAAAAAAAGTAAAAAAATATAGATTTTCACATTGTAGTGTCAAAATGTCATCTATCTAGCCAAAATAGGCCCTGGACAAACTGAGCCTTTTTGCAGCCATAAAAATGAATCGCTACACTAGCAATTAAACAGGCGTTTGTATTGTAGCGATGCACATACATGTTTGTATTGATACACACCATAGTCTAAAAAAACAAGGTCTTCTATTCCCAGAGTGACACAAGCCTACGTCACAAAAAAATGGCCGCTATACATGGTAAAAGGATATGATGACGTAGGCTTGTTTCAGTCACGTGGTCAGTCACGCGATCGGAAGAAAATACCAGGCGCAGTATATTATTGTACCATGGATGCACACGCATATGCATTGTGGCAAAGGCTGTCGACGAATAACTGATCAAATATCACGAAACTTTTGCATTGTGGCTATATCACGTTTGCATAGCTATGCTTTATCGCGTTTGCATTGATGCTGCATCGTGACTCAATCAATGTTTTTTGCAGCACTTTTGCCCTGAAAAAAGTCGCAGTCTGTAAAGGGCCCTAATCTAATTATAATTACCCTTATGCGGAAGATAGGCGACGTTCTTGCATGACGCACTCGAAAAATGGACCTGCCGTGTGATATGTTCTTTCTTTTTGAATGATTTGTACAACGAGTTTTAAGCACGCGAAGGCATTGTGGTACCTTTATCCCACCTAAAATAAATAAAAGTATCTCAATCACACAATGTCGCTCTAAGTAAATTATGCGGTCCATGCGCTATAGGCTAGTCACGTAGAGGGAGTAAAACTATGGAGTAAATGATACGCACACATCTTTAATGTTCGATAGAGGTGAACCTATACACTAGTCTGTAGAAAGAGTGAGAAAGACTATAATGAACGCCGTGTAACCACTTTTTTGGTGACCGCAACTTGTCATTTTGACGTATTGCGGTCCAAATTGACTAGTATTGTTGTTAGGCTTATCAAAATTATTAATTACGGAATTGTAACAGCCTGAATTACCTGCTGTGTGAGGTGTTCTGATAATATAATAATTTATAATCATTATCGAAGTGAAAATGGTGGTCTGCAGTGTCCTAGGATGCAAAAACAGATCGAAAAGTGCTGCTGGGAATGTTTCGTTTCACAGGTACGTTTTACTGAATTAAATGCTACAAATACTTTGTTTGTGATTAGATTAATGTCTATTGTACACGTTAAAATGATATTACAATACAAATTAAATCATAAAACCAAGTTATAGGTCAACATTGATTCCATAACCTCTAAATCACCAGTCATTCAGTGTTACCAGTTTATGGCCTTTGAAACACCCGTAAATACGGGAAAACTGACTTGGAAAATACATAGGTACCTAGTAATGGTTTGGTTTCATCACTGTTTTGTTCATTTTCAGGATTCAGCTACCAGACAACCTGTCATAATAGAAAAAATTACAGAAACACTGAGGAAGAAACATCTTAGAATTCAATTGAAGAGTGAGTTAGCTGAAAAGCGCCTAAAGAAGTTGCGTACTACTCGTTAAGCGCAAAGACGATTAATGAAGAAGAATGCTGAGTTACTCAATATAATCATGGAATTAAAAGTTAAAGCTATGATTTCAGCACTGGTAGCATGCCAACCCGCGATAGCAGTGATACGGCTTTATCAAGTCTTTTATCTCGTTCTTTCGCGCGCAAAAGAACGAGATAAAAGACGTGATAAAGCCCTATCACGGCTATCGCGGGTTTGCATGCTACCAGTGCAGATGTTTTAAATTCAATTTTTTTCCACGTTTTCTTTAACGGTAGAAAAAAAAACTGTTTTTTTACAACACCATTCCTGATCAAAGCCATTTGGTTAGATTAAGAAACATTAAAATTAATTTTCCAAATTGTTATTTATTTACCCTTCATCATGCTTCAGTCAACTAAAGAAATTGATCAAATTTGATAAAAATAACCTCTTTGACCTCATTGCTTGACAAATAACTACACAGTTTTTCAAGGCTCCAATTCTGGCTAATTTTATTACATATTAAGGTGGTTGCAGAGGGGTCAATTTTATACAAAAACAATTTTATTGCCGCACAATACGCATAGACGGTATAAGTATAAGTAACTTAGAATAAATAAATTTTTATTTTTTATATATGTAAAAATAGTTTAAAAAATCTTGATGCCGCGTCACAAATAACATTTGCAATTTATTATATAATTACGAAGATATAATGCTTTGTAATTTTTCATACAACATTTTAAAAGCTTTATAAATCTTCGTAATTATATTTTAAATTGCAAATGTTATTTTTAACGCGGCATCTAGATTTTATAAACTATTTTTCCATATATAAAATATTACTTTTATTAATTCCGTCTACGCGTATTCTGTGTCAAACTTTTGTATGGACTGAAACCACCGTAACATTAAATTTTAATGTTATTTGTGAATATTTCTGCGATTTGTGTTAGGAAAGTAGTATTAACAAAATGTATTACTTAGACTAGCCGACTGTGAAAAGTTGGTGGTATTGATAAATTTGTGGGAAAATTGAGTTCAATCGGGTAACATTTACACACACATGTACAAATCAGACACCGATAGAAAACCGGTTACACTGTCACTTGCTCTATAGTTTTACTCCCTCTACGGCTAGTCATGAACCTATCTTGTTATTTTAATTTAATCAAAGTAGTTACCCCAGTGTTGCTTACTCTAAAATTTAATTTCCCTATTTCCCATCAGATTCTGATTTCTGGTCCACCTATATTTTGTTACATTTTATTCAGCATACCTTAATCGTTGGGATACAAAGTGGTCCCCGTTTAATCTAGAATTTAAACGATGTAACAAAATTACAAAGCGTTTAGCGTTTACTTTAATGTTACTTTTGCAATGTAGACTGAGAGTTTCCTAATTTAATATTAATTAAAACGATTCGTTTGCCCTAAAACTTTCTCTCCACTCCTCTCACTTCAATACACACCCAGGTAATACCTAAGTATACAGTTATTTTATAACCGTTAGGTTCGCCACACACATACGGAATTGCAATCCGGAATTCCGAATCAAAATGGTGATTTTGTAATTTTTGTATAGGATTTGACACGAACATCCATACGATTATCGTAATCCTGATTCAGGATTCCGGATTGAAATTCCGTATGTGTGTGGTGGACCTTAATCAGAATGTACCACCCCATGTTTTTATGTGGTAGGTGTCTAATGATATGGTTTCTTATGCATTTTTAGCAGGTGAAAGGATAAGTCGCCTTGTCACCGCTAAACACATACATATACTACAACTATAATTCGCGATTTCAATATGTTGGCCCCTTAGAGAAAGTTGTTCAGTTTGATGGTCTGATCATCTTCTTAAAAAACCGTCAGCATGTTAAGTTGGACCCTGTATTGTAGTACTGGAGCTAAATGAGATAAATCGAAAATTTATAGAACCAACTTAAAAATGACCTTACCATACATAAGTGTAAGTACTAGATAACTAATTAAAAATTCTACAGGCATGATAATTATGTAAGTAATTATTGTTTCGATTGGGGTAATTAGAGCAAAAAAACCGGCCAAGTGCAAGTCGGAATCGCGCACAATTATTACAAAAAAAAAAATATATTTTCTCCGCGACCCTTAGTGCGAGACCGACACACACTTAGCCAGTTTTTAATATTTGTAGTTTGAACTTAGGGTATGTGTTTGAAGGGTGAAGTAAGCAAAAAGTATTGGGGCTAACACAAAAGATCCCACTGGGTCGAAGTGTTGCTGGCTTGCCAGCCCCCACAATAAGATAAGATAAGATAGGGTATGCTCTATAATCACACAAAGTTTGACACACATAGTATATGTATCGGCATTTTTACGGTAGAGCAAAAACAAAAAAATACCTTGAAAAAAAACACGTTTCTTGTATGGGAGGAAGAGAACCTAACCCCTTTGTTTCTTTTATAATTAACTAGCGGCCCGTCCCGGCTTCGCACGGGTGGACGTCTAATCTTTTCTAGCAATAAATATAGCCTATGTTACTCAGGGTGAATGCAGCTTTCTAATGGTGAAAGAATTTTTTAAATCGGCCCAGTACTTTTTGAGCCTATTCATTACAAACATACAAACATACAAAAATAGGTACAAATCTTTCCTCTTTATAATATTAGTGTAGATTTGTGAATATTTCAACCGTCTAGCTATTACAGCCCTTTATAGGCAAGACAGACGAGACGGACTGACGGACGGACAGCGAAGGCTTATGAATAGGACACCGTTGGCACCCTTTTGTTACGGAGCCCTAATAAAAATGATGGTTCATTCATGGCACTTTAGTGTGAGACGACCCGATTGGTGTAATGGTTGCCACGCCGGACTGCCAAACCAGGGTACTGAGTTTGATTCCCGGTTCGGTCATGGACGTTATATGTTTATTGTTTGTGCCGTTATTGTATGGTTCCCATAACAAAAAGCCTGGCTTAGGTACTTGGGATCCATACAATGTATGTGCCGGTGAGCGTTATTTTACATATTATTTACATATATTATTAGCATACATATACAACGTGTTAATGAATTAGCGCAAAACCAAATAACCTCAACTGATTTATAACAAAATAATTAGATTGAAACAATAATTTCATTATTTTAATAATTACAATTTAAAGTTATTCGCATTTTAAGTTTTGAGGCAAAAATGATTTGTTATCATTGCAGCAATGAATGAAAGCACTAATGTACTCCTGGATACATTTTAATAATATTGTTTTGGTAGTAAGTAGGGTGAGTGTGGCCGTGCAGTGGGTTGACATCGGGTTCAGTAAATTTTAAATTTTACCTCTGTTGAAACCATAATAATTCGATTCTGCTCTCGATTCTAAACAAACTACTTTCTACTTTTGCGTTAATTCATTAACACGTTAACACGTTTCTACGTTGCGTTAATTCATTAATACCTTTTAGTACGGAGCCCTAAAAACGATAATTCATTCATGGCACTTTAGTGTTGAAGACATGGATTGTTGGATGATGGATGGATTCTGAATATAACTCTATGCATTGTTGAGTATTAGATAAAAGTGGGGCTTCAAAGTGTTTCGATAAACATTTCAATTTACTACAAACATTAAGAGGAATTTAAAACAAATTTAGCTGGTTACTAGTGGGCCGCCAGCGACTCCGTCCGTACACGCAGACGACTGACTTTATACAACGTGTTAATGAATTAACGCAAAACTAGAAAGTAGTTTGTTTAGAATCGAGAGCAGAATCTAATTATCATGGTTTCAACATAGAATTTTTTTTTCAAAATATTAATTTTTTTTTTGCATAAATTTAAATTTTCTGAACTCGATGTCAACCCACCGCACGGGCACACTCACCCTACTTACTACCAAAACAAGAATTTAAAAATGTATCCATGAGTACGTTAGCGCTTTCTTTCAGTGCTGAAATGATAACGAATCATTTTTGCCTCAAAACTTAAAATGCGAATAACTTTAAACTTTAAGTATCAAAATAATGAAATTATGGTTTCAATCTAATTATTTTGTCATAAATCAGTTGGGATGTATGAGGTTTTGCGCTAATTCATTAACACGTTGTATATGCATAACTTTTGATTTAAGCGTACTGGTTGCGATGAAACAAAGCTTAAATATTAATCTAAACTAGGCCCTGTGCTTCTGTGAAAACCACATCCAAATATGCGTGCACAAATAAACAGACAGGCAGACAAAAATTCTAAAATATGGCCTCAATGCATTCCATTACCTACTTATCCTAAATGCCCCCAATGAATATATTTGAAAATATCTTCAATGTACATCCAAATCAAGTTTACAATTTTATTAAATGTAGGTAGATATAAATATGTATATGTTTATGTAGATAGAAAAGAAGAATCTCTGTCTGTTTGTGTGTTTGTTTGTTTGTTTGAACGAGCATCACACAAAAACTACTGAATCGATTTTGATGCAACTTTGACTTTTTTATTTGATAGCTTATGATCTGACTTAAAATCTGGTATATAATTTGTGCGGATGAAGTCGCGGGTTAACACTAGTTATAAATAAAAGTAAAACGCCAATTCATAACCAATACACGTACTTCTAGAGAGTGTAAGCCAATTTAAGAGATATATCTCTAACGAGCTTTTACCCGCGACTTCGTCCGCATAAATTATATACTTACCAGATTTTAAGTCAGATGATAAAAAACAAAAAAGTTTCATCAAAATCGGTTCAGTAGTTTTTGCGTGATGCTCGTTCAAACAAACAAACAAACAGACAGACAAAAAATCCAAAAATTGGTGATTTGGAATAAGGGACACCTAAAAACCACATCGTAACTTTTTTTACGTTAATATTTTCAATGTACAGACACACTTCTGTAACAGTTTTATAATAGTTTAGACATATCTCTCTAGGTAATTGGCACTGGCGGACTAAGGGGGGGGGGGGGGGGGGCGGAGGGGCGGTCCGCCCCGGGCCCCCAGTCCTGGGGGGCCTCCGAATCTCGAGAAGAGAATCCCTTTTTAATCAAAACCAAAATAATGACGTTTATACAGGGTGGTCCAAATAGTGACGTCAACAATTTTTTTTTAGATTCCTCACACCTGGGGGTATCCAAAAATACCCCATGTATGTTCCGCGATTTTTTGTAGTTTAGAAGTTATGAATTTTTAAAGGTATTTTTGAGAATTTTCTACCAGAGCGGCTTAAAACTGTCATAACTTTTTTCATAGCATGAATTTTATAAATTTTATTTTTGTGACATGATTGTCTGAAAACACTCTTTTACACGTAAAATAATCAGCAACACAACATCCACACAAGCTACCGAAAAAAGGGTCCAAACTGAAAACTTTAGGTTTGAATTGCACGGAGCAAAATTTTCAAAGTTCTCTTAAAAATACAAAATGGAAGTTCCATAGGTTAAAACTAATTTTAAAAACTTCGGTGATAATTCAACTTACCATACAAGAAATAATAAGTGGTTCTGAATAGGCCATTTTACGCTGGAATCGGCATCCAAAGTTAATTAGGTAGAAAATCCGCTAAGAAAAAATGTTGTTCCAAAAAATAGTTTTAGCAATATTTTTTATTCTTATGGCTAACATTAGTCGAATTTTCAAAAACATTTAAATAAACTAAAATTCAACGACCAGTGAAACATTTTAAGATAACACAAAAATACCATGATTTAGTCACTAACAAAAATGCGTCACTGATCGTAGAATTTCAGTTTATTTAAATGTTTTTGACAATATTCGACTAATGTTAGCCATAAGAATAAAAAATATTACTAAAACTATTTTTTGGAACAACATTTTTTCTTAGCGGATTTTCTACCTAATTAACTTTGGATGCCGATTCCAGCGTAAAATGGCCTATTAAGAACCATTTATTATTTCTTGCATGGTAAGTTGAATAATCACCGAAGTTTTTAAAATTAGTTTTAACCTATGGAACTTCCATTTTGTATTTTTAAGAGAACTTTGAAAATTTTGCTCCGTGCAACTCAAACCTAAAGTTTTCAGTTTGGACCCTTTTTTCGG
The DNA here is from genome assembly GCA_922987775.1 of Agonopterix subpropinquella. Lineage (NCBI taxonomy): Eukaryota > Metazoa > Arthropoda > Insecta > Lepidoptera > Depressariidae > Agonopterix > Agonopterix subpropinquella. The sequence continues at coordinate 15,483,987 of OV277701.1, read as the reverse complement.
TAGCTTGTGTGGATGTTGTGTTGCTGATTATTTTACGTGTAAAAGAGTGTTTTCAGACAATCATGTTACAAAAATAAAATTTAAAAAATTCATGCTATGAAAAAAGTTATGACAGTTTTAAGCCGCTCTGGTAGAAAATTCTCAAAAATACCTTTAAAAATTCATAACTTCTAAACTACAAAAAATCGCGGAACATACATGGGGTATTTTTGGATACCCCCAGGTGTGAGGAATCTAAAAAAAAATTGTTGACGTCACTATTTGGACCACCCTGTATAGCAAGTAAAGACACAGTTTAGAGTTGGAGGCCCGGGCCTCAGGAGGCCAGAAGCAGAACAGGTTCTGAGACTGCAGTTTGAAGTTGGAGGCCCCGTACGTTAGTCATTGAAAGTCAAGAAAAGAAATAGAGTCAAAAATACTGCGAATTTGCGAGCTCGCTTCGCTCGCTAAATCTTTTTCAAGTTGTTATGCAGTTAGCATAATTATGAGTTCGCTTCGCTCGCTCCGGAGGCCCTGGCCTCCGGTACTGGGACTGCAGTTTGAAGTTGGAGGCCCCGTAAGTTAGTCATTGAAAGTCAAAGAAGGAAATCGAGTCCAAAATATTGCGAATTTGCGAGCTCGCTTTGCTCGCTCAATCTTTTACAAGTTTTTATGCAGTTAGCATAATTATGAGCTCGCTTCTTGAAAGGTCAATGTGGTTGGAATTAGAATGTGTTTCGAAAATTTGAGCTTGCTTCGCTCGCTTGGTTTTTTTGCTAGCTTTCTGTGCTTTGACCCTGAGTTCATGCTACAACCCAGTCATAATTATAGAATCGTTCGCTCCGGTTTTAATTTTATACGCCAATATACTCACCTACTCTATTTCAAGATGAGCTCTACAATCGAGTTATTATAAGCATTATATTATAAGCTCATTTCAGCTATTTCTTTAATACATCAAACGCCTCGATTTCGGCATGAGCTGAAAAAGTAGAGTTATAATGAAGCAAAACCTCGAGCTCGCTTCGCTCGCTCCTGGCTAGACACATTGCACTAAAATCTTGAGTTCACTTTGCTTGCTCCAGAATTCAGTGAAGTCTCGAGCTCGCTTCGCTCGCTCTTGGTTTTGGATGTTACCTATGTCTTTTCATAGTATACAGTTGCAGTTGCACTGTTGGTGTGCAGTTAAATCTTGAGCTTACTTTGTTCGTTCCAGATTTTAAGTCGTAAAAAAACTCGAGCTCGCTTCGCTCGCGCAATGATTTAAATCTTATTCCACTGGTCTCATTATATTGCAGTCAAATTTCAATTAGCTTTGCCCGCTCCAGAATCCAGTGAAAACTCGAGCTCGCTTCGCTCGCTCTAGGTTTTACATTGTGGGAATGTCAGGCTCGCTTCGCTCGCTCCGTGTTGTAGGACCTGGATCTCCCTGGGACAAAATACTTGCTACCTATGCCTATGGAAGGAAGGGGCTCCGATGTTAAGTTTTTGCCACGGCTCGAAAGAATTGTAGATAAGATATCAATTTCTGGAAAGACCGGGGGCCTCATTTAGTTTTGCCGCCCCGGGCCTCCGGCGGGCTTAGTCCGCCGCTGGTAATTGGCTTATCTATAGGTAAGCATATAAATTATAGCCCTGTTATAGGGTCCCATTATAGGACAAAGACCTCATACCTCTCAATAAATGGGGCTGCAAAAGGGATCAAAGCCACCAATATCACCAGTTTAATTATTATTTTATGTGTTCTTCCACATACGCCTCTGATTTATACATATCCTTAATATTCTGACGGTTTTTAAGAGTATGATCCATAGAGTATGAAGAGATGGCATATCGGCTTGTTTCTATAGAAAATGTTGTCGCCAACAAAGGGGGTGAAAAAAGGGGGAGGGGAGGGTTATACGCTACTTCCCGCTAGATGTGTATGATATGACGTCAGGCCCAGTTGAGTATCGATTATCTGTGCACAGTTCGATACAACATCTCTATCCCAGGGGAGCGCGTTATTTTCTCTATGGTATGATCAGACTATCAAACTAAACAACTTTATTGCGCTCTTACAGACGAGTGACACTTTGCGGTCGCACAGGGTCGCGCGACGGTCGCGACTCACGGCGACCGTAAAGTCTACGAGCGCGACCCTCTGCGACACACGGCGACCGCAAAGAATGCAAAGTGTCGCTCGTCTTGTAAGAGCGCTATGGGATCAATATCAAAACCGGGACAAAAAAATTGCTGTTCCATACAAAACTGCAAACCTACTCGACCGAAATGTATGGGACTGGGACAGTTGATTTTTTTGGGGTGAATTCAATGTTGATTTAATCGAGAAAGTTGAGAGATCTGGGCAGGAGGATGGTAGAAAGTGGCAGCGATGTCCGCTCAGGGTCATATCTGGTGCAGAGGATTTCATTGGCCATCCAGCGCAGGAACGCAGCTGGTGTGATGGGATCCTTTGTGCCGGGTACGTTTAATGACGAGAGGCCCATTTTGAGTGTGTATTTCTACTTTTTTTTTTCTGTAATTTCTTGTAACGAAGCTTGACGTGTATTTTTTGGACTGTACTGCTTTGGACGAGGCTTGTTGCCGAATTTAAAATATATTGTTTGGTATTATTTTGTAATTTGATTGTTGTAATTTGTGACATTGTTACGTAATAAATTTTTAAATGAGTAAAAATACTAATAATGGTCGAGAAAGTTGTTCAGTTTGATGGTCTGATCATCCTCTTAAAAAACCGTCTGTATGTTTAAAAGAAAAAAGTGAATGTAAATAAGACGAAAGTTATGGTACTCGAAAGGGATGAAATAATGACTGAATGTAAAATTATGATAGGAGATGAAAAAGTGGAACAGGTTGGAGAATTTGTATATTTGGGATGTATGTTTACGAGAGATGGTAAGTGTGATGGAGACATAGAGAGACGAGTGAAAGCGGGAAATAGGATTAATGGAGCGATGCATACATTCATGAAAAGTCATAACGTGTCCAAAAAGGCACGTTTGGCAGTTCATGACGGTGTGCTAGCTCCAACTTTGATGTATGGCAGCGAATGTTGGGTATGGCAGAAGAGGAATGAATCCAGAATAAATGCTGTCGAAATGCGTTCTTTACGCAGTATGTGTGGTGTGACTCTAAATGACAGAATACGAAACAGTGTAATAAGAGAAAGATGTGGATTGAAAGAGGATATAGTAACAAGGATTGAAAAGGGAATGCTGAGATGGTTTGGTCATGTGGAAAGAATGAGTGATAGCAGAATGACGAATGAAATATATAAAGCAAGTGTGAATGGGACAGTCGAAAGGGGTCGCCCTAGACGTACGTATGCGGACCAAATTGGTAGCGTACTTAAGAAGGGTCAGATCAAATGTACCCGAAACCGACGAGCGTGTATGAAACGACTTATGAGTGTGGAAGAGGCGAAAGAGGTGTGTCAGGATCGTAGCCGATGGCGATCTATTGTCTCTGCCTACCCCAATGGGACACAGGCGTGAGTATATGTATGTATGTATGTATGTATGTTTAAAAGATCCAAATAAATTTTAAAATATATTAATATTTATTTTAGTTTAGTTGTCTGAGAGAAATCATACCGCTCTAAATACTGTTATGTGGGTCTAACGCCAAAACTTTATAATTTTTGTTACCTACCTATTTTAAAAGTAACATAATACTGGGTATTAGAGTAAACACTACGAATAAGATAACTTACTAAAATAAATATTACAAGTAGTTTAGATCTAGTGTAAATAGTTATTTAGTTTATTATATTTATAATTTTGTATCCCCCTTCTTGAAGTGAATAAATAATATTCAATTTTACAATGTGTAACAATTTGTTTAGAACTTTTGAAAACATAAAAAAAAAATAGATGAAAAGGAAGTAAAATTGTGCTGCACAATGTAAAACAGATTAATATTACACAAGAATGAAACACTCAGCCTCAAATTATACGCACTGCAAGAAAATGGTTCAATTTCGCAAAACAATAAATTCTGGAGGCTTTAGCTGTCACCAAAGACAGAAATAGATGGCGGTATATCCTAAAGCCATATAACTAACTGAGCAAGGGTTATTGCCCTTAAATAAACGTAAGCTATCATTTACCTTATTCCACTGTATTACGAACAGGACCCATTGACGTGAAAAAATACTTCCTTTTAGGAAATTATGTTCATTTATTAGCTTATTGCTTATTTTAACCCCCCACTACATACCTATTCAGTTTCTATTTGTAATAAGTTTCTATTTGTAAGTAGATACGACAGTACTACCCGTTTGTTTGGAGTTGGCCGTCGATGACCGTTACAAAATTTCGTCAAAGGCACATTAACTGGTCCCGTCAACAAAAAATAATATAACAAGCAAATCAAAATTTAAAATTAAAAGCGATATTAGTGATCGGGACGGACGTGCCGTACGTGGTTGCGTTGCTAAAGGTTATAAAATTGCGTTTCATAGGGTCTCTTAGGGGTGCGGTACGGTGAAGCGGGAAGGGAGGGAGCGGCCAACTCGAAGCAAATGACTAGTAGCTTTATTAAGCACTGGCGCGTAGTGTATATTTTCTTTGGCACTGGGTCGGTCTGCACTTAAGTGTTTGTACTAACATAGTTATTTAAGTGTGTTACTAAAACAATATGGATGTAATCTACCTGAAATAAAGAATTTTTATTTTTACTTTTATTTTTTTTTATTTTGGTTAGTACACTTTCAATTAATAATTTTTTTTTTTTAACGTTCAAATCAGCTGTAGAAATTGTCAAAATTACTTTGGAGATTAAGCATCATATCAATCTGGTTCGTGATCATATCATATTCTATCATTCGAAGAATGTCACGGTTCAAAAATAGCACTTCTGTTATAATCCCAAAATACCTTTAAATTATAGATTTTGTCTGGATAGGGACTGACTAAGTATATTATTTTACCATATTATTTTGTTTATTTTCGGGTATCCCAAGGGATTATGAAACTTGAGTCCCTTTTGGGTAAGTTAAGTACCTAGTTACTGGGATTGGATTACTAGTTGGATTGCATACCCTACTAGATACCTAGTTGTAGAAGACTAAAGTAAACACGAATATCATATGCTAAAGCCGAGACCTTGAGAGAGACATTTTCATCTCTCTGACCCTTAGACAATTTATATAGGGACGAGCTACGCGTGTCATTCTACTAAGAAACATTTCTGCTACTTTTTGCGGGGGGCGAGGTAATATGAAATCCGCAACTTTGGATTTTATTTCCCATAAGTTTAGATTCTAATTTTTAATGTTAAAAATCATGAAAAGTAGTCTCGTGTGAACTGCAAACGTTCTAAGTTCAAAATTATGTTTTCGCTATTATAGGCTGTCTCGTTTACTGATAAGGTATAAAATTGTGTGTAAATGCACAAGATCAATTGTTCTTATACCGTGGCAGAGGGGAAATGCTACCGCAAGGGGAGTCTCTATATAAATTGTCTAAGCTCTGACCCCGCTCGGCGAAACGAAAATAAATATTGTGTGTAATACCCGTACATGTATTACCTTACCTACCTACGTTGTTGATTCTGCTCGTAAATTATACTCTTTTTTCCCATAGGAATTCGATTAAGATTTTCTTGAATGAAAATGCTCAATTATTGTTTATCATAGATTGAAAATGCCTTTATATTAAGGCGCCCTCTTAATTTAAAGGCATTTATTTCACAAAGTTATCTTGATCGAGTCTAGAGCCTCCAGTGCTGCTCTCAATCATATTAAGTACCTATAACATTTCCAAATAAAAGTGGTCAAGTGCGAGTCGGGCTACTCGCGCACCGAGGGTTCCGTACCACACCACTACAGAACACAACATTATTAACTTAGAAAAAAAACTTTTTTTGTCCGGAACCTTTAGCGCAAGACCGACTCACACATGCCCGGTTTTTAGTATTTGTTGTTATTCTGTAGAGTTTGCTCTATAATCACACTAAGTTTGACGCTTGCATGTATTACCGTATAGAGCGTGAAGAAAAAACGTTGATAAAAACTAGTTTCTTGTTGAGAATCCCCCTTAATTTTTAACTTTTTATCATTTTTATTATTTGTTAACAAATCCGCCGTAATAACGCATAATCTGAGAAAATTTCAACTATCTAGCTATTACGGTTCAAAAGTTACAGCCCGAAATAGGTAGGACACACGGACGGACGGACAGACAGACAGACAGACGGACGGACGGACGGACGGACGGACAACGTAGGCTTAGAAATAGGGTCCCGTTTTCACCCTTTGGGTACGGAACCCTAAAAATAAGAATGTCACATTGTAGTTGTCAAGTCGAGGTCGAGGTCGAGGGTCTCTCCAGATCAAAAAGACAGTGGCGGACTTAGCCCCACGGAGAATCCGCGAGTTTCCAACTAGTCAAATCAGCAACTCTCATCAAACGTCAAAACACGAGCTTTGTATGATATGAAAAATTGTACAATCATGAATAGAGACGTCATTGTTGTTCGTCATAGTTTCGATACTTTGTCAAGTTTATCCTTTTATTAAAAATATTATTCAAGTTAAATTACTGAAAATTTAAGTTTAGTATTATTTTCAAACGTATTTTTTACTGAGAAGATAAAACTAAAATATACAGGGTGTAAATGAAAGCCTAGCAAATACTGAAACGGTGAACTCAGACCATCAAACTGAACAACTTTCACTATAGAGCCTGCCTCAGGAAACCCGATATGTTGATGCAGTCAACTCCCCAATTGAGGGGGCGTAAATTAGTTTTGTCGCCCCAGGCCAGTCTTCTCATTTGGGTTCCGTTCCGTACCCAAAGGGTGAAAACGGGACCCTATTACTAAGCCTACGTTGTCCGTCCGTCCGTCCGTCCGTCCGTCCGTCCGTCCGTCCGTCCGTCCGTCTGTCCGTCTGTCCGTCTGACCGTCCGTTCGTCCATCCATCTGTCCTACCTATTTAGGGCTGTAACTTTTGAACCGTAATAGCTAGATAGTTGAAATTTTCTCAGATTATGCGTTATTACGGTGGATTTGTTAACAAATAATAGAAATGTCAAAAAGTAAAGGGGGAGGGGGGTAGGGGGTAGTCAATTAAGGGGGATTTTCAACAAGAAACTAGTTTTTATCAACGTTTTTTCTTCACGCTCTATCGTAAAAACGGTAATACATACAAGCGTCAAACTTAGTGTGATTATAGAGCAAACTCTACAGAATAACAACAAATAAGTACTAAAAACCGGCCAAGTGTGAGTCGGTCTCGCGCTAAAGGTCCCGGACAAAGAAAGTTTAAAAAAAAAGTTAATATTGTTGTGTTCTATGGTGGTGTAGTACGGAACCCTCGGTGCGCGAGTAGCCCAACTCGCACTTGACTGGTTTTTTATTTGTATATAATATCATTGACTCTGTTTTTTTCCATGCTTTTCGGAGAGCGAAAGCAGCGCTACCATCAACATGTAGTCACTATACTGCAAGCGCGGCTTACGCTCTCTGAAAAACTCGGGAAGGTTATTTTTAGGGTTCCGTACCCAAAGGGTAAAAACGGGACCCTATTACTAAGCCTACGTTGTCCGTCCGTCCGTCCGTCCGTCCGTCCGTCCGTCCGTCTGTCCGTCTGTCCGTCCGTCCGTCCGTCTGTCCTACCTATTTAGGGCTGTAACTTTTAAACCGTAATAGCTAGATAGTTGAAATTTTTCAGATTATGCGTTATTGCGGCGGATTTGTTAACAAATAATAAAAATGTCAAAAAGTCAAAAATTAAGGGGGGTTCTCAACAAGAAACTAGTTCTTATCAACGTTTTTTCTTCACGCTCTATCGTAAAAACCGTAATACATACAAGCGTCAAACTTAGTGTGATTTTAGAGCAGACTCTACAGAATAACAATAAATACTAAAAACCGGCCAAGTGTAAGTCGATCTTGCACTAAAGGTCCCGGACAAAAAAAGTTTTTTTTTTCTAAGTTAATAATGTTGTGTTCTGTGGTGGTGTAGTACGGAACCCTAGGTGCGCGAGTAGCTCGACTCGCACTTGACCGGTTTTATTTATGGTGCAAAGGCGCGTCTCGCGCGCATGTAGAGAAATCATACTAGTTCTAGTAGTACTATACTGGCACTGGAACGAGTCACACGATTTAAATCTAGAGCAAGCGAAGTGAGCTTGAGATTTTACTGCAATATGATTACCTCGTCGCAATTTGATTTTGGGAGGTTAGTTACCTTAATCCATATCACAATTTTATTTTTGTGTTAAACCATTTTGTCGTTCAATTACTGTAGATGACAAATAATTAAACAATCTGTCTGGATACAGTAGGTTCATGAAAGATATTTAGACTGTTCAAGGTTAGATTAATAATGTTTGAGTAGCTTAGACTTCGAAAGCTGTGGTTCATGAAGCATGAAAAAAGAGGACCTATCTAAACTATTATAAAACTGTAACAGAAGTGTGTCTGTACATTGAAGATATTTACAAAAAAAAGATTACGACATGGTTTTTAGGCTTCCCTGATTCCAAATCAAAAATTTTTGGACTTTTTGTCTGTCTGTTTGTTTGTTTGTTTGTTTGTTCGTTTGTTTGTTTGTTTGTTTGTTTCAGATTTTGTAACTTTGTTTATTGTTCAGTTGATGGTCTAAATCTAAACAACCCCTTTTAAATATTAGTTGGGTATTTTGTTACATCCTGTACATCTCTATGTTAAATATTTGAGGTCCTTTTAGGGATTTACAGAATAAATCTTGGTAAGTATTACGTGCTTGAAATGACTTGAATATTTACAAAGAAATGTTGTACTGACAAAAGCCAACCGCAGGTTGGATTTCGTCGAGAAGCAGTGGATTTATTCGTTCGTGAACATTTTTAAGATCCCTGCTGTCTTATGCTTTTCGTTTTTATTTGCCCTCTTAAGCTCCTAACATCCTTGATTTTATTTTCACTGGTTATTTTGATGTAAAGCCGTGGTACCTACCTAGTTCGAGTAGGTACGATAGCTGTGTCGAATGTACCAAAAATTGGTGTTAAGTGAAATACCTAAGTAGAACTAAATAATCTCGAATTTATCGTTTTCGATAATCGTTGGTACAAAAATGATAATTACAAACAAAAGTACTTTTACACAGAACAGAGATCGGGACAAAAAGAAATAAAGAGCTAAAGATAGTTTGCAAATGTCAGACGTCGTTATTCCGCAAAAGTATAAATAACCTACAACATCGGCGAATGAACTTGGCACCTGGCTCGCACGTGGCTCGGAATAAAAAACCCAGTAAACTCGGAATGAATAACTCGAAAATGCTAAAGCGCAGGGACACGTGCAAGTGCAACAGTAACTGAAATGCTACGGTCTACGGTCTCGCACGGCGACGGCGGGGTCCCGCGGGGTGGTAGCAGTAGGGGTATCAAATTCCGAGCCACGTGCGAGCCAGGTGCCTAGTTAATTCGCCCGGGTTTTATAGCAGTATGAGTATTACACAATAGGTAGATAGGGTGAGATCCAGGATTACAATTATAATTCTCGAACTCAGCCTATCTACCTATTGTGCAAGTTTCAGATTATATAGTTTACAAAATTTGTTGGTAATTTTTAAGTAATATTTCATTATAATTTCGATTCATAAATGTGACAGTTATGAACCGCTAATATATATTTATAATTATTTCACTAGATAGTCTAGTTTATATTACTATATCGTGCTCGTATCATAGATATATTTCTATGACAGTTTCACTAACTGTCTTACTAGGAATATAACTATCTTACTAGACTAATCTAGTGAAATAATTATAAATATAGGATATTTTATATTCTTTAATTTGCGCAACTGATGGCATTTTAAATACAACGTCACAACCAAAACATAGCCGAGTCGCGTGCAAGTAGAGAACTCATACTTGAGGGGCAAGTCTTTCGGTCTATATTATGTCTCATAAATAGCTTAGTCTAATTGAGAGCGTTCCAACACAGATTACAGTTGGAAGCAAATTGTATTAATCGCTTTGTAAGCAAATAACACGTTGTGTTTTGCTGATAAAATTACATTGGTACTGGAGACTTTACATAAGGTGTAATAATATTCATCATTAGTTTATACGTCACTCTTCACGGCAGGCATATTCTTTCACGATCTAGAATCTAGATTATAGACCACTAGAGTTCAAACGCGACTTCTTCCGCACAAATTATATAACAGGATTTTAAGTCAAATCATAAGCAATCAAACAAAAAAAGTTTCATCAAAATCGGTCTATTAGTTTTTGCGTGATGCTCGCACAAACAAACAAACAGAAAAAATATCTTTAAAAAACAAACAAATCGAAAAAGGTTTACTTATATGTACAGACACACTTCTGTTACAGTTTTATAATAGTTTAGATTTGCGAACCCAGTGCAGTTTATAACAGGAAAATGCGTGCCATACAATTTTTTTTTGGGTTCCGTACCCAAAGGGTGAAAACAGAAACCTATTACTGAGGCTACGTTGTCCCTCCATCCGTCCATCTGTCTACCTGTCCTAACTATTTAGGGCTGTAACTTTTGAACCGTAATAGCTACATAGTTGACATTTTCACAGAATGTGCGTTATTATAGCACATTTAGCATAGCATAGCATATGCTCACGACTATAAAAACACAGAGAGTGAAGACCACCTTTGCTCAACGTTTCAGATCATTTCTGTTCCCCTTTCTATACAGCAAAGTTACCGGGATATGTAACCTAAAAGACCTTAGTGCCAGAGAGGTCAAACATGAAGTAACCAAGTATTTAAAGTCCCTCGATTATGTTGCCACTGAATCACTCTTAGCCGTTCCTTATTAAAACATTAACTCACTAACACACACTTATATATATATATATATATATATATACACACACACACACCCACTCACATATTATTTTATAGCCTGCTATTTCAAAACTGTTAATTAAATGGGTAGGTTTTTAAATATCATTGCATGTCTTCGTTACCTATATATTAGTTTAGTTTCATTTTCTGTTTATACGTAAAATTTCCTTGTAAAATTGTTTCAAATGTTAAATCTCATAATTATTAACTTCGCTCACTCTGATATTCTGAAACTTCAGAACATCCACGTTTCACTAGTAGTACTGAAACTCTGTCCAGTGTGACGGGGAGTGAGCCTGTCGCCACTTGTAATGGACAGTAGGTACAATACATGCCTCGAAATTGAAGCATGCAGGTTTCATAGCACATTTGCTAAGCAATAATAAAAATTTCAAATAGTTCAAATTAAGGGGAACCCCTCATACAAAAAATTAGTTTTTCTCAATGTTTTTTTCGTCTTGCTCTATCGTAAAACGGTAATACATACATTACAACTCTACCGTAAATACATACAAGCTGCAAACTTGATGTGATTATACAGGGTGAAATTGATATCATTGAGTCTACCCATCAAACCTATGGGAGCAAACCGATCGAAGCAAAAAAATAATCAGCTATTCCATACTAAACTGCAATGCCTACTCGACTAAAATGACGTATACAACAGCTGATTTTTTTGCTGCGATCGATTTTTTCCCAAAGTGAAAGTTGTTTAGTTTGATGACTCTTAGTTTAAAAGGATGCTGATGATATCAATTTCACCCTAGAGCAAACTCTACAAGTAATAAAAACTGGCCATGTGTGGGTCTCGCGCTAAAGGTCCCGGGGATTTTTTTTTTATGTTGTGTATTTGTTGTGTAGTGGTATTGTGGTACGGAACCCTCGGTGCGCGAGTAGCCCGACTCGGATTTGACCGGTTTTTTATTTATCTCTTTTTATATTTTGCAATCCTTTTTTTACTTTCGGTAAAAGGTGTGACGAGTAATTAATGTTTACTTCTTATCTTATCTTATTTTGGGGGCTGGAAATCCAGCAACACTTCGATCTAATGGGTTTTTTTTGTGTTGACCCCTACATGTTTAGGTCTTCACCCTTCAAATGCAGATACAGCGAGCGTGTAAGAAAAAGTTTCATTAATCTTAAAACCACATACTTTACCCATCAAACTGAACAACTTTTACTATAGGAGCAAACTATGCTGTCCTATACTAAACTGCAATACCTACTCGAATCAAACGTATATGTATATGGGACAGCTGTTTTTTTTTGTTGTGACATGTTTGCTCCCATAGTAAAGGTTGTTCAGTTTGATGGGTAGAGTAGGTATGTGGTTTTAAGATTAATGATACTTTATCTTACACGCTCGCTGTACCTATCCGTATCTTAAACACCTATTTTACAGAAATAACTATTTACAAGATAGAGACAGACAACATAACAAAGTTGATTCATAAAAAAAAGAAAATACTATTCAACGCTCTAATTTTGGATTCCATCATGCGTGTGGCGATTCCCAGTAAATCAATCGCAAATCGCTATTACTCAGCATCCATCTCTGATAGCGTAAATAAAATAGTTCGCGAAAAGAATCCATGCATCTCTGTAGTTTAAAAATATACATTGATTGACAGTTATTTCCTGGTTTTAGTGGTTAGTAGTAGGGTAAAGTTGCCTATATTGAACCGGGTAGTGCTTATCATAAGTTTTCACAAAAACTATAGTAATTAAGATAACTTGCCCATTAAAAATAAAAAGTACATCGGTCTTCAGTTTATAACACGTTTATAAGTATTGGGAATGGAAATCCTGACCTAGTGGAAGACCTAGTCTCCACTCCCAACGTACAAGGAGGGATAAAATCTGCTCGACTACGCTGGCTCGGACACATAGAACGGATGGGGGAAGATCGTGCGGTGAAGAGAGCGTACCTGGGGCGACCCTCTGGGCGTCGCCCGGTGGGCAGGCCCAGGTATCGCTGGATAGACCAGATTACCAAGGATCTCGAGGAGCTGGAGGTGCCCAACTGGACTGAGATGGCACAGAAAAGAGATGAATGGCGTGCTTTGTTGTCGGAGGCCAAGACCCACTTCGGGCCCCTCCCTGAGCCAGCATAGTAAGTAAGTTATAAGTAGGTAAGAATTATTTTAAGTACTTAGAGCCAATCTAAATGACAAAATAAAAACCAAGATGTAATACTGTCTTATAGGCACTGGTTCTACATAAGATGAGGATGGCGGCTAAGCCTTTATTTTTATTTGATCGAGATGAACACTTACTCATGATTTGGCTTAAAATCTGATCTCATAACTTTTTAAGCATTCCTAATAAGTGTTGTGAGTCTTGGCTACATCTACTCTTTTACATGATTTAATAAGCTTCAGGACGGAATGACATGTCAAGTGGAGAGAGGTGGATTTACGACAATTTCGGGTAGAATCAGGGAGGTCCATTCTAAGCCGGAACACGGCGGCGCGGTAAATGTAGGTTATTATACAGTGTAAGGGACAGCCCTCCGCAAACTGAAACGGTGAACTCAGACCATCAAACTGAACAACTTTCACTATGCAGCCTACCTCAGGAAACGCTAAAAAAAATTTGCTCTCCCATACATTTGAGTCTGGTAGGTACCTACGGCAGTTTTGCATGAGACAGCAGATTTTTTTTTGCGTTTCCGGAGGTAGGCTTCATAGTGAAATTTGTTCAGTTTGATGGTCAGAGTTCACCGTTTCAGTTTACGGAAGGCTGTCCCTTGTGTGTGCGACGAAGCTTTGTTGCTTGTTTTTTGAAAACATTTTCGAATTATTAATTACCAATAAAGAAATTAATAGTTAGGTATGTTACCTCTTATTGCATTTGTTGTAAAAAACAGGAAGGAAACATTAATTTTCATGTTTGTAACGCACATGCGCAATGCTGCTCTCGGCTTTTGGCGTCTCTTGCCGCCATAGACGAAGCACGGTTGCCGCGATCAAACGCGGCCGGCCACCATCTCCCTGGGCATACGCGAACTTGATACGATATCAAATCAACTAATTTTATTAACGATATGTGTTCTTAAAGTTATAGAAAGTGGTCTGTTATGTGATTGATTTCAGTTTAATGAATAAAGACTCGTCTTTGAAGTTTCTTCAAATAACAAAGTTATTGTTTAAAGTTTTTTGAAGAGTTTCTTTGTGTAATAATTTGAAAGTGTTATTAAAGAAGATTCTAATGTGGTGAGTTTAATTAATTTTAGATTTTGCATGAACCGGTACAATTAGGGTTGCCACCTGCTACTTCCTGATTTAATGCTTAATTTTATTATCTTTATCAGAAGTACCTAACTAAAATATGGGTATTAATTTTTTTACGGGAGACAAATAAAAAAGCATTGTTAGGTATATGAAGATGAATGAGTTTTTTAATTTATTTAGCTTTCTTTACCCTGTGTTTTTATTTTTTTTATACAGGTCCCTTTTTTATCATACACTAGGGACCCGCCCCGGCTTCGCACGGGTGCAATGCTGATATATATATAAACCTTCCTCTTGAATCACTCTATCTATTAAAACAGACCGCTTCAAAATCCGTTGCGTAGTTTTTAAGATCTAAGCATACATAGGGACAGACAGCGATAAGCGACTTTGTTTTATACTATGTAGTGATGATAAAACGGAGTACCCGTAAATCATGGGACATCTGGCAACTCTAAGATAGGTAGGTACACTTGCCTGTAAAATTATGAATTATCATAAAAAGCATTCTTGTGACTGTAATATTGTTGTAATAAATTAGAAGACAATTATTTAATCAGAATTAATATTTATTTAAATAATATTTGTTTTTAAATTGTTTCTCTTTTTAGGGTTCCGTAGCCCCTTATACTTTCAAGGAACCCTTATACTTTCGTCCATTCTGTCTTGTCGGTCTGTCTTGTCTTGTCTGTATGCCCCATAAAGGTATGATATAGAGGAACTGACAGCTGAGAGAGCGAGATGTACCTAGCAGCGCCACTGTATAATAGAAAGAGATACGTGACGCGAGGCAATAGAACCGTTTTTGGGAACTTGTCGGCACAATAGACTGGGTAAATATTCGTGCTCTGTGAATAATTAGTGAATCTAAAGTGAAATCGTAGATTATTTTGTGAAATATACTAACACTATTTCATTAAATTACCTAGGATTTCACGTTAGATTCACAATTATACACAGAACTCGAAGTTTTAGGGTGCCGATAAGTGCCGACAAATGCACAAAAAACGGTTTCATTTGACAACTCATGTCAGTTACTCTATTCCGACAGGTATAATAACTTTATGGTATGCCCCACCTCAATTACTCGCTCATTTTTGCACCTATTGAATCAGTAACCCAAAAACAGAAATGAGGTACCTAATCATAAATAAAAAAAATTATTTTCACACCCCTTCCATACAATGAAATGGGGGATGGATTTTTTTTAAATAAATTGATTTAGGTATCGTTGGGTAGGTCTTGTTGTCCAACGGAGAAAACTACCATAAAATCTAAATCGATATAAATAATGGTTCTGTCTCGAGATATCTGTGCCTAAAGTAAAAAAAATAGGGTATACCCCCCCTCTAACTTCTAAAATACTGGAGTACCTACCTACACAATCTGAAAACTTTTTACAATAAGGTTTATAACATTTAGCAAGTCGTAATCACCTCTTATTTAAGAGTGCTATGCTCTTGTTCGAGTACCTATTCGCCAATTCTATCCTAGGTAGCTGGTAGGTATCGTATGAGTAGGGTAAGTAATAAAAAATATCGCAGGAAGACAACATGACTGGATTGATTTCTGTTTCAATATTATTGCCTTTTTGAGAAAATCTGAAAAATATAAATCTTAGATGGCTATAAAAATCTACATACAAAGAATTATACAGGGTGTAACAAAACACCCTGGTAAAACTTAAGGGGTGCTCCAGACCATCAATCTGAATAACTTTCACTATGGAGCCAACATCGAAATCGCGAAAAAAAAATCCGCTCTTTCATACAAAACTGCAGTACCGTCTCGACTCAAATGTATGGGACGGCAGATTTCTTATATTTTTTCTCGACGTTGGCTCCATAGTGAAAGTTGTTCAGATTGATGGTCTGGAGCACCCCTTTAAGTATTACCAAGGTGTTTTGTTACTTCCTGTATGCTCGGCTATGGTGTGCCTATATACTGTGCCTATGCTATACCCAAAGTTGAAATTATAGGATTTTACATTTTTACCATAATATCTACCAGACACCAGTACAAACGGACACTGATTATTAGTTACTAAGTTTAAGTATATTAAGATTATTTTGTTCAGAAATTTAAAGCAGCTACAGTTACTGTAGTACCAAACCATTTTTTTACCGACTTCAAAAAAAGGAGTAGGTTCTCAGTTCGACCGTATATATTTTTTTTTTTTTTTAATGTGTGTTCGCGGATAACTTCGTCATTTATGAACCGATTTTGATGATTCTTTTTTTGTTGGAAAGGAGATATCCCAAGGGTGGTCCCATGATAAGGAAACCAGGATCTGATGATGGATCCCAGAGAAATCGAGGGGAACCTTCGAAAATCGTAGTGCCGATTAGTGCGTTTGTTAATTTGAAGCACTACTGTTAAATCAAACTAATGAATTCACCACTGAAAATTGTGAAATAAACAAAATTTTAACAAAAAATTAAAACCGCCTTCAAAAAAACTAAAAAGTTAAAAAATAATATTGCAGCCGATGACTTTTTCGTTCGCATCATAAGAACATTAATTTGTTTTATAGAAGTCGGTGTCAAGCCAAGCCAAAAAACGAATGCAAACCCTGTCGCGAATCGGCTTGACAGCGACTTCGATAAAACAAATTAATGTTCTTATGATGCGAACGAAAAAGTCATCGGCTGCATTATTTTTTAACTTTTTAGTTTTTTTGAAGGCGGTTTTAATTTTTTGTTATACATACCTACCTACCGTTCGCTATTTTTGTCACTCCACGTCCATCTTTTTGTATTTATTATAGGTACTTACTATCGAAATCTAAAAATTGTTTTGGTCTGAAAGAGGACGTCTTTTCAGAATTTCAGACAACTTTATGATCCTGATAAGTTGTTACAGATTCATAATCAAAAGTTCCGAAACGAACTATCTCAAAGAACACGCAAGCTATATAGCAGCAGCACAGTAGCTGCATAAAGGAAATTTCTTTTATGCGGCTACTGTACAGCTGCTTTATAGCTTACGTTAGGTATTATTAACTACAGTAGTTAAAATGGTTTGGTCACATCCCAGGGGAGCGCGTAATTTCTCTAAGGGTCACATGGAAAAAATGTATGAGAGTAGATTGAAGAGTGCAATTTATAAGGTAACGTCAAAAGAAGGGGAATGAATGCCTAGACTTACATACCGACGGCCCGTTAGCACAGTCAGTAGTGAACTTGCCTGCTGTGCCGAGGGTCGCGGGTTCGAATCCCGTGAGGGACAAATATTTGTATGATGAATATGAATATTTGTACCCGAGTCATGGATGTTTGTATCTATATATGTATTCTGATATCGTTGTCTAGTCATCGTAATACAAGTCCAGGCTAGATTCTGGTACTTTAAATGTGACTAGATAATTTGTGTGACATTTGTCCAAGATATTTATTTATTTATTTATTTATATGTATTCTATATCGTTGTCTAGTCATCATAATACAAGTCCAGGCTAGATTCTGGTACTTTAAATGTGACTAGATAATTTGTGTGACATTGTCCAAGATAAAAAAAAAAAAAAACGTACACTGACCAAATTGGCCAGATGTTCCTGAAACCGACGAGCATGAATAAAGAGACTAAAACGAATGTGGACCTGGAAACAAAAAAAAGTCTGTCAGGATCGTAGCAGGTGGCGTTGTTCTGCCTATCCCAGTGAGAGTCAGGCGTAAGAATATGTATGTATGTGAAAAACAAATACGGAACGTACGGTACGGTACGTTTCCATTTATGGAAAAACTAATTTAGTTCGAAGGTTAGGAAACTGCTGTGCGCGGTCATTTGGAAAGGACTCAAGAGCAAACGCATTCATTTTAAATACCATATACCTAGTTATTATTAGAATGTTAATTTTCTCGTTTGGCCTTTTCATTAATTTTAATTCACTATTTCATTTACTTTCGCTTTTATAGTACTTCCCTAGTGGCTTGTTGAGCTGACTTGAATGTAACTGACCGAAGTCTTTCATCTCAATTAGTGAAATGAGCCCGTGCCCTGCAGTGGGACTATACCACAGTATAAGAAAGAGTATCTAGGTAGTACTACATAACTATACCTACAGTGATTGTGATAAATAACTATAAGAAAATGTAGAAGCAGCCTATGTGAGAAAAACTTTTACGAATCAATACGAAAAGGAAATGTTGAATAACTTGTTCTATGAAGTGTACAATCAATCAATACATGAATCACCGATTGCTGAATTACTAATAGCTGCTTGTCGATGGTCGGTTGTTGCTTGTTGATTCATATAATATCCGTGTGTACAATAAATAAAGTGTTAAAAAAACCGCAACCCAACCACCAGTGCGTCGTTTTACTGAATTTTTTATTCGACATTAGATCGTAAAAGCTTTGATGCCAACCGGGGCCGCGTTCACGCTTCACTACTTTAACGACTACCTACCTATGTAATGTAAATAAACATATCATCATCATCATATCATATCATATTTCTATTTCTATTTTTATCATCTCAGCCGATGAACGTCCACTGCTGGACCTCCTGGAGGCTGCCCTCATCCAACGGGTTCCCGCCGCCTTCACCAGGTCGTCGGTCTACCGTGTGGGGGCCTACCTACGCTGCGCTTTCCGGTACGCGGTCGCCACTCGAGAACGTTTCGGCCCCATCGGCCATCGGTTCTGCGAGAAATGTACCCCGCCTACTGCCACTTAAGTTTAGCAATTTAGAAGTCTTCGATCAGTGTGTGTTGCCAGTGATGACATATGGAACAGAGACGTGGTCGTTCACTCAAGGCCTCATAAAAAGGCTGAAATTCACCCAAAGGGCAATGGAGAGGGCTATGCTCGGAGTTTCCCTGCGAGATCGAATCAGAAATGAAGAGATCCGCAGAAGAACCAGAGTAACTTGTTTTCTAAAAATAATTATTTATTGGTGTTTGTACGTTTCCCAATTAAATTAAGCAAGTAGATACTTAATTAAAATTTGTTTGGTTGAGTTTAGGAGATACAGCCATTCAAAGGTCGTACCTTTGAACTCCTAACCCGACTGGAGTTATGCAGGCAGACCTAATACAGAGATGCCATGTCCATCCCCATCACAGAGACGCTCTGCAAGTTTACACCTTATGTCTACTGAATCAGCCTTGCAGCTGAGGATAACATTAAAAAAAAAATAAACCGCCATCAAAAAAACTAAAAAGTTAAAAATAATATTGCAGCCGATGACTTTTTCGTTCGCACATTAACTTGTTTTATCGAAGTCGCTGTCAAGCCGATTCGCGACAGCGCTTGCATTAGTTTTTTGGCTTGGTTTGACACCGACTTCTATAAAACAAGTTAATGTTCTTATGATGCGAACGAAAAAGTCATCGGCTGCAATATTATTTTTTAACTTTTTAGATTTTTTGAAGGCGGTTTTAATTTTTTGTTAAAAGTTTATTTCACAATTTTCTGTGGTGAATTCATTAGTTCAATTTAATAGTAGTGCTTCAAATTAACAAACACACTAGTCGGCACTACAATTTTCGAAGGTTCCCCTCGATTTCTCTAGAATCCATCATCAGATCCTGGTTTCCTTATCATGGCACCACACTTGAGATATCTTCTTTCTAACAAAAAAAGAATCATCAAAATCGGTTCATAAACGACGAAGTTATCCGCGAACAAACATAAAAAAAATATATATATATACGGTCGAATTCAGTTCAGTTCAGTTCAGTTCTTTATTGCCTTAAAATGCATGTATACATTAGATGTAATGATGAAATGTTACAATGGAATCAATGCAATTTTTACCCAAGGGTGTAGCAAACATATATATGAGTAAAATTATATTTTTGAATTTTAACAATAAATCAAAATATTTAAAAACACATGCTACATTCTTATTATTAAATAACACCATGTCAAAAACTAAGTATATTAATTACAATCAAAATATTGGACGGCACAATTCTAATAGGTAAGGTACTACAGACACAATATAAAATAATACAATTTTTAAAATGTCAATAACATAATTAGTATTAATTAAAAGGATAAGTAATTAAAACATAAAAAGAATGGCCATTTAACGCCCAACGCAACCCAATATGATCTACAGTTTTTTTATTATTACCTATTACTATAATTTATTTTTCACTATCAAGGCACAAACAATTCACTTTGTTTCCAACTCATTCACGTGATATGGGCATTTCTCTATGAGAAACATTTTTAGGTGTTTCAAAAATTTGCCGCCTGTAAGAGACTTCAGCTCTGTTGGCAATTTATTGTAAATCTTGACTGCATTATAATTTACGGTGCGTTGAAATGAGGCAGTTCTACAGTTAGGCAGTTGTAATTGGGGCTCGTGCAAGTTATTTAATCTGGTGCTTTTAAACTCTGGCCTATACGGGAACTTTTCGGGGTAGCGTTTGATAATTTTACATAGCTCAGTGACGTATAAGGCCGTAAGTGTATGTATTTTTAATTCTACAAATGAAGATCTACAGGACTCTCTGCTGGAATGTATAGAATTGAGAATACGTACGCATCGCTTCTGTAGAATAAAAATTCTTTCTGCATCTACCGATCCGCCCCAGATAGCAAGTCCATACAAAATCCTAGACTGAAAAAAGGCGTAATATGCTTGTAGAGCTGCTTTTTTTGTCGATATTGGTCGTAGCGTTTTCAAGGCAAAGCAGAAACTACTAAGTTTACCCTCCAAGCTCTCTATATGTCCTTATAGATATAGAATTGAGAAACCTCCTCCATTTCGCATTACAATTATTTTCCTACATGCTACTGAAAGTGAAAATGCCATAACGCGCTATGCCCTGTTGCTACTTGACTAATAGCCTGACATTCCAAGAAATTATAGAGCACTAGAAATGGGAGAAGGGAGGTAAAGAAAAGAAATAAGTAAAGTACCTATTCCACCAAAATGTGTAGTCGTTTTCGGAAGAAAAAAAGAAACGTCGCAGTTTTGTAGACACTTTGAGAACATTCGTTATGAGATAACAAGAGGCAATATTCGAGGTTTACGAAACGAAGTCCTCTTCTTATTTCTTTGATTTTGCAATTCGATCACGCGCGTTGAAGTAAAGGGACTATTTCAGTGGAAATAGGAACGAGTGAACGATGTGATAGTACTCATGAATCTCATGATACTCAACAACTTTTCCAAAGGAAGGACTTTTCATGCAAATGTAATTGTACGAATTTCCTAAAGGTTTTTTAGGGAAAGTAGTTCAGCGACTAGATGGCGTTGTAGACACAAATACCTATTTACTTGTCATTCGCATTGAGTGATAATTTCTCTTGACTTTCTAATTTTAAGTCTAAAAAGGGAAAGAGGGGCTTCCTTTTACTCACCAAGCCTATATCCAGCAGTGGGGTCATGGGGTGTCACTATTAGCATGTCGTTCAATACATTTTAGATTTAGTATAGTCTTGGCGCAAACAGATGTCGCTACAAGTATTATATGGCCTGAACGCGAGATAAATCTTAATTAAACGTAGTTAGATCACTATTATTTGAGTTTTGTTCCACGGAAATAAATTATATAGATTAATTTTCTTAAAAATTTTAATAACAAATGTGTTTAACACGTATTTTAACGTAGGTAATTAAACATTGATGTAGTACCGTTACTCATTACTGTGAGTAACACATGGTGCGCAAAAGAGCGAGAGAAAAGGAGCGGGATAACGTTATCGCGTAGCCATACTATACCCACAGAGAGTTTGGAGTACATAAAATACTGGAATTAACACGACAAACAAACGTCATGCGCCACATGAGTGTACGACGAACACTGGTGGGTAAAAGAGCGATAGGTGGCGATACTGACTTACCCATGTGACTTACTAAGACGTGCAGTTTTTTTTTTAAATATAACTACATAGTAGTACATAACAGTTCTATGCGCGTATTAGCGCTCTCACAGACGAGCGACACTTCGCGCCCGCCGGGTGTCGCGGAAGGTCGCGCGACCGTAAAATGTATGATCGCGACACTCTGCGACCCACCGCGACAGCAAAGTGTCGCTCGTCTGTTAGAGCCCTTAGATCCTAGGAAAGATAGAGCAGTGCCGCTACACACAGCACAAAATCTTAAGAGGCTCCCCCATCATATTTTACTGGTTTTTAGAAGCTATCTTCTCGTTATTTGAAAGACATACAAATAATTGAAAAGTGTAGCAATATTCTTCAACATCTCGGCTTTATTTGCTATAGATCATATTTCTTATTTTTATCTAAAATACATATGAAACCTGTGTTCAAAGGAAAGCCTACTTTTTAAGTTGAAGTCACATTTACTTGAGTTGAGACACACCTTTGTGTAGACAATATTAAGATCTAAAATTGCTATTCAGCAAATTTTTTTTAAGACCAATATTTAATGAGTTAATTAGATAATTGTTAAAAGGGCGAATTTTTATGATTTTAGAATGTGATTTCCTTGGATTAGAAAGCTCCACTGTGACATAATGAAGGACAAGCCAAGCTAGTCAAAAATAGGTATACCTACTAAAATGACGTAGTTTAGTAAAGGTGAGGTGCCCTAGATTGTATGGGCTCCAAGGATGTAATGCCCTAGCTTCATACTATTTTGGCTTTCAAAACTAGTCAGACAGTGCCGACTCTTAAAATTGTGATTCCATTCTCTTTGAGATAGAGCTTATATAAAATATTCATAGCATATTGTCAGGATTTGATTCGTTAACATTGACCTCGTTCTTTTGTAAGACATCAATATTCGTAAACTATAAAATGAATCTGTTATCAAAGCGATGATGCTAAATGAGTAAAAGCTTTGTTCTGATAGTGTAAATCGAAACGAACCTATTATGTATCAATTGGGTTATTATCATGACCAGAATGATCATTATCAGCTTATTATCTGTGTGTTGTGTAGTTTGAAGTTAGCATAAGTTAAGTATGATGAGACCATCATCAAAGTTATCATCATCATCATCTCTGTTGTCCCAAGTACAGGGACACAGGCCTACAAACCTACGATCATGGTGAAGTGGGTATTCGGATGATAATGATTTGATTTAAAATTAATTCTCTGACTCGACATTTACTACCGATTCACAAAAAAACTGCAATGGAGAAGAGATCGGCAAGAAATTCCACAGCACAACCACAACACAATATTCACAATATATTCCACAATTTACAATACACATAATTTTCTAAATTAACAGTAATTAGGGTAGATAACACTTACACTTTGAAAGTCACACGTTGAAATCAGATATAGAAAATTTCAAAATTACTATGGTATGGAAATTATGCGTCATTCGATCATGATTTTGAACGTGACTTTTAAAAATCACATTCCTGTCGGGTGTTTTATAAAACCACCGCTACCGAAAACAACCATCTTAATCGATCTTGCCAACTCAGATAATGAAATTTGAATGATTAAGATTCAAACTATTTAATTCCTTAATAATGACTTCCCTTTCTAAGTTTTCTGAACAATAGTACTTTATTTTACTTACATACATTTTTCGACAGGCAAGGCATTCC
Organism: Agonopterix subpropinquella; assembly: GCA_922987775.1. Lineage (NCBI taxonomy): Eukaryota > Metazoa > Arthropoda > Insecta > Lepidoptera > Depressariidae > Agonopterix > Agonopterix subpropinquella. Next base: position 15,460,463 of record OV277701.1, on the reverse strand, counting down.
ACTCCTTGGCTGTGCGCATTATAAAAGATTCAGAAAGGCGCTTGGTGCGGATATGTGGGATTTCAACCAAGAAGGGGTGATATCCCGCGGTGCGTCTGGAAGTCCGATAGTAGAAAGGGGAAGGTGGGATGAGCTCATGTAGCTCTTGGGGACACTCACCGAAATACAATCTGTAGAAGATGAGGTCTAGCATGATTTGCGTGAAAAGGCTAATATAATTTGTAATAATATGTCTTGCGTCATAAGGGCAATGCGGGATTTTCAGATAAAAGTAAATTATTGGATTTCCCGATGTGTTCCGGCTATGAATGCGTGGGTTTCTAATAATATACCTTTGTTATTGTATTCCGAGATAAGATACCGGCATATTTGCTAGTCTATATGTCCTATATGTAAGTATAGGCACAGGTATTGGTACACTTTTTAAGAGGATGACTAACTTCGTTGATTTTCCTACTGCTGGTTTTAACGTGTGACTTTAAAAAATTGCAATCCAGAGCGCCCGAGCGCGCTGTATACAGGGTGTAACAAAACACCCTAGTAATACTTAAGGGGTTGCTTCAGACCATCAAACTGGACAACATTCACTATGGAGCCAACATCGAAATCGCGAAAAAAAAATCCGCTCTTTTATACAAAACTGCAGTATCGTCTAGACTCAAATGTATGGGACGGCAATTTTTTTTTATTTTTTCTCGACTTTGGCTCCGTAGTGAAAGTTGTTGAGATTGATGATCTCATGCACCCCCTTAAGTATAGTATAAGTACTAGGGTGATTTGTTACACCCTGTACAAACGAAGTTAGATTCTATTGACAATACTAACCAATAAAAGCCAATTCATTTTTTAAAACACTTTTTAAATCTCCATGCCTGTGGTTTATTTTGAATGCACTGTTAACGATCATAAAGCCATCGAACTATTCTTAAAAGTTTTTACCAATAGGTACCTTAGTTGAGAACTACGTGGACAGAATTGAGGCCACACAATGTCTTTTCATGAAGGATTACTTCATCGATCATAATGAATCACTGAACTTACTAACTTTGTGTGCCAACATAATTCATGTTTTCTCCGAAATTCGAGATAGATTAGTCTCAGAGATTTGATAGCGATGACAAGAGCGATGATCCTCAATCTGATGGCCTCAACCCATAAAGTTATTATACCTGACGGAATAGAGTAACTGACATGAGTTGTCAAATGAAACAGTTTTTTTGTGCATTTGTTGGCACTTATCGGCTTCCTAAAACTTCGAGTTCTGTGTATAATTGTGAATCTAACGTGAAATCGTAGGTATTTTAATGAAATAGTGTTAGTATATTTCACAAAATAATCTACGAATTCACTTTAGATTCACTAATTATTCACAGAGCACGAATATTTACCCAGTCGATTGTGCTGACAAGTTCCCAAAAACGGTTCTATTGCCACGCGTCACGTATATCTTTCTATTATACAGTGGCGCCGCTAGGTACATCTCGCTCTCTCAGCTGTCAGTTCCTCTATATGATACCTTTATGCCTCAACCATGAGGCAACGTTTCGATTCCTGGGCCTATATACAAAGTAACATTTCTATTGGCGTAGACGCTAGAAGAAATGACACAATGTATGGATTTGACATTGGCGATCGAAACATTTTGACGTTTGCTTTCTCCACCATACGTCAAGTCCATACATTTTTTCCGTTTCTATTATAGCGTTGACGCCAATAGAATGTCAACTTTTCTCAGAGGACTGGCTTGTAAGACTATCAAACAAACAAGATTTTAAGTTTTACGTCACGTGACGTCAACGATCAGGTTCAAACAGCCATATACCATTACAAGAATGTCCACTTTTTTGAGGTTTATGTTTGAGTGTGTGGTGTCAATTAGTATGGACAAAAGATGACCATGTGGTATTTGCCCCTATGTTTACGTGTTTTGTTGTGTTTACGGTTACTTTTCACGCACACTAGCTTAAAAAAGAAGTGGACAGCCGCATAAACAAACATTTATAGTTCCATCTCCTTCTACTATTAAAAGAACGTCATAAGATAAAAGAGACTAACCACAATCGTAAATTAATGCGGTCTCTATGCTTTAGAATAAAGGAGTTCATTTCTCTGAGATCAGGTCAGGTCACGTGACGTCACGGTCCTGACGCGAGTTTAAAATTGTGTACCCATACCAAAAAAGTGCACAACGCCGTTAAAGATTTTCACTTCAAAAATCTCTAAATGTATGTCACATTTAGGTCGAGTACAGGTGAACCAGAATCTGATGAAAAATAGGGAAATCAAATTTTTGATTAAGCAGCACTGGGGTAATTAGATTAGGGCCCTTTGCACACTGCGATTTTTTGCAGCGCAGAAGTGCTGCAAAAGCATAGATCGAGTCGCGATGCTGCATCGCAAGCGCGGTGCAGCCAGGATGCAAAACTTTCGTAATATTTGATCAGTTATTTGGCGACAGCCTTTACCACAACACAATGCACATGCGCAACACAAACATGTGTGTACATCGCTACAATCATGCGTTTGAATCGATACAAACGCCTATTAATTGCTAGTGAAGCTATTAAGAGGGGGTCATACCTATTTTGTCTGTTTTCGAACCGATTTTTGAGAACCAAATTATTACATTTAATATATATAGTTCACATAACAGTGTAGATACGTTCTTTCTGCAGGGCATCTAACCGTTGAAAACACGATTCTATTAAATTTTCTCGATAGAAAAGAGGAGCAAAGTAAGCTCGATTTCAGATTTATAACCAGTTTTACAAGAATCACACTACACCATTTCTTCTGAATATACCATCATTTGAAAGGTAAATAATTATAGCAGGGCTTCTAACCGATGGATTTTTCCCCAAACACCCAAGAGAAAAGATATTGATGAAAAATGCGTTTTTTTGCGATCTTGCTTTCAATTGAAGCGGGATGGCTAATTGCGAAAGTTTGCTTGTTAGAAAGAGAGGCTTGTTCTACTAATACCCAGCCTTAAGTCACGCGATGGACAAACGCATGTTTTTACCATTGCAAAAAGGCTCAGGCGGTGTCCTATTGCCATCGCACGCGCGATGGTGCGATGCGATCTCATCGCGCGATGAAACCGATCGCGCGATCAAAAAACGTGTGTCCTAATTTGGTGCGATGCGATCGATGCGATCGATCACCCTCCCTTGATTCGTGTACCTGCACTCAGCGGGACCCCGTGTCCTAGAACGATGCGAGTATGTATGGGATTTAGTTCCGAATTTGTTCTATCGAATTCAATTAGAAATATAAAAAAAACCGTCAAAATGGAAGAATTAGATCCAGAGCCACCAACGGTCTAGGGCCTAAACGTATTATAATTATAGGAAAGCTGGATTCAGTCTAGCTCGAAAATAGACGCCAAAGTACATCATTTAGCCTCGGTCTTATGACTCAAAGCGGTCACTGATTTTTTTTACAGCGGTAAGACAATCGCGAAAAAATGGGGTCTGGGCCTAAATATACAGGGTGAAATTGAAATCAATCGACAAAATTTAAGAGAGTGTTATACTCGAGATATGGCTGGTTTTAAAAATAGATTTAGACCAAATTAAATAACGTCCGAGATTTTAAAATATCGTAATTATTAATTGTGGCTGATTTAATTTGTGACTGACTGTACAGATGCCCGGCCGATACGCGGCGAGCGAGAGTGAGCGGTACGAAACAATATCTGTTGAGTTTTGGCGAATTTAAGCATTTAAAGCACGATATTTTTATGGTATAAGAATCAATGGTAGGTATACCATTGTCCGTTAAGTACTAAAAGGAAATGTCCTTACCTTATTTTAACAGATGTTCAAAGTGACAACCTCCATTTCGTATGCACAAATTGAGCCCGACACACGGCGCTGGTTGTAATTTACAGCTTCAAATGCACTGACATTTTTTTCTCTCAGTTCACTCACTGTGGTCGATTCAGTTTCATACACACATCTTTTAATTTCCCCCCACAAATAAGGGATGATATTTGAAAAGCAGGGTGCATCTTGCGATAGCGTCTTTGCGTTTCACGAAGCCTCCGTGTTTCTCACTAATAAATTATCACCATATCCAAAAAACTGCAGATTTGTGTACGACTTTTTTTTACAAATTCAGGTTGAACCTAATACGACACTGCACTGAAATCCAAGTTCCGATACGTAAGCGGGCACTGATTGATTACAGAGCGCGGTAACCTCTTAATCAGATCGCGACCAAACGGAAACTGTTTTTGTTTTGTTTGCCTGAGGCGCGTGTGACCTTGCCGAGCGGTGGGGATGCGCTCGCTAGAGTTGTGCGGTGGTGCTCCGCCTGCGAGGGGATAGACGTTGACCGGGCCGCCCCGGCCGGTGGAAATGTACAGTTCGAATGAGAAAATGTTTATTTAAGGAATTATTTAATTTTAATTTAAAAAACATTTTTTTTATTTAAAGTGTGTATGACACAGAGCGTTTATTATGAACCCCTTCTGAATGTTTTGGCATGCTTAGAATGTCTTTTATTTTCATAATTTAGATTTCAAGAAAACCCTGCAATATAAGATCTAAATCAGGAGTACAACTCGCCACCAAAATTTGTCGAATGTCTTCGATTTCACCCTGTATAGGAAACGAACTGGACGCATTTTAAGAAAGAGCCCTCTTAGGAGAACACCACAGCAGATTTAGTTATTCTCAAATCGGTCACCGTTCAAAATCAGACTGGGGTTGAAAATAAAAAAAATAGGTCTTAGGCCTAAACATATAGGAAATGTGAAACCAACTTGGATCGAAAGAACACACTTTACCCATCACGAAAAACCCGGTCTTACATGGCGGATCGGTCACCTTTCCAGAATCAGACCACTTTTATAATATAACAAAAATGACAGATATCTCGACAATGGTAAGTGATAGAAAAAAATTTGTTATGAACAAAATTGTTGGAAATTTAATGGTCTTCACGCTTGTACAAACTTTGTTTACAATCCTATGCATAGGAGACGAGATATTTGTAAAAACTGAATAATTAAAATAGTAACAGACAGATATATCGACAACGGTTGATGATAGGAAAAGTTTTTGAAAAATAAAATTGTAGATAATGTTATGTTCTACAAGTTTACAACTTTGTTCACGATTTGAAGCATACGAAAAGAGATATTTGCAAAACCGAATAAATTAAAATAGTAATAGATCGATATCTAAAAAACGGTTCATGATAGAAAAAGTTTATCTGAAAAACAATTATAGAAAATGTTATGTTCTACAAGTTTTGTTCTAACTTTGTTCACGATTTAATGCATACGAAAAGAGATATTTGAAAAAACGAATTAATTAAATAGTAATAGACAGATATCTCGAAATTTTTTGATCATAGGAATAGTTTGTGTAGCATACAATTGTAGATAATATTATGTACTACAAGTTTTGTTATAACTTTGTTCACGATTTCATCCATACGAAACGAGATATTTGCAAAAAATTATTAATTAAAATAGTAATAGACAGATATCTCGACAACGGTTCATGATAGAAAAAGTTTCTTACAGATACAATCATAGAAAATATTATGTTCTACATGTTTTGTTTTAACTTTGTTCACGATTTGATGCATACGAAAAGAGATATTTGCAAAAACGAATTAATTAAAATAGTAATAGACAGATATCTCGAAAATTGTTGATCATAGGAAAAGTTAGTTAAGCACAAAATTGTAGATAATGTTATTTTCTACAAGTTTTGTAATAACTTTATTCACGATTTCAAGCATACGAAAAGAGATATTTGCAATAACGAATAAATTAAAATAGTAATAGACAGATATCTAGAAAATTGTTGATGATAGAAAAAGTTTCTTAAAAATACAATTATAGACAATGTTATGTTCTATAAGTTTTGTTCTAACTTTGTTCACGATTTGATGCATACGAAAAGAGATATTTGCAAAAACGAATTCATTAAATAGTAATAGACAGATATCTCGAAAATTTTTCATGATAGGAGTAGTTTGTGTAGCATACAATTGTAGATAATGTTATGTACTACAACTTACAAGTTTTGTTATAACTTTGTTCACGATTTCATCCATACGAAACGAGAAATTTGCAAAAAATAATTAATAAAAATAGTAATAGATAGATATCTCGACAACGGTTGATGATAGAAAAAGTTTCTTAAAGATACAATTATAGACAATGTTATGTTCTACAAGTTTTGTTATAACTTTGTTCACGATTTCATCCATACGAAACGAGATATTTGCAAAAAATAATTAATTAAAATAGTAATAGACAGATATCTCGACAACGGTTCATGATAGAAAAAGTTTTTGAAAAATAAAATTGTAGATAATGTTATGTTCTACAAGTTTTGTAACAACTTTGTTCACGATTTGATGCATACGAAACGAGATATTTGCAAAAAATTATTAATTAAAATAGTAATAGACAGATATCTCGACAACGGTTCATGATAGAAAAAGTTTGTCTGAAAAACAATTGTAGACAATGTTATGTTTTACAAGTTTTGTAATAACTTTGTTCACGATTTGATGCATACGAAAAGAGATATTTGCAAAAACGATTTAATTAAAATAGTAATAGACAGATATCTCGACAACGGTTGATGATAGAAAAAGTTTCTTAAAGATACAATTATAGACAATATTATGTTCTACATGTTTTGTTTTAACTTTGTTCACGATTTGATGCATATGAAAAGAGATATTTGCAAAAACGAATTAATTAAATAGTAATAGACAAATATCTCGAAAATTTTTGGTGATAGGAATAGTTTGTGTAGCATACAATTATAGATAATGTTATGTACTACAAGTTTTGTTATAACTTTGTTCACGATTTCATCCATACGAAACGAGATATTTGCAAAAAATAATTAATTAAAATAGTAATAGACAGATATCTCAACAACGGTTGATGTTAGAAAAAGTTTCTTACAAATACAATTGTAGACAATGTTATGTTCTACAAGTTTTGTAATAACTTTATTCACGATTTGATGCATACGAAACGAGATATTTGCAAAAAAATATTAATTAAAATAGTAATAGACCGATATCTCGACAACTGTTGATGATAGAAAAAGTTTGTCCATGATACAATTGTAGAAAATGTTCTACTTATGTTCTTACTTGTACAACAGTGGTTGATTATTTTAATAAAACAACTTGAGTTTAATTATTAAGGCCAAAGGTTTTATTTCTCACCTTTATCAAACTTCGATAAAACAAAATATTAATTTTCTTATAGATTCGAACGTAAAAGTCAAACTGAAATATTATTTTTAACTTTTTTACTTTGAAGTCGGTTTTTATTTTTTTTTGTTATTGAAACTCGAATTCTAGTCGTAAAGACCAAAAAAAATCTTTGCCTATGCCATTCTCCCATTTTGACGGGACACATTTTATTTCTAATTGGATTCGATAGAACAAATTCTAATCAAATTAAAGATTGAAAAATTCAGTCTCGAGCGGGACTTGAACCCGCACCCTTCCAAACCGGGGAAGTGCGTTATCCAATGGCTGTAATATGTTTGATATGTTTGTTGTTTATTTGTTTGTTTTATATTTGAAATTAGAACAAATTCTATAGAACAAGTTCTAGGACACGGGGTCCCGCTGAGTGTAGGTACACCCTAGCCTCGTCGCGCTCCTCGGTCGCGCGATCGAAATTAGGACAGTCAATACTGATTCCTTTGTTTGATCGCACGATCGCACGATCGTGCGTCGAAAATAGAACAATTCGATCGCATCGCATGATCGCGCGATCGAAATTAGGACAGTCAGTACTGATTCCTATGTTTGATCGCACGATCGCACGATCATTTTCATCGGACGGACGCATGATCGCGCGTGCGATGGCAATAGGACAGCGCCTCAGTCTGTACAGGGCCTACATTGACTAGACATAATGACATTTTGACACTAACATGTGAAAATCTACAGGTGTAACAAAACACCTTAGTGGTATATAATAATACTAAAAGGTAAAGTAAGTAATACATAAGGGGGTGCTTCAACAACAAAAAAAATCATCTGTCCCATACATTTTAGTCGAGTCGGTACTGCAGTTTTTTATGGGACAGCTGATTTTTTTTTCGCGATTTCGAAGTTGGCTCCTTTAGTGAAAGTTGTTCAGTTTCGTGGTCTGAAGCACCTCTTTAAGTATTACTAGGGTGTTTTGTTACACCCTGTATATTTTTACTTTTTTAGGGTTCCGTACCCAAAGGGTGAAAACGGGACCCTATTACTAAGCCTACGTTGTCCGTCCGTCCGTCCGTCCGTCCGTCTGTCCGTCCGTATGTCCGTCCGTCCGTCTGTCCGACCTATTTAGGGCTGTAACTTTTGAACCGTAATAGCTAGATAGGTGAAATTTTCACAGATTATGCGTTATTACGGCGGATTTGTTAACAAATAATAAAAATTTCAAAAAATTAAAAATTAAAGGGGGGTTCTCAAGAAGAAACTAGTTTTTATCAACGTTTTATCTTCACGCTCTATCGTAAAAACAGTAATACATACAAGCGTCAAACTTAGTGTAATTATAGAACAAACTCTACGGAATAACAACAAATACTAAAAACCGGCCAAGTGTGAGTCGGTCTCGCGCTAAAGGTCCCGGACAAAAAAAGTTTTTTTTTCTAAGTTAATAATGTTGTGTTCTGTGGTGGTGTGGTACGGAACCCTTTGTGCGCGAGTAACCCGACTCGCACTTGACCGATTTTTATTTCATTTCATGAGATTCTAGTCGACCTATAGGTAGTATTAGAATTTCGTATGGAACAGCCGATCTCATTACCGCAATTTCGACGTTGATCCCATATGCATAGAGAAAGTTGTTCAGATTAATGGACTATCTTTCAATTCTAATATTGCTGTCAAAAGCATCGATGAGGTCACAAATGTAACATCCTTCAGATCGTCGATGTTTAGTTTGACACATGACATAACCGTAGCGAATACCGAATTGACAGCTCACCAATTTTTCATGTTTGCGCTTGATCAAGCAACTTTACTACAATAATAAAAAATTAACTGAAATAAGTAAGTACACACGGCGACAGGTCAGGTTACCCTGTTTGGACTTTGAAATATTAGAAGTTGAACGCTGCGAATCGTGCGAGAGGGTGCGGTATGTTGTTGTTGTTTCGTCTCACAGCACGCTGCGCCCGCGCCGGCATGCAGCCGCGTCTATGCAGGCTCTCTACCGCACTATTTTGTGTTTTGTACGTAGTGTAGGTATATAGGGTGCGTAACCTGATGTGTCGCCGTGTGTACCTATTTCGTTTTGAATTTTTTATGACAAATTTTTCATGAAGTGCGTGAATTTACCCTTACACATGTTACTATGTGAGATCTATGAATATGATCATCTACGGTATTCTTATAAACCCAAACGAAAAAAGGAAATAACGTGGGCAATTTATTACCTATTCTTCAAAATGCCAGTCATATTTTTATTCACGTCAAAGTAAACCCACAGAAGGTCGAGGTTTAAATACATTTTGGGTACCTGTCTACTTATAAAAGCCTGTAACAGCTTAGTAAGACGTAATTATAGCGACCGTTCCCATAGCTTATAGGCTATTTACTTTATTTCCGAATTCCGAAAGACATCAGCTGTTTCGAAATTATAAGAACCACTACACTGAGAGAAAAATTCATTTGTTATTACAAAAATTCACTAATTATTAAATAAATATTTGCAGATCCCACGACAACAAAAGTTTTGTAATTATAAGGAGTCGTTTTTAGTTATTGTATTTAGTAATTAGTGTAGTGAGCGTTTAGTAATTTTTAACGCGCAATACTAATTCTCAAAACGATGACGTCACAGTTAAGACAAAGTGTTTTGTAATTTCTAAAATGAAACAGTAATCTTCCAAATTTTGATGTACAAAATATACAAACCGTTTTATAAAAACATGTAGTCGTTCATTATCTACAAATAAAACGATAGCACTTACTAGTTGTCTTTAAACTGAATTTTAGAAACTACTTTACGATATCTACGATGTCTTACTTGATTTTACTAAACGATTATTTAAATGCAATTGAATATTTTGTAAATACTAGTTTGTACTTTTATAATTTTGAAACATAGTGCTTGCTATTACTAAAGAATTTAGTGTTTTTTAGAAAATGCAGTCTAATTTCTAGCTTGTAGTTTTACAATTTATAATGAGTTCCTACTTGATATTACTAAACAATGAGTAATTTTTACAAGATTGTAGCATTGTTATAACAAATCATTATACAACACAACTTTCTCCTGTATTCTTTACAACATTATACAGGGTGTAACAAAACATCATAGTAATACTTAAGGGAGTACTCAAACTGAATAACTTTTACTAAGGAGCCAAATTTTTTTTCGATTTCAAAGTTGGGTCCATAGTGAAAGTTGTTCAGTTTAATGGTCTGAAGTACCCCCTTAAGTATTACTAGGGTGTTTTGTTACACCTTGTACATAACATGTACATGTTTCTACAGTACTTTTTCAGTTGCTAGCAAGAACGTATCAGTATTCAGGATATTGCGTTCTTTCCTAGCTACTGAAAAACACCTTGTATAAAAGTGTATATACATATTATTAATATTATTATGTATAATTATGCTGTAAAGAAACACAGAATAAAGAATACAGGAGAAAGTTGTGATACCTAGTAAAAAGATTTGTTATAACAACTCCACTAAATTATAGGGTATAGGTTCAAATAAAACTTAAGACAATAGTTAATGTAGTTTATTTTCATTTCAGTTTTTACAACTATCTAAGTACCTACATAATTTAAAAGCCACAGCGATTTTTGTCCTTTAACGGCACGCTGAAAGTCCAGTACGGTAGTTGTAGCAGACTGGCGTTATTTAAAGCATCAGGCGACGCGGGTTCTGAAAAAATAACGATTAAATAAATAAATTATATTTTAATCTAGATATTGATAATGATCAGGATGTCTGGCAGTTACTAGATCAGTGTAGTCAAAGATGGCATCCATCTCCAAAAAATATAGGTATGCCAACCTACAGCTAGGTACTAAGTATTCAGAATCATACGAACAAAGTAACGCCTAAAATGGACGCACTTACCAGTAATCTCAGATAGATAATTAAAAACACATTGATCATAAAAATCTATTCTATTTAGGAAATATATGGGAAAGAACTCACATTTGGTGTTGACTCCAGGGGTCTACGTAATTTAAATTGTCGATTGGTTGCTTCCAATTGGCTAGGTTAACTTTAAATCTAGCCTTGTCTCCAGGTACTGGTATAACCTGGGATGTCTCATCATCTGATAGAAGCCTTAGTATCCCAGCATCTTCCTTGCCTTCTGCAATCATTAATTAATATGAAAGGGCGGTCAAGTGAATTTTTTAAACATTCATGTCAGGTTGAGAAGAAAATAGATATGACATGAAGGACTTTTGGCAGAAATGATATGGTTAGTAAGAGATAACATTGATCTTTTCCTTCCTTGATCTTGCCTATAAAATAACATTAGCACGTACCTACCTATCACACTATAAATGAATAAATACACACACTTTACTTACCACAAAAAGCTCTGACATAAACATTTAGCCCCAAGTTTGTCAGTAAATCGCTAGTGAGCTGATCCATGTCCGTTTCCAGATTTATCTGGCTGGAAACTTTAGTTGCCATCATCTTATTATATATTTTTTTAATATTTAGTTCAAGACAGTCAACGATTCCAAATTCAGGACAATCATTTTAATAAAATTAAACACTTCACTTCACTGTTACTGTTATGATCACTTTAGAGATGATTACGATTCGTCTAATCCGGCCGGGAGGTGAAATCGAAATGAAATTAATATGGCAATTCAGAAAGTCAGCAATCACAAAAAGTTGTAAATATTACTGGTATTAAATTCAAAATTAATTTGTTTAAAATCACAAAAATGGCTTATTGAAAGAAGAAAGGAGAAACTAGAAATGACAAAATTCCGTGCAGTTATTACGATGAAATGTTTGTAGTAAATATAACTAATTATAAGCTGATTATAAAAGACAAGTATTGTAAAAAGAACTATGGGAACTGTAGGGTTTGCTAAATAAGTACTCATTTACTGTTGCTCACTAGGCAGGTAGTATATGCGGAGCGCGCACGTCCGCACCCGACAAAGGCTGGCAGGCAACTCCCCCACTACGCGTTCGCACAGACACTACATCCCTTCTTTATTTTAATTTAATTTAAGATGTATTTTGTAACAGTACACTTAATATCAAAACTATAAGCAATACAGGTACATATGAATATAATTATTATTATAAAGTCAGTAGTACTACAGCTTGCATTTATTTTATATTTTCTTAATATTTTATATATTTCTATATGAATCTACCACCGCTTCGGAAGGTGCTTCGCTTGGGAGAAGAAACGGCGCAAGAAACTCCACTATGCACATCGCTATAACATAACAATATAATGTGTTATGATTGATAATCTTTGATTATTAAAGGTTACGTTTCTTACTGCTTAATTTCATTTCATTAATAGTTAATAAAAGCTTTCCAGTACCCATAGTACTCTGTGCCAATACTGAGCCCAGTAGGCATTTACATTCAACTTTAGCTTACTACTCTAGAGTCTAGACTATCCCTTTCCTTTTTACAATATTTCAAGATTTTAACTACAATATGTATTATTACAACATTTAGTTTTATTGTGTAAAATTTAAAGTCTAGTCCCACTTTATATGACACACTATTAATTTTGTAACCTAATTACATTAAATTAATAAACCTTAATTTATTTTTCCTCTTGACCTGTGAACTGTGATCGTTATTTCAGGAGTGAGGGTTGGTTAAGCAAACAGCAAGATAAGATTGACAAATCGCGATCAACTTCCATTCCAAGTAATTTTAAAACTTTGTGGTAGGATAGTACAGTTCATATACTTTTGTCACGTTTGTTAAGTTTGGATTTAAGTTTACTTTTGTTAGGTACCTATATAAAATCCAACTAAGTTTAACCGTACGTAGAACAATTTAAAAATATAATTTTTTAGGTTTTATTAAACCAACGTGAGATTGCACATTGTTACTAGAAAAGGTGTACTGTTGAACTACAAAAGTATTAGCAAGACTACTCGTAATTTCTAATTAGGCATATGCCTTATTCAATTTTTACTTCAATAGGTAATTGGATTTGATCACAAAACATTTTCATTAAGTATCACTTATACCTTGATTTACTCTCTGGCTAAAATATAAACATTTTCTTTTGGACAATATTGGTGGTGCTCTTAAATTGAAAAGAGTGGCCATTCGAAAATAATTTGTTACTCAAACAAACTTTGATTATGTCTTCGTAAAATATCGTTGTCCATGGCACTTAGCGTCAAAATCAATTTCAGTGTGATACGCTCCTTGTACCTGTGGACAGATTTCGAGTAGTATATTATTATTGGCTAGATAGCTACCTATATAATGCTTGCCTCATGTTTCCAGTTTCTGCAATGAACTTTATGGAATAATAAACAAAAGGTGTTCAAAAGAAACCTAGTATAGGTACAGGACTATTGCATGTCTTGTGTGTTCAATTTCTTTGCAAATTTAGAATTAAGTGTTTAGTCTATGTTTTCGCTGTTTATCATTGCATTTTAGTACATAAAGACTGTGACTATTGGGTCACGTTACTTAAATTGGTACATATGTTCCATTTGACAGCATAAAATATAGCTCTAGTATTTGCTAACATTCCATAGATCTTTATCATTTCTTATTTATTTATTTTATATTTATGTCCAATATATATGACACAAGCTTATTCTATTTCGGTGATAACATTGGTACTATATTCAAGCATGCCCAAGAAGACATTAACTCTCTGCATACCTGGTTTCAGTATAACCTGCTAACGATCAACGTAGCAAAAACAAATTACATAATTTTTTGTGCAAAAAATAAACAAATTAAACCGTACGAACCCTTAACAATCAACAATGAGCCACTGACAAAAGTAGATTCAGAAAAGTACCTTGGACTCATTCTTGACAGTCGTTTAACGTGGACACCACACTTAGAAAAGCTACGTTCAAAGTTGTCATCCCTATTGGGCTCTCTTCGTGGTATCGTTCGCTGTTTTCCACTTTCTGTTCGCCATTTAATATATAATTCCATGGTCAAACCTCATTTAGACTACTTAATTGAAATCTGGGGCTCTGCAGCAAAAACAAATATCAAACCAGTACAAATAACACAAAATAAAATTATCAAGATGCTATTTCACTATGATTATCTCACACCAACTGCCAAAATTTACAAAGAAAAAAAGCTGATGACAGTATCACAATCTTATAAATATAACACTTGCATACTTATAAGGAAAATTCTAAACAAACAGATACACACACAAACATCATTTACCAAGAAGAAACAAATTCAAAAACGTTTAACAAGACAAGCAAATCATCTTTGTTTGCGAGCACCGCGCACAAATTACGGAAAAAAAAACATTTTGTTTGAGGGAGCACAGCTTTATAACAATTTGCCTAAAGACATAAAAGAGATACAATCTTTCCCATTATACAAAAAAGTGTTGAAGAGTCACATCTTGAGGGATCTCTCAGAGTTTAAGATGGGATAAGATAATATCAGTGTTCTTTGGTCTAGAGACTGACGTTTGCGATATTGTTATAATTCATGACGGTTCAGTGACAGTTTCGGGGAGGCTAGCTTTTGAATTCTTTCAAATTGAAAGGTACCTACAATTTCTATTTGATGATATCGATAGAGAACAATTTCTATTGTTAGTGTCAATAGAATTAGTAATAAATTGCTATTGATATGACACGTAATACATTCCTTTCGTCAAGTTGACTTGCTCATCTCTTATTTTTGTCTACCCTCAAATATTTTATGATTCGCTGCATATTGTTGTTGTTGTAATCTCTTGTATTATGCCTGTATATGCTTTGGGCACCTTTGAGTGTTTGTATTGTATGTATTGGAGCTTTGCTTTGAGAAATTGCTTATACCCTTACTTTACCTAAGTTCTAAACCTGTACGTGTATGTATACCTAACCTAAAATATCGTTCTGTTATCTGTACGTTCAAAAATTTTGTTTAATTTTATTTTACCTTGTATTTCTCAATATTTTAAGTGAATTGTATTCTTTCTTTTTGAGAAATAAATATCTTAAACCATATATTTATTCTAGACATTTAATAGCCCATAGTTTTAGTTTTACATTGAGTTTTTTGCCTATGGCTCATTTAGGATTATTTGAACCCGAAAGTTTCTGCTTGTTTATTGTGCAGTTTTGACTAATTTTCATGGCCTGTATTAGTTTCGATACTATAAACATAGTTTTTTTATTTTTATTTGGTCCTTTGCATTTCGTGTATCATGATGACACTTTTAAGTAGGTATGAATGGTCGTGTAATGTCCGGCTTAGAATAGCACCAAACATAATATTAATGTCGTAAAAGGAGACTAAGCAATCCCCTCAGGCTTCGTCAATATCTCGGATGTGCACCGGATGCTCGAATAATGTTTTAATGTCACATTAATATATGCACGCAATATGACGACCCAAAATTACTGTTGGACTATAAATTGACCATTATTCTTTCAATGAAAAGATTTTAACATTTCATTTGATTTAACTCGAATTGATTTGATTTCATTTAATTTCACTCGAATTTATTTGATTCTATTTGATCTCCTCTCATCTCATCTCATTCCTTTCCTATCCTTTCCATTCCTTTTTTTTTATTCATTTCATTCAGATAACTACTGGTCAGAGTTACCTGCTTCAGGATCGTATCAATTTACGATTTATAATATTAAGGAAGTAAGGACAAGAGAGTAGGTAAGTCTGTGATAAGCACATACACTTAGGCACTTAAAATATTCAGCGTAACCGCCAGCCACTGCAATTAAGGACTTTTAATTTAACTGCTGTTATAGTTCATGTACAATTATATAATATGAGTGCAGTAACTATTTTATTTTCATGACCCTTTAGCTTTTGCTAACAACTTGATAGTTGCATGATTCTATAGGTTATAACCCATATGATTTTATAGTAAAGTTGTATGACACTTTAGCTTTCGCTAACAACTTCATAGTTGCTTGGTTCTGTAACCCATATCATTTTATAGTTGCATGATACTTTAGCTTTTGCTAACAACTTGATAGTTGCATGGTTTTATAACACGATGATGATAAGATGATGATATCATTTTATAGTTGCATGATACTTTAGCTTTCGCTAACAACTTGATAGTTGCATGGTTCTTTAACCCATATCATTTTATAGTTGCATGATATTTAGCTTTCGCTAACAACTTGATAGTTGCATGGTTCTATAACCCATATCATTGTATATTTGCATGACCCTTTAGCTTTCGCTAACAACTTGATAGTTGCATGGTTCTATAACACATAATTATTATCATTTAATAGTTGCATGATACTTTAGCTTTCGCTAATGACCTGATAGTTGCATGGTTCTCTAACCAATATCATTTTATAATTGCATGACCCTTTAGCTTTTGCTAACAGTTTAATAACTGCATGATCCTGTCACCATTGCATTTGCATGGGTTTGCATGGCCTTGCATAGCCTTGTATGTAACTGCATGACCTTTTTGTTTTTACTAACAACTTAGTTACTGAATAGTCCTTTAACTATTGTAGTTGCATATATTTGCATGGCTCTGCATGGCCTTGCATGGCATTGTATGTAACTGCATGACTTTCCCGATTTTACTAACAACTTAGTTATTGAATAGTCCTTTTACTATTGCAGTTTCATATTTTTGCATGACTTTGCATGGCCCTGCATATCCCTGCATGTATGATGCATCTGCTTGACCTTTTAGTTTTTACTAACAGTTTAATCACTGCATGGTCCTTTAACTACAGTAGTTTTACCTACTTCGCACTTTATACTTATCGCCTTTTAGTTAGCGTGACTCGCGCTTGGAACCTAATATTCGGTAGGTATGTATAAAGTGTATTATACTGATACGTAGTCAAGTCAGTAACGATCGGTGCAAACGATATAGCATATTCAACAGTGTATTTAGAATTGAATTCATCTTGAATAGTAGAGGCGTTTAGGCTCAAGTGAGTAAAATTTTGATAAAAGCAAACCACTTGGCATGGGTGTTCCTTAGGTCAATAGAAGCCGATTAAGATCGGTAGGCCGCGGGAGTCCCCCCTCTGGTCCGGTAGGGGAGGGTTCAAAGATGCGCTCCGACCGGCCACATTCCACTACTAATTACAGAATTAGTTTCGATAGTAGGTCAAGTTTGGTATCGTTTTCGGATAAATTGAGGGTGTACAATTCGTTTCTGATATAAAAAATGGTAGTATGTAGAATGGTTTTTGAGATATTTAAAAAAACATCGAAATCGCAAGTAAAAATTTATTCTTCAAGTCATCATAACTATTAATGGGGCTTCATTTTCGGAACACAAAAAAATACGCCATAATAGCCCGGTTAATACAGATTATGAAAAATATAACTTATTACCATCTCTTCATACAATAAATTGTAGAAAAAAAATTTTGAATGTCGTGGGCCGTTTAATTTTTTGTCACTCGCTATGTTATGACGAGCACCCGACGTTCCTACTGTGAACGTAAATTAAGCTAAAAATTGGTTAGAATAGTGGGTTTGGATCGGTTGAGCAAAATAAGCCATGATTTTTACCCCCTAGGGATTCAATTTGGGGAAATACCTTCTCCGTAAGCCTGCAAAATCGTAACATACTCGGTAATTTTACAGCCTGTCAGTTTAGCTAATAGGACAAGTTTGATATCCTTTTTGAGTAATTTTTGGATAAAGAATTCATTTTTTATATCAAAAGTCTTTTTAGAACCACTGGTGAAGCAGTTTGAGTTATATTTATAATATAAAAATTCTAGATTTTTGTCTTTTGAGTCTTCGTAATTATTACAAAAGCCGAAATTGTACATAGCTATAAAAAAATACTTGATGAATGCTTGTTTAAAACAGATTTAATAAAAATATAACTTTTTAGAACCATTTCTATCGAGATAAGTATTGCAGAAAAATAAATGTTAACACCGCGCAAGTTAGTATTTTCACCCCTTTCATTTCAACCGACGCCGACGATCCACACTTCAACTGGACATTACATTATGAATTTAAAATCTGCTTAAATTTATCATAATAGGAGGAAGCCTTTTCTCTTTATAAACCTAATTTTTGCGCTTTAGTGGTTTATTTTGTAGAAGTAGCCGACGAACTAAGAAATACGACCGAATGTTTTCTTTTTCTTAGTTAAACTTCTTCAAGACATACAAACTTGTGTTAAATAGTTTGTTTTTGTATTTCCGATTTATTCGAGCTAGTAATTATTATGGTATCTAAGTTTATTACTATGAAATTATGAAAGCTACATACATACATACATAAGCTCACGCCATTCCCAAGGGGGTAGGCAGAGAGCACGGACCGGCACACGCTACGACTCTGACATACTTCTTTAGCCTCATTGACATCATACATATTTTCATGCACTTCCGTCGATTGAGGGTGCTACGCACTTGTCCTTTTCGGAAAAGATCATTGATTTGATCGTGGTATGTTTTCCTCGGACGGCCTCTCCCAACACTTCCGCTCACCTGTGCTCGATAAATTTCATTCGTAAGCCTTTTTTCATTCATTCTGAATGAATTATGAAAGCTAGTTAGATTAAAATCTGAATTCAGATTGTAAAATAAAAATATTGTAAGCATTTCAAAAAAACACATACAAACATTCATCATTAACCAAACCTAAACTCGATAAATGGTAACATCTAATATAAACCCATGCCACACCCCGGACACTGCCTACAAAAAACTGAAGACATCCGAACTGAGAATAGTAAAATATTCGGCCGTAGCGTAGGTACCAATGTACCCCTAACTTAAGGATAAAAACGAGTGTAATAAAGAAAAATAGCTTCATCCGAGTCTACTATTATTATGATTTTAAATAGATTTTACATTCATACAATTATAATCATTCATTACAAGTTGAAGTATGGATGGTGATTAAATGTGGTGAAAAATAATAACTTGCGCAGTGTTAACATAAATTTTATTGCAATATCTTGATAAAAATAGTTCTAAAAAGTTATATTTTTAATATATCTGTGTACAAGCATTCCTCAAGTATTTTTATAGCTATGTACAATTTCGGCTTCTTTAACAATTACGAAGAAAGGAAAAAACTAGAAATTTATATATTATTTTAAAAATAACTCCAAAACTGCTTCACCGATCACTACTTTTGACATCAAAAATACATTCTTTAGCCTAAAATTACTCAAAAAGGATATCAAACTTGACCTGTTAGCACAGAATAGGTAATAGTATTATAGTTCTAAACTGGCAGGCTGTAAAATAACCGAGTATGTTACGATTTTGCAGGCTTACGGAGAAGGTATGTCCCGAAATTGAACTCCTAGGGAGTAAAAATCAAAGCTCATTTTGCTTAGCCGATCCTAATCCACTATTCTAAATAATTTTTATCTGAATTTATGTTCTCAGTAGCAACATCGTGTGCTCATCATAACATAGCGAGTGACTCAAATGCAAGCGGCGCGCGACCTTCAAAAACATTTTTCTACTATTTTTTGTATGCAGAGATGCTAATAAGTTATATTTTTCATAATCTGTATTAAACAGGCTATTATGGCATATTTTTTGTGTTCCAATAATGAAGCCCCTTTAACAATTACGATGGCTTGAAGAATAAATTTTTACTTGCGATTTCGATTTTTTTTTAAATATCTCAAAAACCATTCTACATACTACCATTTTTTATATCAGAAACGAATTGTACACCCTCAATTTATCCGAAAACGATACCAAACTTGACCTACTATCGAAACTAATTCTGTAATTAGTAGTGGAATGTGGCCGGTCGGAGCGCATCTTTGAACCCTCCCCTACCGGACCAGAGGGGGGACTCCCGCGGCCTACCGATCTTAATCGGCTTCTATTGACCTAAGGAACACCCATGCCAAGTGGTTTGCTTTTATCAAAAATTGCAAACTTGAGCTGTTTTTCGATCTAAACAACCCAACTAGAATCGCTAAGTTAGTCGTATGGTATAGATGTAACGGAAATTTGCAAGGAATCCCTTTTTGCCCCCTTGTTAAATAGTTGCAACTTTGCAAGTCATTCCCTTATCACAAGTCCTTAGGGATAACTAGGTACAAACAATATTGATTGTGATTGAATATCAAAATAGTTTTACACTGACATACCTATGCAGAAACCTTATGTAATCCGGTAGGTATTTGTGTTAAATTTTATGAGCATTGGCTACTGTTTTGCACCGATTTACTCACTCGTATATAGATACGAGTGAGTAAATCGGTGCGTACGTATAGACGTACGCAGCGTTACATAATATTTATAATAAATAACACTATAATATTCAAGATGTTATTATACGCCTGTTTTCTACAATTTATAGTATTAATCATTGTAACCAGACAATTAGTAGTCTTCGTAAATATGTATCTGTCTGTTTAACCTTAACCTTAACGGCAACTGTAAATGACCGACCAACCGACCGACCGATCGACCGACCGACCGACTGACCGACCGACTGACCGACCGATCGATCGACTGACAGACGGACCGACCGACCGTATCTGACCTTCAGCTTAACCTTTAACGGTACGCGAGTGCCATAGGGCACCTATCGCTACTCCGTCGAGTTATGTGTAGGTAGGTATCATAGACAGAGTCACGATTACGACACTCTTACGATTTTATGTATTCTGGGATTTCGTAAGAAAGGATTTTGTAAGATCCTCAGACGGCGTCGACTGTTAAGTCGAGGTCCTAATCAAACGGCTTGCATAGATATACATACTCCTCAATCTAGCTGAATAACTTCATATTATGAGATAGTCATTGTCGTAGTCTCTGCCTACTCCGTAGGATTATGGCTTGAGCGTAAGTCTATTATAAAAACATGTATGGTAATGTATTGTACATGACCTTTAGGATTGGAGTCTAGTCGCAGCAATCGTTCGAACAGGTGCTCGATTTGTGGTATGTGTATTCTTATGACCTCGACCCTAGCATAGCGTCTATCGTCCTGATGTGTCCCCTTTCCTCTTTTTCCTCCAGCGTTTGATGGTCATAGTTCATGAAAAGAAAAATAATCACTGTTATAGATTGTCAACCACCGCACAAACTAAGAATCCAATGTTTTTTGACATGAAAACTAATGAAATAGGCATAGTAAATAAATGAAAGTACCATGATAGCCCTCGTGGATAAAATAATAATGAATTATCGTTATTGTCCTTTTAAATCAAAATAGAACGTTATTTTAGATAATAGATATTCGCTTTGTTCGTAGTTTTCGGAATATCACTGACCACCCCCTCGGGGAACATAGTCGTGAACACACGCTACTCTGCTGCGTGAAATAATACTTTACAACGTCGCTTTAATTTCAAAATTCCAACGTTGTATTTTGTTTTTATTTCAAAACCAGATAAAATACAGTGTGCACTTACGTAAAATAAGATCCCGTCGTCGCCACATGTAGGGTTTGCTAAATAAGTACTCATTTACTGTTGCTCACTAGGCAGGTAGTATATGCGGAGCGCGCACGTCCGCACCCGACAAAGGCTGGCAGGCAACTCCCCCACTACGCGTTCGCACAGACACTACAGGAACACTAGGAATTACAAAGGAGTTTGGTCAAAATTAATAAAAAAAAATTAATCGAAATAACAGGTAAAAATGGCATAGGACTAAGTTTGGATTAACATTTAGGCTTTGTTTCATCGCAATCGGTTAACTCAAATAAAAGATATGAGGATTTAAAGTCAGTGGTCCGCGCGTACGGAGTCGCGGGCGCCGCTAGTATAAAATATGTTTATAAATTTTTCTTTGAGGGTGCCACTGAACGGTAAAAGGACGGCTCGCCACATTCATGCGTACTTATTCCGGACTGAATAACAATTTCGTATGGATTTGAAATTCCGTGCAGAATAATTCCGCATGTATAACGCGAGTCTAAAATTATGTTCTTTTGAAACCGATCTCGGTTTAACCCATTATGCGATTTGTCCCAGGGTAAAAGATTATGCGTTTATCCAGAACGCAAACTAATAAACGTGACTTCCGTACCTAAGGGGATTAAGCATTCGAAAAGTTATAACAGGCTTTAGGGACTTACGGAAAGCGATTTGTTCGCTCTTGTAAGATAAGTTTTTATTTTGTTACTTCCCAAAGTATTAGCAAGTCTAACCTTTTACTTGTCGCTTCAAGAAATCATCGAAATTTTGTATTTCTACGGAACGCAATCTCGAAAGAAATATAACTTTTCTTCACATTCAAGATTTTTCTTTAGGTGTTTCTAAAAGTGTTCAATGTTTTTAATGTCTAACAGACCTAAAGATACTTAAAAACCATGATTGCGAATTGTATGAAA
The DNA here is from genome assembly GCA_922987775.1 of Agonopterix subpropinquella. NCBI lineage: Eukaryota > Metazoa > Arthropoda > Insecta > Lepidoptera > Depressariidae > Agonopterix > Agonopterix subpropinquella. The sequence goes on along the minus strand of OV277701.1, from coordinate 15,437,996 downwards.
AAAAGAGCGTGTAATATCTTTTAAATCTAGCTAATATTATAAGAACTCGATACAACTGTAGGTACCTACTTTTAAATAGATTGTTGGGTAGTTAGTTGTAGCAAAATTTATGTTTTTTATAAGCGTGTCGGAACAAAAATTACAGAAATGGAATCACGTCGGTGTCTGTACGCATATCCTTATTAGGTATGTCAAAGGCATTTTTCTCCGAGACCGTTTATAGACATAAGGAAGCTATATGGCAATTAGCAATTAATGACCCCATCCACCAAATTACATAAATGTATTCAAAAAAGTCTATTCTAACATCTAAAAATGAAAAAAATCTACGATATCGTGTGGGAAATCATTTGAAAGCTTATAAAAATGCAAAATCCAAAAATATTCATTTAAATTTTTTTGTGGAAAGTTCTAGACAAATTCTTCAAAAGACTCAAAAATATTGCTGCCCTCATCTGTATTTAAAAACATATAATCATGTAAAATCTACAAAAAATCATGAACATCAGAAATAAGGTGTAGATGGCGGAAAAATTATCAGGGCGGCATTAACTTATAGTTTTATTTCTATATTCCAAAAAACTACTACCTGTATAAAATGATCTACATTTACTATGTGACTACATTACAATACTTACTTAGTAAGAGTAGGTAAATTTATAACATAACATAACATAAATATTCTTTATTTGCACACCAAAAACATACAACAACAAAAACAGAATAGAAGAACGTAAGGGTGGGTACTTTATAGTGGTGACCCATTTTAAATAACTGGTAGTACGGAACACTAATTGCCAGAGTCCTGACTCGCACTTGGCCGGTTTTTTTACTGTCATGTTCAAATTGTTCAAGTCATGTTACTTATTTTATTATGTATAGATATATCTCTAATTGTTTCTATATTTTTTGCAAAAAATATCATGAAGTCTTAACAAAACTAAAATATTTGGTAATTTCTAGTGCTTATGCCCAAAATAACAAAGATTAGGTACCAATATTTAGTGGATATTGCATAGATAACAGGTAACAAAAGGTTTTAATGTTTTGGATGACTGATAAGAATTTAATTTGGAGGATTTCATTTTCGATATTGTAAATTAACCTTCAATAAGGTGCTAAACTACTATTTTGTAAAACCCGAGAAAACAAATAATTAATTTTGGCATTTTTTTTTCTGTAGTGTCATGGACTTTATAATTTGAAGTCTACTTTGAAGTACTATCCAGATAATGATCTTTGCTTATAATAGTAATCGTCGCGGAGAACTCTGGAGTATGGTCAGCTGTATATTTAGTGACTTTTTGACGTTAATGACTTCTTGCGATATTAAGCCGATAAAGGTGAAATTTGAAGAACTATCCAGATAATGATTTTTGCTTATAATAGTACTCGTCGCGGTGAACTCAGTAGTATGGTCAGTTGTACTTAGCTACCTCCGTGGTCTAATGGTTAAGAGCATTGAGCTCTCGACACGGAGGTCGTGGGTTCGATTCCCACGGGGGACACCTAAGTGATATGTCACTTTGTGCGTTTTTCCCCAGTTGGTTCACCTGATTGTCTGAAAAGAAAAATGATTCCGTGCTTCGGATGGCACGTTAAGCCGTTGGTCCCGGCTACTATCTCTGGTGGTAGTAGTCGTTACATAAAAACCACGTCAGAGGCCGTAAGGCGGTCTGAAAAAACTCTGACACCAGGGCTTTGCCCACACGATAAGAAGAAGTTGTACTTAGGGACTTTTTGACGTTAATGACTTCTTGCGATAAGCCGACGATACAGTAGGTCTGAGAATAGGTCGCAAAGTAAAAAAACCGGTCAAGTGTGTGTCGGGACAAAAAAGGGGCGTTGCAATGCACGCCGGGCACAGCTAGTTTACTATAAAAAACATTTTTCCTACTTTATGTGCTTTTACGCAATACGCGGACATAGACCACCATTCAACTCACATTAGTTTCACCACTATTAGTTTTTTTCACTATAATTATGGTATCACAGAACAGGTTATAGTATAATAGTGCTTGTATACAGTATGTAAACTAACTAAAGGCAAAACTTTTAAGGGGATGATCAGACCATCAAACTGAACAACTTTGTCTATGGGACCGACATCGAAATCGCCAAAAAAAAACTGTTGTCCCATACAAAACCGCAGATATTTTTTTTGTGATTTCGATGTGGGTCCCATAGAGAAAGTTGTTCAGTTTGATGGTCTGATCATCCCCTTAAAAGGTTTGCCTTTAGTTAGTTTACATGCTGTATAAACCTAAATCACTGGAGCTAAAAATAAAGAACAAAAATATATCTTTCTGTTCTCAAATAAGAAATGTCTGTACTTTTGGAACAACTCGTAGAAGGAACGTGTCGCGACTAATTGGGTCCATGCAACGAAGTGGAGTATTTTATTCACTAAGAGTCATTCAATTCAATTAGAGGATAATTAAAATTATCACAGTTCAAGATTGGTAATTATGACATAATTAAGCTACGGTTGCCAAAAAATTCGAGCTCGCTGCTCTCGCTCCATGGCTTTAGCTTAGATGCGATGACATTTTAATTGCTTAGATGTGATATTATTGTATTGTATCAGTATTGGATTGAAAGAGCTCTGACTGTCATCGATTCGTATCGAGAAGTTCTCTTCGCTTGCTGTAAGTTTCAATTTTTGGCTGGTTAAACAGAAAAATTTCTGACCACAACCTGAGTATTTGTGCTAAAAAATTTCAATCTCGCTACGCTCGTTTCGCAATTTGTTATGTAGGTATTATAATAGAGAAAAGGGGGCATCAAAATTGGTCTGTACTGTGCCCAGGGGGACACAAACCCACGCTACGCCACTGGGCTGCTGGCGCGGTAGTGTATATTTTCTTTGTTGCTGGTCTGTCAAGCTGATTGTCTACGTCATTCGATATCGGATAGGATAAATGTTGTACTAAAATCATTATAATTTCAATTACTCGATAGATACTTTGGCTTTAGCTCTAAATGAACCTGAGCAAGATATCAGAGAATAACTAGACATTGTTGGTTTGTAGCTTGGCAAAACTTTAGAGGGTAGATTTAAAGACAATAGACATCACACCGAACAACTTTCACTATAGAGCCAACATCGAAATCTAAAGTAATTATGCGAGATGCCTTGAAGTTTTAGTTATGTTATGATGTTCTTAGGAAAATAGTGAAATTATAACAAGCTAAGAAAGTACGCTTTAATAGTGCCAGAACACAATTTGTTTGAGCTGAATTAATGAGCCGTCTTTTCTGATGGATAGTAACAGTGACGTATTCTCCTAAGAACAAAATGGGCAAGTGCTAAGGGCGGCCGGGTCAAGGGGGGCGGCCATACATATAGGGAGGAAAATGTTGCCCAAAGAAATACCGTATTAGCCAGACATCTGTCTGAAAAAATTTCTAGGTCTCTATTTTTACTATCGCACTACACTATATACATAGACTGATACGAGTTCTAGCACAGCCAAGTCGTTTAACGGAAAAAAGTCGAGCTCGCTTCGCTCGCTCCATAATTATTTTAAATATTTCTTGCTACTACTTTCGCAAACTACAATTTGGATGTAGCTTGTGACTGCTTTTGACGGTCAATAGAACTTGCTGGCACAAATCTTGGCTACAGACAGGCCCACCGCCGGCAAACTGCAGTTATGGGGGGCGGCAAAATATATTTGCCCAAGGGCGCAATATTTGTAAATACATCCCTGGATAGCAAGGAGACTTTATGTAGGTACCAACGGTTTGTATCGCGTGTAGTTTTCACAAAAGTAAAAGGAAAAGCAAGTATGTACCTATACATATTTACGATGCAATCGGGAGACAGCGATATTGGAAAAACTAGGCTAATGGGAGATTGAGTAGGTAGTTGGTATCGAACAACATGTTTTTGTAATACCACACAGCTATGTGGGTGTTGCGGACATGAGTGTTCAAGTATTACGTAACGAATTTTGGGGGGAGGTCTTGTAAAACGTTACGATGCGTTACATGTCATCAAGAACAATTACAGGCCCATCTCTCTCGCAAACGTAATTGCTAAAGTACTTGACCGATGAGGCCGGTGCCTTTTCTGATGAGTATAGGTTGGAGTATGGGGTAAGGCAGGGGGGACTTACCTCACCTACACTCTTTAATTTGTACATAGATCAGCTGATCGCTTAGCTGGGCAATACGCATGTAGGATGTTATATTATAAATAAATAAATAACGCTCACAGGCACATACTTGTAATGATCCCAAGTAAGCCTCAGGCTTTTTGTTATGGGCATCATACAACAACGGCACAAACATACAACATCCATGACCGAACCGGGATTCGAACCCAGGACCCTGGTTTGGCAGTCCGGCGTGGTTACCATTACATCAACCGGGTCGTATATTGACGGAACCTTGTAAATAACATCAGCTACGCAGATGACATGTTGTGTTGCACAGCCCATCAATTGGTGGTCTTAAAAAGTTGTTACCCAAGTGTGAGACATATGCAGAGAAGCATGGGCTAAAATATAACTCTAAAAAGAGTGAGGTGCTTATCTTTAAAGCGGGCAACAACCGGCCCAGTAACGTATCTCCCATTATGCTCAATGGAGCGGTGCTTAAAACTGTAGACCAATTTAAATATTTGGGACATGTTACGTTTGACCTGGATGATGACCAATATGCTGGCTCGCAGGTTCGCTCGATTTACTAAGGAAGTTAAAGTAACGCTTTTCAGGGTCTACTGTCAATCATTCTACTCGAGCGGCCTGTGGCCTACCTATGGTATACGCAACGGGCCATCAATGTCCTGCGTGTACAATATAACAACGCTTTCAGGATGCTGTTAGGGTTGCTACTGCAGCGCTTCCGGCATGTTTGCCGAGGCGCGAGCAGATTGTTTTCATGCTATTAGGCGCAAAAAAGTCGCGTCTCTTTTACATCGACTGCGGAACAGCAAAAACAGCATCCTGAAAGCAGAAAAACGTTACGGTGCGTTACATGGGGGGAGGGGAGGTCAAAAGCATCCGAAAATTGCGTTACGTAATACTTGAACGCTCCCCAGGTATGGACACTCTATTATGGGGGTCTGCCCGAACGACATGCAATGTACCAAAATGAGTTTTTCTAACTTATGTACTTAAGTAACACCGACTTCTCTTAAACGTTGAAGGAAAACATCGTGACTAATTATCGTACGCTGAAGAAGATAAGATAAGATAAGATAAATATTTTTTATTTGCATATATATAAGCATATTCTCACGACTATATTCCCCGAGGGGGTAGTCAGAGATATTCTGAAACTTCAGAACATCCACGTTTCACTAGTAGTACCGAAACTCTGTCCAGTGTGACGGGGAGTGAGCCCGTCGCCATTTGTAATGGACAGTAGGTACGATACATGCCTCGAAATTGAAGCATTTTTTTTTATTTGCACACCAAAATAAACAAAAAACAACAACAATATACTTACATGAACAAGAAGGGAAGAAGAAATTTTGATGCGCATGTGAAGTCTACCAATCCGTATTGGGCTCACGTGGTGGACTAACGCCCATAGGGTAGGCCTGTGCCCTGCAGTGGGACTTATCTAAGGACAGTTGATGATGACAGCTGGGTAAAGAAAGACTCCTCGAAAAATCATGCCTATGCAATGAAACCTCCAGTCAACCTGGGCATCCAGGCATCTATGTTTTATCCACCTCGACGTCGGCGATTATCTGGAATTTCACATACACACGACCGTACAACACGGGCGAATTAACTTGGCACCTGGCTCGCACGTGGCTAAGAATAAAAAAAAGCGCAGGGTCACGTGCAACGGTAACTAAAATGCTATGCTTCGGCCTCGCACGGTGACGGTGGGGTCCCGCGGGGGGGTAGCAGGAGGGGTGTCAAATTCCGAGCCACGTGCCAGCCAGGTGCCTAGTTAATTCGCCCGGGTTGTACTTACTGACTCTCCAGATAGTCAGGAACTTTATTACAACTAGGGCTAAAAGGTGTAAAATTAAATTCGTTACATGTGAACAGGGCGCTGTAGACCATCAAACTGAACAACTTTCACTACGCAGGCAACATCGACATCGCGAAAATCTACTGTTCTATACAAACTGTCAATAATGGCACATGTAGCATTATAAGAGACCACTTTTGGTGTACACGGAAACTAAAGGCTGTATAAGATGGTGTTACAATGGTGTTAACAGCACTGTTAACACCGATATAACTCTTATTTGGGCACAAGTTATACAGCCTAAGGTTCTATATTGGAATTATAATGGGCCACAAGGCATTATATCAGCTGCTTAACAGAGTACAAGTGTCCTGTTATACAGACTAAGACATTATATTGGGGTTACTGCTATACTTAAATAACGCTTGAGGTTCTACATTATACTTCTAGCATCAGCAGAGTGTGTACATAAAAACCTGAATTTATTTTATTAGTAGAGTTGATTCTTTAAATAAATTCCGTGAGTGTTGGTTATTAATGGCGTGAAGTGAAGTTTTATTGAGAATTTGTGATAACCTAGTTAAGTACACTTTTATAATATTAGCCTGTGAAAACATTTGGGAATGCAAGTTCATTGTGAATGTTTATATGGTTTTATAGCAAATTTTTTACGAGCCTCGGAAATATTTCGTTTTTAATTAGAACTATTGTGAAAATAATTACACGTCAAAATATATGTGTACATTTTTTGTGTCTGATTTACATTTAATCATACAAAGTTTTATTTTATATTATAATAAATATGTGTTTTACGTGTAAATAAAAGCAGAAATCATTAGTAAAACATAAACAACACCATAATTTTATTTATCATATGGTTTAGGTTATAAAGTACAACAAAATAACAAAATGGCGCTTTCTTAAGAAACCTATGTGAACTCTTATAATCGTGAATTAACGACTATGGCTGTACAAGAGTACACACCGGTTCCTCTATAACGCTTATTGCAGTAAATAAGAGTTCAAGTGAACCAATATGCAGCCTGTCGGCTTATATTAGTGTTGATATGGTTCACATCAACGCTTAAGCCATTCATGTGAACTACTTAAACGCCATTATGCAGACTAAAGCAATATAGTGGTATTTTCTGTAGCCATTTTACTGCCAAATGCTGTATTTCTGAGTTACAAGAGTATCTCGGAATACCTTTGGTGTTCACGAGTGCTAATATAACACCTTTAAGCAGCTTTGAAAAAGAGGCTAATAACAGAGTTGAGGTGAACCAATATAGAACCTTAGGCGTTAAATCACTCTACGTGCACACCACTTTACTGCCAAATGCTGTATTTCTGAGTTACAATAGTATCTCGGAATACCTTTGGTGTTCACGAGTGCTAATATAACACCTTTAAGCAGCTTTGAAAAAGAGGCTTAATTACAGAGTTGAGGTGAACCAATATAGAACTTTAAGCGTTAAATCACTCTACGTGTACACCACTTTACTACCAAATTCTGTATTTCTGAGTTACAAGGATATCTCGGAATACCTATGGTGTTCACGAGTGCTAATATAACACCTTTAAGCAGCTTTGAAAAAGAGGCTGAATAACAGAGTTGAGGTGAACCAATATAGAACTTTAAGCGTTAAATCACTCTACGTGTACACCACTTTACTACCAAATTCTGTATTTCTGAGTTACAAGGATATCTCGGAATACCTATGGTGTTCACGAGTGCTAATATAACACCTTTAAGCAGCTTTGAAAAAGAGGCTGAATAACAGAGTTGAGGTGAACCAATATAGAACTTTAAGCGTTAAATCACTCTACGTGTACACCACTTTACTACCAAATGCTGTATTTCTGAGTTACAAGGGTATCTCGGAATACCTATGGTGTTCACGAGTGCTAATATAACACCTTTAAGCAGCTTTGAAAAAGAGGCTGAATAACAGAGTTGAGGTGAACCAATATAGAACTTTAAGCGTTAAATCACTCTACAAACTTGACTTTAAGTCTTGTCTCCCAGTGGGGTGACAATAATTTAGTCAACTTCAACGCCACCAAAACACAGGCTTGTCTGTTCACCGCAAAAAGGAGTCCGTTTAATCTGACTCCTACTTTCCGGGGTACATCTGTCCCTGTTTCCGACAGTCTTGGGCTTCTGGGTATAAGCTTGACCACGAAACTCAACTTCGGCGCTGACATCGAGTCTAAGGCTCAAACTGCGGCCAAAAAGCTGGACATCTTAAACAAGGTGAAGCGGTACTTCACTCCTGGACAGCTCTTAGTATTGTATAAAGCTCAGGTCCGATCATGTATGGAGTACTGCTGCCACCTGTGGGATGGCTCAGCCAAGTATCAGCTTGCCGCACTCGACTCGGTTGAACGCAGAGCCAGGAGGCTCATTGGCGATATTAAGCTGGTGGAGGCCAAGCTTCATAGCCTAGCCCACCGCCGCCTGCTTGTCGGTCTTCTACAGATTGTACTTCGGTGAGTGTGCCCAAGAGCTACATGAGCTCATCCCACCTTCCCCTTTCTACTATCGGACTTCCAGACGCACCGCGGGATATCACCCCTTCTTGGTTGACATCCCACATATCCGCACCAAGCGCCTTTCTGAATCTTTTATAATGCGCACAGCCAAGGAGTGGAATGCCTTACCTGCGTCAGTATTTCCGAGTACTTACAACCCGGATTCCTTTAAAGTACGAGTGAATAGGCATCTTCTGGGTAAGCTCGCTACATCTACGACCCCATCTTCGTCCTGAGGACTGGATTGAGGTCAAGAGCAAACCCATAGTTAATAAAAAAAAAAAAAAAAAAACGTGTACACCACTTTAACTCTATTGGCTGTACAGTAGTTCACATTGACTCTTTTAAGATGCTAGCATTACAGTGGTATAATTCTACACCTTTATACAGCAATAATCATATTTTACTGCCCCTATAATGCTCTTAAGCAACCAATGCGATATAGGCTGTAAGAAGGCATTTTTGACAGCTGCTCTAACTCTGATCCCGTTACAATAGTATCCGTTCCTGCTCTTATAATGCTATTATAAAGACTAAAGCGTAATAAGCAGCTCTAAGTTCTCAGTTGAACCCTATTAAGTGTTAATTAATGCAACAAGTTCCGAGTTACACCAAAAGTGGTCTCTTATAATGCTACATGTGCCATTTGGGTAGGCCCTCGACCACAATGTATGAAACCGCAGATATACTTTTTTCGATTTCGATGTTGGTCCCATAGTAAAACTTCTTCAGTTTGATGGTGTGAAGCACCACCAAAAGTATGTAACTCATTTAAGTTTCCCTCTTATATGGTCATTCTTAATAATATGCTGACCATCAGACCATCATAATGAACAACTAACTTTTCATATAGGACCAATGTCAAAATCGCAAAAAAAAAACATCTTTTCTATACAAAACAGCAATCTTACTCATTGCAGTTTTGTATAGAACAGTTTAATGTTTTATGAAAATGAAAAAATCCGTTGTTTCATTGTTTTATTCCATCATAAAAAGTTGTCCAGTTTGATGATCTGATCATCTTTTTTTTTTTTTAAACTATAGGCGTAATTATGTTGGACCGCGTGTAAATTCTCTATGAGTTTCACCCTGTAAAAGCACCAGAAAACCAGAGAGAAAATGTACATTGCAGACCGAAACAGAACAGTTCCCGCAATTCATCAAATAAAGATAAAATCGTGATGATCCGATCCAAGATATTCAGGAAGGTTGGATACGTATTCTTGTCGTATTGAACGTCCCAACATGAAATGCCAGCCTAGGGATTTGATAACAATAACGATTATACCCTTTTCCCTCGCGGCCAATGACGTTCTATATACCTCACGGCACACAATGATTTGTGTGGCAAAAGAAATGGCCAAGTGCGAGTCGGGCTACTCGCGCACCGAGGGTTCCGTACCACCACAAAATACAGGCTGTAAGCTAGGTGTAAGGGACAGCCCTCCGCAGACTGAAACCGTGAACTCAGACCAGCAAACTGAACATCTATCACTATGAAGCTTATTTCAGGACGCGAAAAAAAAATCAGCTGTTTCATACAAAACTGCTGTACCTACCCGACTCAAAATAATATATGGGACAACTGATTTTTTTCGCGTTTCCTGAAGTAGGTACTCCACAGTGAAAGTTGTTCAGTTTGATGGTCTGAGTTCCTCGTTTCAGTTTGTGGAGGAGTCTCTCTAAGTATATTTACTACAAAGTTTTGTTTTCTCCGGGACCCGTACCGCAAGACCGACTCACACTTGGCCAGTTTTTATTATTTGTTGTTTAAATACTGTACCTAGACTGTAAAGTTTGCACTATAATCACACCAAGATTTGTGTTAGTTTTTACGATACAGCAAGAACAATAAACGTGGAAAACAAGACAGTTTCTTGTATGGAAACCCATAATTTTTTACTACTTGTATTTTTTAGTATTTTGTCATCAGATCTATCATGAATCATGATAACGCATTACCTATGTTTTCTGAACATCCGTCAAGCTATTATAGTTAAAAAGGTATTGCCACGGTAGGCAATATGCCGCGAAATATGCTCCCGTTTTTACCAGTTGGGTACGGAACCCTAAAAAGGCTCAATCGTTGAAACGAGAGTAGGTACTTAGTTTATGTCTCTGCTGAGCCTCAAAGATAGGAATATCTTGTGACTATAAAGTGCCCTTTAGACGGGCAATTGATCGCAGGCTTTCTGCAAAGGCCAAATAGCAAAAATGGTTGGGGAGGAGCAGCGCGCGCTCGGGAATTTGGCTGAGACCAAATTTGAGATCGTGCGATTGGCCTTAATTAAATCAGCGATTACACTTGCTTTTGGTTTGCCCGATTTCGGCATTGGTACATTGCCTGATTTGTTCTCACTATTTTAAAGTGTAGCAATTAAAGCCAGCAACGTATGCTCATCACATCGGCCCTAAATGTAGGGTAATGTAATAGCTGCTTTAGACGTGCAATTTTGCTGTCGGGCGATTCGGCCTCGGCAAAAAGTACGCAATTGATTGCCCGTCTAAAGGGTGGTTAAGTGTGAGTTTATCTCAAAGGCCCACTAGTTCGCCCGCACGTCATTATGGTTATCTTTTAAACGTTTTTCCGTAGGTCAACGATATTTGAATGGAACAGGGTACACCTATCGTAGGCGTAGGTTGTAGGAAACCCTTGTAAGTAGGTACTAAAGATGTATGGTTATTATAAATTACTTTCATAACCGTCTCCTGGATGGTACTTCAACCCTATTTTCACATGTACACGTAGCACAAGTACGAGTAAAAAATTGTTTATAAATAGCAAAAAACTGAAAAAAATGCGAGCCTACGTTATTATTGTTTACTAAAAACAAAAGATGGTTAGTTGTAACAACAAGCCGAATTCGTTTAACAAAGTTCTCTAAGTCGGAGAAGTCATGAGGTTGACAGGCTCATATGGATTCATGATGTTGGTTAAAGGAAACAAGTTTTTTTTCAGTGATACATTTATTACGTACTACTATGGTACCTATTACCTAAAAAACGGTTTGTACTAAAGTTTTTTTTCTGTGAATTGATATGTTTCTTACTTTCTTACTTTGCGTATGCAAAAGCGAGCGCGCACGACGTCGCTTTGTCCTGCGTAGCATGCTTGCCACAACGTGACGTGTTAATGAATTAACGCAAAACTAGAAAGTAGTTTGTTCAGGATCGAGAGCAGAATCGAATTATCATGGTTTCGACATAAGTAATTTTTTTAAATATATTAAATAATTTGTTCAAAATCAAAAATCTAATCAAAATGTTTATTCACCAGAACATAGTAGTTAGGTGTTACAATAATAATGGTAGCAAAATTTCAAATTTTCTGAACCCGATGTCAACCCACCGCACGGTTAAACTCACCCTGCTTAGGTACTACCAAAACAAGATTATAAAAATGTATCCATGAGTACACACGGCGACACAGGGAGTCATATGCAGTTTCGAAGACTGTCGTAGCGAAGTACGCTGGTGCGAAAAACTTTTTGACTGCCTCATACGTTCGAAAACTTGTACGTTCGAATAATGTAGTCGCGAAAACCGTTGTAGCGAAGCACGCTGCTGCGAAAAACTTTTTAATTGCCTCCTCGTACGTTCGAAAACTTGTGAGATCGAACACCGCCGTAGCGAAGCACGCGGCTGCTAGACCTTTTTGACTGCCTCATACGTTCGATAACGAGTATAATTTGTTATCTTTTTATGAATTAATATTAATAGTATTGTATTTCACGGGCCGTAGGTAGCCCGGACCTTTGGAAGGCTTGCGTAGGGACACAGGTCCAACACGTAGAGGCCCCTTTGAGACACTTTTAACTAAATGCAATGGGATACACCAACCGTGGTCTATCTCATTATACAAATGCACCATAAGACATACCACGTTCTGTGCAGAGACTATTGTAGAAAGGACAAAAACTACTCAGGTTATGGGGGTGAACAGGGTGGGTCGGGAAATCTGGGTTATTGCGGAGAGACTTGGGACGCCTGCCGTAACCAAGAACGAGGGATTATCTCCCCTATAATTTGATAAAAATGGTGAAGGGAAGGAAGCAGATGGTGACTTGACAACTCATTTGATGGCTCCCCCAAAATGGCCGCTCAAGGCGGCAACATCTAGTGAGCGGCTAGATGTTACGTAGGTAACCCGTCAACGGTCAAAAAGGTTTAGCAGCCGCGTGCTTCGCTACGGCGGTGTTCGATCTCACAAGTTTTCGAACGTACGAGGAGGCAATTAAAAAGTTTTTCGCAGCAGCGTGCTTCGCGACTACATTATTCGAACGTACAAGTTTTCGAACGTATGAGGCAGTCAAAAAGTTTTTCGCACCAGCGTACTTCGCTACGACAGTCTTCGAAACTGCATATGACTCCCTGGTTTTGTATAGCTTGAGGTGTCGCCGTGCGTACGTTAGCGCTTTCTTTCAGTGCCGAAATGATAACAAATCATTTTTGTCTCAAAACTTTAAATGCGAATAACTTTAAATGTTAACTATAAAAATGATGAAATTATTGTTTCAATCTAATTACCGATTTTTGTTATAATTATAAATCAGTTGGGGTGTATGAGGTTTTGCGCTAATTCATTAACAGTGCATTTCAAGTTTTACCTGTAATCTTTATAATTGTTATCATATCATAGATATCTTATTTATACCATGGATCATGAGTCATGGATGTTTGTATTTGTATATGTATTCTATATCGTTGTCTAGTCATCATAATACAAGTCCAGGCTAGATTCTGGTACTTTAAATGTGACTAGATAATTTGTGTGACATTGTCCAAGATATTTATTTATTTATTTATTTATTTTATTTATTTATACCAGTATGTTATGGAAATTTAATTTGCGAGGTACAGTCAGCAGCAATAAGTTGGATACATTTTGATCTACGTCGTAGACTCGTATTACTAAAGTATCATACTTCGGGCAGTCGTGCCGACCCCTGTAACTACCGCCCTATCGCCATTACTTCCATTCTCTGTAAAGTCATGGAAAGAGTACTTAAGAGTAAGTTGCTGTCATACCTAGAAGACAATGATCTACTCAGTGATCGCCAATATGGCTTCCGCCGGGGGCGATCGACTGGGGATCTTCTTGTGTATGTCACGCACTGCTGGGGCGAGGCCATCGAGAAGCACGGTGAAGCACTGGCTGTATCACTTGACATCTCGAAGGCCTTTGACAGGGTATGGCACGCTAGTTTGCTGAGCAAGCTTCCCGCTTATGGCATCCCCGCTGATCTTTGCAGCTGGATATCTGATTTCTTGAGAGAACGGTCGATTAGAGTTGTCATTGACAGCTGCTCTTCTAACCTTATGGCAATTGATGCTGGAGTTCCTCAAGGTTCTGTTCTCTCTGCGACACTTTTCCTGCTACACATCAATGACCTCCTTGTGTCAGGTATTGTTGGGTATGCAGATGACAGAACTGTCATGGAGAGATATGTATCCGGCGCAGGGGCAAGCGGGGATAAAATACGCTCGCAGAGGGAGGCCATGGTTGAGCGGACAAACTTGACTTTAAGTCTTGTCTCCCAGTGGGGTAACAATAATTTAGTCAACTTCAACGCCACCAAAACACGGGCTTGTCTGTTCACCGCAAAAAGGAGTCCGTTTAATCTGACTCCTACTTTCCGGGGTACATCTGTCCCTGTTTCCGACAGTCTTGGGCTTCTGGGTATAAGCTTGACCATGAAACTCAACTTCGGCGCTGACATCGAGTCTAAGGCTCAAACTGCGGCCAAAAAGCTGGGCATCTTAAACAAGGTGAAGCGGTACTTCACTCCTGGACAGCTCTTAGTATTGTATAAAGCTCAGTTCCGATCATGTATGGAGTACTGCTGCCACCTATGGGATGGCTCAGCCAAGTATCAACTTGCCGCACTCGACTCGGTTGAACGCTCTGCTCTGCTGGCTCTGCCAGGAGGCTCATTGGCGATAGTGAGCTGGTGGAGACCAAGCTTCATAGCCTAGCCCACCGCCGCAGAGTGGCCTGCTTGTCGGTCTTCTACAGATTGTACTTCGGTGAGTGTGCCCAAGAGCTGCATGAGCTCATCCCACCTTCCCCTTTCTACTATCGGACTTCCAGACGCACCGCGGGATATCACCCCTTCTTGGTTGACATCCCACATATCCGCACCAAGCGCCTTTCTGAATCTTTTATAATGCGCACAGCCAAGGAGTGGAATGCCTTACCTGCGTCAGTATTTCCGAGTACTTACAACCCGAATTCCTTTAAAGTACGAGTGAATAGGCATCTTCTGGGTAAGCTCGCTACATGTACGACCCCACCTTCGTCCTGAGGACTGGATTGAGGTCAAGAGCAAACCCATAGTTGATAAAAAAAAAATACAACTTATTGCTGCTGACTGTACTTACTTAATTACGTGAGTTTTTAAATTACTACTGAACAGAAACATAATTAAAATTCAGAGTAGCACACCGGCACCGGTGCTACTGTTATTACTACCTTAAGAGGATACAACCGCTAGCGCGCTCCATACAATGTTTAAATATATTTTGGATATAAACATTATTAACCAATTAAGCCAATAAAATTTTCACGATCTAGTAACTAGTCTCTGTCCCTGTGGTTTGTAATTTGTAATTCAATATGGTACCTATTTATAATTTTATTTCGTATATTTATGTGTGTTGTAGAATTACTATTATTATTATCTACAATGGAACACCTTCCCAGGCGATGTCAAAAAAAGACGCTAGAAAGATATCAATGTGATATTACGATGTGTAAAAATATTGAAATTGAGTTTTTACAGTAGCGCATTGAAACTGTATATTTTAAATAAAATCTGACAAATTACATGCACAGATATTAGTATCTGGCTCGTGTTTAAACAATTTCATTGACTTTAATGCATACATACGCTCACGACTATAATTCCCCGAGGGGTAGTCAGAGATATTCTGAAAACTCAGAAAATCCACATTTCACTAGTATGTAGGTATCGAAACTGTCCAATGAGATGGGAAGTGAGGCCGTCGCCACTTAATCTAAGGTCAGTTGCACGAACGTTCATTAAAGTTCTACAAAAATCATACATTAAATCTCTTGCTAGCTTTTACTACGTCAACAAGACAAAAAGTGACAGAAAGAGATTTAATGGAGGATTCAGTGCTGCCAATGTAAATTTCTCCATTTCCCGCTTAAGTAGGGTCAATTTCCCGAATTTCCCCGATTTCCAATCATGCATTCCCCGAAAATTCCCCGACACTGTAATATTCAAGAAATAAAGCATTTTTTCATGCAAAATGTAGTTTAATGTTTCACAAAATTAGCTTTTCAACTTCTTTGTCTTCTAATTTTTATCAAAAAATCTACTTAAATATTTAGAATACAATGAGTTTTATTTATTAGTTATATTTCTCCCACATCTTCGATTTAAGAATAGTCCGATTCCGTTCGAATTTTAACAATCCCTCTTCTTTAGACATCCTTTGTTCGACATTTATTTTATTACAAATAGTCGATTCCCCGAATTTCCCCGATTTGAATCATTCCCCGCGCTCTCCCCGCACGCACCCCTCATTCTCTGAAAATCGGGGAAATTCCCCGGTATTGCCAGCACTGGGAGGATTAGCTTTAATGAACTTACGTGCAACTGGCAGTATGTTCGTTTGTATGCGACGCGAGCGCGCTTGGGTCCTCTGCAAGGACTATCCTCTTAACTTTCAGAACTTAGCTACCTACCCAAGCTCGTTGTTAGACTAGGTGGTAATTCTACGCGTGTAATTTTCTGTTACTATTTTAGAAAACAAATTATTCAAAACATGTTTTCTGCTTACTCGTGCATCTAGGCGGGCAGGGGCAGACAGTAGGTACATTACAGTCGCAGTATAAGAAAGAGTATCTATTACTAAATACAGCGTACGGTATTTAGTAATAGATAGTACTCTTTCTTATACTGCGACTGTAATGTACCTACTTTCAAAGGCTGCCCCGCTCTGCGGCTGTCCGTAGACACTCCCTGCCTCCCACCAACTTTTTACCTCACCTCCTCCTTATCTCCTCTCCTCTATTGCCCTCTGATTACCTTGGCAGTTACCAATGTACTTGTATTCTAATATCTGTGCCAATGTAAAGCAAATGCGTATTCCTTTCTCGTTTGCACTCACTCAGCATCGCACATGCTTACCTCCTCTTTAAAATTTTTCCATTTGTATGAAATGACAGCTAAGTGTCCAAGGTGTGGTACAGTTTAATATTTCGCGTGTAGTTTTTACAAAAGTGTAAGGAGAAACAAGTATGTATATATGCTCTATGAGTACTGTGAAGTGCTCACAGTCCGTCAACTTTTCATCTTGTACACTGTCCTTCTCCAACATTCTGTGACTCCACTCAACACCAATAATGTTCCAAAAAGAAACCACCTTATCGCACGTTCCACTCAATACAACACAACCTTTAGTCATAGATTCTTCTGTTTTCTTGGCCCATTCCTATATAACAGCATACACCGCATGTTAAACATACACACTCTCAACAATAGACAATGCAAAATCTCCTTAACAAATTGGTTACAAAATCTATCCTACAACGAAACAGAAACTCTTCTTCTCCCCCCTGAATAAGCAATAACATAACACTCTCTCCCTCTCTTTCACACACTCTCTCACACCCCCACATAAACACACACACCTACTTATTCACACACAAATACAAACCACACATTTTACAAGTACCTACACAATTTGTAAGGTGACATACCTATTATACCTATATAAATAAATAAATAAATAAATAACGCTCACAGGCACATACATTGTAATGATCCCAAGAAAGCACTATTAATAGGCTGTTTATTATGGAAACCATACAACAACGGCACAAACATATAACAACCATGACCGAACCGGGATTCGAACCCAGGACCCTGGTTTGGCAGTCCGGCGTGGTAACCATTACACCAACCGGGTCGTCATATGACAGTTATAGCTGATGTCAATATCTCAGGCAGGTAGTCCCTGCCTTTCATGGCATCAGCTGTACCTACCAATATGCCTAGCCTAATATTTAAATGTAGAGCAACAAAATTATATTAGTAATCCTTGTGTAAAATGGCTTTTTGTGATTAATAAATATTATTCTTATTCTTATTCTTATATCTATCTACAAGCGTACGATACCTAGCATACGTTGCATACGGGAGACAGCTGTATCGGAAAAACTAGGCTAATAGAAGATTGAGTAGTCTGTATCGAACACCTAGTGTTCGTAATACAGACAGAAAAATTATTGAATATTATTCCTATGCTATAAAAACTCCAGTCCACCCAGGAAGGCATCTAACTTTATCCGAAAAAATTCGACTCGTACCACTTTTGGAAATTTTATTTTATGCAGATATACGATTAGTACACCACTGGATTTTCGGTGAAGGAAAACATCGTGAAGAAACCTGCATGTTTCAGTTTAGATGCATGTATTATACCTTGATTATATAATATACCGCCGGGCTGACTCCACGTCACACTGGACTGGACAGAGATTCGGTAGGTAGGTACGGAAACGTGGATATTCTGAGGTAATTATAGTCTGTGTTCTGAGTTAGCCCCCCCCCATCCTCTCCCCCTCGAGGAATCGAGGAATATAGTGGTGAGCATTTGCATGCATTTTTGAAAAATGTTGTAGTCTTTAAAACATACATCACATACTTACCTACACACGAACGTACACGGGTAAAAAAGATTTTTTGAAGTAAGAAAATTACGTTTTCTTCGATAATGAAATTAATGAATAAGTGCAAAACCTCATACATCCCAACTGATTTATAACAAAATAATTAGATTGAAACAATAATTTCATTATTTTGATAGTTAACATTTTAAGTTATTCACATTTTAAGTTTTGGGGTTAAAATGATTTGTTATCATTTCAGCAATGAATGAAATAGCTAACGTACTTTACATTTTGATAATCTTGTTTTGGTAGTACGTAGGGTGAGTGTGCCCGTGCGGTGGGTTGACTTCGGGTTCAGTAAATTTTAAATTTTACAAACAAATTATTTAATATTTTGAAAAAAATAACCTATGTTGAAACCATGATAATTTGATTCTACTCTCGATTCTCAACAAACTACTTTCCAGTTTTGCGTTAATTCATTAACACGTTGTATATGAGAGTGAGAGCGCCATATTCTTGGTTCAAAGCAAAATTGCATTGAACTAAGAATATGCGCTCTCATAATTATAAATATCGAAGAAAACGTAATTTTCTTATTTCAAGTATCTAATCTTTTTTCCCAGTATTCGCAGACTCTCGGGATGGTTTGAAACTTATGACATTTAATACACGTGTAACGTATACACGTGTGTTTACTGTTACTATTTTTAAAACAAATTACCTATTCATAACATGTTTTCAGGCTGCGTGCATCTAGGCGGGCATCATACTATACCTAATGCGACTGTGTAGGTATAGGTAGGTACTCGTATTTCATCAAGTTTAAGCGTATACCGTGTAGGTATAAACATGAGACGTTGGTAATTTATAGAGGCCTCCTTCCATCTCGATTATCTAACGTATTAGCATAATTTAATTTCCCTACTCGTTTTGATGTGGGTACGGGACAGCATTGCCAGACGTCCCGATTTTGGCGGGATGTCCCGATTTTAAGCCCAAAATTGAATGTCCCGCGCGGGACAGGCTTAGTCCCACTTTTCGGGAATTACTCATCCAATTCAATCTGGAGCTATCCTGTGCAGAGTTTTTCAACTACACTCGACAGCAATAAAAACGGGTCACCAACAACATAAACCTTAATTATCTCGGAAAGAATGATAGCTTATTCAAATAAAAAGTAATTTGTAGACAATTTAATACTAAGTACTTCTTAAATTATTAAAATTTCTGGTTGCTATAAAGTAACGCCAATAAAAAATGCTAAAACTAAAATAAATGATTTCTTGAAAGAAGTTTGGCGGAAGGCCATGTAATTTGAGACCCAGACTTAGAGGTCCCATACATGAATGAAACTTAGTAATATGTGTAGAGTGAAACAAAACTAACAAAAGAGTAAATTAGTTGTAACCTGTAGAAGTTGGGGGAAAGGTATTTCTACTTATAATATCTTTTGCATCAAGTGTGTGAAACTCATAATCTTTCTTATAAGATGGTAGTCCACACAATCTTCTACGCATTCATTATGTTTATTTTATTGAAAATTCACGATAACCGTCACCACCGTCCTGAATGGCTTTTAGTTTTCGTAAAAAATGGCTGGGTCCAATTCTGCCTTTATGTATTATTAATGTGGTAATTTTAACACTCACATACACTAAAATATGGGGAAATGTTATATCTGTGACAAAAAATGGTGTCAACACGATAATCTGTGATAATAATCTTCATAAATGACAAGTTTTTCGCACGAGCACGTTCGCATCTTGAAAAAAAAAAATCCTTGCCGAATTAATTAAATACACAATTCGAAGCCGAAAATCTTCGAATTTAGTTGAAATTTGCGAATAACAAAACTTTAATTGAATGATTCCGAAGAATGAAGTTCAAGAACTTCAGTAAACAGAACAGTTTTTCAAGGAGTTACCTTGTGCCTGTCGTATTTGTCGATAACAAGGTTAAGGGGCTATGTGAAAAAAATAGGATTCTTCAAAGCTTCATATATCATGAAGTACTAACAGTAGGAGTATGATTTTCGGGTATGTGTAAATTGTACATATAATTGAAGTTTTGATTAGAGCCAAAACACGATTAAGACACATTTTCTCGATAGAAAAACAAGCCAAAGTAGCCTCTGTTTTTATCTATAAACGCTTGGAACTGCTAAACGGTGAATAATAGAAACACGAGACTTGATTTAAAAGAAAGAGATTGATATTTTCTAAATTTTGATTAGAGCAGAATTGAAATAACATAAATAGTACAATCACAATTAAATAAAGTTTGATTTGGCGCTCGATTCGCTTCAGGCGCGCGCGGCGCCCCATATCTTTCTCTCGCATCAGGCCGTAATATAAGCTATCCCACGCCTGTTTCGCTTAAATTATTTTTCGACATAGGCTCTTAACATTTTTATTTTTAATTTTTGAAAAAAATTAACACAAAATTTTGCACACACCTCTCTTGCTTCCTCTCGTACCAAACACCTTGTCTTGTCTTTGTCGTATGAAAGTTTTTCTTTAAAATTTAAATTAGTTGCATGAAAGTGGGTAAAGAGATGTGGAAGGCTAGGCTTAAAAAAAAAATAAAAAAAAATTAAAACCGACTTCAAATCTCAACAAGTAAAAAATAATATTGCAGCCGATGAATTTTAGGTTAATTGAAGTCGCTGTCAAGCCTGCACGAGTACGATTCGAGACTGAGCTTGCAGTGATTTTTTGGCTAGGCTTGACACCGACTCCAATAAAACAAATTGATAATTATTCTTATAGATGCTAACGTAAAATTCATCGGCTGCAATATATTTTTTTACTTTTTGAGTTTTGAAGTGGGTTTTAATTTTTTGTCAAAATTTTTTATTTCATAATTTTTTGTGTTGAAATACATTAGTTGGATTCTGATATCAGCACACACAAAGGGTATATCGATACGCAGCAATCGAATCAATCGCCGATGATTTTGCTGTCAACTTTTGAGGAGTTCTATTGTGTAGCTCCGAAGTGCGTCATCAGATCTTCACCGAATTGAAATGGGACCACTTCGGGAGTACACTCACTCCAATAATTTTTTTTTATCAAAATCGGACTACTCTGTAGAAAGATGCGTGACATACATTAACAAAAAATTTATACAAGGTGATTGGAAGATGGGTGCAAAGCCTTAAAGGGATGATAGTTGACACCATTTAGAACATTTTGAGCCATACATGTCTTAGACGAAGTCTGATTGTTGATTTTTAATAGATATATGTGTTTTATTTTTATAAAAACCCAATTTCTTGCAATTAATTGCCAACAGTGCCCCAATTAATTAATTGCCTTTGTTTTAGTATTTCAAGACATATAAAACATACGGCATAATAAAGATATACGGAGACTATTTCTTTCGCAGTGTTTCTGTGGCCAAAAGACTCTCCAATCACCATTTTACTTACACCCAAGAAAGATTACAGATCCAGGTTCCACCATACTGCAGAGCATATTATAAAAGCTAACATAAAAACGACTCCTTGTTACAGTAAAATTTTACGGTTATATAGTATTTACGAATTTGATATAGGTAATTTTAATGAAAGAACGCTATAAAAAATAATATCTTGTACTTAATGAAAATACTGCTAGTGCGGCGCACATTGCTCGCAGAACAAATGGCCGATGGGGCCGAAGTAGCGCAGCGTGGGTTGGCCCCCCATAAGGTGGACCAACGACCTGGTGAAGGCGGTGAGAGTCAGTTGGATGAGGGAACCGCAGGACAGGTAATTGTGGCGATACTTGGGGCAGGCCTATGATCAGCAGTTGACGGCTATCGGCTGATATGATGATGATGATGAAAGTATATAAATACACAGTAGCTTTTCGTTTTTCAAGTTTTTTACTCGCTGTACTCTCGCCGCCAAAGAGCCGAAAGTAGGCCACTCGCGCGAAGTTTATAAATCTGTGCTAATAATTTTATACCCGAAGTCGAACGGTAAAAGGGTATTAAATATATAAAACAAAGTTAAACAAGCCCATTATCGGGTCGGGATACGTAATTAAGGAAAGTAGCCGGTAGCTCTTTGCATTTTTGTAAATATGAACCTTTTAAGACACTTCCACTTGGTAAAAGCTGGGCTGGACTATATTTTGCTGGTTTTTAGAAACTATCTTCTCGTTATTTGAAAAACATACAAATTAATGAAAAATATAGCAATGATCTTCAAATTCTCGGCTTTATTTGTGATTGTTCATATTTCTTATTTTACTATAAAATAGAGCACATAATTATGAAGCCTGTCTTCAAGGGAAAGGCTTTATATTTGAATTAGTACTGTAGTACGTTGCATCTACATTATAAATAAGTTAAAGTCACTTTTACTTGCGACACACACACCATTGTGTAGGTAGAAAATAATACTATGTTATGATCCTAAAATTGTATTTTTAAATGTTTAAGACATAAATAAAAAAAAAAACATATTTATTTTACACTCAATCAACTCACTCAAACATGTGCATTTAGTGCGATCAAATCAAACATGTGCATTTAGTGCGATCAAATCAAATGCAGATACTTACCACTGAATACAACCAAGAAGTAGGCGACAACACGTCATTCAAAATTAACCCAATCTAAAACCAACACTGAAGATTTTGAAAAAAAAAATTTTTAACAAAAAGTGAAAACCGACTTCAAAACTCAAAAAGTAAAAAATAATAAATATTGCAGCCAATGAATTTTACGTTAGCATGTATCATTTTGTTTTATGGAAGTCGCTGTCAAGCCTGTACGATTCGAGACTGAGCTTGCAGTAATTTTTTGGCTAGGCTTGACACCGACTACAATAAAATAAAATGATATTCTTGTAGATGCTAACGTAAAATTCATTGGCTGCAATATTTATTATTTTTTACTTTTTGAGTTTTGAAGTCGGTTTTCATTTTTTGTTAAAAATTTATTTTTTCAAAATTATTTTTTACAGTGTTGGTTTTAGATTGGGTTAACATATCCGTTGTACATGTAAAGGGAACATGAACATGAACACGAATCATTTATTTCAATCGTCGATGATATGCTTTAGATCTTTGAGGAGTTCTGTTGTCTATCTCCGAAGCCCTTTACCAGATCTTCACCAAATTAAAATGGGACTACCTCTAACGTACGACATGGCAAACAAAAAAAAATTATCAAAATCAGACTACTCTGTAAGAAGTTATCGAATCATTTATTTCAATCGTCGATGATTTTTGTGGAGTTTTATTGTCTATCTCCGAAGCCCTTTACCAGATCTTCACCAAATTAAAATGGGACCACCTCTGAAGTATGACCTACAAAACAACACAAACAGTTCCGTACCACACAATATAATAAAAGATAGAGCGAGAAGAAAAACCGTTAGTAAAAACAAGTTTCTTGTATGGGGAATATGCACCCTAAACTTTTTTTTTTGTCTGTCATCAAATCCAATACAAATGTACTGTGAACATTTCAAATGGCTACCTACTATGGTTTAGAAAATACAGCCCTCTGGAGCTAGGACGGACGGATGGACGGACAGCGGCAGCGTAATGCTCATGAATAGGGTCCCATTTTCACCCTATTGGTACGGAACTGTAAAAAGCAGTAGACAGATCGTTTCTGTACTTTTGAGAAAAACACGCTTGAAGTACCTAACTCGATGAAATTACTAGGTATTGCGTTTTTTCTTATCAGATTTTCTTTCATGACGTCTACCTTGATAGATTTCATCTTAATGGCTCACAATACGTAATTAAAACACAATGAAACTATACAACGTGTTAATGAATTAGCGCAAAACCTCATACACCCCAACTGATTTATAACAAAATAATTAGATTGAAACATTAATTTCATTATTTTGATAGTTAAAATTTATAGTAGATTGTTAACCAAGGGATGAAAGTGACCCATTTCACACGAGATGTTTGGCGCCCCGAACCAAAGGTGAGGGGCACCCATAGTTCGAGTGTGAAATGAGTACTTTCACCCGAGTTAAACACTCTGCTTTTCATCACGATTACGAGGAAATTAACTAAAAACCAGATAATGCAAAATCAATTTCTGAATCGCTATTCGCTCGATGAATTCATTTTAGGCTGCGTTTCAAAACGTTTGAAAATCACTCGGGTACCAATACGAAGTAGAAAAAAAACATACGAAGATAGTTGATGTTAGAGTGAGACAGATATACTTCCCTAGTGATTTTTAAACGTTTTGAAACGGATCCGCAAAATTAGCAACATGTGGCTTTCCCTCCCTTTTTTTCTTTTTCGCGCAAGGCTGCGTTCCGAACCTACGCCCCAGGTGCACCCCGAGTGCAACTTTTCACACTAACGCCGTTCAGGAGTGCGATTTTTGAACATCATACGAGCGACTCAGCAGTAGAAAATGTCATTATTACTATGGAGATTATGCATCTATCTACTGCCGATTCGCTCGTATGATGTTCAAAAATCGCACAAAAATAGTTGGTGAAAAAACAACCGCACCAAAAGGTAGTGAACGCAGCCCAACTAGATGACTTTTTTTTTAAACCAGCCTGTTTTTTAAATTAGGTACTTTTCTTCACGCCGAAAACAAATACAAATAAATAAATGAATACAAATATCTTTATTAACAAAATAGAACTTCAGTACACATGATACAATGGACCCCGCATGCGGCAAGCCAGAATCTCGGGAATCCTCTACGATTTATCAGGAAAAATTACAAAATGCATATAATTTATACAAAAGTATCGAAATGTTACTAATTATTGTATGTCTTACGTTCCGTAATCACGGGCATTATTATTACTAAATTCCAATATTTTTGTTCATAATAATTATAAAAATTAAGAATTTTAATATACCTAATGTAAGACCTAATGTTATCGAAGTGTGGCTGTATAGGTTTCTGCCTTTGCTTAGTATAGAGTGATATAGACATAGATTTTTTTTTTAAATTACTTTTCCGCCCTAGGGAAGAAATGTATCACTTTCAACCCGCTTCTTAGATAAACAATGACCTACTTTCAGAGTATGAGTGATGTAAAAGTTATTCGCATTTTAAGTTTTGAGGGAAAAATGATTTGTTATCATTTTAGAATTGAAAGAAATCGCTAACGTTTTCATGGATACATTTTAATAATCTTGTTTTGTTAGTAAGTAGAGTGAGTGTGCTCGTGCGCTCGTGCGGTCGGTTGACATCGGGTTCAGAAAATATTGAAATTTTGAAAAAAATTACCTATGTTGAAACTATGATAATTCGATTCTGCTCTCGATTCTAAACAAACTACTTTCTAATTTTGCGTTAATTCAATAACACGTTGTAGACATAGTATCTAATTTTTTCCTACAGATTAGCGGCCTCTGCTATTGATAATAGTATCTAGATAATAAAAATAAAATAGAATCTATTTTACTGACTTTGGAACTTACTACAGAAATGTATAGACGATATCGATAGTTGATTAGCAGTAGTACTTAGCGAAAGCTAAATTACCTACTACAGTGTAGTAACAACTAACTAATTTGTTAATAAGTTGGCATTTGGCAAGTAGTTTCCATTACCTCTAATGAGAATTCATTAATGCTGAAGTCTAGTTTAAGCTTAGGGGAGACATAAGTGTCTCTAATACTATTATTGTTTGTATCTCCCGGCGTATACAGACAGGGTGTTAATATTTAGAGGGTATAACTACTAGCTACCCTTTGAATGAGATGAGGGTAGGTAATTAACGTTCATTATTAGAATACATTTGTAGAAAACAAGGTGTTCTAGAATATCTTTCAATAATCTTATTATTAATCGAATCTACTTATTAATTTTTAGCACTATTTTTGTCTTTCAAACCAAAAAGTTTTCTAAAAGTTAGCGAACACCATACAAACGAAGTTTTTAAATATATTTTGGATACGAACCAATTCAAATCAATGAAATTTTTTAAACGCGATCTTGAAACTAATCTCTGTGCCTGTGGTTTGTCAGGTTTTCGTTAAAATTTATAGTTTTAAAGTTCATCATCATCATCATCATCATATCAGCTGATAGACGTCCACTGCTGGACATAGGCCTCCCCCAAAATGGGGGGATTTGCCATAATCGCCACGCTTGGCAGGCGGGTTGGCGATCGCAGTTGGATTGAATGTGTGTACTCAGAGGATGCTGCTGCCCATCCTACGGTAGATCCCTTAGTCGCCTTTTACGACACCCACGGGAGGAAATGGGGTGGTGCTATTCTTAGCCGACACCACACGGACAGTTTTAAAGTTATAGTGGCTCAAAGATCACTATGCAAATCTTAATTTAATCCTAGCATTGAAACTGGAAATCTGACAAATCGCACAGGCACAGAGACAAAGAAAATATACACTACAGAGATTCTATAATCTCTGTGCCTGGACTCTGTACCTATGTAGGTATTCAGGTCAGGAATCGGATTCGGAATAAGGATTAGGTACCGGACGAAATACTTGGAACTGAAAGTGCGGATCAGCCGATCAATTTTCTATGGAAGGTCCAATAATTATTTTCGTTTTTCGACCACCTCACCTACGAGTATGTTCCTTAGGGAAAGTTGTTTAGTTTCACCGTCTGAAAACACCCTAGAAGTTATGTTTGTCATTAAAAACTAGTGGTGTACGTACATACGGATTTATAATTCACAAAATTCAAAGGGAAAGGTATCTAACATAAATAAAAAATCTATTCTGTATACAACGTGTTAATGAATAAGCGCAAAACCTCATACACCTCAACTGATTTATAACAAAATAATTAGATTGAAACAATAATGTCATTATTTTGATAGTTAAAATTTAAAGTTATTCGCATTCTAAGTTTTAAGGCAAAAATGATTTGTTATCATTTTAGTAATGAATGAAAGCGCTAACGGACTCATGGATACATTTTTATAATCTTGTTTTAGTAGTAAGTAGGGTGAGTGTGCCCGTGCGGTGCGGTGGGTTGATAGCGAGTTCAGACCCAAATTTTAAATTTTTTAAACAAACTAGGATTTAAAAAAAAATTACCTAAGTTAAAATCATGATAATTCGATTCTGCTCTCGATTCTGGACAAACTAATTTTATAGTTTTACGTTAATTCATTACCACGTTGCATATCACGTCACGTCTATTCTGTATGTTACGTCATTGGGACTTAGAAGTAGGTATAACAATGAAGTAAACACCCGTAGCCATACACATTATAAAGCCTTTATTGGACTGAATTTGTGTCACCAATTTAGGCAGCAGACATGCTGTCGTTATTTGAATAATATCAACGCAAGCACGCTAACATTAATCACAGATTAGCAAACAAGTAAGCTTTACTTATCCAATGTTGTAATCGACAAAGTAAATTTGAATTTCATAAATGTTTAAGAGCTGAACAAAATAATAAAATAGCATTGCTAACAAATTCGGATGACATTACAATAATTTGGTAGGTATATACCTACCATGTTAAGTACTAATTTTTAGTCACATAGTCTTGACATGATTTTGACAGGATCTCGCGAACATCTCTATGGAGCGATAAACATGCCATGTTTGTGTCGAGTATTTTAGGAACTAAAATAAATAAATAAAAATAAAATAAAAATTCTTTATTTCAGACATTACATCCATATGTTGTTAGTAACATACTTAAATAACTATGTTAGTACAAACACTTAAGTGTAGACCGATCCAGTGCTTAATAAAGCTACTACTGTCACAGTATCTACTGGAGACCATGTTCAGGATGCTGTTGGTGCTGGCGCGACTCTCTGCAGTGCGGCGGCGCAGCGTTTGCGGAGCGTGGTGGGAAACCCATCGACGTGAGCGTCCGCGAACATGCCAGACGCACTGCAGAAGCGCGGCAGCCCCAGCAGCATCCTGAAGGCGTTATTATATTGGGTGCGCAGGGCCCTTAGAGATGCCTGGCGATATGCAGTCCACAGATTACAGGTGTACAAAGATGTGCAGTACGCTCTAAACAATGTTATTTTTACTTGCGCTGAGCAATGCCTGAATAAAAGAAAAGAAAAACGCTCATTTGAGAGATCCTTAGATTATGGAGAACACGTGCCTGCTCTTAATTTTAATAAGAAGATAATGCTAATTTTAATTGAGAAAATCCCGGCCGCTGTTACGTTTCTACTTTTTAATTAATCTTAGTGATTAAATGTACTAGTCATTCACTTCGAGTTGGCCGCTACCTCCCTTCCCGCTTCCCCGCACCGCACCCCTAAGAGACCCTAATAAACGCAATTTTATAACCTTTAGCAACGCAATCACGTATGGTACGTCCGTCCCGGTCACTAATATCGCTTTTAATTTTAAATTTTTATTTGCCTTTTATATAATTTTTTGTCGACGGGACCAATTAATGTGCCTGTGAGGAAATTTTGTAACGGTCATCGACGGCCAACTGGTCGTGAACGGGTAGTAATCAGATCCACCTCTCAAAAGTTCAACAAAATCGAATATTGGGATATTGCGCTAAATAAATCTCAACTGAAACATGATTTGACCGCGTGTGAACCACAACTTTTAAGCCAATCTAACTGCAAATTGCAGTTCAAGTGTAGTTTCAATGCAGTTGACACGACTGCAATAGAACTGCAACCCAAACGCGCAGTCCGATTGCAGTTTAATTGCAGTCGGCGTGCAGTCGTGTGAACTGCACACCGAATGCATTTAAACTGCATCCGAAGTGCACCACCGCGGGAGGGCGGAGCGTGCGGGCGGGTGGGTATGGTACATATTCGGTATTGCGCTATTCAACTGTGATCTGTCAATACGGCTCAAATGACTTTCAAATGAATAGCGCAATACCGAATGTATTAAAAGTTGTGGTCTGCACGCGGTCCAATCACGGTTCTGTTGAGATTTATTTAGAGCTTAGCTCTCAAGAGCGGAGAAACAAATCGAGCAGTTAGGAAGGAACCTAAGCTATATCATAATTATCTTGTAACGTGGATGTTCTAAGGTTTCAGAATATCGTTGACTACCTCCTCGTTGAATATAGTCGTGAACAATTATGCTATGCATGCATGCATGCTATCATAATTTTGCGAAATTTCTCAACTAACTTTTACTACCCATCCTTATAGTCGTTTGCAGTTAATACCGATAATAGCATAAAACATAATAATCCGTATTGTTTCGATAAATTGACAGCCAATCAGGACTACAATGTGACATTCTTGTTTTTTGGAAATGTTGTTTAATTGTTTAGAAATAAAAAATATGATTTAGGGCAGCACAATCCATGGAGTTTGAATATTTTCTAGAGACTAATTTTATGCATTTAGAGATTAATACAGATCAAATATATATATAATAAAATAATTACAAAAAAAAACTTGACGTACCGAATTCCCCAAATATGAACATGGTTCTTCATGTATGCTTTGAACGTTATGAAGTTGATCAACGGGGTTTTCTTTTTTCTTTGCTTTGTAATTTTAATTGAGAAGTAATTAAATGGTTTGCCGTTATTAAATTTGGTTAGCAACAAAAATCTGCTGTTAAATCATTTGGACAGAATACTAAGATTTTGCTTGCAATAAATAAAAATCTGGCTGCAACCCTTGTTCAGCAAGCTGCTTAAATAAACAGTCGAGCTGCAAAATAATTACTTTGTCAGCAAGATTTCACAATAATTGGTCTGCAGAGAAAACATGTCTAGAAAAAGTTTATCTGATAGGTACGCATATTATGGTTTAGAGGTAAAGTCTGCCCCGGAACCGACTCAAAGCACCCGACTTCATTGGGTTAGGTTAGGTTAAAGTCTGTCCCGGAACTGACTCAGAGCACCCGACTTCATTGGGTTAGGTTAGGTTAAAGTCTGTCCCGGAACGGACTCAGAGCACCCGACTTCATTGGGTTAGGTTAGGTTAAAGTCTGTCCCGGAACTGACTCAGAGCACCCGACTTCATTGGGTTAGGTTAGGTTAAAGTCTGTCCCGGAACGGACTCAGAGCACCCGACTTCATTGGGTTAGGTTAGGTTAAAGTCTGTCCCGGAACTGACTCAGAGCACCCGACTTCATTGGGTTAGTTTAGGTTAAAGTCTGTCCCGGAACTGACTCAGAGCACCCGACTTCATTGGGTTAGGTTAGGTTAAAGTCTGTCCCGGAACGGACTCAGAGCACCCGACTTCATTGGGTTAGGTTAGGTTAAAGTCTGTCCCGGAACTGACTCAGAGCACCCGACTTCATTGGGTTAGGTTAGGTTAAAGTCTGTCCCGGAACGGACTCAGAGCACCCGACTTCATTGGGTTAGGTTAGGTTAAAGTCTGTCCCGAAACGGTCTCAGAGCATTCGACTTCATTGGGTTAGGTTAGGTTAAAGTCTGTCCCGGAACTGACTCAGAGCACCCGACTTCATTGGGTTAGGTTAGGTTAAAGTTTGTCCCGGAACGGACTCAGAGCACCCGACTTCATTGGGTTAGGTTAGGTTAAAGTTTGTCCCGGAACGGACTCAGAGCACCCGACTTCATTGGGTTAGGTTAGGTTAAAGTTTGTCCCGGAACGGACTCAGAGCACCCGACTTCATTGGGTTAGGTTAGGTTAAAGTCTGTCCCGGAACTGACTCAGAGCACCCGACTTCATTGGGTTAGGTTAGGCAAAGTCTGTCCCGGAACTTGAACTGACTCAGACTTTTTTGCTGTACGAAATTTAATATTCTGCTTACCCTCTGAGCGCTTACTAATATTTGATTAAATGTAGGTCATTCATTGCAGCTTATGTATTTAATTGGCTGTACAATAAGTTTTAGAGCAGTCCAGTGTGACATTAATTGCTGACTGATTTTGAAATGTTTGCTGGTCATAAAGTTGCTAACCAACTAGCCATTTTGGCTGATTCAATACATTTTTTTGCTCACAAAATTATGAATACTTTGCTATAATAAACGTTTAAATGATTACCGGTACTACAATGGCGTGGATACAATATCCGATATCATCAACATGTAAAGTTGAACAATGAGTTTTGTAATCAAAATAACAAAACTTTAATGTATTGCTATTACATATAAATTAAAAATAAAGAAAAAGTTTTTCTTTTTATCCCAGAATGGTATGTGGTAGTGGTGGTGGTATTTATAGCTCGGAAAAGTCTTCATCTTCATTCATAAATTGGTTTCATATAAGGTTTTCGAATGTGAAAAAAAACGTGTGAAAATTGAATAAAATTAAAAATCTCACTTTTGACATCATAGTAAGACTATGGGCTTTATTAGCCTGAATTTCCGATGAATCATTATTAATTAATTAATCATGATAATGGATAATGATCCATCGGTAAATCATCAATCAGTTTGTTTATTTAATGGTGCGTTCAGACGAGCGCCAGATGTGATATTTTTGAAAAACACGATCAAATCAGCAGAAGAAAGATACATTATCTCCTTAGTAATTTTGACATTTTATACTGCTGATCTGAACGCGTAACTTTCAAAAATATCACCCCTGGTAGCGGGCCAAGCGGTCACCAAGCCTGACACTGTTCCGTTCAACGCGACGCGCGACGTTCAAAGGGCACGAACACAAGCTTATTGAATGTTGTTTTAGAATAGAATACAATAGAATAGAACAATATTTTATTGCCAGTTACACTTAACTAAAAATAAACATTTTCATAAAACATTTAAGAAAGCAGAAAATAGACATAAGGTATACACGGCGACACATCAAGCTATTCAAAACCAATATAAGCTGGTCTCGAGACGTTATATGTTACTTTACTCGTCCTACGCGCGGCCAGCTTATTCTGGTTTTGTATAGCTTGATGTGTCGCCGTGCGTACACAATTAGAAAAACCAGGCAATAGGATGGCTTTCAGCATTTTTACTGACCATACATAGGCACAAGGTCTGATTTTTTCAGGCCACCCTGTCTCTGGTAAGATAAATAAATTTCTTGGACACAAATTATCTAGTCACATTTAAAGTACCAGAATCTAGCCTGGACTTCTTCTTCTTCTTTTCGTGTCAATAGTTCTTCAATGGTGTTTTTATATTTTACTAGCCAGGTGTTTGGCTAGCCTGACAGCATCAGGTGAAGCTGTGTTCAAATCCTCTCTCGTACAGATGTTGGGGCACAGAGGACATTCCAGCAGATGACCCATCGACTGTATAGGTTCGCCGCAATCACATTGTGTTAGGCCAGGATCCCTATACCCCCAGTTGCATAAATTTTGTCTGCAACGGCCGACCTGAGTGCGAAGCCGATTTAAAGATTTCCACACTTGCCATTGCAGATGGTGTCCTGGACTTGTATTATGATGACTAGACAACGATATAGAATACATATTAGATACAAACATCCATGACTCGGGTAGGTACAAATATTCATATAACATTCATAATACAAATATTTGTCCCTTACGGGATTGGAACCCGCGACCCTCGGCACAGCAGGCATACTGAGCTACCGAGCCGTCGATGGGATGTTGGGTTAGAGTTTAGTTAGCTGAGAGAGTACATTAATTTATCATCTTGTAGGTGTCCGTCTGTCAGTGTGAGTTTGTGTATGAGTTTACGTATGATTGTGCGTGTATTTATTTGTGTGGTTTTGTATGTATGTGTGTGAGTAAATTTATCTGAATGTGATAGATTTTAATTATTTAGTGCTAGCGAACCTCAGCACGACCGCTGTTTTATAAGGCTGTAGTACTAGTATTTATTCTGTGGCTGTTTCAAGCTGTTTTTGAACGGGCGCGTGTAAACGCGGCTTGTTCTATGTGGCGTACTTTGTAAATTGAGAATTTCATAATAGTAGATAGGTACCTCGTGATGTAATTATACGTTCTAATGGAAATCATCCTATCGGAGAATCCATAATGTTTCCGTATAATTATGATTAACTAGCTGCGCCCATGACTTCTCACGCTAACTTTTGATTAAATAAACCGATGCGATGAAATAAAGCCAAAATGTTAATCCAAACGAAGCCATATGCTTTTGTGAAAGCCTCATACAAATCGGTTTAAGAAGTTTTTAAATGATGCGTGCACAGACAAACAGAGAAACAAACAGAAAAAATCTATAATAAAACCGGTCAAGTGCGAGTCGGGCTACTCGCGCACCGAGGGTTCCATACTACACCACCACAGAACACAACATTATTAACTTAGAAAAAAAAAATTTTTTGTCCGGAACCTTTAGAGCGAGACCGACTCGCACTTGGCCGGTTTTTAGTATTTGTTGTTATTCTGTAGAGTTTGCTCTATAATCACACTAAGTTTGACGCTAAGTAATAGGATCCCGTTTTCACCCTTTGGGTACGGAACCCTAAAAATGGTCTCAATGCCCGGCCCGGCCCGGTAGCACAGGCAGTAGTGAATCTGCCTGCCGTACCGAGGGTCGCGGGTTCGAATCCCGTAAGGGACAAATATTTGTATGATGAATATGAATATTTGTACCCGAGTCATGGATGTTTGTATTTATATATGTATTCTATATCGTTGTCTAGTCATCATAATACAAGTCCAGGCTAGATTCTGGTACTTTAAATGTGACTAGTTAATTTGTGTGACATTGTCCAAGATATTTATTTATTTATTTATTTATTTAATGCATTCCATTACAACATTTTACAACATTTTACAACATTTTTAAGACAACTTTAAATAAATGGCTAAATAAAATGTGTTTCTACAGCGTAAAAGAATATATCGATCATGACAGTAGACTCTAATAATTAAGGTACTATAAATTGTAAAGATTCCTAATGATAATAATTATAAATATGCTTGATTATTTTAGTATTATATAAGTGTAAATTCACAAGCTATAACATAATTTGCACATTTTCATTTGCGTGATAAAGATAATGTTAACTTCATTTTGTATAAATTAGTAGTTTTAGCTTGACATCACGTATATTTTTGTAGGTAATTTGTGACATTTAAATGTAATAATTTGTAAATTTAATTTAATTTAATTTTGCCTGCGAGCAGGCTGGATACACTTGTACTAAATAATATCGATGACAAGATCTATTGTAAGAAAACTGTATTCATGCAAATAAATGATTTCTATTCTTCTTCTATTCTATTCTATTACGTAAATTATTCTTAACGCCTCCAATAAATATTCTTGCAAATGTCTTCAATGTACACACGGCGACAGATCAACCTACCCATAGTTGAACTCTATGTTCATGGACATAAGGTCGAACTATGGGTAGGTTGATCTGTCTCCGTGTGTACATCCAATATTAGATATAAATGTATACAGGGTGTAAGTTAATTTTACGTTGATCGAAGGGTGTAAGAAAAATATCATTAATCTTTAAACCACATACTCTACCCATAAAACTATGGGAGCAAACATATCAGAAAAAAAATCGGTCAACTGCGAGTCGGGCTACTCGCGCACCGATGAGGGTTCCGTACCACACCACCACAAAAAAAAATCTCCGGGACCATTAGCATGATACCGACTCATATTTGGACGGTTTTTATTATTTGTTGTAATACTGTAGAGTTTGCTCTATAATTACACATCACACCAAGTTTGACGCTTGTGTGTATTATACCATTTTTACGATAGAGCGAGAAGAACTGGCCATTTTCGTGCGGGTGGTGTGAAAAGAAAATATTATTAAATATGTAATATCAGCTACCTCTATGTTGTTTCGGTAATACGTATTGTTATTACCATACATAAGTAGCTCACCAAATGGAAGTACCTATCGCTGATCGTTACATTTTCCTAACGCGTTTTTGTACCTTTACATATTATCAAGCATAGTATCCAGACTTTAGTTCGGGGGGGGGGGGGGGGGGGGGGGGATCTATATTCATAGAAAACAATGAAAATATTAGAATTTCGGGGGGGATAAATCCCACCTATTCCCCACCTAGATACGTGCCTGGATATTATTATATCGTAAAGCAGTTGAGATAAGTCATAATTTATGTGTGCTAAGTCAGTTGGTTTGCGAAGTCTTTATTGATTTTATAAATTATCATTTCAATGAAAGAATTATATATTTCATTTCAGACGGTTTGAGAACAAAACGAATGAATTTATCTGTAAATTCTGTAATTTATATGCGGGATCAGTTTGCGACCTACTTTTTTGTAGACGTCAAATAGTCCGCGCCATCTAACAGTTTTATACAGATTGCATTACATTACAGTAATGTTCTAGAAGGAAGTTTGGCGAATTTGGACCCAGCCATTTTTACGAAAACTAAAGTCTGGATTCAAAAGTAGAAATTACTAGTGAAATTGACAAATCATCCAAAAAGCAGTAGAAAAACGCAACCACGACAGCTATTTTCATCTAATATAATTTATATAATCATTGAGGTATTTTTTGGACATTTCGGAACGCATTTGGCTTGATTGAACTGATAGTGTTTGTGATTTCGTTGTCTTCCATTATCATAATATTGTACGGTTATCGTGAATTTTCATTAAAATAAACACAATGAATGCGTAGAAGATTGAGTGCACTATCTAATAAGAAAGATTATGAGTTTCACACACTCGATACAAAAGGTATAATAAGGATAAATACCTTTCCCCCAACTTCTACAGATTACAACCAATTTACATTTTTGTTAGTTTTGATTCACTTATTACTACACGTATTACTAAGTTTCATTCATGTATGGGACCTCTAAGTCTGGGTCTCACATTACATGGCCTTCCGCCAAACTTCTTTGTGTTGAAACTTACTTTACTAATGTGTGCTAGCACCGTAATTCCGAACATAAACCGAAACGCCCATACATCTCCTCTGCGAATGCGAAGTGCTCATTCACAGCAGGAGTCGCCATCTAGGTGGATACGTAATAGCACCTACTGACATTAGGGACCTCCCTTCCAAAAGCATAACACGGTTCATGAAGTCCGTGGGCCTAGGAAATGACCTTTAGGTCTAGGGTGACAGCTACAATAGATCTATTCAGGTCGCAGTAGCTATTGGTCATTGACCAAGCCCTTAAAACCAAAATAATAATAGCACCGTAATTAGTGAAACGAGGCTTTTTCCCTGCAGTAGGTGATAATTTAAATGAATTTTCTTTAGGCCTCGCATACCTATCCGCGCCAAATCGGACGAATTGCCGGGAAAATTACCTATACGTTTTATATTTTTGAAGCGTTGTCAGAGTGAACAATTGTGACAGAATGTGATGGAGTCATCCGAATTCGTCAGGTATTTGGGTACCTTCCGAATTCTTCCAGCGAATCGTCCGATTCGGCGTGGATAAGTGTGCGAGGTTTCATAGGTTTTCCTACAACGAATAAAATTAGATTCATTCCGCTCTTTCGGCGCGTTCGCCGCGGAAAGGTGTACGATACCCTTTAACTTTAATTCAAATCATTAGCAAGAGTTTTCTTTTGTTTCAGGTAGCATCACTAAGCTACGTAGAATAGAAAAAGATTAAACTAAACATGTGACAATCCAATGTCGCCGAAGGATGCTTTACACCAACGAGTCAACGATTGAACAAGATGTACAACAGATCACGCAGCCGTGCGCATCCCTCGATTGCTACAATGAATCTCACCAACTCAACGGATCATTCTACAACAACTACTCATGGCCTGACCACGGAATGGCTTGCGTTTCTGAGGCGTCACCAGAGGACTTTCTCACGTCACCGTTATTCCAAATCTGTGTATATTTCATGTACAGTGCCGTGTTCATAGTGGCTCTATTGGGCAACGGACTTGTTTGTTTCGTGGTGCAGACGTCGCCGCGCATGAAGACGGTGACCAACTACTTCATAGTGAACCTGGCGGTGGGGGACATCCTGATGACGCTGTTCTGCGTGCCGTTCTCGTTCGTGTCGATGCTGGTGCTGCGGTACTGGCCGTTCGGCGCGGTGATGTGCAAGGTGGTGAACTACTCACAGGCGGTGTCAGTCTTCGTCAGCGCGTACACGCTGCTCGCCATCTCCATCGACCGGTACATGGCCATCATGCGCCCGCTGAAGCCAAGGCTCGGCAAGGCTGCCGCCAAGCTCGTCGTAGCCGCCGTCTGGGGTGGTGCGCTCGCCACTGCCGCTCCTATACCCATTGTATCTCAACTGCAAAGGCCGTCGGCGTGGCATGTTGCTTGTGAAGTGTACGTATTCTAATTTATTGTAATGTGTAGAGTGGGTAGTGTTGTAGGTCTGCTATTTGGTGGTTGAGTCGGTTGCCGTTCGCCGGCAATGAATCTTCAATTGTATGATGGTTCAAGATTGTTTTTTCCTAAAAGCCACCCCTCGTAGTCACCATACAAAGGCAAGCACACACTGGCGAAATCATCAACACCATAATGGACGCCACAATTTTAAAATTAGAATAGAATTCAAGGAGAAACAATGCCTGCGAAGCAGGAGGCGATGGTTCGATCCCCGTTTAGGCCGACTCGTAGGTACTAATACGTTTTTTTTGGAATTTATGTATGTACGATTTGTAACACCACTGGCTTTTCGGTGAAGTTATGGAGGTGCTACTTGGGAATGTTCCTCCATTGAAAAGGGAAGTACTTCCGCCAGGCTAGGTGTGATGCCTGGGGACCGGCCGTGGTCCAACAGTTCTTAGTTGGACCTTGTATATATATCGAATCTCTGTGATTATTTCTCTTGCGCGATTTATGTCTTGCATTCGATTGTGAACCTTATGTGTAGTAGGTTACGAGTTACGTATTTAGAATGAACGTTGTCTTTGTATGGAGCATATTTCTGAGAGCGACGGTATCGCCATCTGTTGGCATCTTTGCTATAACTTGTGGGTGTAATAGTTCCCCACAAAGTAAAGGAAAACATCGTGAGGAAACCTGCATGCTCCAATTTCAAGGAATGTAACCCACCCACTGTCCATTATAAGTGGCGTCGGCCTCACTTCCCGTCACACTGGACTGAGTATCTGTACTACATACTAGCGACACGTGGATGTTCAGAGTTTTCTGAATATCTCTGACTACCCCTTGGAGAACATACTTGTGATTGTGAGTATATACAGGGTGTGAGGGTAAACAGTTGCATTTCTTTAAGGGGTGATTGTACCCATGATACTGAACAACTCTCCCTAAGAAATCTAAAAATCGATTTTCATACAAACATTCGATCAGCTGATTGCATGTAGTAAGGAAAGTCGGACAACATTTTTGCTAATTTCATATAGGTTTCTTTGGGAAACTTGTTCACTATCATGGGTACAATCACCCCTTAAAGTAGTGCAACTGTTTACCCTAACACCCGGTATACGTGTGTCTTAAATAGATATATATATGGAGGTGCTACTTGGGAATGTTCCTCCATTGAAAAGGGAAGTACTTCCGCCAGGCTAGGTGTGATGCCTGGGGACCGGCCGTGGTCCAACAGTTATTAGTTGGACTTTGTATATGTATCGAATCTCTGTGATTATTTCTCTTGCGCGATTCATGTCTCGCATTCGATTGTGAACCTTATGTGCAGTAGGTTACGAGTTACGTATTTAGGATGAACGTTGTCTTTGTATGGAGCATATTTCCGCAAGCGACGGTATCGCCATCTGTTGGCATCTTTGCTATAACTTGTGGGTGCTGACCATCTGTAGTAGTTCCCCACAGGACTCCCCCCTCAGACCGGAGGTCGTTGAGTTGTTCGAAGTGTGCAGTCTGTATCCATGTAGTGTAGGTGCAGGGCTCCAGTCAAGTGAGTCTGACGAGCGATGTGCTGCGGTGTGTGTGCATCTGTCAGGGAGATCAGGCCTGATGTGATGCGGGTGAGTGACAGAAGTGACAGTAGTGTGAGAAGGCGAGCAGAACTGCCACGTGGAGGTGAGCTCAGACACGTGGGCTGCGGGAGATCCTTCTATGCAGACGCTGACTGTCGTTTGAGGAAGCTGCAGGCCCAGGAAGCGGTGTGAAGACAGCTGCGATGGACCTGTTGCGGGCTTCGGGTTGATGGTGTGACTGCTGCTTGTTTGACCTGGTTGAGGGGGTGAAGGGTTGGTTGAAGCTGGTTGCTGCTCTGTGCTGGTGCTGCTCTGCGGTATTCAGGTTGCGATATTCTTTGTCGAGGGTCACCAATATGTAGGTCCAACTAAGAACTGTTGGACCACGGCCGGTCCCCAGGCTTCACACATAGCCTGGTGGAAGATCTTCCCTTTTCAATGGAGGAACATTCCCAAGTAGCACCTCCATATATCTTACTCAATTTATGTAGCTAATAGTGTAAACGAAAATAAGTAGTTCTTATCATTATAATATAAGAACTATTTATTTTCGTAGCTTGTAGGCCTTGCTACAAGTGCTACGAGTGCTACGCTTCGTAGCACTCGTAGCAAAGCCTGCAAATACAGGGTATAATATAATTACGCTCCTTCTGACGACGAGGCGTAATTAGAATTACATAGATATACAGGGTGTTAGGGTAAGGATACTCATAATATTATTATACTGAACAACTTTCCCTAAGAAATATTAGGAGATTAGCAAAAAAAAATTTGCACGTCCCATACTAAATGCAATTTCTTGTCGAACGTATGTATGTTTAACGTAAAAGTTTTTTTTTGCGTATTTATCTTTGCTTCTTGGGGAAAGTTGTTTAGTATCACGAGTACAATAAGCCATTAAAGTAATGTAGCGAATACATTGCCCTACATTTAGGGCCGATTTCGGCCTACATTTGCCTGATTTGTTCTTTCTATTTTAAAGTGTAGCGATCAAAGCAAGCAATGTGTGCCGAAATCGGCCCTAAAAATATAGGGTAATGTAATCGCTGTAAGCAGCATTAAGGGCCTAAGGAAGAAACACCGTGGAGGCATCTTTTATTTTTCATGCTTCGACTAGATTTATACAATTTACCGAAACCAAAGTCATACCTCAGTATTCTTGGATAGTTTATCTAATGAAATCATCAATT
Source organism: Agonopterix subpropinquella (assembly GCA_922987775.1). Lineage (NCBI taxonomy): Eukaryota > Metazoa > Arthropoda > Insecta > Lepidoptera > Depressariidae > Agonopterix > Agonopterix subpropinquella. The sequence continues at coordinate 15,398,058 of OV277701.1, read as the reverse complement.
GAATACACGATTGGAATTACTTCACTCGATAGAAAATCGTCACAAAGATGACGTATTTTCTTGTATTTTTAAACTTTTTTCTCGTGTTAGAAGAACTTAAAATAGTTTTCGATTTATGGTATTTATACTCACATATTCACCATTAGTTTATCTAGTGAAATCATTAAAAAAATCTATAAAAAGTACTTTTGTTAACTCTTTTTAATCGAAAATACGGCACGTAATCTCGTTTCTCATAGAAAATATTCGTCTGAACCTAAGGCCCCTTAAGATGCAACTACGACTAACGGCAACGAATGGTTGTCTAAGCCAGTAAAATATTATAGTTAATACCAAAACTAATTACACTACGCGGCAAACAACTTGAACAAGAGAGCGCTTTCGCATACAAATGTTCAACGCAGTCAAGGTTTTTGACAAGTTGTTTGCTTGCCGGCTATTATAAATGCAATTATCTGTTAACAGTGACATTTGCGGAGAACAGTGGGCGAACGCGAACCAGAGCGAGCAGTACACATGCGCGCTTCTAGCGCTGCAGTTTGCGCTGCCGCTGAGCGCATTGATATGCACATACGCGCGCATCGCCTACGTCGTGTGGGCCGTAAGACCGCCGGGCGAGGCGCAGAGCGCGAGAGATTCTAGGATGCAAAGCTCGAAGCGCAAGGTAAGTATAAAGTATGATTATTTGTGGTCTATTGCAAGCAATGGTCGTTGTAACACGGAGACCAGCGCTGGTCCTTTTGTGTTCGCCCCAAGCTCACCCATATTTACGCATACCTCCGAACTTATGGAATTTTCTTTTCATTCTCGGGAATGCAGGTTTCCTCACGATGTTTTCCTTCACCGCCGAGCTAGTAAATGATAAATACAACCGTACATAAAGTCCGAAGAACTTAGTGGTACAGGCCAGGAATCGAACCGCGGCCTCAGGATTGAGGCGCTAGCTCTCTTCCGTATGGGCTATCATCGCTCATGTATAAAGTAACTAATGAAGCTAGAAACGAGAAAATATCTGTGAAGTGCCCTACAGCTTTGCTTTGTCATCATAATAAATGTTTAGACGGACAAGGCCTAACAATTATAATATGGCTTTTATTTGGCCGGCACTTTTAAATTTTGGACCAATTCAGATGATGTCTTTTATTTATTTACCAGAGAGATAGTCTGCCGTGACATTACTTACAAAAAAATATCTGTTTTCTAAGTATAAGTAATTTCTCCTTAAATGTAATTATAATCTTAGTGATATCGACATTTTTATAAATAATAAAATAATTCTATTGAAGTAGGCCTATAATAAGATTTATAGATCTTAGAAGTAGGCTTTCAAACTAATTTGTTCCAGATTGCCGGCCTTTTGACTACTTTTATAATTAAATTATTTATTTCTCGACTAGCTTTAAAATTAAGTCGTAAATAAAATGTATGGGTACGCCAGGGACCGCTGGAGGCTGGACTTCTATTCAGCACCTAGTGAAATTAATGGTCTAACATTGGTTCTGCCTATACGAATGTGCGGAAATAGCGGACAAGAACAGTGTGCCGATGTAAGCTTAATACCGTAAATAGTGTTGTAAGCAAATAAATTAGGCCTATTAAATTCTGAACTACTTTAACTAAGATATCAAGGGAGTATTTTATTCTTTGCTAGGCATCCTAAAGTCCAGACTCCAGAGCATGGTAAGTTATTATTATTAGTATGTACAATCAAACGTTGATTTTCTATAGACATCTCCCGCCGTGGTGCAGCAGAGCCGTGGTGGTCCAGTCCAGTGCAGTGGCGAGTAACCTTGCCTGCCGTGCAGGAGGCGATGGTTCGATCCCCGTCCAGGCCGACTCGTACCAATGAGTTTTTCGGAATTTATGTACGATTTGTAACACCACTGGCTTTTCGGTGAAGGAAAACATCGTGAGGAAACCTGTATGCTTCAATTTTGAGGCATGTATTATACCTACTGTCCATTACAAGTGGCGACGGGCTCACTCCCCGTCACACTGGACAGAGTTTCGGTACTACTAGTGAAACGTGGATGTTCTGAAGTTTCAGAATATCTCAAACAACGTGACAACCCCCTCGGGGAATATTATAGTCGTGAGCATATGCTATGCTCCCGCCGTCTCGAGAACTACTATAATGGTGGAGATTTCCCTTGTATTATAGTCACAACAGTAACTGTCTTGTGAAATTTTAAGCTTAAGTGGTACGATACATAACATACCTGCAAATATTTTTCTGTGATAAGTCTCTTCGGTCGCCTACATTTTTATTGGTTTGCTGTACGAATCCTATAAAAATTATTTTTTTACGACGCCGTCTCTTCTTTTGAATTTTCCACTCGCACTTGCCTCGAAAACATTCGTGGGTCTACTACACCGACCAGTTAGTGGTCTGTAATCTAATTGTCTTTCATCCTATACTCATGAGCAAACCCGTCGGTGTATGGAAAAGTATCATTAACTTTTAAACCACATACTCTACCCATCAAACTGAACAAATTCTACTATGGGAGCAGAGCTGTCAGAACAAAAAAATCATCTGTCTCATACATTTGAGTCGATTAGGTATTGGTGTTTAGTATGGAACAGCAGATTTTGTTTATGCTCTGAAAGGTTTGCTCCCATAGTAAAAGTTCTTCAGTTTGATGGGTAGAGTATGTGGTTTAAAGGTTAATGATACTTTTCCTTACACCCTGTATACATGGGTTATTTGCATTCGATTACATCCTTTTGGACGAGGCATTGTTGCCAATTTTATAAAATTAAATAGAGAAATAAAAAAACTATTACTAAATTAATTATTTAGATGGTTTAATATTTTGTAATTTTTTTTCCATAATAAATGTTTTGTTTTACATGGAATTTAGGATTTAGTAATGAAACAAATTGTTAACGTACAGTGTAATCTCGGCCGTACTGAGTAAATTGAGTTCAGAAACGTGTTTAGGAACTATTATAGATGTCAGTTAATATCATGATTCATGATCAAGCCGAAGTACTGGGTATTCAATATTCTGCGTGACCCAGATTATAAGATAATAGGATAATAGGCATCTTCTGGGTTGGCATGTCCCAAGCTTGATCTCTTCATATAGCATACAAAGTGTTAATGAATTAGCGCAAAACCTCATACACTCCAAATGATTTACAACAAAATAATTATATTGAAACAATAATTTCATTATTTTGATAGTTAAAATTTAAAGTTATTCGCATTTCAAGTTTTAAGGTAAAAATTATTTATTATCATTTCAGCAATGAATGAAAGCGCTAACGTACTCATACATTTTAATAATCTTGTTTTGGTAGTAAGTTGGGTGAGTGTGCCCGTGCGGTGGGTTTACATCGGATTCCTATGTTGTAACCATGATAATTCGATTCTGCTCTCGATCCTAAACAAACTACTTTCTAGTTTTGCGTTAATTCATTAACATGTTGTATAATATCTATTCTATAAAGAAGGTATAGACAAAATAATAAAATTGTAATCTTGGCGTGGATGAACATATTTGCAAAAATATTAACTGGAGCGTTTAGGGTACGTAATGGAATGCATTGAGACCAACTTTTTTTGTCTGTTTGTATGTTTCTTTGACATACAAGTTGATTAGTTTGCACCATTTAATGTGTGACACATGTAAAGGACTATCCCCAAAACTAGGCTGAAAATGCGTCATCAACATTCATTTAAAAACAATATTATATTGGTCTGAATTATAAAATCCCTAAAAAAAATTGCCCTTTGGAATGGGGATATCAAAATAAAATAAAATAATGTTCCTACCTTCCTATATCTTTTTTTAATTAGGGTTATTCAATTTAATTTTGCCTTTAAATATTTTAAGGATTTTCTTATAATAGTGCTTATTCTTGTATTCCTGTCTTTTACTTTGCTTTTGGCGACAATTTGGCCAGACGCAAGTTCAGCCTAACTTCCATAGAACTTTGGGCAAGAAAAAAAAAACTATTCATGTGTGTTAAGAGCACAGATTACCCCCAATACAAATAGATACCGCATGATGAACATTTTGTTCACTCCCGAAGTCACCATTTTTGCCGGTAGGTGCGGGTAGCGGGGCACGAAACGGTGCAACGTGATTGGTCAACTCAAGGTCGCACTACTTCTAGCTCGCTCACTCGCGTTGCTTGTATCAGTGAAAAACCATAGATTTGTGGCGAGCGTCGGCGGCCCTGTATGCGGTATCTATTGGGGGTAATCTGTGGTTAAGAGTAATACAGTTGTCCATATTGTAATTAGAGTCTTCTTCGATTGAATAAGGTCCCATATCAAAGGGTTCTAGAAAGGATACCACGAACTTACAGGTATAGTGTGGGACGCTCTACAGCCCACTGGACCGACAATATCTAGAAAGATATAGGTACAAATAGCATATATCGATAACTAAATAACTAACGATGATTATCGGTAGACCGCTCCATACAAACGAAGTTTATTTATATTTTGGAAATTATTAACGGAACGAATTAAAGCAAATGCAAACTAAACTCTGTGCCTGTGGTTTATCAGATTTTCATTAAAAATTTTCTATTTTCCATACAAATCTTAAATTAATCCTAGCATTGAGACTGTATAATTTTAACGGAAAACTTACAACACAGGAACAGAAATTAGTTTCAAGATAATGTTTGAAAAATACTTAGACCATTTAAATAAGGACGTGCCTTACGTTAGCGTTCCCCTCTGCCAAGGTTCAAGATCAAAATAAATGATCATGTACATGTCCATACAATTTTACACCTTATCACTAAACGAGATAGCCTATGATTACGGAACAACTAGTCTCGTTTGGGGTTCACACGACATTTGTCATGACTCTATAGTCATCATCATCATCATTATCTCAGCCGATGGACGAAAGAGTATGCCTCATCCATCCTGCGCAGCCCTCATCTAACGGGTTCCCGCTGCCTTCACCAGGTCTGTCGGTCCACCGTGTGAGGGGCCTGCCCACTCTGCGCTTTCCGGTACGCGGTCGCCACTCGAGAACTTTTCGGCCCCATCGGCCATCGGTTCTGTGAGACTGACTCCGAGACTCTAAAGTAACGGAACAAAATTAAAAGTTTCGTATTTCATGCTAGGTACCTCGTCCCCCGCAAAAAATGACAGAAAAGTTTGTTAATAGAATTAAACGCGTAACTCGTCCATATTTAAATGGTCTAAGGAAAATTGTCATAGACTTATATTGGAAATAGGATCTTTCATTTGTATGTAGCGAGATCGGGAGCACTCGTAGGATAAAAGTAGGTATCCCCTTGAGCTTCTGTCAAACATAACCGCAAATAATTTGCGTGGAAAGGTTCTACGGTGGTTTTCATTTCCAATCGGTTGATTTTACGTTGTTCATGTAAAGGCGTGACTCCAGCTAATGTTTTTTATAAAGAAAACAAAACATAACTTCACTTTTTGTCGTCTGCCATCTTGTTTTTTAATTAAATTGTATGAGACGACGTTATTTTGTTCTTTGTTTTTGTGTGCTGAAAAACAGTCGCTGGAGTCACGCCTTAAGGTACTTACGTGAATTGTTTTAAATAAGTAAAACTTTATTAATTTTTTTTCTTTCGCAGATGATTAAAATGATGGTGACTGTGGTAGCAGTTTTTACCATCTGTTGGCTGCCTCTCAACGTTTTTATTGTAAGTGAATAACATATTCAATCATCATCATCATCACATACGTCCCACTGCAGGGCACAGGCCTGGCCTCAGGGAGGGAGGATGTTCACCACGCGTGCCCAAATGCGGATTGGTAGACTTCACATACGCATTGGAATTTCTTCTTCAGCGTATACAGGGTGCAAAATAAAATGGGACAGTTATAAAGGGGTGCTTCAGACCATCAAACTGAACAACTTTCTCTATGGGAAGTTGTTTAGTTTGATGGTCAGAAACACCCCTTTAAGTAACTGTCCCATTTTATAGTACACCTGTATATGCAGGTTTCCTCACGATGTTTTCCTTCACCGTTTGAGAGCAGTCGGAATTACGTAGTATTCATTCAATACTCATATTAATTTCTTAAATTCCAAAAAAGCAAAATGATAAGGAAGAAAGATAAGGGTGCGATATTACACGCATCAATAATTCTTCTGTTCAAATCTCTGCTCAATCTAATTATGCCCTATTGTCGAAATTCTACCCGTGAACTATTCAGATGCTCATTGGGTAGTAAAATCGAGTGATCCGTGCCGAATGCGGGCTGGGCGGGCTATGCTAATTGTTAATACATAGCTCAATGATTTTACGTACCTGACAACGACCATACCCACCAAACCGACCCATAGAACGCAATGACACCGACGTGGTTGATTTTAATGTCTTAGCAAGAGAAACGATGTGTTGAATTAATTGTAAAATAAATTGTTGAATTTCATTTTTAACCGACTTCAAAAAAAGGAGGTTCTATGTTCAGCTGCATGTATTTTTTTTTAAAGTATGTTCACCGATATTTTCGTCAATTGTGAACCAATTTAAAAAATTTTTTTTTGTTTGAAAGGGTATACTCCCGAGTTGGTCACATTTTAATTTTGTGAAGATCTGATGACCCGCTTCGGAGCTATACCATAGAACTCCTCAAAAGTAGACAGCAAATAGTCTGCGATTGAACCTTTTGCTTCGTTTCAATGTACCCTTTGCGTATATACCTGATATCTGAGTCGAACTAACTATCAACGAAAAAATATTTAATCACTGAGAGTTATGAAATAAAATTTTTTTTAAAGGTAAATAAGTAAGAAATAATATTTCAGCCAACTTTTACGTTGGAACGGTTTTTTACTGTTCCGTTCCCAAAAAGGGTGAAATTGGGTGCATTCCATCCGTCCGTCTGTCTGTCAGTCTGTCTGTTTCTCCTAGCTATTTAGGGCTGTAGCTTTTAAACTGTAATAGTTAGACAGTTGAAATTTTAACAGAATGTAAAGTATGTATGTAAGTACCTATGTTTTATGGCGTTGGCGAATTTGCTAACTAAATAATTAAAATGACAAAACAAGAAACTAGTTTTTATCACCGTTGTAAATTAATAATTATGTAAGGAACCCTCCCTCGGTGCGCGAGTAGCCCAACTCGCACTTGACCGGTTTTATTTAAAGACCTAACATGGCTAGTTCTTTTATGAATATGGGCACAGAAAAACGTAAAGAAAACAGCATGATTCTCGAAATAACTTTCTGCTGATAAAATTGTCTCTTGTATACAGGGTGTTAGGGTAGACAGTTGCATAACTTACTTTAAAGGGTGATTGTACTCATGATACTGAACAACTTTTACAAACATAAGTGAAATCCTACAAACGTTCGATCAGCTGATTGCATTTAGTATGGGAAGTCCGAAAGCCTATGCCTAAAAATGGCGCCTTTTTTCTTTTTTTAGCGCGGACATCAATCAAACTTGTATATTGATCTGAACTATAGTTCAGAATAAAGTTAAAAACAAAACTTGTTATTACAAATATCTCAGAACTCAGTTCGGACTAGGATATAAAGGCTTGAAGTACATGTAATATTTTTAACTTCAAGCCTTTATATCTCCGTCCGGACTGAGTTTAGGGATATTCATATTAATAAGTTTTGTTTGTTACTTTATTCTGAAATAAAATATTCAAGTTTGGTTGCTGGCCGCGCCAAAAACAACGACGAAAAATATGGCGCCAACCTTACATACAAAACCCGCATTGTCTTTTTTGTTGTTGAGAATTTCCGATAATTTTCTTAGGGAAAGCTGTTCAGTATCATGAGTACCCTTTAAGTAATGCAACTGATTAGCCTAACACCCTGTAGAATATAATAGAATAGAATAAAGTTTATTGCCACTATTTTTTGTATGTCCATCCTAATTGTTTTGTTTTGGTTTTGGTCCGTAAAAAACATCTGATGTTGCTACAAAAAAAATATTGTTTATCTATGGATAGCCACTCATGTTGTAAATAAATTTTTTCTGGTTTGTACAGATGGCAAATTTTGCAGCCTCGACCGTGATTCAAATCATAACGTTTGATTATTTGTAAAGCAGGCACTACATTCTCGCTGAGAACACCCGAAAACGAAAGTGTGCTATGCCCTTCATTATTCTCGCGGCGTCGCGCCGCAGTAATTTTCTTTTGGAAGTTCTTGCCGAGAATTTCTCGCGCGATGCGAGAGTGTAGTGCCTGCATTTTAACATGTTTTTTTTCTTTAAACCCTAGATGTTGTGGATAGCCCACGAGAGCGACGTCGCATGGAGCGCTTGGCCAGGCATGCCGTACGTGTGGTTCGCGAGCCACTGGCTGGCGATGTCGCACTCCTGCTACAACCCCATCATCTACTGCTACATGAACGCGAGATACCGACGCAGCTTCAAACAGGTAACTGTTTTAAATGAAACGCAACTACCAACAAGAAATCCTTTAGCATGCAACTCCTTAAAAAGATGGTTGGTTACTGTCTCCTTCTTCTATCCATTCGATGGCCTCTCATTCTAAAATGCGTTGTTTTTGGCGCGGCCAGCAACCAAACTTGAATATTATATTTCCGAATAAAGTAACAAACAAAACTTATTAACATGTATATCCGTACACTCAGTCCGAACTGAGATATAAAGGCTTGAAGTTGAAAATATTACCATTACGCGCACTTCAAGCCTTTATATCTCAGTTCGGACTGAGTTCCGTGATATTTGAAATAACAAGTTTTGTTTTTAACTTTATTCGGAACTATAATAATCATGTTTGATTGATGGCTGCGCTAAAAAAGGAAAAAAGGCGCCATTTTTAGGCATAGGCTTTTCTCCTGCCTAGTATTTGCCACACGGATAGCACTATCGGCAGCGTCCAGAACCTCCGTTCGCGTGCAGGTGTCCAGGCAGGAAGGGCAGGATATGAGATGGAACCTGATGTCTATGTAACCCCACTGGATCTTGGTTTGAAAAATTGAGCAGTCTCTTGACATTCTCTGAGGAGAGATGCGACCACAGAAACACGAAACTTAGTTCGAGTATGTGTTCAAAATCGTGAATAACACTTTAAACACGACCGGTTAATTAGAAAATAATAATAATTCAATGATAAAATGAGATATGGGAGATGAAACTAATACTACGATTATTAATTTTTATTTGATTTTCAGTTTTGTCTACCATCTTATGAAAAAATTCAATTGTTGCTTTAGTTGTGGTTTATTGCTGATAATTTTTTTATTAATTGAAAGTTTACTAATCAAAGTAGTTTTTGAATGATTTGAACAAATTTTCCACCTGTAGATTTTTTTTAGTGATCGGTAGAGTAAAAACATTTTTACAAAAAAAAAATCATTTGTGTCAAGTTTAAATCAAGATGTGTTTATGATTGCCTTTCCAATTATTATTTAAACTTATTGTAATAAAAGACTGTGAACTTAGGATTAATTTAAAACCAAAATAAAACTGATTGAGGCACTAACTTGTATGTTATGGACCTCTAACCACACCGATTCCCACAATAAACAAAATAAAACCGGTCAAGTGCGAGTCGGGCTACTCGCGTACCGAGGGTTCCGTACTACACCACCACAGAACACAACATTATTAACATAAAAAAAACTTTTTTTGTCCGGGACCTTTAGCGCGAGACCGACTCATACTTGGCCGGTTTTTAGTATTTGTTGTTATTCTGTAGAGTTTGCTCTATAATCACACTAAGTTTGACGCTTGTATGTATTACCTTCTTTATTATAGAGCGTGAAGAAAAAACGTAGATAAAAACTAGTTTCTTGTTGAAAACCCCCCTTAATTTTTAACTTTCTGCCATTTTTATTATTTGTTAACAAATCCGCCGCAATAACGCATAATCTGAGAAAATTTCAACTATCTAGCTATTACGGTTCAAAAGTTACAGCCCTAAATAGGTAGGACAGACGGACGGACGGACGGACAGACGGACGGACGGACGGACGGACGGACAACGTAGGCTTAGTAATAGGGTCCCGTTTTCACCCTTTGGGTATGGAACCCTAAAAACGAACTTTTGATCATAGCTTAAAAACTATGAGACTTGTCATAATAATATATGTGGTTTAAAATGTTCATAAAAGTGCCCTAGATCAGCTCAGAAAATATCTTCATCGTTCAGAAAACGTTCTTCGCCCTACTTTTTTCTCGTAGCTTTACAATTATTTTTATGTTATTGATAGGTATAATAAATTATAGGAATTCCATTATACAGGGTGACATTGATATCATTAGCATCCTTTTAAACGAAGAGCATACCGTCAAGCTGAGCTGAACAACTTTTACTATTGGAGCAAACCAATCGGATCAAAAAAGAAAAATCTGCTGTTCCATATTACATTGCAATGCCTACTCGACTCAAATGTATGCAACAGCAGATTTTATTTGCTCCGATCTGTTTGGGCCCATAGTAAAAGTTGTTCATTTTGATAGGTAGAAAAGTTAGAAAGGATTAGTCTCTTAGTTTAAATATCAATTTCACCCTCCTGTAGATTTGTAGATGTTAGCATATTTTAAATTCACGCGTTGTGTCAGTCACTGGTTGCAAAAAATTTGAGGATATACCTGCTAGGGCGCCCGAGCACGCTGCACACAAGCAAAGTTTCGTCCTATTTTTAATATTAACCAATCAAATGGTCAAGATCAAGGTAATGATCCTCGTGCTGGGTCATTCCTGGCCACCTAGCCCAACGCATATCATTAGCGATTCATCGCGGAACCGCAGCCAGCATTATGGGCACCTTCGGGCCAGGTATGACCAGGCTTTTAATATAGTAATTCTAGTGTTTAGAAACAAAGTATTGTTACTATAAACTTAAAGTGATAAAATAAGAGCTTATTATATTATCGTGTAGTTAGTGTGATCTGTGAAGTGCAAACAGTGAAAAAAGTTAATGTGATTGTGAATTTCGTTCGAGGTCATGTCGGAAAAAACTCGAAATTATTAGATAATTATATTTGAATATCAGGTACGTAATTTAGCTCTCATATAACATAATATCACTGTGACAAATTTTGTGAGCTTTCCATTGATATTTTGTTATACCATAGGGTCAAACATAACCTCCACAAATAATTATTTTCTAAAGGTAGTCGAAAATAAAACAAATGACGTCATATTGCCAGACATTCCGGGCACTTTTTTTGCGCGGGAGGCTGACACGGGAAGGGTTAAGGACCTTAGTCCGGTCAGTTCGGTAGAACTATTAGTAGTGGCTCTGTTTAGAATGGTTAGATTTAAGTTTAGGGTAAGTTTGGTTGTTCTAGTGTTTTAATTATTTTACTGCCAGTTGCAGAAACGCTCATTAAAGTTAATCCTCCATTAAATCTCTTGCTGTCACTTTTTGTCTTGTTGACGCAGTAAAAGCTAGCAAGAGATTTAATGGAGGATTAACTCTAATGAGTGTTTCTGCAACTGAGTTTTTATCTGTTATTTAATAAATAAAATTAAACATTTTAAACACTATTAAGAACCAAATCTGTGTGATGTATTTTGTCTGAATACTATTAAAAATAGTTTCCATGCTAAGATTAATTTAAGATTTAACATGGCACAGAGATTGTTTCTAGATAGTGTTTACAATATTAATTGGTCAATTTTGAAAATAGGACAAAACTTCGTTTGTATAGAGCGCGCTGCAAGGACTATCCTCTTCGAAACCTATCTACCTATAGTATTTTTTTTGTATTAGAGTTTGCTAGCTTCACAACTGTGGTAAATAAAGAAGAGGGTATGGTCATAGTGCTGTAAAGAACTAATAGTGGTGAAGCTCAGCGGTCGCGGCAGGCCAATCGTGCGGGGCGTGCGGGGGCCGGGAGGAGTGCGTCCCGGCCCACGCTGCCTGCGCGCGTACCCTAACAGCGAATTGAGTTAGGGTACGCCCGTCCCCCGCCGTACGCCGCCCGCCGCGACCGCTGAGCTTCATCGCTTATTATACAGGGTGTAAAATAAAATGAGACAGTTACTTAAAGGGATGCTTCAGACCATCAAACTGAATAACTTTCTCTATGCGACCAATGTCGAAATCGCGAAAAACAAATTTGCTGTCCCATACATTACAGTCGAGTTATTTTTGTATGGGAGAGCGGAATTTTTTTTCGCGATTTCGATATTGGACCCATAGAGAAAGTTGTTCAGTTTGATGGTCTGAAGCACCCCTTTAAGTAACTGTCCCATTTTATTGTACACCCTGTATTTACACTATGGTGTAGTATTCAAGTGATAGCTTTTTGTGTCAGATCCTCGGAGGGCTGCTGTGTCTGAAGATCACGGATTCAGGGCGCTCCTGTCATCGATCAAGCATCTGCGAGGGCGTACCGCTGTCAGGTGAGGTTCCATCGTTTTAATTATCTATCATCTCACTGCATTCTGTAATTTATCATTTCTGGTGTTTGTTAGATTTCCTTCAGTATAGATTACAACCGGCCAAGAATACATAATTATTTTTTACCATCATCAAGTCTACACTAAAATACAGGATGTAACTAAACACCCGATGCCCGTCAAACTGAACAACATACACTATATGAAACCAACCTAGAAATCGCGAAAAAAAATCTGCTGTCCCATACATTTTAGTCGAGCCACAGTACTGCAGTTTTGTATGGAACAGCTGTTTTTTTTTTTTCGAGATTTGATTTTGACTCCATAGTGAAAGTTGTTCAGTTTAATGGGCTGAAGCACCCTAACACACAAAGATTTTTGAAAGACACACTTTCAAATCAATAGTAGATAATTTCAAAATTACTATATTTATGAGATTATGAATCATTCGATCATGATTTTGAAAGTGTGATATTCAAAAATAAACACTTCAGGGTACATTATCTTATCTTCTCTCCCTACCAAATTATAACATGACGTGCTCGCCTTTTTTAGTTGCATTATTGGAAATTTTCACCTCAACGTAGAACTGGATGTGTTATTAATGTCATTATTGACCGTTTATCGACATTATTACTTAATTAATGTTGAATGCTCTTGCAAAATTAAATTCTGGAGTGCGATTTTTGAATCTCATTTATGTTGAACTCAGCAGTTGAAAATGTATGGAGATACGAATCTTTCTACTGCTGATTTGACTTTCAAAAATCGCACTCCTGAAGTATGATTATTAGAAAGGTGCATAATATCTCCATAGTAATTTTGACATTTTCTATTGCTGAGTTCAACGTATGATTTTCAAAAATCGCAATTCTGAAGCAACCTATTTAATATTGTAATGGATTTTATTTAACACCCTGATTAATATTGTATGAAAGGTTGACAGTTGTACAGCTTTAGTTTCATAAATACTACGGTATACAAGTAGGTAGTTACTTTGTAAATCGATTCACATTATAATCGCGATTGGCAGCAGCATTAAGAAAAGTAGTAAGTACACATGTTTATTTTTTTCTGTTCTCTATTTATTTCTTTTGAAAAATACGTGTTCTGGAAAAATGAGAGGCAGAAATATTAAAACCATGTTTACGTTGGACATGACCTGAATTATAATTAGATCAAATATTTTGTTTTATTGGTAAAGCCGGTGAGGATTATGCTAATACCGAGGTACGTTTCAAAGTATAGTTTCCAGAGCAATATTATAATAATAAAACTGAATATACCAAGAAAATAAGTTGTATGTTCCATTTAAGAAGATAGGTACCTAAGCAGGGTGTAAAGAAACGTAAGTGTCATTAACCTTTAAACCACATACTCTACCCACCCTTAGATTAAAAACATTTCGCTTACGCTGAAAGATGGAGCCAAGAAATGAGACAGCGAGAAAGCCAGTTATGAAAACTTATGTAAACAAAAAAGACAGAAATATTATTTTTTTTGTTTCGGTCACCGTGGCCGGTTTTTTTGTTTGGCAAGATGTCAAACCATTGTCAAACCTACGGAATGTTGATGACATCTTGCCAAACAAACCGTCTTTTTGTATGAAAAAGTCACACTATTGCTGTTTCATGTGCGGCCACGGTACGGTTTCATCTAGTTACTATATCTATGTACCCACCATAGTCTAAAAATACAAGGTCTTCTATTCCCAGAGTGACACAAGCATACGTCACAAAAAAATGGCCGCTAAACATGGTAAAAGGGTATGATGACGTAGGCTTGTGTCAGTCACGTGGTCGGTCACGTGATCGGAAGAGAATACCAGGCACAGTATATTATTGTACCATGGTACCCACCAAACTGATCTTTTAGTAAGGGAGCAAACCTGTCAGAACAAAAAGAAAATCATCTGTCCCATAAGGTTGAATCGAGTAGGTATTGCAGTTTAGTATGGGACAGCAGATTTTCTTTTTGCTCTGACAGGTTTTACACCAATCCCTTATCTTATCACGCTTATCACACTATTCTTGAACTAGACTGCCTCCGTGGTCTTATGGTAAAGAGCATTGGCTCTCGACACGGAGGTCGTGCGTTCGATTCCCACGGGGGAGACCTAGTGATATGCCATTTTGTGGGTTTTCCCCAGCTGGTTAGGATATCGCAGGTTGAATCACCTGATTGTCTGAAAAGAAAAATGGTTCCGTGCTTCGGATGGCACGTTAAGTCGTTGGTCCCGGCTACTATCTCTGGTGATAGTAGTCGCTACATAAAAACCAAGTATTAATACATATTTATTGCGCCAATTGGTACATAGGAAACAATCCACAACACGTTTAGTCATGCATGCCACACTTAAAATCTAAATTAAGACCAAACCAAGCCAGAGGCCGTAAGACGGTCTGAAAAAACTCTGACACCAGGGCTCTGCCCACACAATAAGAAGAAGAACACTTTGAAAACTTATACAAAGTCCTTGACTAGGACGGCTACTCAATCAATAATGCAAATTCTCTCAGACTTAGGTAGTAATACCTAAGTCTGTGGAAATTCTATTCCTTTTGTCTTTTTATTATGAAATCAATTCGTGCGTATGACAGACAAAATACTGCCACAATACTTTATCTCGGTTGCCACGCTACCTCTCAAGAGAAAATAATTCATATTCCATTTAGAACACAAAATTTAGCGACAAAGAAGAACATAGTACAGGGTGTTAGGGTAAATAGTTGCATTACTTTAAGGGGTGCATATAATGATACTAAACAACAAATAAGCAAAAAAAAACTTATGGACTTTCCATACTAAATGCAATCAGCTGATCGAACGTTTATACGAAAAGTAAATGCAATAAAGAATTATGAATAAATGAATATGATTTTTTTTTGTGAATTTCTCTTTGTTCCTTTGAGAAAGTTTTTCAGTAGGTAAGTATCATGAGTAGGTAAAATTATCAATTAAAGTAATGCAACTGGGAAGAAATAAATTGTATCTGCTTTTTGTGTTAGTTCGTTAATCAGATTAGTTTAGAATTTTATTTTGATTACAGAATAATATTTACACAACAACAAACACTATAAAATTAATCCCCAGTTATTAACACTCAGAATGAAATCCTTTGTGTGTTTTCGTGATTCTGGCTGTTATTTTGGTTGAAGAGCTGAGAGGGTTTGAACGCTTTCATATTCAGGGCTTAAATTGAATAGCTGAGGGGCTAGAGGGTCATGAGAGATTACCGAAAAAGTATCTGAGATGTTTCAGATCGGAGCCCCGTGCACAGGCGTTTTCAGATAAATTTCATACAAAGAAAATTTTCAAAAAAAGACCTGATATCCAGCGCCAGTGATTTTCATATACCATCGTATGGGGGTTGACACGTTATGACATTTAAATGCAAAGCTGACCAACAAATTGCCGACTTTAACTAAATCTGCCGAGTCCGAAAACTAAGATTTGGATAATTTATAACGCAATGTTCAGGGCGAATGAAAGTTATACTTGGCAATAGTGCAACATGTCCTGATAATAAATATATAAATATCTGACGGCGGATAGGTGGAGCCTTTTGGAAAATATGAAGAAAAAGAAATCTTACTAAAATTAAAATCAAAGTAACATTTTATATAATCCACCTATCTGTCTGATATTTATTTATTTACTATCAGGACATGTAGTGTAGCACTACTAAGGGAAATAACTTTCATTCGCCCTGATCATCGCCAAAAAAAAATAACTCTTAGTTTTCGGACTCGTCAGTCTAGTGAAAATCCACAATTTGTTGGTCAGATTTGCATTTAAATGTCATTACTTGTCAAGCCCCATACGATGCCATGAAAATTACTGGCGCTAGACACCAGTTTTTTTTTTTGAAAATTTTCTTTCTATGAAATTTATCTGAAAACGCCCCCCTGTGCACGGGGCTCCGATCTGAAACATCTCAGATACTTTTTCGGTAATCTCTCATGACCCCCTAGCCCCTCAGCTATTCAATTTAAGCCCTGAATATGAAAGCGTTCAAACCCTCTCAGCTCCTCTACCATTTGGAAATAGCTCTTAAATTATTATGCGCAAAGCAACCCATTTTTCATCTCCAGAAAAATAGATTTGTCAGATAGAATAATTTAGTTATTCTTTATCGTTATGCTTTTTACGGTTTCCTTACCTAAACTTCTTATAAGAAAATTGTAACTTCCACTTTTTTACTAGAAAAATTATAACTTCCAAATTAAAATGAAAAAAAATTAAAATTAAAATGAGTAATAGATACTCTTTCTTATACTGTGATTATAGCTTCAGTTATGAATATTAATAGAGAATGTTTAAACGACAGACTTTAATAAAACCCAGTTTTCAAAATTGACTAAGGTTTCCCATCTAAAGTCAACGATACATTAATTCACTTTTTATCAAAACATTTGGCAGATTCTCATTAAAAACTTGAATTTCATTTCATGAGCTTCAGAGTTATGAATATCGAAAGTGTACGTGGCAGTATTTTTAATAAAACAGTTTTCAATGTTGAATAATGTTTCTCATCTAAAGTCAAAGAAATATAATGACAACTTTTATTAAAATATTTGGCAGATTTATAAAAACATTAATTTCATTTAAATACACAGACTAACTCTCATGGTTCGTGTTTAGGTATGGTCGTCAGTCCATCGTTTACACTTTCAGCGTATAAGATTACTTAATAAGACAGGTTTCTCCACGATGCTTTCCAAGGGTCGGTGCTGGTGGTGTAAAAAAATCATACATACTTAAGTATCTAATATTAAATAACGACATTTCTTCTTCTTCTTCTTCTTCTTCTTCTTCTCGTGTGGAATCGTCACGTCTTCTTCAAATCGTCAGTTTCCAGTATCTTGCCACCTCTGTCGCACTGGCTGATGCGCTCATTAGGTCCTCCTCTCCACATTGTGGTCCACCTGTACAGACTGTTAGGTGCGGGGTAGTTTGTTGTAATCCGCATTGACATAAAGTGTTGCTGTTTTGGGGGATAATTCCCCATTTTAAGAGGTTATCCTTGGTCCTACCCACTCCAACCCGCAGACGGTTCAAGGCTTTCCACACACGACATTTCTAAAACAGGTATTTTCCAAGTTTTTAATTTGATTTCATTGATACGAATTAATTCAAACTTCGATCGTAGGTACCTAACTGAAAGAGGCATATTAAGTACCCGCTAGGTACCCGCTATACAGGATGAAATTGATATCAATGGCATCCTTTTAAACTAAGGGTCTACCCATCAAACTGAACATCTTTTACTATGGCAGCAAACAGATCTGAGCAAAAAAAAAAACAGCTGTTGCATTCATTTGAGTCAAGTAGGCATTGCAGTTTAGTATGGAACAGCTGATTTTATTTTTGCTCCAATCGGTTTGCTCCCATAGTAAAAGTTGTTCAGTTTGATGGGTAGACTCTTAGTTTAAAAGGATGCAAATGATATCAATTTTACCCTGTAGTGCGTCCAAGATAGCTCCGTGATTTTGACAGGCGGTTTTATTTAGCTGTTTGAGCAGTCAAAACTTTATAATACACTAAAAATATACAAGATTATTTAACATTTAACATAAAATTAAAGGTTTTACGCCTCAAAAATTTTCTGAAAGTAAAATCTTTGCTCTAAAACGATTTGTCAAAATCACGGAGCTATCTTGGACGCACTTATAAGCGGTTAGACCATAGAAGTAGCGTCTCAACCGAGATCTAATCTCAACCTGAACCTTTCAGAAATGGTTGGAGTGAACGGGACAACAATTCTGCGGCGCGGGATGACCGGCAAGAGTCGACAGTCGCGGAGTGTGGCTGGCAACGACCTGAACGGCACCAACGGCGTCACCGGCAAGTGCTCCAGTTGTGCCTCAGTGAGGCCCAAGGCCCTGGGAACAATTTCCAGGGCCCCCACACCGCCGGCCAGGGCCCTCTCCGTCCGCTCCGAGTTCGCGTAGACGTGACAATTCAACCACAGAAATAAGAGAACCAATAGAAATAGCTATTTTAAGTACACCCTCATTCAATTTTAACAGCTGCGATAAGTACAGTCAAGAGCACATCAAGATTTACACTTGCAGTTCGATTGTAATGCTTATGGCGCACTAAATAAGAACGGTACAAAGTCCAAAGTGTCAAGCTTGACGTGCTCTTGACTGTACCTACAGCGCTTCGTATCTCACGCGATACAGGCTGTCGCCTATTGACATAATAAGGCGCATTAAAGCTCTGAAGCGCTAGGTTTTTCGACATTCGAAAAAACTAATCTACATAATTTAAATTCAACCTTATCCTGGGACCAATTGTGCTAAATAAATCTCCACTAACCGGGATTGGACCGCGTGCGAATCACAGCTTTTGACGTAGATATCTAATTTGACAGCCGTTAGAGCCGTTTTGACGGGTCACTCAGACGTTAAGGGCTTGTCAGTCACATAGTAGTATAACGATACGGAATTCGGCACAGTTGATAGTAATTGGATTGCAATTTGATTAAGGCTGGGTATTAGTAGAGCAAGCCTCTCTTTCTAACAAGCAAACTTTTGCAAGTAGCCATCCCGCTTCAATTGAAAACAAGATCGCAAAAAAATGTATTTTTCATCAATATCTTTTCTCTTGGGTGTTTGGGGAAAAATCCATTGGGTAGAAGCCCTGCTATAATTATTTACCTTTCAAATGATGGTATATTCAGAAGAAATGGTGTAGGATGACTCTTGTAAAACTGGTTATAAATCTGAAATCGAACATACTTTGCTCCTCTTTTCTATCGAGAAAATTTAATAGAATCGTGTTTTCAACGGTTAGATGCCCTGCAGAAAGAACGTATCTACCCTGTTATGTGAACTATATGTATTAAATGTAATAATTTGTTTATCAAAAATCGGTTCGAAAACAGACAAAATAGGTATCACCCCCTCTTAAAACTGGACTCATATTGTGCTAATTTAAAACTTCGAGTTCAATCCTTATTAAAATTCAGTTATAATCATATTGCAATTCAGTTACTATTCAACTGTGTTTTGGCTAAACTTTACTACTTATGTGATTGACAGCTGAAAAATCTGAGCGATCTGTCAAACGGCTGTCAAATGATTAGCGCGATACTAAATGTGTCAAAAGTTCTGATTCTCACGTGGTGCAATCTCAGTTCAATTATGATTTATTTAGCGCTATCGGGGCCCTGAAATAGGATTAGGATTGAACTTCGATGTTTTAAATTAACACAATCTGGGCCCAAACGTATTACGTTTTATGACTAAATTTTCATTAAGAGGATAGGCGGGTATCGGTTTTTTCCATACGAACGTATTCCCTTGTTTCCTTCCTGGATAATGATAATGACACTACAGCGACAACTATTTTACCATACAATCTATCTTTATCTAGCTATATCCCTATGTTTTGCTTTTTTGCATTAATTAACTACTGTAAGAACTAAGGACCTTCGAAAAAGACAAATTTTACCGCCCGTTTTCAGACATTCAGCATAGTTTGACGAATATAAACAAAAAAGAAGCAAAACATAAGGACATAGCCAATCTTTCTCTAATATGAGAAAGATTGGCTATGTCCGTATGTTTTGCTTTTTTTTTGTTTCTTCAAAGAACTATTAATATCGGAATCTTTCTCATATTATTCTTCAAAGAACTATTAATATCGGTTTAGTTTTGGAGGAAACAGGGGAATACGAAATGCTGATTTCATTTTATTTTATTTATTGGTTTCTTAACGATTGTTACATTGTTCAAAGGTAGGTAAGTTACATAATTTTTAAGTTAAAGCTAAATACACAACCACTTATAAAGAAATACAGCATGTAATAATATTTAGCTTAATTCGTCGATTTTATGTAGGTAAAATCGGTCTGAGCTGCAGTTGTCTGTTTCGCACTCTTGTCAGCGGGGTGTATGGGTGGGGCGGATCGAACAAATACCTACGTATACACTGATACGGTCGGAAAAGTGACCTATTCTCCAAATTTCCATTTCAGCCCGCCCATCCTCTTAAATTGTCATAGTGACTTATGTATGACCTTTTGTGTAACGAAATGTATGAAAAGCAAGAGCAAATAAATATTACTTACTTGCTACTGCTTACTTACTGAAGATACGGTTACGCTGCACCAACATGGGTTCTGTTCTATGAATTCAACGAGTGCATAACTGTCTTACGAAAACCCGTTCGTCGAAATCACGGTTCACAATTTTTTCGTTCGACGAAAGACCTGTTCAACGAAAGCACGGTTCGTCGAAGTATGAAAACTTACATACTTCGACGAAAGGAAAAATTGTGAACCGTGATTTCGAGAACGGGTTTTCGTAAAACAGTTATGCACTCGAATTCAACGAACTTTTCTATCAAGCAAGTAAAGACGTTTTGTTGAACACTTGTTTCGGCTGGAGTTTTATAATTATAAGTCAAGACTTGTTATGTTGTAGGTGTGTAAAAAAATTTATAGTATAACGGGTCCTTCTTAATATGCTGACAGTTTTTTAAGGGAATGATCAGGCCATCAAACTGAACAGCTTTTTCTATGGGACCAACATCGAAATCACGAAAAAAAATCTGCTGTCCCATACATTTGCCTCGAGTAGGTTTGCAGTTTTGTATGGATGAGCTGTTTTTTTTCGCGATTTCGATGTTGATCCTATAGAGAAAGTTGTTCAGTTTGATGTTCTGATCATCCCCTTAAAAAAGTGTCAGCATATTAAGAAGGACCCTATATGTATAGGCACGTGTTTAATACAAAATACATTATAATTATCATTACTGTTTTAATAAGTGAACGTAGGAATTTATGTTTTATATCAAATAAGAATCTATGTGAAAATAAACGTCTAAGGCACACACGTCTTTTTCTTTTTTCCTATTGTTGGGACTTTTAATCCTGAGGTTATGTCAGCCCTATCGTGCCTTTGAGACTGCATAACAATGAAACCTAACACTTCCTAACGAAAATTAATAAGATAAGTAGGTAAATGGTTTTATCGTTGGTCGGTGATTCGGAATAAATACTTAAATAGTTTACTGACATTTTTATTCCGAATGATCGAACAGTATTAATCAATTACAAAATGCCATTCGTCCTTTGTTAGCCAACCGAACTTAATTAAATTATAGCAATAATGTAAATCGTGAGGCATTTGCCCTGCAGTGGGGTCATATTAAGCAAAGGTCATATAATATCATCAAAGGACATAAAATTAAATAATGAAACAGATGCGCATCTGTAGACCCTACACTCTACAACGTGTTAATGAATTAGCGCAAAACCTCATACACCCCAACAGATTTACTACAAAATAATTATATTGCAACTATAATTTAATTATTTTGATACTTAAAATTTTAAGTTATTCGTATTTTAAGTTTTGAGGCAAAAATGATTTGTTATCATTTCAGCACTGAAAGAAAGCGCTAACGTACTCATAGATACATTTTTGTAATCTTGTTTTGGTAGTAAGTAGGGTGAGTGTGCCCGTGCGGTGGGTTGACATTCGGTTCAGAAAATTTTAAATTTTGCAAACAAATTATTTAATATTTTGAAAAAAAATTACCTATGTTGAAACCATGATATTTCTTTCGACTCTGCTCTCGATTCTAAACAAACTATTGTCGAGTTTTGCGTTAATTCATTAACACGTTGTATATTCCGTGCTAAGGGCGGATTTCGGGAAAAATATTGAATTGATAACTCTGTCTATAACCAATTCGTAGAGCAGAGGAAAGTCGAGCTCGCTCTAAGTTTCTGTTTCAATTACTATACCTAAACATAATCCTAAGGAGTTCTGACCACAGCTAAGGCGTAGGGTTGGATTTAGGGACGTTGAAAAAGATAGCATAACAAAATTAAAAGGATAGTATTTATAAAAAAATATAGTACACTTTAGTTATTTTTAATTTAGCATAATAGTCATTAAAATCAACACCAGTCAAGGCAAAATTTACCTACTCCTCTTCTACTAAGTTCATTAGTTCTCGAATATTACTATTAGTTCTATCTTCATACGTGGCAGTTTCGTATCTTAGTCTTGGTAAGTAGGTAGTCTAGGAAAAATACGTATTGAGATTGCATTAAAGACACTTTAGTAAATTGTTTGAACTAATAATTCAGGACATGAATTCATAATATAGCTTCATGTATGGATCTCTTAGCAAATCAAGAATTTTTGGCTAGATATCAAGCGCTCTGAAAGAGCCATACCGGTGAAATAGAGCTTGAGATCTTCCCAATGATCCAAACTTGAAATTATAGTATTTTAGCGTACTATCCTTAGATGTGGATAGTATATAGTACCAAGAGCGAAATTATAGTATAAATACTATAATTATAGTACAAAATCCAACCCTGGGCGTGGTGCTAAAAATTTCGAACTTGCGTCGTTCGAGAGAAAGGCGAGCTCGCTTCCCTCGCTCTAAAGCTGAAGATGTCTGACCACAACCCGAATACTTTGTGCTAAAAATTGTCGAGTTCACTTCGCTCACACCGTTATTTTTTGTGTAAGTCTAAACTATTATAAAACTGTAGGTAACAGAAATGTGTCTGTAGATTGAAGATATTTACAAAAAAAAATTACGACATGGTTTTTACCTGTCCCTGATTCCAAATCACCAATTTTTGGATTTTTTGTCGGTCTGTTTGTTTGTTTGTTCGTTTGTTTGTTTATTTGTTTGTTTGTTTGGGTGTTTGTTTGTTCGAGTATTACGCAAAAACGACTAAACCGATTTCGATGAAACTTTCTTTGTTTGATAGCTTATGATCTGACTTAAAATCTGGTATATAATTTATGCGGACGAAGTCGCGGGTAAAAGCTCGTCTTCTTATAAAGATAATGGGGGCGGCAAAATCGGTCAATGGGGCAAATTTTTAGCACAAAGTATTCAGGTTGTGGTCAGACATCTTTTGCTTTAGACTATATTCCGTGCTTTAGAGCGAGTGAAGCGAGCTCGACTTTTCTAATACTCTTTGTAACCCGTTACAATACCATTATACTAAAAAGAAAGAATGCTAAAACTAAGTACTAGGTGTATTTTTAAACCTTTAAATCTTTGTGAATGTGTTGTTGGTGTATCTATTAAACTAGGTACCTACATATGTATATGAACAGACATAATTTATCTATTCTTCACTGATCTATTCATTATGGTACCTATCTTAAAAGACAATGCGGGTTTTGTATATAAGGTAGGCGTCTTATTTTTCGCCGTCGTTTTTGGCGCGGCCAGCTACCAAACTTGAATATTTTAATTAAGAATAAAGTAACAAACAAAACTTATTAACATGTTAATCCCTAAACTCAGTCCGGACGGAGATATAGAGGCTTGAAGTTGACAATATTATCATTAAGAGCACTTCAAGCCTTTAATATCTCAGTTCGGACTAGGGTTGCCTAGGGTTGGTTTGTTTTTTTAGACCAAATATAGTATTTCGAGCCTTAGTGCCCGAAAAAATATAGTAGATCGGGGAAAAATAAGAAAAAATATAGTATTTTTCGAATTTGTTAGTTAACATTTTTTCAGAAAGATATTTTTTGCAACTTTTTGGTTTGAATACCAAATTCTTATTTTTAAGGAACAATCATTTCTCTATTTCGTATTCGTTTTAGAAAATAATGTATCCTGTTAATGCAGAAGTAGCTGGATTCGATACAAATATAATAAAATTTCTAAAAAACAGATAAATCTGACTTAAGGAAATTTTGTTGTCACTTTTCAGTAGTATATTTAGTAGAAAATTGTTTATGGAACAAAATATGTGACGAAGAGAAAGAAAATTGTTATAATAATGTTAAGTTATTGGTATTTTAATTGGACCTAAGTACCAATATATTTAAATTCTCTATAAATTATTTGCTCATCAAAATATAGTCGTTTTGCCTACTATATATTTTTCTCAAAATTATAGTAGTAGAGCCCTTAATATAGTAGGATACTATATTATATAGTAGGGTTGGCAACCCTAGTTCGGACTAAGTTCCGAGATATTTGTAATAACAAGTGTTGTTTTTAACTTTATTCTGAACTATAATATTCAAGTTTGATTGATGGCCGCGATAAAAAAAGAAAAAAGGCGCCATTTTTAGGCATAGGTTTAAAACAATTTCAGAAGAAAATTCTTTTCCTTCATGTTTGTTTACTATGGTCACATTTTTTGAAATTTTTGATGAGGTGGCGAAGGACCTATAACATTTTTTGTTTTGTTTTTGCTTACCCCAACATGCTTCCGTGGTCTAATTGTTAAGAGCATTGGGCTCTCGACACGGAGGTCGTGGGTTCGATTCCCACGGGGGACACCTAGTGAAACGTCACTTTGTGCGTTTTCCCCCAGTTGGGTAGGGCATTGCAGGCTGAATCACCTGATTGTCTGAAAAGAAAAATGATTTCGTGCTTCGGATGGCACGTTAAGCTGTTGGTCCCGGCTACTATTTCTGGTGGTAGTAGTCGTTACATAAAAACCATGTCAAAGGCCGTAAGGTGGTCTGAAAAAACTTTGACACCAGGGCTCTGCTCACACGATAAGAAGAAGAACCCCAACATATCCACCATGGCTTGACTATTTCTATGTATCTAGGTAATACATATAATAATATAATAATAATACATAACGTTTATTCTTCTCCACACAGTTTTCAATAACAAAATGGTCTTAAAATTATAGTTACAGTTATTTATGTGGAGACTGGTGTTAGTGCTGAGACCTAGAAAACTAGGAATTGTGCTACAGCCACCATAGGGTCTAGCATTATTTCTCTACACGCGCGCGACTCGGCTTTTTTTCATACTACAAGTCGCGGCAAGCGCGGCTTGCGTTCTCCGAAAAGCGCGGGAACAGGTTATTTTGTATGCAGCGAAGGCGAGTCGCGCGCGTGTAGAGAAATCATACTAGACATGCAGGCCTCCATCCGGACGTAATTGAAACTCAGAAGGAGATTTTAAACAATAGATAAACAAAAGAAATAGTGTAACCAAAAAAATAAAATGAAATAATAAAACAAAATAAAAAGAACAAGTAACTTAAAAATGGTATGTATAAATATGTATGTGTGTGTCGTGTAAGTATGTAATACGAGTATAGTGCTAACATCACATCATTGACTTGACGAAGGGTATATTTTAGGAGTTACATATTCGGTGAAAGGTAAGGGTCAGATCAGACGCCCTTTTCTTTTTACGTTGGCATTATCTATGATAAAGCCTTACCCTTTTCGTTCTTAACCGCGTCTTTGCATGCTTCCGTAGATTTCTGGGAACAATTCGCTCCTAATCTCTCAAAGGTTTGAAAAATCATTACTTACATATAGTTTTTAGGGCTGATATTTATGTAGATATCCAATAGAGGATTGCGCTGTGCCAAATTATCTTTCTCTCGGTTTAATCAAAAATAATCCGTAGCCCAAACACATAAAAACTATTTGGCACGCATAAAGTTGACCATGCTAGAAGAAGAAGGCATGAGTTGTACCCGGTGTCCCATTCTACAGTGTACTGGTGTTGCCATATGTATATGTAATGATTTCAGCCGAATTGGTAAGATCAAATGAATCAAAAATGTATCAAATCGTCGCAGGAAAGGCAAAATTGCTAACAGCATACATTTTGGTCAAAAATGAGTTATATACATATTCGGAATCAGCGAATTTTTCTCCGTCGATCTATGTAGGTTTCAAAGCGATCAGAGCTAAATTGGCCGATTTCGGTGACTGGAAAAAACGAGAATTTCGTTTTTTACGGATGCTTACCTACCACTTTTTTCAATGATTTAAAAAAAATGTTCCGTAAGTAAATTCTACGTCTGTTATTTTATAAACATTAAAGATATGCAATGTCATCAATTTTAAATAAATTTATATTGTTTTGTAAGAAAAATTGATTTACTTTTATTTTGTTCTGCAAGGAAAGTAAGAATAGTTGCTTTTTATAAAAAAAAATATTTTTTGCTGTACGCTATTATGCTTTCATTGAATACATAGAGTAACAAGCAGATAAGCAATATTGCCTTCCCTAAATTTATAGAGCTGTAAGCAATTAAGCATTTTTGCAATATACATTTTGTTATCTAAATAGCGTATAAGCAAAATTGCTCTCTTTATATTATTGGAGTTTTGTCCTGTTAGCAATTTTGCTTTTCTCTATTTCCTGAGTTGTTGACGTTAAAGCAATTTTGATATCCTTCTATGAGATTAGTTTTGTTGTTTATGCAATATAGCTTTTGTATACTTTATTACGTTTTAGCATGTAAGCAGAGATGTTGTTATTTATTTTATAACTTGTAAGCATATAAGAAACTTTATTTGCATGTTTTACAGAGAACTGTGGCATTTAGGTATATTAACATTTTATTTTATTTGAAAATTAGTAACAAAAGAAATTTTATTTGCCATATAATTTAAAACAAATGGCGTTTCAGCACATTAAAATGAACTTATTTCTTCTAAATGCACACGGTGAGCATCAATTCGATACTACAAATCGATCAAAAGAGCGCGCGCGCGGGCCGCGCCGCGGGGGGTTCCGGCAGTTTGCTCGGAAGAGTCCGCGAACGAAGACGTGTTTTATTCCTGCTGCGGTAACATCTTTTCAGAAGTTGCGAGAAAATTGTCTTTTCAAACGCCTAAAAAGCAAACGATTAAAAGGACGCATGATATAGAAGAAAATGATCAAGACGGAAAGGAAAATACTAAACGCAAATATAAACCCAAACCGCCAGAAACAGTAGTTTCATCCGAGATAGACAAAATATCAGCTCAATGTTCTTCCGAATCTCCATTTCAAATTTTAACTGTTGGATATGAAGAAAAACAAATCTATGCAGGATTAGAAACGCCAAAGAAGAATATTATAGTTGACCTAACAAATGAAGGCGAAACTATTAAATTTAAATGTCTACGTACAAAATTACAAAAAACGTACATTGATAAAGAGTTAAAAATATTTAAAGAAATTCAAAGGCAGCACGAAATAGAGGAGGCATGTAAACAAATTAGACAAGAATCCGTTTTAGATACCCTTGACGAGACAGACATAGATATTGAAAATATTAAACAAACAATTTTTGATACCCCCGAAAAAGTATTGGATGGCTTGGCCTTAAAAAAAGAAATATATTATTTACCAGATAACAACATTCCTTCCTTTGAAGTTGATGGTGATTTAAAAAATACAACAGTCAATGTTTCAACGAATTTTCTTGATGTAGACGAGAACAATATCAAAAAAATTAAGAAAGTTAAAAATGAGCCAAAGTTGAATAAACCTGAAGATAATTTGCCGTTAATTGCTGAAAATCCACCAAAACTTCAAACAAAAGAAATAATATCTGAAACCAAAAATTCAAAAGATGACTTTAATAAAGATAATAATATTATGCCGAAAAATTCTGAAATTGATCCACCATCACTGCAAACAGATAAAATAAAACCTGAAACGACAATAATAAAACAAAAACCAAGTAAAAATAATACGCCAGAAATTGACGAGACCAAAAAAAAACCTGAAACAAAAATAATAAAACAGAAACCAAGTAAAAAAAATACGGCAGAAAGCGATGAGACTAATTTACTACAGCCGCAAACAGAAGAAATTCTATCTGGAACAGAAAATTTTAAAGACATTATGCTGAATATTGCTGAAATTGATCCACCACCGCTGCAAACAGATGAAATAATACCTGAAACAAAAATAATAAAACCAAAACCAAGTAAATATAATACGACAGAAATTGGTAAGACTAATTCACTACAGCCGCAAACAGAAGAAATTCTATCTGGAAGAAAACAATATGCAGATGATAATATTATGCAAAAAATTGCTGAAATTGATCCATTGCTACATAAAGATGAAATAGAACCTGAAACAAAAACAATAAAACAAAAATCAAGTAAACATAATGTGCAAGAAATTGATGAGACTGA
This sequence comes from Agonopterix subpropinquella, assembly GCA_922987775.1. NCBI lineage: Eukaryota > Metazoa > Arthropoda > Insecta > Lepidoptera > Depressariidae > Agonopterix > Agonopterix subpropinquella. The sequence goes on along the minus strand of OV277701.1, from coordinate 15,369,852 downwards.
TTCACTACCTGAAAATAAAAATCCGGATCAAAACTTTAAAGAAGAAATAATGAATGGAACAGATATCGTAATGGAAAACAACGTTGATAATGATTCAAAACAAAGAAAATTTGAACTCAGTGAAACTCATCCAGAAAATGACAAAAAAAACAAAAATGGAATACGTAGATAATAAAGATGGCGACATGAAAAAAGAACAAATGCTTATGATATCTATCAATAAAGAAGAAAACAATGCAAAACCCGATTTAAACTGGGAAAATATTAGTGAGAACAAAACTATTGATGAATTGGAAGACGTTACTATGAATGAACCAATCCCAGTAGAACAATCAGATGATATAGAAACTGGTAATAATATAAAAAACAATGACGTGAGTAAGGAAATACAAAATAATACTGAAGAACTAAATCTTGTACAGGAATTAGATAAAGCAAAAAAAACTGACAAACAAAATAAAGATGGAAAACAAAATCTGAAACAGCTTAATTATGATGAATATGTGAGATCTAAGCAATTGCGACAGCAAAAGCGACAAAAATATGTCGATTTTTTATCTGACAACGAAGACTTTGTCTGGAGCTCAAGTTCTTGGGAAGGTGCTTCAGAATCCGATGAATTAGAATCCAAATCTGGAAAAAAGAAACGCAAATCTAAGAAAAAAATAGCCAAAACTGATAAACTATTAAACAAGGGCGACAATAATACAGAAAAAGAGCCTAGCGAGACTTTTACCTCCAGAAAAATAAAAAAAAAGAATGTAAGAAAGGAAAATACAGAAAAAAAGAATTCCGGTATAGAATATAAAACTAACAAAGGAAAAATTATGCCAGCAAAATCTGTGCTACCAAATCCCTGTAATCCAGATAACTGCCCTTATAAGTGCTATGAAATTACTGAAGAGAGGCGTTTAAACTTGTTCGGGCACTATTGGTCTTTGGATAACATAAGACGAAAAGACTGGCTGGTTGCACATTCTAAAAAAGATCCTACTAAACGAAAAAAAATACCTAAAGAACTAAGCAGACGTAAATTCTCTCTTCAATACTTTGTTAATGAGGGTGAAGGACAAAGACAGGTATGTCTAAAGTTTTTGACAAAAACGTTAGATATTCGACAAAGAACTTTGTACAATATCGTTAGTTCTGCCGTCTATGGCTGTGCCAAAGAGGATGGTAGGGGAAAACACGTACCAAGTAACAAAACTCCAAGAGAAGTTACTGAAAATTTACACAAATATATACAAGAATTGCCTGCGCTGCCATCGCATTACTGCCGCAAAAATAATACAAAGACGTATCTTCCTCAGGAGTTCAAAAATGTAACTAACTTATATAGACTTTATAAAGATGCTCAAGAGAAAGGAGGCCTTGGCTATGTCGGAGAAAAAATCTTTAAAAAAGTATTCCTGTCTGAATTCAATATTGGCTTCCATCAGCCAAAAAAAGACAAGTGCTTGAAATGCACGCAATTTGAAAATAATGAAGACTGTAATCCAGATGAGAAAGAGAGGCACCTAAAGGATAAAAAAGAAACGTACGATCGTTTTGAGGCTCATCAAGAGATTTACAAAAAGGACGATGCTATTTTATGTACGAGTTTTGACCTGCAAAAAGTACTAAATACCCCACACGGGGACAATATGATGCTATATTATAGCCGGAAATTGGCTGTTTATAATTTGACGTTTTATGAGTCGGGCACAAGAAACGGATTTTGCTACACCTGGAATGAAACCGATGGAAAAAGGGGAGCTAACGAAATTGCTTCCATTTTACAAAAATACATAAAAAAAGTAGACGAACGGGAAACAGTTAAGCACTTATTACTATATTGCGACAGCTGTCCCGGCCAAAACAAAAATAAGATGATCCTTGCGTGCATAAATGAAACCCTGATAGGATGCAACAATCTCATTTCTATACAAATAAATTATTTACTACCCGGCCACACTTATATGCCGGTAGACTCCATCCATTCCGTGATAGAAAAAAGTATTCAAGGTATGACAATTTGGGCGCCTTCCCAATGGCCCACGGTTTTTACTATGGCAAGAAAAAACGTTAAGCCCTATGAGGTAGGAATATTGACTCATAGTGATTTTTTTAAATGGGACTCAATATCAGAGACTTATTTCAAAGGAAAATTAGCTGGAAAAATTAGCAAATTGCGCACAGTGACTTTCAAGAAATCTTCAAGCAACAAAGCTTTCATAAAATATTCAATGCACCCAGATGCTACAACAGAAGCAATCGAAATAATAAATAAAAAAGATTCTTCTCAAATAAAACCCTGCTACAAGACTATGCAATCGGTGTCAAAGAAAAAATATACAGATCTTATCAAACTATGCACAACAAAAGTCATACCCACAGCATATCATTCAGAGTACCAAAAACTAACTTACACTAATAATATTGAAGATACCTTAAACGAAACAGATACAGAAGATGAAATAGATACTGAAACATAAGCTACTAATAATTGCAAGAAAATCACATACATAAATTAGATAAAAAGCAAACAAAAAGTATGTAAAATAATTAAACATAGAGGTATTAATAATTTCTTCATGCATATTCCCTAAAAAAATACACTATTTAAAACGGAAACTGAAGATAAAGTTATAAAACATTGTAAAAATACAAAAATGAGAGAAATAAGCACACAGAAGATGTGACTAAAGCCTTTCTAAGGTATTAATGCTTAAGTAAGCAAGTGACATACAAATATTATGTTATAATAAAAATGCAGAGACAAAACTTATGGCATTGATTAAGACTGTTAGATAATATTTACAGAATATACCTAAGTTTAATAATAAATCTTACTATGCAGTTGTGATATTAGCTAAAGAAAGTTCCTATTAAATGTAAAAATATAGGTACTAGAAATATCTCGAAATTATGACGCATAATATTACTTACATTATCTTACTTACCTTTAGGTTGTATAAGGTGCAGGATATTCTATTCTTACTCATTGACGTTAGAAGGAAGGTCAACTGATTTATGTCTATTCTTTAAGTTAAGTCAGTCGGTATAATTTATAGAACAAAAAGCTTGTGGGTGTTTTTCAACCCCCTTTAAATATTAAAAGATAATAATATTAAAAGATAATAAGTTATTATCAAAAATGTTTGATTTCATGAGTAAGTCGATTAGTTAGCCTGAATAGTTTTGATTAGAATATTTTATTATTTCTATTATTTTATAATGTCGTACTAAAAAACTATAGGATAACTAGGTATTACCTAATCCTTGGTCAATTAAAATATTATCAAAGACTGTTATTTTATTCATATTTCTACCTATGTTTTTTAGGGAAAGTTGTTCAAATCCATGGGTAGATCACACCTTCGAGGATGTCATAGACACAGAATAATAAATATAGTATCTAACGATACAGAAATTTCACTCCCCTACAACCCTCGCTCAAATAGCGAAAAACACGCACACATGTACACGTGAAGTAAACGTATTAGGGTTGGCTAGCGCTAGATAGTGGTAATATGTTATAAGTAATATAATTGTTTAATATGGGAAGTATTTTCATAAGTTACATATTTATCATTGTGAGATTCTAATTTATTTCTGATCGTTAAGCATTTTGTTAGAATTTATTTTTATAAAATTTAAACTGTTAGCAGTTTAATGCGGATTTTTAAGCAGTAAATATTATCCTATAAGACGTTTTACTGCAAAAATATTTTGCGTTCATCTAGTCTTTCAGTATTTCTGCACTATACATTTTAAGGTCATGCAAACATTTAAGTAATTTAGTTCGACAATGTCAAAAAAAAGTTTGCGTTGAAGTAATTTTGATCGCTGATTGTTTAATAAAACAAAGCTATTAAGCACTTTAGGCTTACCTTGCATTTGACAAATGAAGATGATCAGCACTTTTGAAATGACTTGTTTAAAATAAACTACTAACCTATCAGAAAATTTGCTAGACCCGGCATAAAGGGTATTAAAGCGTATAAGCAATTTAGCCTTTCTTGAAAGTCAGGTCAAATATGCTAACGGGACACTAACTCGTGAAATAGAGCAGCTTGAAACTAAGTTAGATATGTTAAAAATAGACAAAAATATAAGTATTAATAATCTGTGTTCAATTCTACAGGAAAAGTCTTCATTCAAAAGATATGATTTTTTTTTCGAAAATAAAATCTTTAAAATTTATTTTCTCGGAATTTTGTCTATGGAGGTTAGCAATTTTGCCTTTCCTGCGACGAAATCTTTTTAAATTATTTATGTGTTGCAAAGCCGTGGTAGTAAAAAAGAAAAAAATTGAAAACCCAATCTGCCAAATTATTTGAAATTGCCGCTAGCCGTCAAATTAATTTTTATTATTTTTTATCCACATTTTACGTTAAAATGGTATTTGCTTAATCGACGGCTGTAAAAGCGAATATTTTCCAGATTGTGGCTTATCGTATCAAAGGTTTGTATTTTTAATATGTTTTAGTCTTGAAAATATTAAATTAGTTAGGGTAACAACAAACATAGAAGGTAAGCATCGGAAGCAAACAAAATTTTAGTTGAATTAAAATCCAATCCTTCATATACCTACATTATGATAAAAATTACGAAGATAAAACATAGTAGGTTGGTAGGTATGATTTTATTACCCACGACCGACAGAACATAGAAGGTGTTCACACGGCGACACATCAAGCTATACAAAACCAACATATTAAGCTGGCCGCGCGTAGATCGAGTAACGTATAACGTCGCGCGGCCAGCTTATGTTGGTTTTGTATAGCTTGATGTGTCGCCGTGCGTACACACGGCGTCAATAAGTTACGCGACCTAACCGCGGCCAGCTTATTTTGGTTTTGTATAGCTTGATGTGTCGCCGTGCGTATCTACCTATGCGTTTAGGGTGAGAGGTTGTTTGTTTGTTTGTGTGTGCCAACGAATGTTCTCATTTATCTCCAAAACGGCTTGACCGATTTAGATACGGTTTTCTGCAAAGGGTTTGTGATTTGATTAAGGGTGGTTCTTAGATAGGTGTTACGGTGTTCATTTGCCAAGAAAAATATTAACTATATTTTTCTTTCGTCAAAATTACTTTTTGCGCATTTACACCGAAACGGCTTGACCTTATACTGGATGATTTTTTTACCGTTTTGAAACTTTCAGGGGTGGTTCAGACCATCAAACTGAACAACTTTTACTATGCGAGCAAACCTGAAATCGTAAAAAGGAAAGCATAGTAAAAGTTATTCAAATTGATGGTCTGAACCGCCTAAAAGTTTCGGAACGGTAAAAAAAAACAGAAGTGCGATTTTTCAACATCATACGAGCGACTCGACAGTAGAAAATTTCAGAATTACTATGGAGATTATGCATCTTTCTACTGCCGATTCGCTCGTATGATGTTCAAAAATCGCACTTCAGGGTGTTCGCGTTAGGTCCGCCACACACATACGGAATTGCAATCCGGAATTCCAAATCAGGATTGTGATTTTGTATTGGATTTGACAGCTGCGCAATTCCGAATGCAATTGTGGAGGGGGAAATCCATACGAAATCGTAATCCTGATTCAGGATTCCGGATTGCAATTCCGTATGTGTGTGGCGGACTTTAAGGTACCTAGTCCATAGAAAATACTGGTATTGTGAACCTTTTTAGTCACATACAGGTGATCCAAAAGGTATGGCAGCCTAGCACCTAGTACTATCGAGTCTTTGCTCTCTTCTATCTATTTAAACGCGCAACATGCTCCGGTTTCAGGATTATTTTAAAGTCAATAAATAGTTTCTTAAAAGTGCCTAGTAATTAGTGCCTAGGTCAGATAAAAATAGTGCCTTTAACGAAATGAAGTTTACAAAATATTTATTTTTTTACTATAGTACGCTAGTTTGATGTCAAAGTAGCGTAAATAGGTTAGGTATAGGTACACATTTTCTGTAGCAAAGCAAAACGACTACACAAATAGTGAAAATATAATAAAAGTCCTAAAAGCATAATCGCATTGTCACCCTACTAAGGATAGGGACACCGCGTCCAGGCTGCTTTATCCCGCTCTTCACAATATTCCGAGAAGACCGCATTCCAGGTTTTACGTAGTAAATTAATATTTCTATGGATATTTACACATACTTAAGAGGATAGGCGGGTACCGTTTTTTCAATACAAACGTATTCCCCTGTTTCCTCCCTAGATAATGACTAGAGATCGGATAATCGGATGCATATTTACCTAAAGTTGAGGTGTTTGGGCTATTATGGAGTGCACTTTTGTGCCGAAAAAATATGTTTCGTTGTATAATTTTATAATTTTAAGAAGTCGCTTTCATACTAGTTGATCGTGGTGGTCCAGTGGCGAGTAACCTTGCCTGCCGTGGAGGAGGCGAATCGGAATTTATGTACGATTTATAACACCAAGTGGCTTTTTGGTGAAGAAAAACATCGTGAGGAAACCTGCATGCTTCAATTTCAAGGCATGTATTGTACCTATTGTCCATTACAAGTGGCGACGGGCTCAATCCCCGTCAAACTGGACAGAGTTTTCGGTACTACTAGTGAAACTGACTTCCCTCTCGGGGAATATAGTCGTGAGTATATGCTATGCCTTCATAGTATTCATCCGAGTAGTTATGCATTCCCGGACTTCCTGGCATCCTGGAAAAAAAATCTCTTTCAAATTAAATAATTTTAAATAGTTGCTTCCATACTATGCATCCGATTAGTTATGGATTCCCGCATTTTCATGGCATCCCAATAATTATTTAGAAATAATATTTTTAAGAATGCCACTTCCATAATTTTATAGCTAAAAATGAAGTTTAGGTAAATATGCATCCGAACCGAAGACTGGCCATATCTGCTGAAGAACTGACAACCAGGATTTCAGAGTTCTGGAGTGGAGTGGAGACGTGGGACGCCCTGCTGCCCGCTGGACAGATGACTTAAAAAAGTAGCGGGGAGCGACTGGATGATGAAAGCCGAGAACAGAGTTTTGTGGCGCGCCTTGGCAGTGGATGATGATAGGCTTGAAGATCATGATCCAGGGTCATTCTAGATCAAGTTTAATAAATGTAAAGTGTATTCTTTGATGTGCTCTCCTGCAAAATGAAAAAGTGAGTTACAATGTTATACCTAGGAAGTATCCTTTTGTGAGTTTCTTAACGTTCATTCAACGTGACGATCGAATTAAGCAGAATTCATCCTTCCACATCATCCTTTATTGTACCGAAATAAATACATTTTCTTCTTTGTATTACCGTATCCGAACTCTCATAAGTAACCCCTATCGCAAGTAATCATCTAATCTTATCATCTCCGAACAAATATCTAAAGCTAAATAGGAAAATGAAAGACGAGATGAATAGATCCCTCTATGAACAAGGAAATAAAATATGATAATGAGCCTACTGAGATTTCTTCCAATCTTTCTTTAATTTCACTTTGCAAAATGTGTTGTTTCATAGAAAAGGTCAATGGTACCTACTATATCCACACTAATATTATAAAAAGGAACGATTTGATTTTTTGTTTGTTTGTTTGATGAATAGGCTCCGAAACTACCAGACTTTCACCATTAGAATGCTACATCACCTATCCATGATGAACATACCTACCTAAGCTATGAAAAAAGGGCCAACTGTGTGTCGGGAAAAAGGGGCATTGATTGCAACGCATGCCACGCAACAGGTAGTCTTTTATAAACGCGGTGCTCATTCCATGCTTCTACAGGGTGAAATTGATATCATTAGCATCCTTTTAAACTAAGAGTCTACCCATCAAACCGAACAACTTTTACTATGGGAGCAAACCGATCGGAGCAACTAAAAAATCTGCTGTCCCATACTAAACTGCAGTGCCAGTGCCTACTCGACTCAAATGTATGCAACAGCAGATTTTTTAGTTGCTCCGATCGGTTTGCTCCCATAGTGAAAGTTGTTTAGTTTGATGGGTAGACTCTTAGTTTAAAAGGATGCCAATGATATCAATTTCACCCAGTATACAAATTGGTACAACTAACTAATCTAAACCACTTCCTTCATGAACTTGTTAACGAACAAGGACCTACTTGACTGTAATTCAAAGGAATGATTAATGATATTGTAATCGTCTTTCGCGTCGTCATCGCATTAGATTGGATTAATGGATATTCTCGACTAACAAATTATATTATCGCCTTTTCCTTGTTCAGGTCCATTGGCATTGTATTATCCAATGAATAGTGTTTTCTAATTTGCCTTATTCAAAAAGACATAATACATTTTGGTCCAAATGTGCAAGTGCAGGCAAAAGAAAAATAGCGCTAAATTCTGTTTTCATCAGAATAATTTAAAACAAAACTACAGTACCTACCAACTTGACTTAAACGTATAGGACAGCCTTACAGGAGGACAGCAGATTTTTTTCCTTTGTTTCCATCTATATCTCAGACTAATTATATCGGGACGCGTAACCACGTGTCATTCTACTAACAAACTTTCTGCCACTTTTTGCGGGGGGCGAGGTAACATGTTATCCGCAACTTTGGATTTTATTCCCTATGACTTTAGATTCTAATTTTGAATGTTCAAAATCATGAAAAGTAGTCTCGTGTAAACCCCAAACGTTCTAAGTTCGAAATTATTGTTTCGCAATTATAGGCTGTCTAGTTTAGTGATAAGTTATAAAATTGAATGTTGAATGTGCATGATCATTGCTCTTATACCGTGGCAGAGGGGAAATGCTACCGCAAGGCCGGTCCGGAGATCTATATACATATTAATTTATTTCATAACATGACAAATGCATTATTGTAATACAAGCAAGGTGAAACTAAACTAACAGTCTACTCATCAAATTGAACAACTTTTACTACCTATAGGAGCAAACCGATAGGAGCAAAAAAAAAAAACAGCTGTTCCATACATTTGAATCGATTAGGCATTGCAGTTTAGTATGAAACAGCCGATTTTTTTTCGCTATGATCATTGTAAAAGTTGTTCAGAAGGATACCAAGATTTTAATTTCAGCCTGCAGTTATATTATTCTGAGTGGCCCAAACCTCTAGTACAGACGTACTTTTATACTGGAAATAACCCGGCATTCAACTCATTTTCGAAAGTTGAAAATTTTATTCATACCACATCCGAAATCGTCTATCTTTCTGTGACACGGATGCTATAGCAATGCCATAGTAATTGCTGTCGCATTCTGAGGATGTTATATGACAGAGGCTGCTACAGTAGCTCCAAATTATTGTTCATACAAAAGATAAGTGTCCAATATGAGTGAATTAGTATCCAAGATCGTGTTTAATAAAATCGGTCAAGTGCGAGTCGGGCTACTCGCGCACAGAGGGTTCCGTACCACACCACCACAGAACAAACATTATTAACTTAGAAAAAAAAATTGTTTGTCCGGGACCTTTAGCGCAAGACCGACTAACACTTGGCCGGTTTTTAGTATTTGTTGTCATTCTGTAGAGTTTGCTTTGCTTTGCTAAATTAAATAACTGTTTTAATTAACATTGGATAACGATTGCAAGCTAAATTTGTAAATTAGGTCTAATATGGATTTCACATTAATTTTAGAGTGCTCCAGCATCATCTGGGGGGACACCCAGCTCTTCATTGGTCCACGTGCATGGATCAACGTAAGGCCATTCACCCTGGAAAAGAAATTATTACTTATATCAGAAAAGTTCACAAACATGATCTCTATTTATGTATTTATGACTAGAGTTAACCCGCGACTTCGTCCGCACAAATTATATAACTACAAGATTTAAAGTCAGATCATAAGCTATCAAACAAAAAAGTCTCATCAAAATCTGTTCAGTACTTTTTACGTGGTGCTCGATCAAAAAAACACAAACAAACAGACAGACAAAAATTCTAAATAAAACAGGTCAAGTGCGAGTCGAGATACTCGCGCACCGAGGGTTCCGTACCACACCACCACAGAATACAACATTACTAACTTAGAAAAAAACTTTGTTTGTCCGGGACCTTTAGCGCAAGACCGACTCCACTTGGCCGGTTTTTAGTATTTGTTGTCATTCTGTAGAGTTTGTTCTATAATCACACTAAGTTTGATGCTTGTATGTATTACCGTTTTTACTAAAGAGCGTGAAGAAAAAACGTTGATAAAAACTAGTTTCTTGTTGAGAAACCCCCTTAATTTTTAACTTTTTGACATTTTTATTATTTGTTAACAAATCCGCCGTAATAACGCATAATCTGAGACAATTTCAACTATCTAGCTATTACTGTTCAAAAGTTACAGCCCTATATAGGTAGGACAGACGGACGGAAGGACACATGGACGGACGGACGGACGGACATTCGGACAGACGGACAGATGGACAGACGGACAGACAGACAGACGGACGGACGGACGGACGGACGGACGGACGGACGGACGGACAACGTAGGCTTAGTAATAGGGTCCCGTTTTCACCCTTTGGGTACGGAACCCTAAAAATCAACTTTTAATGCGACCGATGAAGACCGGCCTTTAGAAACGTAACTACAGGATGAATTTAATAAATTAGATGCTCTGGTAATTTACTTTGAGCCCCGGGAGTGTTATATAATTGAACAAAATATATGAAAATTGGATAACCACGTGTAGCGGCAAGATAGGATCTAATAAAGAAATACCGACATGGAGAAAAATTTATTTTAGCACATTTTATATTTAATTAATAATATGTGACAGCTTATTATTAGCAGACATTTGGTGTTATAAATATAATACGAGCGCGAGCGTCGGTACCGCGTTGCGGAGAGGTATGGATACTGAATCATGAGGGTCCGGGTTTGAATCCGACTGCAAGCCAAGTGCCAATAAGTTTTTGTAACTTAGGTCATAGCTTAGGTACACATACAGGGAGCTATAAAGTAAAAATAAACATTTCAATTTTTTATGGGGGTTGTTGAGACCATCAAACTGAACAACTTTCACTGTGGGACCAACATCGAAATCGCGAAAAAAAAAATTGTCCCATACATTTAGCTCGAGTACCTAGGTAGATCTGTGGTTTAGTAAGGAACATCGCAAACGCATCGCATCTTGGCGATTATGGCCAATCTCCCTATTTTGGGTGAGGCCTATGTCGAGCAGTGGACCTCTATCGGCTGATATGATGATGATGGAACATCAGATTTTTATTTCGCGATTTCGATATTGGTCCCATAGTTAAAGTTGTTCAGTTTGATGGTCTTAACCTTAGATCAAAGTAAAATGAATGGATAGGCCCAAAGCGCTTTAAGTTGAAGCACGCAAAACTAGGGCACTTCAATACAAATTAGGATACTTGGTCTGTCATCTCGGTACATTTTCGAAGTAAAACTGTCAATTGTTTTGCCTCATTTTTCTGGTTTGAAATGTTCGCGTAAGGCCCGTCCATTCTTGTTTACTAATGTCATTGGTCTTAACCACCCCCTAAAATGTTTATTTGTATTTTTGTAACATCCTGTATACTCCATTCGAAATTAAATCAATTTTCCATTACAGAAACAGAGATTTGAAACACTTAACAGCTTTTGTACCGTCCAAGATATGTCGTATAGTATATCTTTCTAGTAAATCCGTAATGTAATATCATTTGGTAATCAGAATAGGCCAGCTAAATAGGAATCGGGAAATCTTGCCGTCCTTATTTAGAATTAAGTATACATAGATACGTAATATAAAACCGCGCTACCTGCTACCTTTTTCTTTCACTGTTTTTGTTGTTCTGATGAACAAGTAAAAAAGAGAAAAAATACCGGCCAAGTACGAGTCGGGACTCAACTCGGGCAATTAGTGTTCCGTAGGTACTACCAGTTGTTTAACATGGGTCATTGATGACAACCACTATAAATTGACACTTAGTATGTGGTCACTGTGTCACATACATTGGTAACTGAAGATTAGTTTACACTGGTGTTAGTTTTTTGGGTATAGAAAAAAACTATCCAAGTTTTTTTTTTTTTTTTTTTATTAACTATGGGTTTGCTCTTGACCTCAATCCAGTCCTCAGGACGAAGATGGGGTCGTAGATGTAGCGAGCTTACCCAGAAGATGCCTATTCACTCGTACTTTAAAGGAATCCGGGTTGTAAGTACTCGGAAATACTGACGCAGGTAAGGCATTCCACTCCTTGGCTGTGCGCATTATAAAAGATTCAGAAAGGCGCTTGGTGCGGATATGTGGGATGTCAACCAAGAAGGGGTGATATCCCGCGGTGCGTCTGGAAGTCCGATAGTAGAAAGGGGAAGGTGGGAAGTTCGTGCCACATGCCACCCTTGTAATTTTCCCGCCATCTACACGTTATTTCAGATGTTCATGATTTTTTTTTCACATTTTTACGGCTATATTTTATGAAATAGAACACAGCAAGCGGTGGGGACAGCAATTTCTCGGATTAATGGATGGTTTAGACGATGACAATTTTGCGCCGCCAATTCTGCGGCGCCTAAAATTAGCACCGTGTAAACACTTTAAGGCACGGCGTAAAATTGTCGTGCCTTAAAGTGTTTACACGGTGCTAATTTTAAACGCCGCAGAATTGGCGCCTAGAAATTGTCATCGTATAAACGGTCCATTAGCTGAAAATTTTGTTAAACATAGTTTTAATTAAGAAATTGAACAGACACCGAGCTGATTCCATAAGTGTTCCATTTGCCAATTTTGGTACGGAACACTAAAATAAAATCGGTCAAGTGCGAGTCGGGCTACTCGCGCACCGAGGGTTCCGTACCACCACAACAGAACACAACATTATTAACTTAGAAAAAAAACTTTTTTTGTCCGGGACCTTTAGCGCGAGACCGACTCACATTTTGCCGGTTTTTAGTATTTGTTGTTATTTTGTAGAGTTTGCTCTATAATCACACTAAGTTTGACGCTTGTATGTATTACCGTTTTTACTATAGAGCGTGAAGAAAAAACGTTGATAAAAACAAGTTTCTTGTTGAAAACCCCCCTTAATTTTTAACTTTCTGCCATTTTTATTATTTGTTAACAAATCCGCCGCAATAACGCATAATCTGAGAAAATTTCAACTATCTAGCTATTACGGTTCAAAAGTTACAGCCCTAAATAGGTAGGACAGACGGACGGACGGACAGACGGACAGACGGACGGACGGACGGACGGACGGACAACGTAGGCTTAGTTATAGGGTCCCGTTTTCACCCTTTGGGTACGGAACCCTAAAAATAAAAAGAGTAAATAAAATAAAAATAAGTAGCCGTATAAATTATCTGTCTATCTAATTCTAATACCATAGAAGTTTTTAATCTTAAGTGGCACCTACGTACTCGACCGAAGAAGAGTAGTAGGTGGTAAGACCATTATTATTCAAGTCAAGTCATAATTATTATTTTGTTTGTTCCAGATATAAAGCATATTCATAACTTAGAAGAAATATTTCTAAGTAGGTACCTAATTAAAGTTGCGAAGATAACAAAGCAAATTGAATCAACAGTGAAGTGTAACTAAGTTTAAGAGCTCGAGTGTGGTGAATGTATTCACTATTTTAGTTATAAAGTCCCAACACCCGCACCAAGTGTAAATTAATGTAGAACTTATTGTGTGTAACGGGACCGCTTTATTCAACTTTAGGGTTGAATAGGCCTGAAAATAGGTACCTACTCGTAAGACAATATGTACGAAAATACAATAATGAACGATAAACTTAAGAGGGCAGGGCGCAGTCCAGTGACGCCCTCATCACATTAAAAAAGATTTCTCAATAAAGAAAGCCTAAATTAAAAAAGTGCTCAACAGAAAAACTACAAAAGCCTTCAAGCCATTGTTATACAATACTTATATAGGTTCTAAAGCTGAAGTAAAACTAAGTGTAGCTCCTTCAATCGACCGACGGAAGAGCATGAAAAGATGTACGAATATGAATGAGGCTAAAGAGGCGTGTGTCAGAGTCGTAGCATGTGGCTGTCGGTGGTCTCTGCCTTCCACCATGGTATAATGGTGTGAGCTTACGTTATGTATGTAGTAAAGTTATTGTATTTTTAGATTTAACCTGCGACTTCGTCCACACAAATTATATACCAGATTTTAAGTCAGATCATAAGCTGTCAAACAAAAAAAGTCATCAAAATCGGTTCAGTAGTTTTTACGTCATGCTCGATCAAACAAACAAACACACAAACACAAACAGACACACAAAAATTCTAAAAAAGGTTGATTTGGAGTCAGGGATACCTAAAAACCATGTCGTAATCTTTTTCATGTAAATATCTTCAATGTACCTACAGATACACTTCTGTTACAGTTTTATAATAGTTTAGATACATATTAATTCAAAGTAATATAACCGTTATTTGAGATGTTGGTATATTTACGTAGATATTTACATATCATTATAAATTAATGAGGTTTACAAGAAAGAAAAATATCCAACAAAAGCTTGATCAATGATTTCCGTGAAATTGATTCGGCTGGAAAATACGACACCTCATTCAGAATCTTTGTTTGCCAGAATAAAGGAAGATAAAATCATTATGTGTGTATTTGTGTGTGTAGCTTATAGAGATATTCCATTTTAAGAGTATCGGCTCACCTCCCCATCTGAAGACTTTTTTCAGGTCTGCAGGAATGTGTACTTAAGAGGGCTATCGCAGTCCAGTGGCCATCACATCCATCACATTAATAAAGATTTCTCAATAAAGAAAGCCTACATTAAAAAAGTGCTCAATTGACAAACTACAAAAGCCTTCAAGCCATTGTTATACAATACTTTTATAGGTTCTAAACATTCTACTTTTAGACAGTCTCGAATAAAAACAAAAGCGGCCGTTTTTTTTTCTTTTTTCAAAATGTGTATGTTTCAACCTTTAAAAAACCTATAAGAGTATTCTATGAAAATAGCTTGAAGGCTTTTGTAGTTTGTCAATTGAGCACTTTTCAGGCTTCCGTACCCAAAGGGTGAAAACGGGACCCTATTACTAAGCCTACGTTGTCCGTCCGTCCGTCCGTCCGTCCGTCCGTCTGTCCGTCCGTCCGTCTGTCCTACCTATTTAGGGCTGTAACTTTTGAACCGTAATAGCTAGATAGTTTAAACTTTCTCAGATTATGCGTTATTACGGTGGATTCGTTAACAAATAATAAAAATGTCAAAAAATAAAAAATTAAGGGGGGTTCTCAACAAGAAACTAGTTTTTATCAACGTTTTTTCTTCACGCTCTATCGTAAAAACGGTAATACATACAAGCGTCAAACTTAGTGTGATTATAGAGCAAACTCTACAAAATAACAACAAATACTAAAAACCGGCCAAGTATGAGTCGATATTGTGCTAAAGGTCCCGGACACAAAAAGTTTTTTTTTCTAAGTTAATAATGTTGTGTTCTGTGGTGGTGTGGTACGGAACCCTCGGTGCGCGAGTAGCCCGACTCGCACTTGACCGGTTTTATTTAATTTAGGCTTTCTTTATTGAGAAAACTTTATAAATTTAATGAGGGCGCCACTGGACTCCGATAGCTCCCTCTTAACTAAGTATATAATCTCAGGACCGTAAACCCTTTATGGGTGATCAGAAATATAGCTACAATTCCAACTTTCTGTTTAAGAATGTAGTTGTAGCAATGCTCACATAGAATGGCGTGTCTTACCTAAGTATAACTATATCTAAATACAGGACACTCTCACAAAGATTATCAAGTAAAGTACCTACTAGGCATATTTAATGTTAGCTAACTAACGGAAGTAATTATATAATCAACTAGCGTTAACCCGCGACTTCGTCCGCATAAATTATATACCAGATTTTAAGTCAGATCATAAGCTATCAAACAAAAAAAGTTTCATCAAAATCGGTTCAGTAGTTTTTGCGTGATGTGCGTTCAAACACACAAACTGAGAAACTTCTTTTTTTAATTTACAGTTTTATAATAGTGTAGATTTAATTAATAGATTCATAGTGCGTATCCACGACAGGCTTCGGCAAAGGTACACATATACGCGGCAACTAACGGAAGTTAAAAAACAGAATACCTACAAATAATAAATCTAGATAATTGTAATATCCATAACGTGGGTACGAAATTATTTTTCATACTTCTCACATATATACTTGTTGATTACGGGTCCCGAAGGCGCGGGCCTCGACTTTGCATGCAGGATCACTACCAACAATACTGGGCATTTTGGTCATCGTGCCTGGAACTACCACAAAAAGATAAATTAAATTAAATTAAATCTTTATTTATTCAGATAACTATGTGATCCATACATCCATTCCATCCATCCATACAAACAAAACAAAATAAAATAAAACCTTACAAACGAATTAGTACTTAATCACTAAATGAGATTTAGTCATCTCGACGAAGTGCCTCATTATGGGGCAATCAATCTTTCCAGAGATAACCTTCAGGATGCCGTTGCCGCTGCCCCGCACTCTACTTTGTAACAAAGCAGTTTTTTTACGAAGGATGGCGTGAAACCCATCCGTTCGGGCTTGTACAAACATCTCCAATGTACTGCAGAAACGTGGCAGGCGCAACAGCGCCCTGAAGCCATTATTGTACTGGATCCGCAGAGCATTGTACGACTTTTGAGTGAAACTAACCCACAGGCTGCCAGTGTAAAAGGAAGTGCAGTATGCTTTAAACAATGTTATCACCAACATCAACATCTGGCAAACCTGCGCGCCAGCATCTTAGCTCTTATCGACAATGCTCTGCGTTCCCTCTCTATATCTGCATCGTCTTTTAGGTCGTCGGTAACTAAATTGCCCTAGATATTTAAATTGGGATACTCTGTTTAGAGTAACACCGAGTAGCTGTACAGGAGGCATCACCAGGGGACATTTAGAACCAACCTTAAAGACCATGAGTTCAGACTTCTTCACATTGTACAACAATCCATGTGAGCGAGCGTAGGTCTCACATGTCACGAGCACCTTTCTGAGAGCACTGATCGACGGGGCCAGCAGCTCCATGTCGTCTGCATAGCTTATATTATAGACTGAGACACCATCAATGTGACAGCCGATACGTGTACTGCTGAGCTCGACGATCAGTTCATTCACGTATAAACTGAATAGTTTCGGCGAGGATAGACCACTCTGTCTCACTCCATACTCCAGTCTATACGGAATAAATATATCGGATAAAAACTTAAAATCATCCCTTACCATGACCTAAAATACCAAATATTTTTAAGTCTGTGAAATTATTTGGCATGAAAACTAAGTAATATAAATGTCTGGCCATAAACGGTATACAAAGGGGAGAAATCTGTAAAATCATTTCCTTTCTTTTCACCCTTTCAAAGGTCAAAATAATCTCTTTTTTGTGTGACTATTAAATTTTTTTAAGACTCAATATTTTAGTCAACGCACTTTGCTTTTATTTTTTAAATTACCTGCTTAAAAGGTCTTACTTTCAAATAAATATACTTTAGCGAGTTGAAACCTTGCAAAGTGCCTCGTACTTACAAGATTCAATTACAGTCGTTTTATATTCTGTAATAAAAAATACTACTATTAAGGGGCAGTTGAATAAAAAAGTAAAATGTACAAGGAACCAACGATAATTTATGAGAAGTCGCATTGTAGGTCTGCAACTGGGTGGGCACCCCTACATCCTCCGTATAATGATCGGGATCCGATGTTATATGGAGAGGTCATCTTACACCCTGTATTTTTATCATTATTATATTAGGTGTGCGTAGATTTTAAGGGTAAAATGACAAAGTTGTGAAAATCCACAAAAATACGCAAAAGAAATACCTAAATAAATAAATAAATAAATAACGCTCACAGGCACATACATTGTAATGATCCCAAGAAAGCACTATTAATAGGCTGTTTATTATGGAAACCATACAACAACGGCACAAACATATAAACATCCATGACCGAACCGGGATTCGAACCCAGGACCCTGGTTTGGCAGTCCGGCGTGGTAACCATTACACCAACTGGGTCGTCGTAAATAGCCTTTGGATGCCTCATACTTTTGCCGTGGGTGAAATCGTTCTATCTCGTATACCTTCATTGCCCGTATACATACTATGATTTTTTCCCACGACTTCGTTCGTGTGAATTTTGCAAGCCAACATCAAAATCACAAAAAAAAACTGCTGTTCCATAAAAAATGTCACAGAACAGCTGTTTTTTTCTCAATTTCAACGTTGGGTCTAGTTTTTCAGTTTGATTGTCTAAAGTTGTAAGCCCCTTAACCACTCAAGCGTCACGCGTCGCGCGACGCGACGCCTTTTGCGCGATACAATATTTTTTTAATTTATTTGAGACCTCAACTACAAGGTTAGGTTTTTGGTATCATTAGTCGTGGAATTTCATTTCATAGCCATCTACATTCATTTAATCAACGCGCAAGACCCTACTTTTTCCCTGGGACTGTTGGGACCATCAACGCTCAAGTGGTTAAGTATGCAACGCATTTTAGTTTAATGTCATATCTTTAGCGATGTTGTTGCAGTGGTGACGAATGCTGTTGCAGTGGGATGATAGAAACCAGTACATATTTAATTAAGTGCACTTATTCAGAGTTACATATTGGACCTAGCGAGCGGTACGGTGGTATGGGAACGACTGGCGAACATTCCAGTCGCTCCGTAGGGCTAATGAAAAACTGCATAATTGACAGATTATGAAATACCATTGTCGCTCAGCAGTTTAGGCTGGTCACGGAACTGTTCTCGCCGTATACCTACACATTAACGGCACGTTCCGAGACATGAAAACAGCGCTGTGAGCGATTACAGCGCTAACATCCGTTCAATTTTACGTTATCGCGCCTAGAGCGCTGATAGCTTCCTACCAATAGGCTACTTGACAACTAGTCAATTCAGCTACTCTTTATTTGACGTCAAAACGTGCGCTTTGTATGAACATTTGTACTAAATAAAGAGTTGTGACGTCATCAACATTTCATTACTTTTTAATGTTTATCTTGTTATTAAAAATAGTATTCAAGCTAAAAACTCAATGAAAATTTGAGTTTAGCGTTATTATCTAACCTTTTTTTTAATGAGAAGATAAAAATAAAATATATTGTATGTAGTCAAGTACCCAATTGGGAACGCTGGATATCGCGCTTACACCGTTCACATCACAACATTCAAATATTCCTATTATTTTCTTCATCACTAATTGTAATGTTATTAAACTTTTATTTTTCTTTTTTAAAACATAATCAAACCCTATACTACTAATGAAACCTAAATCGAGACAACAAACCAAAAATGTACGACAGCAAAACTGTTAAACGTCACTTTTGAAAATTCGCTCAAAAATTTACGACAACAAAACTGTCAAACGTCACTTTTGACAACCCGCTCACAGTGCTAACACTCGCTCAGAGCCGTGAGCACTGTTATTGCAAGATGGCCCAATGGCATGGCACAATCGAAAACGAGACGTCATGAATGACGTCACGTTTTCGATTGTGGTCGCGCTCACGTCGAATCGGAACGATATTTATCGCGCTCACAGCGCTGTTGGCGTGATTCGGGACGCAACGTAACTTGTCTCTAAATCTTAGGCATAGCAAGAAATAAGCCAATGAAAGCGCTCGAAGCGACTTAACAATGGTTATTAAATTATAAAGTTCGACCGTACCAGACAGAAGGCAAATAATATTCTAATAATCTGATTGCTAGAACTTCCGTTTAATTCATCGTGCCAACATTTATATTTTCAACAAACTTTTTTCATTAAGGTACGTTTGAGTAGAATAATAATAAAGTTTCGTTTTACGGGGATGAAATGAAAAAGAAAAAGAAAGGTAAATAAGAAACCGCAGAAGTTACCGTCGGAGGTTTGGAAATATCTACGTTTAGGTAGTTTATGAGCCGATAATGTAGTGATATCGTCTATGTTTTAAATTATTACAACGTATATACAAAAATAAAAAACCTGAAAGGCACACATAGTACTTTTTCAACACACTTGCTTGTAAAGTGGCTCTACTTGCACCGCTTTTAGGTACATAATGCAGCTTATAATATGAATAAGTATATTATCGCACTATACTAGTGCGGTAATATTACTTTTCTCAAACATGCTTGGAAATGTGAGCATTATTTTGACAACCTTCTTCGAGATAAATCGAAATTGCTGTACTGGCCAAATACATGCGCGCAGCGGCCGGCAATGTTGTATGAAAATCCATATCTGTCGTGTTTAGCGACCAAATAAATTACATACTAAACTCATATCTGTCATGTAATTTAAAAATGGAACAATATTTTTCTCCGAAACATGGCGACCAAGGAGGTAACTTATCAAAGGTTTTATTTAAATTTCGAACTGGCTTGCAAATAGAAAGCTGTTTATTGAAAAAAAAACTAAATTTGAGAAAAGTACTATACAAGCCTTGGCCACAACTAGGCATTGATGGACTTACGTACGTGTGCCTCGGCTTCGCCTCGGCCCACATTTACACGTTCGTCCATCAATGCCTCTGTTGCTGGCCGCTGCAGTAATGTACTATTTTTTTTTTTATAGTTTGTTTTTAAATCTCAGCAAAGAGTTTATAACAGTTTTACATAGCATAGGTATTTATTGTCAAGTTCCGAGATCCACAGATAAGCAGTGAGAAAACGCTATAAGTTAGGTACGTTTTTTCAACATACTTGCTCGTTAAGTAGCTTTTAGGTACACACGGTGACACATCAAGTTACCCAAAACCAAAGTAAGCTGGCCGCGCGTCGGCATACTAATGTATAACGTCGCGCGGCCAGCTTATTTTGGTTTTGGGTAACATGATGTGTCGCCGTGTGTACATAATGCAGCTTATAGAACACGCGTGCGAAAATGTTTACATTATCGTACTAGTGCCGGTTGTTACTTTTTTCTATAGTTTGATTTTAAATCTCAGCAAATTTGACTTTTTTCTGAATAAATTAATCTGTTTTAGTTAAAATTTGATAAATAAACGCTTCATTTCATCAAAGAATTTATTTTAGTTAACAAATTAAGATTAATTTGTGTTATAAATACATAAATATAAAGTTTATAACGTTTTAAATATAATGTTGTTTGCAACAAAATATCGTTGGTTGAATGTCGGTTAAAGTCTTTGCCTCTTCGTCGATACGGAACGCAAAAAAAAAAAGAAGCACAGCGCCATTTTCCAAAAATATTTATCTAAAATTGTTGTTTTTCACGAAATTTTGTTACTTTTTCCTCGCAAGTGTGTTGAAAAACGGCGTATTAAACGCGTGAGCGTCGGTCATTACAGCCCTCGGCTAGTATTTATGCAGCACTCGCCTATCGGCTCTTGCCGGAAGTACCTTTTCCATTATGATTTTTGGTAATAACCTTTTCCACCTATCTGTTAGGGAAGTAAATGAGGTGCCATCGGAAGGAGACTAATCCAAAGTATTGGAAAAACTAGGATAGCCACTTCTCAGTCTGCCGCAACTCTAGGGTTGCCAGGTTCAAAAATTACTTCTTTGAACCTGGCAACCCTAGAGTTGTGGCAAATACTTGCGGCAAGATTTTTCTAGGCAACTTGGCGGCATTAAATTTATCCTTTTACTGTACTAGAATCACATTTCGTTCACCAAAGAAATAATTTTACGGTCGGATCGCGGTCTATACTTCTTTTTCTACCTACCTCTGGATATAAGAACTTAGGGTAAGCCTAATGAAAAAACTTTGCCAGTCCTTATTTGAATACGCTGTGCCCTCGACTTGGACGCGCAGATCACTTTCATTAGGATTCCGTAGGCAAACAAGGAACTCTTCGTCCATTCTGTCCGTCTGTCAGTATGCCCGCACCCCGCCTCAATTAGTCCCTCATTTTTGAACCCATTGAATAGAAATTACCTAAGGAAATTATATTGAGTAACGTTGTATGACATTTTGTTGTTGGCCACCCGTTTACAAAAATCTTATAACAATACCTATACTTTCAGCTACTTAGATCATTTCCACAGTATATGTCATTTCCTTCAACGGTGAACTCAGACCATCAAACTGAACAACTTTCACTATGGAGCCTACCTCAGGAAACGCGAAAAAAAATCAGCTGTCCCATACATTTTAGTCGGGTAAGCACAGCAGTTTTGTATGGGACAGCTGATTTTTTTTCGCGTTTCCTGAGGTAGGCTCCATAGTGAAAGTTGTTCAGTTTGATGCTCTGAGTTCACCGTTTCAGAATTTGCTAGGCTGTCAGTTACATTCTGTATATTACGTGGAAATCTGTAAAAGCTGTAAGTACTTAAGTTTGTAATCAACCCTGATGTTATTAATGTTTGTAACATGCTTGTACCTCGAAATAATTATATGCACTCAAAGTCAAAAATAAAGCGTAGGTACCTTTATTTTATTAATCTCAGCACAGAGTACTCTATAATTACTGCTCTCAGAAACACTCAATGTTTTTGAAAAGTTTATCTTGCTTGTAATTAATCTTAAGGCTAGAACGATTTTAACTACCGTTCTAGATCTAAGATGATCGAGTGTTTCTAAAAATAAACATATTGATGTCATTCCAAAACATTGCATAAGCTAATTTCGAGTCCTCAAAAATAGTATCTGAGGACCGGCTTTCAGGGTAACAAAGCGATTTATAGGGGCCAATGACATGCCAGTGTGGCTTTTATTTACTGTCTTTTACAGTGCCAAACTGCCGACCCTGACCCCTCTTGACTCCACACTAATATTCGGATGCCATTTAAGGGGCGACCGCCCGGTTTTGAGTAATTTTGTAACCATTTTATACATTAACTATGGCACTTTTTAAGCAGAAAACAAAACTGAACAATCTACAGGATATGAGAAGTGATGTGGTTTTTCTCGAAATCTATTTTAATTAATAAAACTGAAGAAAAACGACTCCAAAGTCACCTCTTTTTTTCCAGTTGTAACCGTTTTACTCTTACGTTGTTGATCAGAAGAATATGAAAATTTACAATATTCTTCACAATACAATATAAAATGATGTGGTTTTCTTATTTTTTGAAAATTCATTTAAAATCATAGAGGTTTTTGAAGAAAACGGAAAATTCTGATCGGAGCCGCGCAATTGAAGCGGGATGGCTAATTGCAAAAGTTTGCTTGTAAGAAAGAGAGCCTTGCAGATGGGAGGAGTAGCCTTAAGGAATTTCCTAAATTGTTTCATGTGGAAATTGTGGAATACACTGTTTTCTCACGACCTATACAGGGTGTTAGGGTAAACAGCCAAGAAAGTCATAGGAAATTCTCAAAAATGTTTATTGAACTTTCCATACTAAATGCAATCAGCTGATCGAGCGTTTGTATGAAAAGTCGTTTTTTTTTTTGCGATTTACATAAACGTTTCTTAGAGAAAGTTGTCCAGTATTACAGGTACTTACAATCATCCCTTAAAAAAAATGCAACTGTTTAACCTAACACCCTGTATACAGAATGAAAACTTAAAATGTGTTACATACTTAAATGGGTGCTTTAATTTAGACTTTAGACCATCGAATTGAAGAACTTTAATGGTAACAACTTTTAAATCACGAAAATAAAGTGAGCTATTTCAAAGATAATGATTAATGACAATAGCTACTCGACCAAAATGTATTAGCAGATTTTTTTTCGCTATTTCAATGTTGGTCCCATATTCAAAGGTATTCAGTTTGAAGGTCTGAAGCCTCCCCTTAAGTATGGACGCATTTTA
Organism: Agonopterix subpropinquella; assembly: GCA_922987775.1. Lineage (NCBI taxonomy): Eukaryota > Metazoa > Arthropoda > Insecta > Lepidoptera > Depressariidae > Agonopterix > Agonopterix subpropinquella. Next base: position 15,346,264 of record OV277701.1, on the reverse strand, counting down.
GTTTACACCCTGTATAAAAGATCTAAAATTTAATACATAGATTACTTTACCCTACATTTAGGGCCGCTTTCGGCATACATTGCTTGCTTTGATCGCTATACTTTAAAATAGAGAGAAAAAATCGGGCAATGTATGCCGAAATCGGCCCTATAATGTAATCAAAAAATAATGCTTTAGTTTTTTGATTCAATAACGAATGGAACGGCTGTAGGTAGGTACCTATTTACAAATATAAGATTTGGTACGTAACATTCATCATCATCATCATCATCTGCCAAATAACTTAGGTACTCGTAAATCTTACTGTTTCTTAGCACACAAAAAACTACAAAGAGGATGGTTACGAATAGCGGCCTCATCGCTACAAGAGATTTCGGAACAGTCTGCCGCAATAAGTTGTAAGTATATACACTTGTTCTACAAATATATTTATACAAATCTAGAATAAATGCTGTTGAAATGCGGTCCCTGCGTAGTATGTGTGGTGTGACTTTGAAAGACCGGATACGGAATAGTGTGATTAGAGAAAGATGTGATCTGAAAGAAGATGTAGTGACCAGGATTGAAAAAGGCATGTTGAGGTGGTTTGGCCATGTAAAAAGAATGTGTGAAAGTAGGTTGACGTATAAAATTTACAAGGCAAGTGTGAATGGAATGGTTGAAAGGGGTCGCTCTAGGCGCACGTACGCTGACCAAATAGGATGCGTACTGAAGAAGGCCCAAATAAAATGTACCCGGAACCTACGAGCTTGTATGAAGAAACTTATGGATGTTGAGGAGGCGAGAGATGTGTGTCAGAATCGTAGCATGTGGCGATCTGTTGTCTCTGCCTACCCCAGTAGTGGGACATAGGCGTGAGCATATGTATGTATGTGTATGTAAATATATTTATTCAATAAATTGGGTTCGGATACATGCGGTATGAGTGATAGTGCTGGGTACAGCTCTGGGCACAACACGCAGGTTGTGTCCGTCTTACTGATACCAAACACACTGATGTTCTACGTCGTAGTAGGTACTAAAGTGTATAGGTACAACGTGTTAATGAATTAACGCAAAACTAGAAAGTAGTTTGTTTAGAATCGAGAGCTGAGTCGAATTATCTTGGTTTCAACATAGGTAATTTTTTTCAAAATTTTAAATAATTCGTCTGCAAAATACAAAATTTCCTGAACCCGATGTCGACCCACCGCACGGGCACACTTACCGTACTTACTACCAAACCGAGATTATTATAATGTATCCATGAGCAAGTTAGCGCTTTCTTTCAGTGCTGAAATAATAACAAATCATTTTTGCCTCAAAACTTAAAATGCTAATAACGTTAAATTTTAACTATCAAAATAATGAAATTATTGTTTCAATCTAATTATTTTGTTATAAATCAGTTGGGGTGTATAAGGTTTTGCGCTAATTCATTAACACGTTGTATAACTTATTGCGGCCGACTGTACCTATTAATTACTTACCAAATTTTTAATACTGGAGGCATGCGAAAACTGGCGAAAAGGAATCTAGAAAATAAAATGTGATGGTAAATTTTCTTTTCTTCCCTCTTTTTCATTTTCCTGGTTTGACGTGTGTGAAACGCGTGCTCAGAATAATGGCAAAACCTTATATTAGCATGCGTGCTGGTTCGGAAAAATAACCGTATTGATCGATACCATCAAACCATGCTAGAAAGGTTTTTCGTCTTGTATGCAGTAGTTATAAATTCTTACTGTCTTGCTACTGTCTTTACACGTGGTGGACTAACGCCCAAACACCGTCGTTGAACCCGTAAGCTTGTGCCCTTGCAATTGTTCTAACAGAATAATTGTTTAGCAACAAATTGTTCGTCAAGATCTACCAAAATAGATATACGTACTTATACTACGAAATCACATGAAAAGCTAATTCCCGATTGTAACATTCTAGGCTATTCTGTTCAACCGCTCTTTGTTTCGTACCAATTTCGATCTCAGCACAATAAATGTAATAAAATCTAAGATCGGACGTTGACCCACGTTGACATAATCCCGGAAAAAGTACTGTGTAGGTAGGGACTAACTAACTAAAGGCTATCGAAAACGTCAGCTTGTGAGCCCATATTTATATAGCCCGTTCTCCTAATAGCAATTATTTTTATAAGAATTCTCACGACAAAATAATAAAATTCCTTATACAATAGGTACAATTTTCATACCTACCTACGTCTTAGCCGCAAGAGATCTGTTTAGGGACTTTGTATAGTACCTATAAGTAAGATTTTTCTTTTTCAGATAATAATCATGAGTGTGGTCATATTTTTGCACCACCTGAAATCCATGTGTAAAACGATAACTAAAAAAAATATTTTAAACAATTATTCGAAATTATTTATTCTTCTTCCTTTCGTGTCAATTGTTCTACTTTTGTATTTCTATATTTTATTGGCCAGATATTCGGCGAGCCTGACAGCGTCAAGTATTCTTTATTGAGGTAATTGGGTATTGGGTAAAATTTATTCTAATTTGTAAGAAAACCATTATTTGTTAAATTGATTCCGGTACAACAAAGTGGCTCTTATTGCACCGCTTTTAGGTATAACGCAGCTTATAGAACACGCGTGCGAAAATGTTTACATTATCGTACTAGTGCGGTTGTTACTTTTTAGGGTTCCGTACCCAAAGGGTGAAAACGCGACCCTATTACTAAGCCAACGTTGTCCGTCCGTCCGTCTGTCCGTCTGTCCGTCTGTCCGTCTGTCCGTCTGTCCGTCCGTCCGTCCGTCTGTCCTACCTATTTAGGGCTGTAACATTTGAACCGTAATAGCTAGATAATTGAAATTTTCTCAGATTATTCGTTATTGCGGCGGATTTGTTAACATTTGTTGACATTATTTGTTAAATTGATTCCGGTACAACAGGTCCACTCATATGGGACAGCAGATTTTTTACGCGAGATCTATTTTAGTCCCGTAGTGAAAGTGTTTAGTTTGAAGGTCTGATTAAGAAGGGTCCTGTAGGTATACATACAAAATGAAAATAATTAAAAGCCACAATTAAATGTCACATAGCAGAAATATCATAAATTCATTAGCAAATTCGATAGGACAGTAAAAGATACACAAAGGAATAACATTTTTCGTAAGGCTCAAAATAAACAAGACAAATTTAATTATAGTCTACCTACAACCAACTAAGCGATGTTAAAACAGCTTTTGTTCTTACTTGTTAGGACAAAATGCTATTAAAGTTTAAATAAACACACCTTTTGTTTCATGCAATTATCGTCGATTGTTCAAAGATTATGGATTACAGCGACTAGAAAGCGTAAACGATGTACCTAAAATTGTTAAGTTATTACTTAATAAGTAAAATGGACAGGGTAAAATTGTCCCAAATTATTTACTTATTTGAATTATTGCTTACCAGGTGTACTTACATTATTATGTGTTGAAAAATATTTCTGATTAAAAAGTTACCGGTATGAGGTTGACAATCAAAACATGTTTTTTCGCGAAAATTGGGTTTAAGAGAAGAAGGAAGAAAAAAACGTGGATTAAATTGGGTTTAAATTGTATCCTAAATTCAAATGAAAATGCTAGCCCAAAGCTACATTATATTAAAATATTTTTTTTTTTCACCTCAAAAGCTCGGAAAGATTCTATTTATCATTTGAAATCTGATTGCAAAAGTGAATTTTTGCACTCAGCTTTCGAAATTTGAAAATTCTGAATTTTTTTTCCTCGCTGTAGTGAGGTGAAAAGTTGTGTGTTTCGCTCGGCAGCAAAGTCAGTCTGCGTCTCGTACCTACCTTTGTAACCCTCGCTACGCTCAGGATTCAATATTTGAACAACTCGCTTCGCTCGAGGTTCAATTCTAGAATCCTTCGCTTGCTCAGGTTTCAATAAAAGTACTCGCGCCAAAAAACAACTTTGCAGCCTTGCATAACAAATAGCTATTCTATAGCCATACAAGGTGTAACAAAACACCACCAGAACCACCACCACCACCACCACCACCTAGTAATATTTACAGATTTATTGTATAATGTATTAAAATTATGTTATGTAAAAGACAATGCCCAAAACCAGGCCCTGTACCCGGACTTTCGATGTTCGATATATTGCCACTGTTTCGGTCCGCAAGTCACTGTAATAGAGTTGACATTGGAACGAAAACGTTCACGCAATTGCAAAGTTCGAATGTGCGGGTAGAGGCCCAGGCTAAAGATGCGTCATCATCATTCATTTACCAAGCCCTGTGGGATTGTCTCTCAGTGCGATGTGGGTAGTCGTAGTAGGTATTTGTGGTTTCTGTGTTTTGGCTCTTACATCTAAATAGGTATATTTTACAGTGTTTAAGAAAATTACGTTTTCTTCGATATACAGGGTGAAATTGATATCATTAGCATCCTTTTAAACTAAGAGTCTACCTATGAAACTGAACAACTTTTACTATGGGAACAAACCAATCGGAGCAATTAAAAAATTTGCCGCTCCATACTAAACTGCAATGCCTACGCGACACAAATGTATGCAACAGCAGATTTTTTTGTTGCTCCGATTGGTTTGCTCCCATAGTAAAAGTTGTTTAGTTTGATGGGTAGACTCTTAGTTTAAAAGGATGCCAATGATATCAATTTCACCCTGTACTTATATTATGAGAGCGCCATATTCTTGGTTCAATGCTATTTGCTTTCAGCAAGACAAATTGTCCTGTGTGAAGTTTCCAGGTTTGTAGTATTATGGTAACTGGGCTAATGTAGTGTGCCTCGCGTTTATGACTGAAATTACTTTACATGATACTGAACAACTTTTACTATGGGAGCAAACCTAAAAAAAATCTGCTGTTTCCTACGTTTAAGTTGTGTAGGCATTGCAGTTTACTATGGAACAGCTGTTTTTGCGCAGACAATTTTGCTCCCATACTAAAAGTTGTTCAGTTTGATGGGTGGAGTATGTCGTTTAAACGTTAATGACACTTTTCCTTACACCCTTTTAAGGCGCGGATCCACCATTGTGGGCACAGTGGGCATTCCCAAAACCCTAATTCTGGTCAATGAGCTTTCAAGCAGTAACAGTTTCATCAAAATCGGTTCACTAGTTTGAGTCTTGATATTGTGATGTGCAAACAAACACATTTACTTTTGTAATTTTCTTGAAGTAGGTTTTCATTTTCATGCGAAGACAATTTTCTGCTAAGAACATTGACTTACAAACTAATAAAAAGGAAATAGAAATTGTCCTAGATTCACTAACATAAACGTATGCACGTGTAACACTCAGTTGCAGAAACGCTCATTAAAGTTAATCCTCCATTAAATCTCTTGCTAGCTTTCACAACGTCAACAAGACAAAAAGTGACAGCAAGAGATTTAATGGAGGATTAGCTTGAGCGTTTCTGCAACTAACCGTTAGTAATATAAATCAACTAAAAACATTGAAACAGTTGTTCGTTTTGCTCGCATAGATTTTAAAGATCTTTTCAAAGCACCGCGGCGTACTGCATTATAGACGTGCGCGTAGTCGGTGGTTCAAATAAAGACTGGCGCGTAATTGTATCTCTTTGTGCGAATTGTTACTCTTTTGGTTCGGACACTTTTGAGCTCGGACCCGACGTCCAGTACTTGGTAAGTCAATGGCTAAGAATATGAATTGTCGTCAGCAGCACGACCCTCAGTCTATTTTTAAACAAGCGATGATAATATAGCTGGTACTAAACTAAGCGTGAACAATTGAGACAAGAACAAGTAGAGCAGACACATTCCTAAAATTCCATTATACTCAATGTAAAGGACCTAACAACAAAACATCTTCATATTGATCCATGTCCACTATGTCCAGGTCCATTATGTTGGAAATATTTAGCATTTTATGAAATCTTAATTAATAGAACCAAACGGTCATAATTATAATAATCTGGTAAACCGATATAAATAGATCATAAAGTTATTATACCTGTCGGAATAGAGTAACTGACATGAGTTGTCAAATGAAACCGTTTTTGTGCATTTGTCGGCACTTATCGGCACCCTAAAACGTCGAGTTCTGTGAATCTAACGTGAAATCGTAGGTAATTTAATGAAATAGTAGTAGTGGTAGTTATGTAGTAGTGATTAGTATATTTCACAAAATAATCTACGACTTCACTTTAGATTCACTAATTATTCACAGAGCACGAATATTTACCCAGTCGATTGTGCCGACAAGTTCCCAAAAACGGTTCTATTGCCTCGCGTCACGTATCTCTTTCTATTATACAGTGGCGCTGCTAGGTACATCTTGCTCTCTCAGCTGTCCTTTCCTCTATATGATACCTTTATGAAATAGATAGATAGATAAACAATTTATTTGCATATAAGTAACACATAGGTACATATAAATACTACACTTATTTACGAATTTCTTCTTGTGTATGTGACGCACTGCTGGGGCGAGGCCATCGAGAAGCACGGTGAAGCACTGGCTGTATCACTTGACATCTCGAAGGCCTTTGACAGGGTATGGCACGCTAGTTTGCTGAGCAAGCTTCCCGCTTATGGCATCCCCGCTGATCTTTGCAGCTGGATATCTGACTTCTTGAGAGAACGGTCGATTAGAGTTGTCATTGACAGCTGCTCTTCTGACCTTATGGCAATTGATGCTGGAGTTCCTCAAGGGTCTGTTCTCTCCGCGACACTTTTCCTGCTGCACATCAATGACCTCCTTGTGTCAGGTATTGTTGGGTATGCAGATGACAGTACTGTCATGGAGAGATATGTATCTGGCGCAGGGGCCAGCGGGGATAAAATACGCTCGCAGAGGGAGGCCATGGTTGAGCGGACAAACTTGACTTTAAGTGTTGTCTCCCAGTGGGGTGACAATAATTTAGTCAACTTCAACGCCACCAAAACACAGGCTTGTCTGTTCACCGCAAAAAGGAGTCCGTTTAATCTGACTCCTACTTTCCGGGGTACATCTGTCCGTGTTTCCGACAGTCTTGGGCTTCTGGGTATAAGCTTGACCACAAAACTCAACTTCGGCGCTGACATCGAGTCTAAGGCTCAAACTGCGGCCAAAAAGCTGGGCATCTTAAACAAGGTGAAGCGGTACTTCACTCCTGGACAGCTCTTAGTATTGTATAAAGCTCAGGTCCGATCATGTATGGAGTACTGCTGCCACCTGTGGGATGGCTCAGCCAAGTATCAACTTGCCGCACTCGACTCGGTTGAACGCAGAGCCAGGAGGCTCATTGGCGATAGTAAGCTGGTGGAGGCCAAGCTTCATAGCCTAGCCCACCGCCGCAGAGTGGCCTGCTTGTCGGTCTTCTACAGATTGTACTTCGGTGAGTGTGCCCTAGAGCTGCATGAGCTCATCCCACCTTCCCCTTTCTACTATCGGACTTCCAGACGCACCGCGGGATATCACCCCTTCTTGGTTGACATCCCACATATCCGCACCAAGCGCCTTTCTGAATCTTTTATAATGCGCACAGCCAAGGAGTGGAATGCCTTACCTGCGTCAGTATTTCCGAGTACTTACAACCCGAATTCCTTTAAAGTACGAGTGAATAGGCATCTTCTGGGTAAGCTCGCTACATCTACGACCCCATCTTCGTCCTGAGGACTGGATTGAGGTCAAGAGCAAACCCATAGTTAATAAAAAAAAAAAAAAAAAAACGAAAAAATATAGGAATTAATATTTTCCAAATGTATTTTATACCTTATTTTAATATTATAATGTAAATGTATTCTTAATATTTACCTACCTTAATAACAATCCATGTTATTACCTAACAGTTTAAAAATAATGCTTCAGTTTTGATATTTGTTCATAGTATAATTTGATTGTTATATCGTGCAAACGAAAGCTGGCTTGAAAAAATTATTCAAATTATGTAAACTTGTATTTTACCTTTATTTTACGTATTTTCTAGATTGTTCTATTAACATGCACGATATTTGTACCTATTTAATATTAATATTTATGTTAAGTATTGCTCTTCTATTAAACAATTTATTTGTAACTTAATCTTGTACCTAAGTAGGCACAAAATAAATTAATTTGTATAGATACTCACATTTTCTGTTGCGGTAAGACTTAACATGTATAATTTCCTGTTATAAGTATACTTAAGCTACAATATAAATGTTGTGACACCCTGTAACGGAAGTAACACTTACCGCCAGATGAACATACCTACGTTCCTCCATTAAATCTCTTGCTAGCTTTTGTTATGTCAACAAAAGAAAAAGTGACAGCATGAGATTGAATTGAGGATTATCTTTAATGAACGTACGTGCAACTGGCAGTTAATCATTAAGTTAAAATGTATTCAAATGTAATAGTGTATACTTTGTTGGCAGTCCGTAATAAATAAAATTTTGTCTCTCACTTTGCTCATACTAATGACAGTGACACCTATATTCTTAGCTTATAGCTTCAGCACATTTCAGTGCAAGCCACCCTAATTATTCAACAAATCAATGTACTTAAGGAACATAGCCGAAAAACGACAATAAATGCATGAAATGTGCAAACAGTTGGTATTTTTACCAGCTCTTCATGCGCACGATTTACCTAAAGTTCATTAAAATCAGAAAATTAATGCCGAATTGTGTTTGGTCAGTTAACTAACTGCCAAATATTATAAAATGATAATAATTAAGGTAATACTCGATAGAATTGACTGTTTGTTTTATGTCAAACCGATTTTTTAAAATAATTTGCTGTTTCTAGGCTTTGAGTAATAGTTTAAGGTCGACAAATACGAGACATTTATTATATTATTTTGTGTTTCGTTCACTGCCGACAAAATAAATGAGTTTCCAAGGGGACACACGAGTTAATTGGATAGTTTAGTTAATGGTTCAGGTGTTGCCAGATCCATACTGAAGAATTATCCCAGATTGACAGCAAAATTATCTTGTTTTTATCGCATCACAAATTCCAAAAATTCTCGTACATTAAAACTAGGGATGCAACGATTCGGCCATTACGATTACGATTACGATTACGATATTAATCGTTATGTATTACGATAACCGATGCATTACGATTATTTAAACAAATTTAGTTGAGATTATCCTCAGAATGAGTTCTCATAGTGTTTCTTTGCATTCCAATGAGAGTTAAATCATTAAAAAAAAACTTTAAGAAAGTCAAAGATTTTGTAACTTTTTCTACTAATTTGAGATCGAAGTCAAAGGTTCACTTGGTCAGGATTCTGATTTTTGGATGCGTAGAGGCCAATTTGTTTTGAAAAACACATTATGGAACATGATTCTGTATTATCTCGTTAATCAAGCGATATCTCATCCAATTTACGTGGGAGATTAATCTTTTAAAATGTGGATGAGATATCGCGAAAACGAAAATGTATTAATACTTCAAACCGAAAATCAAATCATAGACCTCAGTAGAATTTAAAATGAGAGTCAAATCTGACAAAAAAAAGTCAGATTTAGCTCAAAATGAGCTAAAATGGCAGCGAGAGATCCGATTTTTTTAAGGTTGTTTTTCGGCTCTAGAATCTAGTATTCAGGTCTGGTATTTGTCAAAAAGTGCAATCCCATTGAAGTTTTCAATTCGATTTAATAATCGTACGATTCTTACTACGGTGCATTGCATCGTTATTATTACGATTACAGATGCAAAACGATGCACCGCTTCGTAATCGTTGCATCCCTAATTAAAACCTAAAAAAGTGTCAAATGATGCGTGAAATTCAATTATTCTTACCTATAGGTACTCATCATCAGCCTATAAACGTCCCACTGCAGGGCACAGGCCTACCCTCAAGGAGGGTGTATGGGCATTAGTCCACCACGCGTGCCCAATGCGGGTTGGTAGACTTCACATACACATCAGAATTTCTTCTTCAGTGTATGCAGGTTTCCTCACGATGTTTTTCTTCACCGTTTGAGAGCAGTCGGTTTTACGTACATAAGTTAGAAAAACTCATTGGTACATGGCATGTTGTCCGTGCGGATTCGAACCCGGACCCCCATAATTGGGAGTCCATACCTCTCCGCAACGCGCCACCGACGCTCTTTCCTATTGGTACTACATGCCACTATTTAATGTTACCTATTAATAGGCAAGAAAGTACGAGGTTTTTGGGGAATTTTAGTAAAAATTCTTGATTGGAACGACACAGTGAGGAAATATTTCTATCTCAATTTTTCTCATTTTTAAATTTTAGTATCAGGTATTCGTAAACTATTTTACGCGGTACTAAACGCCAATAATTATGATGTATCATTGGTATTTGACGGATAATATGGTTGTAAATAGTGATTGGATACACGGATATCATAAAATTTTAAAATTATCGTGGATTATCGTGGAATTGTTGTGAATTATCGTGCGATACCTTACTTTTATTTTCTATCGCATGGCCCTCAAAAATATCGTGGATCTAGGATAATTATCGCACGTGTGGCAACACTGGTTCAGAACGATGGTAGCTAAAGTAAGAAGCTATCACTTTCGTCTATTTACCTACTCACATAAGTTTCCCAACTTAATCCCATCTTCCGTGATCAAGATATATTTCTCGTACATAAAGTCGCCACTTCCATAATAAATCGAAACCAAATAGGAGTTGTTAAAGAGTAAACAGAGGAAATTTTCCTGATTTTTTTCACTTTTTGTGGTAAAGCGAAGGAAAAAGCCATGAAAACCCGAGACTACGGCGCTAACATAATCGTAAATATCAATTATCTGCGAAGGATCCTATAAATTTTATCGCGCTATAAACTTCTTTGTCCAGTTTCCGACGCCCCAATAAAAAACATGAGTCAAAATAATTAAATATCATCTTTTTAACGACGCTGTGAATACTTAGACATAAAAGAAAATCGATCGAATAACGATATCGTTTGTCATCAAACGAAAAAATATGTTAATTTGTTAACCTGTGAACCCAGCGATTTTTAATTAAAAATCGAGGAAGAAGGAGCCTTGGGAAAAACAAGATTAATTTATTAATTAATTAAGTATTTTGATAATTCGCTGTCAAGTTTTTCTTTTATTTGTTTTATATTTTTTTACAAGTTAACAGGTACATACTTAATTATACTTTTAAGAAACTTATAAAATTTTTTTGCTATTCAAATTATTACTTGTAGTACAATATTTAATTTGTAAATTAATTTGATCTGAAATCTCAAAATGCGAAAATTCTGCCTTCTCTTTCTAACTCTATGCCGGAAACAGAAATATTTTAGTTTCCTTTCTTTTATGTTATTTAAAAGGCTAAAAGTAATTTAGTGAATCTACTAGAGACTAGCCAATGGATCGAGTTTGATTTTAGGGTTCCGTACCCAAAGGGTGAAAACGGGACCCTATTACTAAGCCTACATTGTCCGTCCGTCCGTCCGTCCGTCTGTCCTACCTATTTAGGGCTGTAACTTTTGAACCGTAATAGCTAGATAGTTGAAATTTTCTCAGATTATGCATTATTACGGCGGATGTGTTAACAAATAATAAAACTGTCAAAAACATAAAAATTAAGGGGGGTTCTCAACAAGAAACTAGTTTTTATCAACGTTTTTTCTTCACGCTCTATCGTAAAAACGGTAATAAATACAAGCGTCAAACTAAGTGTGATTAAAGAACAAACTCTACAGAATAACAAAAACTACTAAAAACCGGCCAAGTGTGAGTCGGTCTTGCGCTAAAGGTTCTGGACAAAAAAGTATTTTTATTTAATTTGATTTCATTCATTCGTGGTGTGATTTGTGATATTTGCCGATCAGTATCTAGGGGTCTGATTGTTGCTCAGGATACGCCGGTCGTGTCAAGGTGCTTAGTGTTAGTACGTCACTCGGGGAGATTCTCTTTGTGCACCCCACTAATTGGGTTAGGGGTACAAAACAACCTACACAAAAGAGTAGAGAGTAAGAGTAGAGTTCAACTAGTTTAAAAATAAACTTAAACCCAATACCCGCTGTAAACATGTTGTCAGTGAGATTTATGTCTTCAGAGTCAACCAATTTGCAAGATTGACATCGGTTTCAGTAAATTATAAATTTTACATACCTAAAAATTATTTAATATTTTGAAAAAAATTACCTATGTTGAAACCATGATAATTCGATTCTGCTCTCGATTCTAAACAAACTACTTTCTAGTTTTGCGTTAATTCATTAACACGTTGTATAGGTACCGACATTTTTTACTGAACTAAATTAGGCAGGTAATCAAATAAAGATAGGTACCTAAACCAAATCAAATCAAATGTTTATTCGCCACAACATAATATTGAACATTAGTGAAGTAATAAACGATTTACTACTATCAATCACGAATCAATTTCAAATATAAAAATCTCCATTTTATACAGGGTGTAAAATTAAATACACTACGAATTTTTAAATCTGGAAAAAAATTGTGTTCTTGTTTGATTTGTACTTGCATGGCGTATTGGAGTTTTTCTATGAAGCCGTGTAATTGTTTAACAAATAAAATAAACATCTTAGGGAATGCTTCAGACCATCAAACCGGACAACTTTCACTATGGAGACAAAAAGGAAATCCCAAAAAAAAATCGACTGTTCCATAGAAAACGTCAACGGCTAATCGACCCAAATGCAGCAGCACGAACAGCAGATATTTTTTTCGAGATTTCGATGTTGGTCCATAAAAGTTGTTCAGTTTGATTGAAGTAGGTACCCCCTTTAATATGTAGGTAACGTATTTTATTTTACATCCTGTATAGAAATACATGGAATAGTCCATTCAACCTCGCAAAATAATTTAGGGAATGTTCACGATAGCCCACGCTGTCAGAGCGCAGCGGGAATAATTTAAAATACTTACCTACTTAATACTAAAATACCAAATGAAAATGTAATTCCATAATTATTATACCTACTTCAGAGGAGGGACGAATTCAGAGTGCAAATAAACTAATAAAACGTCAAGTTCTTTAACTTAGATGTTGATGTCTTTTTTTATAAATCGAGTGAGGTGTAGTTGCTCACTCACAATGCTTTTATCTCGAGATATATGCGCTAAAAATCAAAAACAGAGCATAACTAAAAGGAGGAACCCGTGTTGATTACGGAACCCTAAAAACGAGCTTTTTGAATGGGGGAACCCTCAACCCATTAAAAGACAATGCCCAAAACCAGGCTACATATGCGTCATCATTAATTTACCAAAAATATTTGGTCTGAATTATGAGTTCTTTCATATTATGTATCTTTAGCCCTATGGAAATTGGTGTTTAAAAATAAAAAACTATTTTTATATTATAGTAATATTAAATATTTTTTAAGGAATGAATGCTTTTATTTTTATATCCTATCAATTTTTTTTACATCTGGATTTTTTAAATATTTCCCATCAAATATTTAATGATTTTCTTATTATAACTTATTATAATAATACATTTCCCATCTTTATAGGTGACAATTTGGCCAGACGCAAGTTTAGCCTAACTTTCATATAATTTTTCTTTTATTGCTTTTTGTTATTTTTTTACAAATTCAATACACATAATTATTTTCTATGAAAACAGGCTACCTTATAACGATTCCAAAGAGAGCCCTTAGTTAGGACAGACAGACAGATGGACGACAGCGTAGGCTTAGTAAATTTTCTTAACTCTGGCCCTGTTCTTGAGAAGGACATTAATTACAAAGTTTTTTTGAGGAAAATATTAATAACAACGTTTTCCTTAAGATTATAAACACAATCGTTGTTTTTATAAATGAAACCGTGACAAAATTAACGATGTCTTTTCTCTCTTATAATGAAGTACTTAGGTATAACAATCAACGTAAACATCTCAGTAACAAGGATTTAAAAAACTCAGATGTGAACAATTAATATTTCCACATGACTTAGCCACCCTCACACTACAATTTTATTATGTATTCACGTATCAAAAGATAATGCGGGTTTTGTATGTAAGGTTGGCGCCTTATTTTTCGACGTTGTTTTTAGCGCGGCCATCGACCAAACTTGAATATTTTAGTTTAGTATAAAGTAACATACAAAACTTGTTATCACATGTATATCGCTAAACTCAGTCTGAACGGAGATATAAAGGCTTGATGTTGAAAATAATTATATTCGTAACGTACACTTCAAGCCTTTATAATATCTCCGTCCGGACTAAGTGTAGAGATATACTTGTCATATAGTTTTGTTTGTACCTTTATTCTGAACTATAATATTCAAGTTTGATTGATGGCCGCCCTAAAAAAGAAGCGAAAAGAAAAAAGGCACCATTTTTAGTCATTGGCTTTTATGGGCGAGGGTCATTTTTAACCGACGAAAAAACAAAAGACGGAGGAGGTTCTCAAGTCGATGTGTGTACGGTCTCACTACTGACACCGTGCAGTTTCTGCTCACGCGGCAACTTGCTTTCCGCCGCGTGCGATTTTACTTTAGTTATAATATTTTACATTATTATCGAGTTCGCGTCGAACCATACTACGGTCGACAGCTAAGGGAAAGAAGCGCCAATCATTAATGGTCCTTCGAGGAAGAACAGGTACGAGTGTTCTTGTGTCTCTTGATACGGTAGCGAATCGGTTGACTGGCCTCCCACCAGCGGGTCTCACCAGTTCAATTGAGAAGTCGTACTTACCGTAAAGAGAGTGCAGGAGCATCTAGTGCCGTGAAGCGACCACTTCAGAAACCGGAAGTAACCATCATCCATTGAAGGAGCCTCCGGACAATTTGGAGTGAGACTGCGGAACTTCGTGGTCTTCGTGTCGTAACTTGAACCAACGCCACGTTCACGACGAGCTAAAGGTACAACAACTACTTAACTAACTAAACTACATACTGAACTAACTAACTACAACTACAATGGAGAACTTAGCAAGACAATCTAACTGCTTTGAACGCATCAAAACTACCTGTAACAACTACCGAAAGGACAGCATCTCCAGAAAATCTGAAACATACCTAGAAAATCGACTAACTACTCTACAAGATCTATGGCAAGATTTTGAAAAAAGGCACGAGATTATTCAAACAGAAATCGAAGACAAAAACATTACCTACTATGTGGAAGACGTATATGGAAGAACAAAATCAATGTACGAGTCGACTAAGGCTGATATTTTGAAATTAATGATGCAACTTGCAAAAAACAAAGATAATCCCGTCAAGTTCGACTTAACTGGAGTGCTAGAAGAAGACACAGATGAAAACTTGAAAAAATTATTAAGCAAGCAGGAGTGCAACTTCAAAGCTATCGACCGAGCTATGTCGAAAATTAACGTAAAGTCCATATCAGAAAAATGGGAGCTAGAAGACCATCTATCGATTCTAAAGTCGAAGTGGGACTCTATCGATAAACTACATTGGGAATTAGAAGCCTTACTGAAGGGCTCTAATGAAGACTATTATGGGATGTTTGTCGACATTGAGAGCAAATACGACGATTTAAGAAAAAAACTCAACGTCAAGATTTGGGCAACTGCTCACTATCAACAGTCAGCGCCGAGAATTGAAGTCCCAGAGTTCTCCGGCAGCTATCATCAATGGATCTCCTTCAAAGATCTGTTTTTGGAAACTATACATCATAACCCAACAATTAATAACGCTCAAAAAATGCAACATCTGAAAACAAGACTGCGAGGGGAGGCTGAGCGACTGGTACAGCATTTGACGATCAGCGCTGAAAATTACACCTCCTGTTGGGACATTCTGAGCCAACGGTATGACAATCGTCGTCTTCAATTTACATCCTTCATGAATACCATGCTACAGCTACCTGTCATTCAAAATCCCGACGCCTACAATCTAAAGAGGCTGCATGACGTCACAACCGAATGTTTGAATGGACTTTCGAACATTGGCTTAGAAATAACAGCATGGGACCCAATTATTGTACACTTGATGGGTCAAAAACTAGACTCTAGCACCTACAACGACTACATGAAAGATCTGCAAGATCCCAGAGAACTACCAGTTTTGAGCGAATTTTTACTCTTCTTGGAAAGCAAATTTATGGCTTATGAAACTATGAAAACCCCAAAAAAGGAGTTTTTTACGAACCAACAAAAACCTCCAGCCTTCAAAACATTTACCAAACACCCTATCAAGAAAACTAACTACGAATTTAAGAAGCAATTTCCGAAAACTTATTACACTACCTATACCTGTCCATATTGCAAAGGAAACCACGTGCTGATGCAATGTCCAAAGTTCATGGACATGGACACAATGCAAAGAAATAATACGGTTTCGAAACTGCAAAATGTGTGCAAAAACTGTTTATTCAGTCACGGAAAGACAGAATGCACATCGGAAAAAACTTGCAAGGAGTGTAATTTGAAACACCATACACTATTGCATCACTCTATTTCAAAGCTAAATCCGCCGCCGACAAATAATGGCAAGAATAACTCAGGTCAACAACCTCCAAAACAATCGACCTCGAATCATTTAAATTCGAACGAGATAGAAGTTCTTTTAACCACGGTTCAACTGAACGTCAAAACTAACGACGGAACTTACCTGCCACTTCGAGCACTCTTGGATCAAGGATCTCAAGTCAACTTAATTACGGAGAAGGCTGCTCAACTACTAAGGCTACCAAGAACAAAACTGAATGCTACTATATCAGGAGTCGGAGCCGTATCGGGAGACTCCAAGGGTCTTCTTGAACTAACCTGCAAGTCAATACACTCTGACTTCACTTTCAACGTTGAAGCGCTAATAATGAAGAAATTAATAAATAACCTACCCAACTCAACTTTTAACAAGGCCAACTGGCCACACTTAGAAAACTTGAAATTGGCCGATCCAGAATTCAACATTTCTCGGCCAATTGACTTACTTCTTGGGGCTGACGTATACTCCGAAATAATCATGGAAGGAGTCCTGAAACAAAACACGAACTCTCCTATCGCCCAGCAAACTCACCTTGGGTGGATTTTATGCGGAAAACTGAAAACTTTTAACTGCCACGTGACTCTAATTAACATGAACGAGTTAACTAAATTTTGGGAAAACGAAGACATTTCTCAAAACACAGCTGACATACCTGAAAAAGAATACTGCGAGGAATACTATAAGAAAACTGTACAACGAAATCAGGATGGAAAATATATTGTGAAAATGCCGCTCTACAACGAGGAAAAACTGGGGCAATCTAAAGCTATCGCTATTTCTCAATTTCTTCAATTAGAAAACAGACTGAAAAGAAAAAACAAACTTGCCGCGATGTATAAGGATTTTATACACGACTATATTAGCCTTGGACATATGAAACCCTCAGAGTTAAACGTACCGAACTCTATCCCACAATGCTATCTGCCTCACCACGGGGTTCTTCGAGAAAATTCGACTACTACCAAACTTAGAGTCGTATTTAACGCTTCACAAAAAACTACGAAAGGCAACAGTTTAAACAGCGTAATGCGAAAGGGTCCCAACCTACAGAAAAACATTCAAGATTTAATTTTGAATTGGCGGACATACAGATACGCATTTACTGCTGACGTCGAGAAAATGTATCGATGTATTTGGTTATCTAAAGATCAGCAAAATCTCCAAAAGGTCATATGGAGGGATTCATCTGACCAAGAACTACAAGCATTCAAATTATGCACCGTAACTTACGGAACCAAATGCGCCCCATGGCTAGCCATGAGAACACTTCAACAACTAGCCATGGATGACGGACACCTGTATCCAGAGGCAGCTAAGGTACTCCAAGACCAGTTCTACATGGATGATCTCGTTAGCGGCCACATCTCACTGGAGGCTGCGAAGAAACTACAAACCTCATTAATAAACTTATTAAAAGGGGCCGGTATGAACCTACGCAAGTGGACAAGTAACGACCCAGCTATACTACATGATTTAAACGAAGATCAAATTTCATCAAACAACATTTTTAGCTTCAAACAAGAAGAAACTACAAAAACTTTGGGCCTAGGATGGAACCCGGCTGCTGACACTTTTATATTCAACTGGAATCTAGAAGACACCCCTAAAACGAAACTAACTAAAAGATATTTACTATCTGAAATATCGAAATTCTACGACCCTATGGGGTGGCTGTCACCAATTACTATCACAGCAAAACTTTTATTTCAAAAAGTCTGGGTGAACCAGCTACGATGGGATGATGAACTTCCGTCGGATATTCAAAGCGAGTGGTTGAAGTTCAAAAGCGAGCTGCCTGAAATAAAAAACATAAAGATAAACAGATGGATTGGGGGCACGCGACAAGAAATAGAATTACTTTGTTTTTGCGACGCGAGTGAAAAGGCATTCTCGTGTGTGATCTATAGTCGCGTCCCAAACGAAACAGGCAAGCCAGTCGTCACCTTGCTAACAGCTAAAACTAGGGTTGCCCCTCTAGCGCAAAAAACTACGCTACCAAGACTGGAGCTATGCGGTGCCTTACTGTTATCAAAACTGGTAGAAAAAGCCAAAGAAGTATTCTCTGGACTCAACATTTCCATTCGAGCATGGAGTGACTCTCAAGTAGTTTTAGCTTGGCTGCAGGGAGACACATCAAGATGGGAAAGGTACGTCGCAAACCGGGTCACAAAAATAAAAAACGTGATACCACCCGAGTCATGGAGCTACATAAAATCGGAAGATAATCCCGCCGATTGCGCGTCAAGAGGTCTATATCCAAACAAATTAGCAAACTTTAGTCTCTGGTGGGATGGGCCGCCACTACTGAAAACTTTAAAAAAGGAAGAACCTCACGAAACAGCTACATGCCTATTTACAACTAACCTTGAAAAAAACAACGAAAGAAAAGACGTGACAACCCTATCTTCAAAAGGTGAACAGAAAAAACATTTTATAATTGAATTGTTAAATAAATGCAGTTCCTTCACACACGTAACAAGAGTCGTCGCGTGGATATTGCGCTTCAGTACAAGCGCCCGGAACAGGATGAAATCCGATACTGCCTACTTAGCTACGAGCGAACTGATAGCGGCAAATGAAACAATTATTAAATGTGTTCAACGTAATGAGTTTGAAAACGAATACAAACAGCTTTTAAAAGGTGGAATAATTTCTAATAAAAGCAGCATTTATAAACTAAATCCATACTTGGATAAAAATGGAATTATACGAGTCGGTGGTCGACTTAATAACTCAAGCTTGCCGAATGAGATGAAGAATCCCATTGTAATTAACAGAACGGGACGTCTAACTGAACTTCTAATTCATCAAGCTCATTCAGAAACTTTACATGGAGGAGCCCGTCTAACACTATCTTACATCAGACAGAGATATTGGATTGTCGGAGGCACTAGAATCGTCAAATCTCAACTTCGTCACTGCGTACCGTGCCGCCGTCACAAGCCGACAGAAAACTATCAACTTATGGGTGACCTGCCAAAACAAAGAACGATACCTTCGAAGCCCTTCACCCACGCAGCTGTTGACTTTACTGGTTGCGTGGAAGTTAAAGCCAACAAAGGCCGGGGTGTGAAGACAACAAAGGGCTATCTTCGTATGCATGGCGACGAAAGCAGTGCATATAGAACTAGTGTCAGACTTGAGCACTGAAACCTTCCTCGCAGCCTTCCACAGAATGTGCGCAAGACGAGGAACGCCTAAACATGTTTACTCTGATTGTGGCACAAACTTTATCGGAGCTTCGAAACGACTGCAATCTGAATTCGAGGGATTTAAACTACTGCTACCTCCAGATTTCTTCGACGAAATTAATAAATTGGAAGTCGAGTGGCATTTTAATGCCCCTGCATGGCCGAGCGCAGGCGGCTTATGGGAAGCCGCCGTGAAGTCAATGAAACATCACCTTCGACGCGTGCTAGGAGCCCAAAAATTGACCTTCGAAGAGTTCTCAACATTATTATCAAAAATCGAAGCTTGTATGAACTCAAGGCCACTGTGCCCACTGACGGAAGATCCAGAAGAGTTCTACAACTATCTGACTCCCGGGCACTTCCTAACCGGGGGTCCTACTCTGTCGCTACCCTTATCTGACTACAGCGACGTGAAAACTATCGACATACGCCAACGATGGCAATTAACAGAACATATGCTACAGCAATTTTGGAAAAACTGGGCTAACGACTATCTTTGTCAACTACAAACCAGAAGTAAATGGAACAAACCAACCAAGAACATTCAGAAAGGCGACATAGTCTTAATAAAGGATAATAACTTGCCACCTGGAAAGTGGGCAATGGGAAGAGTCATAGAACTTCATCCCGGGCTGGATGGCTTGGTGAGGGTGACCACACTGAAAACTCAAGCTGGAATAGTCAAGCGTCCAATAGTGAAACTTTCACCCCTTCCTGTAGAAACAAAAAACGAATCTGAAAGCAATGAGAAATCGAACGATACGATACCTACCAAAAAACCTACATTGAAAAGAACCAAAACAAAACGAATGTGTTTTTCTACATTATTATCAATTATTTTTACATTCTTCACTTTGGTATCAGGGTCACAGTCGCATAGCAGCGACAAAGCAGCGCCGATGACTCAAATTACAAGTTTTGAACCTGATCGCTTAGTGTATTACGACACAATTGGAAAATTACAAGTAATTCACGACGAATGGACTTTATTAATGTACTACAATTTAACTAACTACTGGGAAGCTAACAGAAACATTCAGACTTACCTAAAAGGACTTCAAGACTTGTGCCAGAAAATGGATCCACGTTACTGCTGGACAACTCTGGAACAACTACAGCACGAGATGGAACTAATTAACTATTATAACGACATTCTGCTCGCCCCTCACAAGCATTTCTCTCAACGCAAGAAGCGGGGGCTGATCAACGGGGCGGGTGACTTACTCAACGATTTATTTGGAGTCTTGGATCAACGTTTCGCAAAGAAATATCACAATGACATCAAAAAGATCCAAAATAATGAAAACTATTTATTGGAATTGATAAAAAACCAAACTTCTATCGTCGAGTTAGAAAACGACGTACTAAAGAAAAATGAAGAAAATATCAAGCGGCAATTCACATTGATTCAAGACCTCATGAAACGAACTGATCTGAAGATGGCTAAGATTGAGTCAGAAATAGAAATCGTCATGGCGTCTAACTACTTCAACTCTGCATCTCTAACAGCACACCTCCTGCTCCACAACTTAAAAGCAGCCCAAGAAACACTTTTAAAAACATTAACAGACGTCTACCTATATAAAGGACAAATCGACGTCAATTTAATAACACCAGTTAACTTAATCAAACAACTCAATGACATCGCGGGAAGACTACCTAGAACACTTTTTCTGCCTGTGGATAATGTTCAAGAAGACATTAAGGAAATCTACAAGCTACTTTACGTAAGAGCGCGAGTTACATCAGAGTATCTTTTAATTGAGATACACATTCCATTAACGTCAGATGAAGACTTCATGATGTATCGCTCAATCCCGATACCTATCAAAATTGAAAAGGAAGTCGTCTCCGTTCATTTATCTTCAAAATATATAGCAGTTAACTTCAAGAAGAATATCTACGTCACTTTATCAGAAGAAATAATAAAACTATGTTCACAAAGAAGAACGGATAGCTTTCTGTGTAATACAAATTTACCAGTCTTCAATTTACATGCAGAAGAAGCACCGTGTGAAGCGAAGTTATTAGGTCATCAAACGGCCTCGCCCTGCGACTTAAAACGCACACGTTGCAAGGACGCCTGGATAGAATTGCATACACCGAATACCTGGCTCGCTATCTGTTGTAACACCTGTTCACTACGGTCTGTGTGTGAAAATGACGTATCTACGCACACTATGACATCATCGGGAATAGTGCAGTTAGCACAAGGTTGTGCCCTTCAATCAAGATATCTAACTATACATTCGCACAACCAATACAACAGTAATATGAATCTAAACTATGAGTTCAGCGTTCCAACATTGAATACCTCAATAAATAAAATTATAAATACTATGTATAACAACACTGTTGCTGAATATAAATCGTCGAGTTTGGAAATCAACGAAGTCGAGAAACGACTACATCAGCAAAAGGAGCGAGAGAACCATCTTCCTTCAACTATTTCGAGTCACGATGTGCATCAATATGCTATCTCTTACATGCTTATAACTATGGTCATTGTAGCACTCATAATGTGGATAGTCAAAAGGTATCGCTTATCTCGATTATTAAAACAGTCAGATAATGCCGAAGCCAGCCAACGATATGATGACTTGGAGTTGCGACCAGTGAAACATTTGGAGAGACAAGCCATTACGAGCTACTCTTTAGCGACACACTCTCCTCGTCGCGAGGAAGCTGCCGCCTCTGCCGAGCCGGCGCGCCCGCGCCCGCGCCCGCCTGCCGAGCACGCCCTTCGGGACTACGTCGCCGCACGCGCAGCAGCGGATAACATAGCATTTAAGTTCGATTAATTTTAATTTTTAACTTTGTATTTTACTTGCTTTGTAATGGCGTTTCTTACTCTTATTCTTTTGTTTTCCTTTAAGGGTTGGCAATATGTACGGTCTCACTACTGACACCGTGCAGTTTCTGCTCACGCGGCAACTTGCTTTCCGCCGCGTGCGCTTTTACTTTAGTTATAATATTTTACATTATTATCGAGTTCGCGTCGAACCATACTACGGTCGACAGCTAAGTGAAAGAAGCGCCAATCATTTTACTGTAACTAACTACGTAATAAACTTCTTAACATTTCAACATCTTTCTCTGCGTGCTCTACAACAACTCTACAACATAACTACAACTATACACCAGCTAATACAAGTGTGGGGATCAACTGAACCCTACAATGTGTATATTTGTTTTTTTTTTATGTATGAACACGCATAACTTTGTACAGAGTAGTCCGATTTTGATAATTTTGTTTTTGTTTAGTAGGTCATACTTCAGAGGTGGTCCCGTTTTAATTTGGTGAAGATCTGGTAAAGGGCTTCGGAGATAGACAATAAAACTCCGCAAAAAATCGATGGCATATCATCGACGATTGAAATAAATGATCCGATAACTTCTTACAGAGTAGTCCAATTTTGATAATTTTTTTTTTTGTTTGGCAGGTCGTACTTCCGATGTGATCCCATTTCAATTTGGTAAAGATCTGGTAAAGGCATTCGGAGATAGACAATAGAACTCCCCTAAGATCTATAGCATATCATCGACTATGGAAATAAATGATTCGTGTTCATGTTCCCTTTTAAGTCATACTTCAGAGGTGGTCCCATTTTGATTTGGTGAAGATCTGGTAAAGGGCTTCGGAGATAGACAATAGAACTCCTCAAAGATCTAGAGCATATCATCGACTATTGAAATAAATGATTCGTGTTCATGTTCCCTTTTAGGTCATACTTCAGAGGTGGTCCCATTTTAATTTGGTGACGATCTGGTAAAGGGAGATATACAATAGATCTCCTCAAAAATCTATAGCATATCATCGGCGATTGAAATAAATGATTCGTGTTCATGCTCCCTTTACATTTACAATGAATATGTTAACCCAATATAACACCAATACTGAAAATTTTGAAATAAAAAAATTACTTCAAAACTAAAAAAGTACCTACCTACTAAATAATAATATAACCAGCGTATTTTAAATTCGCATCTATCAGAACATTAATTTGTTTTTTGGATTCGGTGTCAAGCTAGCCCAAAAAATAAAACAAATTACTGTAATTTTTAAAGAAAAAACATATTTTTTACGAAATTTTATTGTTTTATTTGGTAGGTAGGCTACCAAATTTTACATAGTAGAACGGCGATTCGACCAAAAGTCGCTGAAATAATATTTTGGCACAAGTCATCTCCTTTATAAGGCTATCTGGTATCAATAGGTTCAGTATGACCTCCTGATCACAAATATATGAGATGACAAGCGCTCAGACAGTAGGGGTAGAAACTGTGACGTCATAAAGTTGGCCATACAAAGTAAAAAATAAATTTCGTTTAATCATGCCGTGTGGGGTATCAAATGAAAGGGCTTTATAAGTACATTACAAATATATAGCACAGTATAACATTTTCACTACTTAGTTGAACAAATCATTCGAAATATATAAAAAAAACAGAATTAGAGTCCACTTTGAAATGCTGTAGATCAAAAACGACGTAATGGATTTTTGTTAAATATATATTAAATAACTTAGAATATCCTCGTTATTGCGTCAAAAAATAATTAACTAGAAATATAAAAAAATAAGAGATGTACATCGACTAGAAAAACATTATAGTTTTGGCAACGAATGATTGTGGATGAAAAAGTCGAAAGCAGGACGTTTGACTTCTGAAATTTATTTAAACTAGTTAGAAGATAAATAAACTAAAAGTCCCCACCCTTCTGAGGTAAGCCCGAGGGGGGGGGGGGGGGGGAGGCACAAAGAAGGTTTCGTTTTTTGCTTACATCTCGAAATCTATAAGTCAAAACGAAAAGTTTTGTAAGTACAAATTAAACCTGACAAAATTTCCTACAAAACAAGTTATATATATTTTTGTCACAGCACTTAGCCTTTGAGAGTTAGGGCCGAGAAAGTAGGTAACAGCATTTTACAAATTATGAAATTTGTATGGCGACCCTCATGAAAATTGAAGATAAAGAAAAAGTAATTTCATATTCTTAATTAGCGACCCTGAAAACCCCCGGATACAAATTTTCAGTCGATTCGGTGAACAGCTAACACAAGTACAAAATTATTCAGTATTAGCATTGTCCCATCGTTCAGAATTTTATGGCGATTGAGCACTTTTAGAAAAAACTAGCGTTAACCCGGAACTTCGTCCGCATAAATTATATACCAAACTTTAAGTCAGATCATAAGTTATCAAACAAAAAAGTTTCATCAACATCAGTTCAGTAGTTTTCGCCTGATGCTCGCTCAAACACACAAGAAACAAACTGCTTTTTTTAAATTTACAGTTTTATAATATTATAGCGTTAACCTGTGACTTTGTCCGTACAAATTATATACGAGATTTTAAGTCAGATCATAAGCTATCAAGCAAAAAAAGTTTCATCAAAATAGGTTCAGCAGTTATTGCGTGATGCTCGTTCAAAACACAAACAAACAAACTTCTTTTTTGAAATTTAAAGTTTTATAATAGTACTAGCGTTAACCTGCGACTTCGTCCGCACAAATTATATACCAAATTTTAAATCAAATTATAAGCTGTCAAACAAACAAAGTTTCATCAAAATCGGTTTAGCAGTTTTTGCGTGATGCTCGAGCAAACAAACAAACTCAAACTTACTTTTTAAATTTACTGTTATATAATAGTATGGATAGATAAATAGGACCTAAAACTAGAACTTTACAAACCTTAAGACAATCTATCGATTTCTACCGTTGCAGTTAAAATAGATAAGGCAACCCGGTGTAGGATCTTTGTCGCAGGCTAATTATTTTAAAAGCAGAGTATTATGCTGTTATTGAAATTGATGAACATCTCTTATTTTTTTATATTTCTGGTTAATTATTTTTTGACGCAATATAAAGGATATCGTGAGTGATTAAATATATATTTTACAAAAATCCATTTAGCCATTTATGATCTACAGCATTTCAAAGTGAACTCTGAATTGTGGATTTTATTTACTTTTTCGAATGATTTGTTCAACTAGTAGTGAAAATGTTATACTATGCTATATATTTGTAATGTACTCAAAAAGCCCTTTCATTTGATACCCCACACGGCATGGTTAAACGAATTTTTTTTTTTCACTTTGTATGGCTCTCTTTATGACGTCACAGTTTCTACCCCCACAGTCTGAGCGCGTTTCATCTCATATATTTGTGATCAGGGGGTCATACTGAACCCATTGATACCAGATAGCCGTATAAAGGAAATGACTTGAACGGAAAGTTCCGAGAAGTCGTTTTGAGAAGTCGTTTTGCCAACAACACGTAAATTACAGAATTTTTATAATTTGCTAATAAAGTTACATTAATACATTTTGTTCTTACAAGTTAACAAAACAACTACCTTATATAGTTACATAATTTGCCATAAGGCCAGAGGGTACGCAGAGATCTGTTGCATATGAGTGCACAGTGCACGCTAAAGCGCGCTCGTGTGTTGGTGTGTTTGTTTATAATTTGCTAATAAAGTTACATTAATACATTTTGTTCTTACAAGTTAACAAAACAATTTTTGGTTTTGTATTTTAATTTTACTCAATCTTACTCAGCTGCTGATGCTTAAAAAGTAAAACTGTGATTAAAGCATCAGCTTCCTTATATAGTTACATACTTTGCCATAAGGCCAGAGGGTACGCAGAGATCTGTTGCATATGAGTGCATAGTGCGAGCTAAAGCGCGCTCATGTGTTGGTGTGTTTGGATGTGTTTGTGTTTGTGTGTGTGGGGGTGTGTGTGTATGTGGGTGTGTGTGTTTGTGGGTGTGTGTGGGCCTGGGTCTCCCAGTCCCCTGCCATCCGGGCGAAGATGGAGTGCCGCTGGGTTATTTTAGTGGGTATACCGGTGACACGCACCGGGGAGTCCCACATACCCCTCCCATCCCCCATGCGTAATGCATTTTTTCCCAGCGTCAAAAAAAAAAAGGTTGTAACAAAACACAGGTAATTGCCGAGGTAACCAGAGGCGGTGAGGTAAAAAGTTGATGGGAGGCAGGGAGGCTATGGACAATACTGTATGTAGTAATATATACTCTTTCTTATACTGTGGTTAAAAGGTAGGTAGCTATTTTAAAAGTAATCGAAAATTATGCATGTAGTAATTAGAAGATTATAGCCACAAAAAATTATAAAATAAAAGCTTTTTAACAAAAAAATTCAACCGCCGAAAAAACTGAAAAGCAAAAAATAATAATTTATTTTACTTTAATAACTAAATTCTTAAACTAATGTAAGTAAGTATATCAAAGTATATAATATTATTTTGCAATTATTTTGAGTTTTTAATTAACCTTAATAACTAAGTTCTTAAACGAATGCAAGTATACCTAAGTAATTTTGAGTCGGCGCCAAACAAGAAAATTAATTAATTGCGTGATGCGCGCCAGCAACCCGAACGGCACACACCACGTAACGTAACCAATATAACATCACTATCCACACAGGCCCTGTACCCGGACTTTCGATTTTCGATATATCGCGACTGTTTCGGTCCGGACTTCATTGTAATTGAGTTGACATTGGAACGAAAACGTTCACGTAATTATGAAGTTCGAATGTCCGAGTAGAGGCCCAGGTGCATACGTCCCGTCTCGTTGCTAGTGGTCGTGCGGAGAGCGCATTTTTTTGGAATGTTAATGTTAATCCCTGAAGATTTCACGTTGCATTGTTAATTTCATTTTGGTTATTTCTTTAAATTTAAGGTTATTTAGTGATCTTTGTTCATTGATTGTTTGGCGCCGACTCAAAATTACTTAGGTATACTTGCATTCGTTTAAGAACTTAGTTATTAAGGTTAATTAAAAACTCAAAATAATTGCAAAATAATATTATATACTTTGATATACTTACTTACATTAGTTTAAGAATTTAGTTATTAAAGTAAAATAAATTATTATTTTTTGCTTTTCAGTTTTTTCGGCGGTTGAATTTTTTTGTTAAAAAGCTTTTCATTAATTAAAGTTCCCAAACCATGTCTGTTCTTATGTTCTGGAGACCAAACGCGCTTAATAAATCTCCACTAAACCATGATTGGACCGCATGCGAACCCCGACTTTTAACACATTCTGTATCGCGCTAATCATTTAACAGCCCTTAGAGCCGTTTTGACAGATCACTCAGACGTTAAGAGGTTAGGCGGGTACCGTTTTTTCCATACAAACGTATTCCCTTGTTTCCTCCCTGGATAATGAGACTAGAGTAAAAAAAAATTGCCATACAATCTATGTTATATTAAGTACCTCTGCTGTCTGTCCCTATGTTTTGCTTTTTTGCATCAATATTAATTATTATTGTAGCAATTTTATAAGAACTAGCTTTTACCCGCGACTTCATCCGCGTAAAATTTGAATAGGTATCGCAAAATCCTTTCTTAGTGGCATTGGTTACATTCTCAGTAGAATTTAGAATTACACCCGCAACGCGTAGCGTATATTTTCTTTGGTTATGCTACGTACTATAAGGTTTATATTGGTGTTGCTTTGACTATCCGCCACCGCCACACTTCTCTTCTGTATGAACAGCGCCTTAGAATGCCACGTAGAATGGTCCACGATCCAGCAGGCCGAAAAAAGCGCAGGATCCAGCTGGATTGCTGGATGCTGGATCCAGCAATTGCAATCCCTAGTCATGGTCAGTATTAATTTTGATCTTACTTAAGTACTTTCAAACTAAAGAAAACATTAAATGTGTTACCCATAAGTTTACAAACAAAAATTGAATGTTAAGGGTATCATAATTGTATATCTGTTTCTTCAGTATTATTTCTAAACAACTGCGACCTAAAAGACAACCGCCGCTCTCTCTTGAAAAAATACCTTAAGGCTATTCTACCGTTGGCGCGCTCCATACAAACGTAGTATGGTGATATTTTCAATACCATCCAATTAAAGTCAATGATATTTTTCAAAAACAATCTAGGAACTAATTTCTATGTCGGTATGAAGTCAGATTTTCGATAAAATTTATAGTTTTAAAGTTACAGTGCCACAAATATTTTAAATACAAATCTTAAATTAATCCTAGCATTGAAACTGTATATTTTAACGAAAATCTGACTTCATACCGACATAGAGATTAGTTACTTGATTGTTTTTGAAAAATTTCATTGACTTTAATTAGATAGTATTGAAAATATCACCATACTACGTTTGTATGGAGCGCGCCAACGGTAGAATAGCCTTAAAATGTATAGAAGTTTTGACTGAAGTCAAATGTGTAATAATAATAAATTATGGGGTTTTATAAAAACGACTCATTTATTTTTATTTCACGAGTTATTTAGTCATTTATTATTAATAAATTATAAAAAAGCAGCAACCCCAAAATGGCTGTCAATGTTGTTTAGTAGGAGGTGATGCAAGCACAATGTTTTTTTAATATAAAATGATAAAAACTAATCAATCATTATAAAATAAACTAATCCCTGCAGTGAGTTTCTAGTGTTCCATAGTCCATAATAAAAATAGAAGTACGGTTATACATTTTTTGATATTATGTGCCGGATGTCCTTTATTAATTACGACCATTTACCCGCGACTTCGTCCGCATAAATTATATACCAGACTTTAAGGCTATTCTACCGTTGGCGCGCTCCATACAAACGTATGGTGATATTTTCAATACTATCCAATTAAAGTCAATGAAATTTTTCAAAAACAATCTAGTAACTAATTTCTATGTCGGTATGAAGTCAGATTTTCGATAAAATTTATAGTTTTAAAGTTACAGTGCCACAAATATTTCCATACAAATCTTAAATTAATTCTAGCATTGAAACTGTATATTTTAATGAAAATCTGACTTCATACCGACATAGAGATTAGTTACTTGATTGTTTTTGAAAAATT
This sequence comes from Agonopterix subpropinquella, assembly GCA_922987775.1. Lineage (NCBI taxonomy): Eukaryota > Metazoa > Arthropoda > Insecta > Lepidoptera > Depressariidae > Agonopterix > Agonopterix subpropinquella. The sequence goes on along the minus strand of OV277701.1, from coordinate 15,316,907 downwards.
TCATTGACTTTAATTAGATAGTATTGAAAATATCACCATACTACGTTTGTATGGAGCGCGCTCCGAGTAGAATTCTCTTAAGTCAGATCATAAGCTATCAAACAAAAAAGTTTCATCAAAATCGGTTCAGATGTTTTTGCGTGATGCTCGAACAAGCAAACACACAAACAAACAAACAAACAGACAAACAAACAAACAAACAAACAAACAAAAAAACAAACAGACAGACAATAAATTCAAAAATTTGTGATTTGGAATCAGAGATATCTAAAAACCATCGTAATCTTTTTTTTGTAAATATCTTCAATGAACAGACACACTTCTGTAACAGTTTTATAATAGTTTAGATTAGGTATGAACTTCAACAATCCAGACCGCATCAAACCTAATTTATGTCTCCGCCAGTCTCTGCTCGTGCATGCAATGTCATGGGTTGAGTTTGAGCCGCCGGAAGATCGGACCTCACCATGTGCAACGTAACGTAAAATCCATTTATGGATGATTCACGCCACACCGAGCCAATTTAATCTGTGACCGAGCTAGTTCCGAGCCTCGGCAGTATATACCTAGTACGACTTAAATTATATCTAAAGAAATTTTCTTGATGGCGGGAGATGCCGCCGCCCCTCGGCGCCGCGCCCATGTATGTACTTACGCTGTAGGCAATTCCGACACCTTCATACAGATCTCATGACGAGACCCCCGCCGCCCGCTTCCCCCCTCCGTTGCTCTGCGCAAGTACACCCGTTGCCGTACTGTAAGGCAGTGTTGCCAGATCCATTTTTTAGAAATCCGTAGGTCAAGGTTGAAAAATCCGTAGAAATCCGTAGATTGCCTCTTGAAAAATCCGTAGATCTACAGACTTTTTTAAAATGCTTTAAATAACTATTTTGGAGTGAACTATTCAAAAATCGCTCTTAATTGAAGAAGAAATTAAGAAACTTTGACAAGTTTGAGCGCAGACAACATGAAAATGAATAACATTTACTCTTTCTTTTCTGTTCTGTTTCATTATCAATTCATTATCAACATTAGTTTTCTAAGTTTTTATTATGTATACTAACAAATTTTATGGACTCCATGTCTGAAATAAACTATTTTATTATTATTGTATGTCTTACGTTCCGTAATCACGGGCAATTAAGTCCCGGACCTTTGGAAGGCGTGCATGGGGCCGAAGCCAACATGTAGAGGCCCGTTCAAAAGACAAGTTAATCTAAATGTAAGGGATACACAAATGGCGGATACCATCTCCGAGCGTACAACATGATACCCACGGGGATGGTCCCCGCCATTTGTGTAAAGACTATTGGAGTACGGCGCTATGGCCGCGATGGAAAAATAAGATCTTGGGCTATGGAGGTGAAAGTTGGATGGATGGATACTGGGCTATGGGAGGAGACTAACGGACGCCTGCCATGACAACTAGTCTCAAAATTGTAAATAGGGCAGGCGGTGACTCGCCGACTCGTCGAGTGGGCCCCATAAAACGGCCGCACGCACAAAGTGCGACAATGGGGCAACATCTCATTGAGCGGCTGAAGGTTGTCGAGAGGTACGGCTCCGGTTTCACCATCGCGGGGTTTACCCCCGTGAGCGGGTTTCCCCGTTATTACGCCATTACGTGCAATACACTTCCAACCTGGAGCATAGGTTCTGCTCTTGCGATTCCACTCTGGGCGGCCAATTAAGGCAAGCCAGAGGTAGGGGGGTGTGTTACTGTGTGTGTGGGTGTGGGGGTGTGTGTGTGGGTGTGTCTGTGTGTGAGCGCATGTCTGTATGGTCCCCCTGGATAGGGGTCCGCGGTGTCGCCACTCACCGTCAGCTCGCCACAAGCTGCCCCCGCGGGGTTATTATTATTATTATTTTCATTATCACCGTCTGTGTTAGTACTTTTGTCATAAATGTTACAGTTAAATATTTTTTTCGTATATGGACTGAAAGTAGAAGGAAGGAGATAGATGGAAAAGAGTATAGGGACTAGCCATACTTTAGGAAACACAGTCCAATACATGAAAAAAGTGAACATGAATTTATTTATTTGCGACTGGGTATCATTTTATGCAGCAAATTGACATTTAAGGTCGGAATTCAGAAGATTTCTAAATATCCGTAGATTTGCCATTGAAATCCGTAGATCTGTAGGACAGGCCAAAAATCCGTATATCTACGGATAAATCCGTAGGTCTGGCAATGGCAACACTGCTGTAAGGACTATGTATAGTTATGCTGTGCTTATACAGTGTTAGGGTAAACAGTTGCATTACTTTAAGGGGTTACCCATGATACTGAACACCTTACCCTAAGAAACAGAAATTAGCAAAACAAATTTTTGACTTTCCATACTTAATGGAATCGGCTGATCGAACTCAGCCAAGTATCAACTTGCCGCACTCGACTCGGTTGAACGCAGAGCCAGGAGGCTCATTGGCGATAGTGAGCTGGTGGAGACCAAGCTTCATAGCCTAGCCCACCGCCGCAGAGTGGCCTGCTTGTCGGTCTTCTACAGATTGTACTTCGGTGAGTGTGCCCAAGAGCTGCATGAGCTTATCCCACCTTCCCCTTTCTACTATCGGACTTCCAGACGCACCGCGGGATATCACCCCTTCTTAGTTGACATCCCACATATCCGCACCAAGCGCCTTTCTGAATCTTTTATAATGCGCACAGCCAAGGAGTGGAATGCCTTACCTGCGTCAGTATTTCCGAGTACTTACAACCCGAATTCCTTTAAAGTACGAGTGAATAGGTATCTTCTGAGTTAGCTCGCTACATCTACGACCCCATCTTCGTCCTGAGGACTGGATTGAGGTCAAGAGCAAACCCATAGTTAATAAAAAAAAAAAAAAAAAACGTTTGTATGAAAAGTAGAAACCTTTTTTCAGAATTCCTCTTTTTTTTCTTTTGGGAAAGTTGTTCAGAAATCAGAATCACGAGTACCTATAATCACCCATTTTAATGGGTGGGTTGAGAGTGGGTTTACTTTAGTAATGCAACTGTTTACTCTAACATCCTGTACGTTAATATGCTGACAGTTTTTTAAGGGGATGACCAGACCATCAAACTGAACAACTTTAGCTATAGGACCAAGGTCGAAATCGCGAAAAAGAAAAAGGTCTACGTACGGGTCCACAAGCGAGGAAGAATTTTATTTTAAAGATAGAAAACAAACATGCCCAAACTTTTCTTGTTTCTTGTTAAAAAGTTTCCAGTGTGCTAACAGTTCCCTCTGCTCTTTTCAGGTTTTCAAACAATGTTAACAAAAGATTTATTTTTACTATTCCCTGTACCCGGACTTTCGATGTTCGATATATCGCTACTGTTTCGGTCCGCACTTCATTGTAATAGATTTGACATTGGAATTTGGAACGAAAACGTTCACGCAATGTGCGTTTTTCTTTTGGTTTTCTAGTGGATCGACAGATGGCATTACGGTCTGTGCGAATAGAGGTCAAAATATCAAAAAAAAATTCTTTAAAATAATAAAGAGGTAGAAGATGATCAAAAAGATGCCAACGCATCTTTTGATTGAATATTTCATTATTTATACGAATCATTTTAATCAAAAATATGAAACTGTTTACGTCTGACATGTTTGTATGGGCTCGATCCCTTGGCCTTTAAAAAAACGTCAGGCACAGTCTTGACATGATTTTGACAGGATCTCGCCTACGTCTCAATGGAGCGAGAGTTTGCTTGCCGCCATTATTTTGTTCGTTTGTGTCTGTATTTGATATTTGTGAAAAGTTGGTTTTTAGTGATATTTGTGACATAATTTCGTGCGGATTGTGTACCAAACGGTTGCGTAGATCGACCAACATAACAGGAATTTCAAATACATACGAAGAAAGAACAAAAGTTTTGGTGCAAGTTTACTCGTATGGTGGTTTTGGCGGCATCGCGCGAGCTTACAAAATCATCCACAATTTCATCGTCATCCTATCATCCCATCATCCCATCGTCATCAGGATGGTTTTGCACGGGAATCATGAGGATAAGGACGGGCTTTGTTTCTTAATTTTCTGGATTCGTTTTTCGTGGCTATTATTGTGTTAATGTGGTGAAATTAGTTTAATAATGTGTCATCAATGAAGAACAATATAGTAAAAGTGAGAAATAAAGAAGGCGCTCCCGTTTGATTCGGATTGATCCTCGCGTAAAACTTATCTTGAACTTGGAATGTGTGTATCACCCACACATTTCAATATTTAGGTGTAAGATTAGTTACAATAAGTTAGTTTTAAGTACAAAGAAAAATGTAACTTATGACCATGCTGTGAGGGCTAGTTCCCATTGCATTTCCGAAAGGATAAATTGTATAAAAAAAAAAAAAATCAATGGAGCGATAAGCATGTCATCTGTCGAGACCCAAGTGACCAAAGCGACTGCAAAGCGGGAGCGTCTACCGCGGGGCGGTCGCTACCCATGCCTAATCTTATGACGTACCGCCAAGTCGCCCAAACCGACGCGACCACGACGCGGGAAGGCAGCGTCAGCAGAGCGGCAAGCGCGCGTCAAGTGGTCAGACATGACAAGACAATGTTCCGCTCTCCTAACAAAATAAAATACAAATTTTAAATTTCTGTCGTTTTTGGTTCTTTTTGATAGATTTGGATCGTTTTTGGTAGTTTTTCCTAGATTTTGGTTGTTTTCGATTCTTTTTAGTAGATTTTGGAAATTTTTGTTTCTTTTGGTAGTTTTTTTGGTAATTTCTGGTCGATTTTGGCAGCAAAAAAACAACAAAACTTAAAAACTACCTACCAAAAACTAACAAAAACGAAAGAACTAGGTAGGTTCTAGAAACTTCCAAAAAGTAATAAAATCTACCAAAGAGTACCAAAGTACTCTAGATGTTCTTAGACTCTGATTCTAAAACCAAAATGACATTAATCAACAAATTATGTTCGCTTCCCGCGTCGCAGTCGCGCCGGCTTGGAGGCCGAGTTTCGCGTCGTAGACGCTCCCGCTTCGCTTCCCGCTTCCCGCGACGCAGACGCGTCGGTATGAGCTGAACATTACTCTGTGTCATGTTTCGTCGATGTAAGATAGTGTAAATTACAAATCTACACATCTATCCACAGGGTGCTAGAGGGTAAACAGTTGCATTACTTTAAGGGCTGATTGTATTCATGATCATCATCATCATCATCATCATATCAGCCAAAAATGGGGGGATTTTCCATAATCACCACGCTTGGCAGGCGGGTTGGCAATCGCAGTTGGATTGAATGTGCGTACTCAGAGGATGCTGCTGCCCATCCTCCGGTAGATCACTTAGTCGCCTTTTACGACACCCACGGGAGGAAATGGGATGGTGCTATTCTAAGCCGACACCACACGGACAATGTATTTATTCATGATGTATTCATGATGTCTTTATGATGTCTTCATGATGTATTCATGATACTGATCAACTTTCCCTGAGAAACCTAGGTATAATATAACCCAGTAAAATTATAGAAAAAATTCCATTTAGGAGAACTAATTCCCGGAGTACTGAAACTTGGTTTAAGGTAGTAGAAAGTTGGTTTAGTGGAAAATTAGTATTTGCAGTGTTTCTGCCCATCCGGAAAGGGATCACGGTCATGGAGTTTATGTAGGTATGTTTGACCTTATTTCTACCATAAATAAAGTTATAAAGGACGCCATGAATATCACAATGCAGATACTTGGTTATTTCCGGAGTAAGGTTCCTCTTATCGGAAAGCTATGTTCGATATCCGTCTTCAGCTTGATATATCTAGGTAGGTATCTACAGATCGTTTCATAGAAATAGAACTGAATATGGTGCTTTGAAGTCTTCAATAATATTTATATAATAATGTAGAGGTAACATGAAGCAAGTAACATTCTGCCACGCATGGCGGCGTTTATTCCATACCACAGATCACAAAAACTGTCCATACAAAGGTATTCCCTTGTTTCCTTCCTGGATAATAATGACACTAGAGCAAATATTTTTTTAACATACAATCTATACTATCACTGCCATGCCCCTATGCTTTGTTTTTTCCACACATTAATTACTAGAAACGTTCTAAATGACTAACATTACCCAATTATATTAACATCATTTTCAGACATTGACGAATGTACAAAATAAAATCAAAACAAACAGATATCGTCAAACTCTTTAAAAAATATATTAAATCGGTCTTATTTTGAAGGAGGAAACAGGGGAATACGAGATTGTAATTTCGTCTTTTGTATGTAGATTGTAGGTACAATAAATCAACCGAGCTGCAGTTGTAACTTTTGCATTGATATCTCGGTTGCTCTGCGACAGCAATAGATTTGTTAAAAACCTATTCTTCAAATGTTTTGCAGACCGCGTTTCCTCTTAAGGTCAATATTATAATGAGGCGTTTTCCAAAGGCAGTAAAAATCATGTAAAAATAATAAGGAGCAGGTTGTAGTTGTAGGATCCATACGTTTGAATCGAATAGGTAGGTATTGCAATTTAGTATGGAACAGCTGATTTTCTTTTTGCTCCGATCGGTTTGCTCCCATAGTAAAAGTAGTTCAGCGTGATGGGTAGAGTATTGTGGTCTAAAGGTGATACTTTTCCTTACACCTACATTGTCAAAAACCTAAATTAATAATAGTCACTAAAACGAGATAGGCTTATACGTAGAACTATATACTACTAGAGTTAACCCGCGACTTCGTCCGCACAAATTATATATCAGATTTTAAGTCAGATCATAAGCTATCAAATAAAAAAGTTTCATCAAAATCGGTTCAGTAGTTTTTGCGTGATGCTCGTTCAAACAAACACACAAACAAACAAACAGACAGACAAAAAATCCAAAAATTTGTGATTTGGAATCAGAGACACCTAAAAACCACATTGTAACTTTTTTTTTTGTTAATATCTTCAATGTACATACGGCGACAGATCAACCTACCCATAGTTGAACTCTATGTTCATGGACATAAGGTCGAACTATATTTAGGTTGATCTGTCGCCGTGCGTACAGACACACTTCTATTACAGTTTTATAATAGTTTAGATTACGTGCTATTACCTATTCTGTATATGCTAATTAGATAAAACGAGAGAAAATCTATGTTGTTTGTCCCTTTCTGCTTATCCGAAATTTTTGTTTGAATTAGTTGAAATTGCATACAAAATCTTGCAAAGGTACGATTTCTCATAATTTTTTTCATACCCGTCCATTTCCCGTATACCTACACCCTTATATGAGGCCATAAGAATGCTGATTTATTATTTTGCAATCAGGCATTTGGAATCAGGTTTAAGCTTCAGGTGCAATTTATTTATTACGAGCTTTTACCAGCGATTTCGTCCGCATAAATTATATACCTACCAGATTTTAAGTCAGATGATAAGCTATCAAACAAAAAAGTTTCATCAAAATCGGAACAGTAGTTTTTGCGTGATACTCGAACAAACAAACACCCAAACAAACAAACAAACAAACAAATAAACAAACAAACAAACAAACAGACAGACAAAAAGTCCAAAAATTGGTGATTTGGAATCAGGGACAGGTAAAAACCATGTCGTAATTTTTTTTGTATATATCTTCAATGTATCTATCTTCTATGTGTGTTCTATCTTCTTCAGACACACTTCTGTTACAGTTTTATAATAGTTTAGATTTACCTCAATATCTTCGTACTGGGTACGAAACTCATCTAAAGACTATAAGATATCGACGATTCATAAGGAAAACTTTTATTTGGAAATATATGGTGGCAAGTGATTAAATAATAACGTTATTGAGAGTTATTTTACCGTTCAGTGACGCCCTCATCACAATATTAAAGATTTCTCAATAATGAAAACCTTAATTTAAGATATAGTCAATATGGTCCAAACGGAGACATCCAATTTTGTCAGATTCCTCCCAAATCAAATTCATGTCTATATACGAGGTGTGGGGGTGTGTGCGTGTGTATATTTGTGTGTTGCATAAGTTTATAAGAGGTGTCATTACATCCGCGTACGCAGGATTTTAGCATTCATTCCGATCTTGGTTAGCAATCTGAAAATCTTTTTTTTCGCATTTATGTCTATTCAGAATAATGTAAATAAATGTTATAGACAAGAGAAGATATGAACTAACATACCCATAGCATAATTTCGCATTTACTTATACTTATTTTCATTATTCTGAATAGACATAAATCCGAAATCTTCTCTTGTCTATAACATTTATTTAGGTACATTATTCTGAATAGACATAAATGCGAAAAAAAGATTTTCAGATTACTAACCAAGATCGGAATGAATGCTAAAAACCTGCGTACGCTGATGTAATGACACCTCTTATAAACTTATGCAACACACAAATACACACACGCACACACCCCCACACCTCGTACATAGACATACCCATACCAACACAAAATCGACACACATTTTATGTTGACGATTGCATTCTGTTCATTACCATGTTGTAAGTACTTGTATCATATCAACTATAGTACTCTGTGATATCAAGAAACAAGATACAACACGAAGTTTTTCTACCACATGCAAAACAGTGTTTATTTTTGTTATAAAATGTAAACGCAAATATGCAGAACATTTTGTTTCCGCCCGACTGAAATTTCTCCTGGCTTGTAACATGTGAGGGCAATTTTTTTTGTGCATAAAGTATAAAAGCAGATATTTTTCGTAACTACCTGCGTAAATAGGTTTTTCTTTATTGTTGAAAAAAAATCACAAATTTTGTGCCTCACACGACTATCGAGCACATTGGAAATGAATCTACGGAATTCGAAAAAAAAATTTTGATATCATTCTTCGTTTCCAAAATATCGAGCGCAAAATCAAAAATTCGAAAAAAAAAAAGTTTTTTTTTCTCACTTTATCGGCCATAACTTTTTTCGTTTTTGACTTTACAGCTCTCGTACATACGCGCCTTTTGAGCCTTTTTAGGGTTCCGTACCCAAAGGGTGAAAACGGGACCCTATTACTAAGCCTACGTTGTCCGTCCGTCCGTCTGTCCGTCTGTCCGTCCGTCTGTATGTCCTACCTATTAAGGGCTGTAACTTTTGAACCGTAATAGCTAGATAGTTGAAATTTTCTCAGGTTATGCGTTATTACGGCGGACTTGTTAGCAAATAATAAAAATGTCAAAAAGTTAAAAATTAAGGGGGGTTCTCAACAAGAAACTAGTTTTTATCGCCGTTTTTTCTTCACGCTCTATCGTAAAAACGGTAATACATACAAGCGTCAAACTTAGTGTGATTATAGAGCAAACTCTACAAAATAACAACAAATACTAAAAACCGGCTAAGTGTGTGTCGGTCTCGCGCTAAAGGTCCCGGACAAAAAAAGTTTCTTTTTTCTAAGTTAATAATGTTGTGTTCTCTGGTGGTGTGGTACGGAACCCTCGGTGCGCGAGTAGCCCGACTCGCACTTGACCGGTTTTATTTAAACTCATATCTTCACAACTCTCCGAGATATTAGGGGATCGCACTTTTTCGTGAAATCGGAGCCTATACATACTGGAGCGAACGAAAATACATTTCCAATCTTATTCGTAGTTTCCAATGTCAAAATTAACTATCCCAAACCAATCCCGCAGCAAATTCGCTTTTTGCCCCGGTACCTACAATAAAAATAGCGGTAATAAAAATAGTATAAAGCTGAATAGGAAAGGCAGAGTTCAACATATTTCTTATTTACATTGGTTTGGAAACATTAGTTATGTACAGGGTGTAACAATACACCCTAGTAATACTTAAGGAGGTGCTTCAGACCATCAAACTGAACAACTTTCACTATGGAGCCAACATCGAGAAAAAAAAAAAAATCTGCTGCCCCATACAAAAGTGCAGTTCCGACTCGACTAATATGTATGGGACAGCTGAATTTTTTAATTTTTTCTCGATGTTGGCTCCATAGTGAAAGTTGTTCAGTTTGATGGTCTGAACCACCCCCTTAAGTATTACTAGAGTGTATTGTTACACCCTGTATAAAACCGTGTTCCAAGATTAGACATGTTTTCCAGTCCGGATGGTATAAATCACTTTCATTTTGATTTAGATTGTTACTAATATCGTTCTGATTGTGACTATCCACTCTAGCTCGAATAGATTGAAAGAATTGCTCGTTTCACTAGAGTAGAGTTACTTTCGCTGCTCCGAATGTCATTTAACGGATTACGACCTTAGATTTCGACACGATGGCAATGTGCCAATAACGAAATGGATTCAAGCGAATTATTGAATGCTTTCATCCGTAAATGGAAAGACAAAAAACGTAGGTACTATACCTACTATAAAGCCCCACTTGCATCAAAGTGAACATTTTTCTGAGTGAGCAATGAACTCCGGAGTTGTTTCTCTATTTAAATAAAACCGGTCAAGTGCGAGTCGGGCTACTCGCGCACCGAGGGTTCCGTACCACACCACCACAGAACACAACATTATTAACCTAGAAAAAAAAACCTTTTTTTGTCCGGGACCTTTAGCGCAAGACCGACTCACACTTGGCCGGTTTTTAGTATTTGTTGTTATTCTGTAGAGTTTGTTCTATAATCACACTAAGTTTGACGCTTGTATGTATTACCGTTTTTACGATAGAGCGTGAAGAAAATACGTAGATAAAAACTAGTTTCTTGTTGAGAACCCCCCTTAATTTTTAACTTTTTGACATTTTTATTACTTGTTAATAAATTCGCCGAAATAACGCATAATCTGAGAAAATTTCATCTATCTAGCTATTACGGTTCAAAAGTTAGAGCCCTAAATAGGTAGGACAGACAGACGGACGGACAGACGGACAGACGGACAGACGGACAGACGGACAGACGGACAGACGGACAGACGGACAGACGGACAGACGGACAGACGGACAGACGGACAGACGGACAGACGGACAGACGGACAGACGGACAGACGGACAGACGGACGGATGGACGGACGGACGGACGGACGGACGGACGGACGGAAGGACGGACAACGTTGGCTTAGTAATAGGGTCCCGTTTTCACCCTTTGGGTACGGAACCCTAAAAATAGGGTTCCTCAAACAAAACCTGTCTCTAGCGAGATGAGAGGACATTCCCCAGCCCATCTTTCGTATTACTCCCCTGAGGAAAATATCAATTTGGAGGTCTTTAAATAGACTCCGAACTCAATTCCGCCAGAGAAAAGATATACCTAAGCGAATATAAAATTCTTATAATGATGGTCCGGAAGATTTCAAAATGGCATCTCACAAAGTGATGGAGGTCAGATTCTGAGAACACCAGTTACGAACTAGATCAGATTCTGAGGTCATTCACGGTATAGGTTAGCCGAGATATCAGAAGAGTCACTGACATCAGAAGAGTTATACAAGTATAAAACCGGCCAAGAGCGAGTCGGACTCGCCCCTGATAGGGTTCCGTTGTTTATTATTAGAAAATCTATTTATTTTAAAGGTTTTTCCGAAACTAGTTAGGATACCTACATCTTCCGTTATAATTTTTATTGAAAGTACTTACCAGCGCAGCTTATTTTGAGCGCAGAGACAGAAGCATTATAGCTGTGGTTATAGCGATTTAGTTTCTATAAGAGTTAGTTTCATCATAACTACTACATTTCTGTTTTTCGGTTACATGTTATCTGTCTTCATGTCTTTGGATTCAATAAGTGCAAGAATGAGCGAGTTATTGAGGCGGGGCATACAGACAGACATACAGAATGGACGAAAGGACGGGTTCCTTGTTTGTCTACGGAACTCTAAAAAGAAATGTTGATAAAAAAATTAATAATAATAAAGCAATTGTAAATGTAACAAACAACATTACAACATAGAAATCATCAAAAGAAAAAAAGTGGTAATGATCAGTTAACACTTACAAGTTTAACAGAAGTCGATTGATGTCTGATATCAGTAGATACATTTGTTTATTTTCTATTTTCCGTACAGGTATTTGTTTAGTTGTTTTAAGATCTACCTTTATCGGATTGCTCACAAACGATTATACGGACAGAGTGTAAACTTAAGAGCCTATGTCGAAAAATAATTTAAGCGAAACGGGCGTGTGATAGCTTATATTACTGCCAGATGCGAGAGAAAGAGATGGGGCGGCGCGCGCGCATGGAACGAATAAAGCGAAAAAACAAACTTTATTTAATTGTGATTGTACTATTTATGTAAGTTCAATTCTGCTCTAATCAAAACTTAGATAATAGCAATCTCTTTTTTTAAAATCAAGTCTCATGTTTCTATTATTCACCGTTTAGCAGTTACAAGCGTTTATAGACAAAAACGGAGGCAACTTTGGCTTGTTTTTCTATCGAGAAAATTTGTCTTAATCGTGTTTTGGCTCTAATCAAAACTTCAATTATATGTTCAATTTACACATATCCGCAAATCATACTCCTACTGTTAGTACTTCTTGATATATGGAGCTTTGAAGAATCCTATTTTTTTTACATAGCCCCTTAAATGAGTTACATACTTAAAGGGGTGCTTCAGTTCATTTTACTTTGATCTAAGCTTCAGACCATCAAACTGAACAATTTTTAATAACCAACCACCATTGAAATCGAGAAGAAAAATATGTTGTTCCATAGCTATTTAATTTTTACCAGTTCGTAGTTGGAAAATCTTCCGGAAGATTCTGGGGCGGACTAAGAACGAAGATGGGAGTTGGCGCATAAGGAAAAATAGGGAAATAGAAGACCTAGTTTCCACTCCCAACATACTAGGAGAGACAAAATCTGATCGACTGCGCTGGCTCGGGCACATAGAACGGATGGGGGAAGATAGTGCGGTGAAGAGAGCGTATCTGGGGGCCGCCCGGTGGGCAGGCCCAGATATCGCTGGACAGACCAGATTACCAAGAATCTCGAGGAGCTGGAGGTGCCCAACTGGACTGAGATGGCACAGAAAAGAGATGAATGGCGTGCTTTGCTGTCGGAGGCCAAGACCCACTTCGGGTCCCTGAGCCAGCATAGTAAGTAAGTAAGTAAGTTCGTAGTTGGGCCGCTTGGGCCACGTAGTGAATATTATTCATTTTGATTGTTTTCAACACCACATTTAGTATGTCACGCTTTTAAGTTTACACCCTGTATACAGTTGATTATTGATTTGCTGTCAGAATATTATAAAGTTGCCCCGAATTTCCATTCCAATGATTCGTTTAATAACCAAAAAATAATCATTCTGAGTCGTATTAAAACATCAAATAACTAAACTTCAATGTGATTTTCGCTAAGAATTTTCCGGGGCAATGAATATAGAATGATTTAACCGGTAACACAAGTACCTAGCTTTGAAAATATTTAGCTTTGGCTCTTAAGTTCGTCATACCCTTTTGACCGATACAGTCGGCAAAATTTTATTGCGCGTGGTCTGGACTCTGGATGTCATAAGTAGTGATAATTAGACTAGTAAAAAGTTAGTAAACATAATGCAGGGTGTAAGTGACAGCCTAGCAAATACTGAAACGGTGAACTCAGACCATCAAACTGAACAACTTTCACTATGGAGCCTGCCTCAGGAAACGCGACAGCTTTCTACGCTCTTCGCAGTCTACGAGAAGAGACAACCACAGACCAACTGAGAATGGTTTATCATGCCTTGGTAGAGTCGAGACTGAGATACAGTATTAAGTTCTGGGGGCAAAGCTATGCATATAACACCAAAAAAGCGTTTGTTGTCCAAAAACGAGCAATTCGTACCATAGCTCGCATTCCTCCTTGGGAATCTTGTGAGGAATATTTTAAAAAACTGAAAATTTTAACTGTTCCAAGTCTTTACATACTCGTTCTTCTGACGAACTTAGTCAAAAATCGTCACATTTTTGAAACCGAAGAGGAGATGGAACAGCGAGTGAGTACGAGGAGAATGGACATGCGAAAGATAATCACACCAACGTTAAGGGTGGTAGAGCATTGTCCACGTAATCAGGCAGTCAAACTGTTTAATAAGATGCCTAAAGAATTGAAAGCACTGAGATCAATTAGTTTATTTAAAACAAAACTGAAGGCACTACTTTTAGAAAAGTGTTGCTACACAATTGACGACTTTTAGGGAAATAACTTGTTTATTGTTGCATATAATTATGTGTTTGACATTAATGTTTGTTGTTATTGTTATTAATATAGGTATTATTGTGGGTTAATTTATAAAGTTGATTAAAATTAATAATAGGTTTTATTTTAGGTTAATTTATAAAATTATTGTAGTGTGTGTGTGTTAAAATTTTACAATGTTTATATGTTCATTTTACAATGTTTATGTGTTCTGAGTGTTTTAAATGTAGATAATACTTAATTACTATAGAATTAGAATCAATGTACATATATATAATTATTTAAATTTAAATTCGAATACAATGTAAATTGTTAATGAATAAATGAAATTGAAAAAAATTGAATTGAAATTGACAAAAAATCTGCTGTCCATACAAAACTGCTATACGTACCCGACTAAGGGCTCTTACAGACGAGCGACACTTTGCTGTCGCGGTGGGTCGCAGAGCGTCGCGCTCATACATTTTACGGTCGCGCGACTCTCCGTGACACCCGGCGACCACCGCAAAGTGTCGCTCGTCTGTGAGAGCGCTAAAATGTATGAGACAGCAGTTTTTTTTTTGCGTGTCCTGAGGTAGGCTCCATAGTGAAAGTTGTTCAGTTTGATGGTCTGAGTTCACCGTTGACGCAAATTGTCGCCGTTGTTCAAATGCTGAAGCATTTGCTAGGCTGTCAATTACACCCTGTATAAGAAGAGCGATGATAATAATATGGAAGAGAGCTAGCGACTCAATCATGAGGCGGCCGGCAGTTCAATTTCTTAACTGTACCACTAAGTTCTGTGGAATTTATGTACGGTTGTCCGATACATTTGGGTGGTGTAGGATTGCGGTTTTGTATGGAACAGCTGATTTTTTTTTTGCGATTTTGATGTTGGTCTTGTACAGGGTGTCAGGGTAAACAGTTGCACTACTTTAAGGGGTTATTGTACTGATGATACTGAACAACTTTTCCTAAGAAACCTATAGGAAAATGGAAAAAAAAATGGATTTCCATACTAATAGACAATCTACTGATAGAATGACGAAGAAAAATTTTAGAATTTCCATGTTGTTGTTGTTCTGTATTGGCCATCCAGCGCGGGAACGCAGCTGGTGTGACGGGATCCTTTGTGCCGGGTACGTTTAATAAATAAATAAATAAATATCTTTGACAATGTCACACAAATTATCTAGCCACGTTTAAAGTACCAGAATCTAGCCTGGACTTGTATTACGATGACTAGACAACGATATAGAATACATATATAGATACAAACATCCATGACTCGGGTACAAATATTCATATTCATCATACAAATATTTGTCCCTTACGGGATTCGAACCCGCGACCCTCGGCACAGCAGGCAGGTTCACTACCGACTGTGCTACCGGGCTGTCAAATGCCGAGTTTAATGCCGAGAGCATTTAGAGCGTGTATTTCTGTTCAGTATAAACGGTACTACCACCTTAAAACTTTAACTGCTGACGACCTACGTGGTAGGTCAGCGACAAATGAGCCGCAATGCGCACGACTCAACCGTTGAGTCCGAATTGTATAGCATTCCACAGTGTTAGCATTGCGCGAATATCATTGTTTTGAGCTTAGCAGCGAAAGTGTTAAAGTAATGCAACTGTTCACCCTAACATCCTGTATAGAAAGTTGTTCAGTTTGATGCTCTGATCCTCCTCTTAAAAACCGTCCGCATATCAGTGGCGTAGCGTGGGTTTCGGCCGCCCGGGGCAAAAACTGATTTTACCGCCCCCTTATCTTTTTGCGAAGACTTACACAAAAAATAAAGGAGGGAGCTCAACATTTTTTTTGCACATTTATCCGGGTTGTGATCAGACATCTTTTGGTTTACCCACGCAAAAATAGAAAATTAGAGCAAGCGAAGCGAGCTCGACTTTTTCTCCTCAATACGAATCGGTTGGAGACAGAGCTTTTTACGTATTTATAAAACTTGTGCAAAGTAACCTAAGTAAAAGCTATGGATTGAGCGAAGCGAGCTCGAAATTGTTAGCACCAATTCTTAGATGTGGTCAGAACTCTTTAGGATTATGGTAATAAAATTGCAAAGTAATTAAATTAGAAACTTAGAGCGAGCAAAGCGAGCTCGTCTTTTCTCTGCTCTGAGAATTGGTTATAGACAGAGCTCAATCAATCGAAATTTTTCCCGAATTTTCCGCCCCTGTTAAAGTGCCGCCCGGGGCATTTGCCCCCCTGCCCCCCCCCCCCTCGCTACGCTACTGGCATATTTGCTTAGTCCTTGTATCTTCTTATCGTGTGGGCAGAGCCCTGGTGCCAGTCCGCCAGCCAGTCCTTGTATGATACCCTATATTATAATATAACTATAACATTATACCTATGATTATACTTAAATAGTAGGTAGCTGTTGGATAGCTCCACATCTGCAGTCTTTTATTTTTAAACACTGAAGGCCTGTAGCACCACTTCTGAGTAAGTTCTTGTTAGCTTATCCGACAGATATTTTGACATATCTTTCATACAAAATATGTCAAACTATCTGTCGGATAAGCTAGCAAGAAGTTACTCAGAAGTGGTGAAACAGGCCCTTAAAATTTTAAACTGAAACTGTTGCTATACCTAGCAAGAAAGTTTTTCCTTTTGGTTTTAGTTCCTTTGTGTCTCGTTAATTAATACCTAGAAGAGCTGCTTGTCATAGTCAAAGTAGGATATACCTTTTATCTTTATTCTTTTCCTAAAACTTTAATTGTTTCCATCCAAAACTTGGTTTCGCAAATTCGACTCAGTGAGTTTAATGAATACCTAGCAAAATTTACAAGAAAATTCCCATCATAAAACCGGAAAGTTTATCAACTATTGGGGCGTTATATCTCCTCCTAAGCAGAAAAGGCACCACCCAAATCAAGAATGCCGGAGTTATATCGTAACAAAAATGCCACAGAACATTATAAGAGGGGTTAGAAATGCAAAGTAGCGAATTTGCTTCGGAGATGGCTGTCGCCCACTGTACTCATGCCCATGTGTTATGCAAATCATTGCATAACCTGTGGTGACACGTTCCACGCCAACTGTGCACTTCTAACCCCTCTTATAATGTTCTGTGAACAATACAGACTATAATCATAAACTTAATTGGAAATACAAAGAAATACGAGCCAGTAGACTACTCGGTAATCGGTATGCTTTTTCTTTTTTCGGTGGATGAAAATACGGCATTTTTCAGGAAGGAAAGCTACTGCTTAAGAGCCTATGTCGAAAAATAATTTTAGCGAAACGGGCGTGTGATAGCTTATATTACTGCCAGATGCGAGAGAAAGAGATGGGGCGGCGCGCGCGCCTGGATCGAATCAAGCGAAAAAACAAACTTCATTTAATTGTGATTTTACTATTTATGTAAGTTCAATTCTGCTCTAATCAAAACTTAGATAATAGCAATCTCTTTTTTTAAATCAAGTCTCATGTTTCTATTATTCACCGTTTAGCAGTTACAAGCGTTTATAGACAAAAACGGAGGCTACTTTGGCTTGTTTTTCTATCGAGAAAATTTGTCTTAATCGTGTTTTGGCTCTAATCAAAACTTCAAATATATGTTCAATTTCCACATATCCGCAAATCATACTCCTACTGTTAGTACTTCATGATATATGGAGCTTTGAAGAATCCTTTTTTTTTAACATAGCCCCTTAAGGCGAGTTTTTGCATTGATATAGTAGTCGCCGGCCGTGTATCTCCATCCCCTACGCAGTCACGATTCTGTATCGCTACGATCGCGTTTGAACAATGCAGGGCTGCGTTCAGGGCATCTACCCGGACATTCGAACTTCACAATTGCGTGAACGTTTTCGTTTCAATGTCAATTCTATTACAATGAAGTGCGTACCGAAACAGGGGCCAGAACCTACACACTAGGTGCACCCAGAGTGCACCCCGAGCGCAACTTTTTGCACTAAACGCCATTTAGAGCCTCGGTGAAAAACGTTCTACCATAGAGCGAGTTGAAAAAACAACCGCACCCAAGAACGCAGCTCTGTAGCATCTGAATAATTAATGCATAACCCGTGCTATCGCTATGAAAAGCATCTAGATAGTTAAGCACATCTCCACTTCGTCATGGGTTGGTTGGTTTAAACGGAACTAAATTAAACACAAATAGTTTAAACGTTTATTTCGTTCGCTTCAGTCTTACTTACATTGTTTGCATGACAAGTGCCTACGTTAAGGCAGCGATGAACAACTGTCAAAACGGCTAAAGTTCTTGAATCTTGAGAGATTCATGCTTTGTTTTCTTCACACATTTAAAGGAAAAATCATTATGTTTTTTTTGCAAAATATGAGGTTAAACTATATTAATTATAGCTAATCACCAATTATTGTTTGATTAATTAAAAAAAAATGCAGGCTTACTTTACAGTATGTACCTATTTCACCTATTGTCACGTTTAGGTTGTGAAATGATAGATGATATTAATTAAAGTAGGTACAATAGATTTATTACATAAAAACAAAAGTAGTAAGATTAGGTAGTATTCTAGAATTTTGTGGGTCCGACGAAAGTCACAATGTATTACTTAAACGTTTTCACTGAGTCTATGCTACCGCACTTAACTTGCGCAACGGTGTATGGGAAAACCCGTAGGCAGCAATAGGCAGGATACTCGAGCGTCACTTCGTAGCTTCATTGGATGTAAATGTAGCCGTAGAAACGTAGTCGTAGAAATGTAGCCGTTGAAATCTAGCCGTAGAACCCCATTTATGGGGTTTAAACACTTTGAATACTAAATAGGTATTATTAGTTCGAAGTCAAAGCGCGACTAAGAATAAAGGAAACACCTTTATTATAATTTACATACATTAGTAGCACTAGCAATCACCACATTATTTAGTTTTGTGGTAAGTAGCAAATATAAGTTGCTCCCCGCAATATTTAAAAGACAGGAGGTGTCGACTCTAATGCAGAACGAGAAATGAATTCTCGAATCGTCCATGGAAGCCAAGTCGCTGCGTTCGCAGAAACCGGTTATATTTTTTACCCCCGCCGATGCTCATGCGTTTGAAATTATCTATATTAAATTAAGATCTGTTTGTCCGCACAACAGACAAATTTATATTATTGTTTCCTAGTTTATTTAATTAGGTAGTGTAGCTTTTATTGTAGCTTTATTTAGGTTTAGAATAACTTATACGTTTCTTTCCGTAATTATTTATGTTGCGAATAAGTGCAACGTTACACTATTTGTCCAAAAATTAAAAGAATTGGTTTTGTGCTCTTTCTTATCGTGTGGGCAGAGCCCTGGTGTCAGAGTTTTTTCAGACCGCCTTACGGCCTCTGACGTGGTTTTTATGTAACGACTACTACCACCAGAGATAGTAGCCGGGACCAACGACTTAACGTGCCATCCGAAGCACGGAACCATTTTTCTTTTCAGACAATCAGGTGATTCAGGCTGCAATATCCTAACCAACTGGGGAAAAACGCACAAAGTGACATATCACTAGGTGTCCCACGTGGGAATCGAACCCACGACCTCCGTGTCGAGAGCCAAAGCTCTTAACCATTAGACCACGGAGGCAGTTGTTTTGTGCTATAAAATATAAAACATCAAGAATAACCCAATTAGTTTCTGAGGTCATTAATTCATTATCATTCTTCGCAGCCTTAAATACCATTCATATTTTCCGTCGTTTATTCTATTCATTAATCTTAACACCTTAATCTTAACCTGCATCAGTCAATCAATCAAATCAGCCCACATCAATTCATTGGCCTCCTTTTTATTGCACCAGTCTTATGCAGGTAGCATTATATTCAATAACGTAAACCGAGGCAGGCCTGCGGGTGGTAGTTCAGACAAAGTTGGAACTTTTAAATGCCTTGCCTTTTTCATGCCTTTGTCTAACAGATGGTGGTTGGTCTAACACCATGGGAAAGACGAGAAAAAAAAAATTAATTTCCTAAATAAAATGTTTTTCAATATTTTATTTTATCCCTTGGTTGGCGTGATGAATGTACAGGGTCCTTCTTAATATGCTGATACTTTTTTAAGGGGATGTTCAGACCATCAAACTGAACAACCTTCTGCATGGGACCAACATCGAAATCGCTAAAAAAAAACAGCGATCCCATACACTTGGCTTGAGTAGGTTTGCAGTTTTGTATGGAAGAGCTGTTTTTTTTTCGTGATTTCGATGTTGTTGCCATATAAGAAGTTGTTCGGTTTGACGGTCTGATCATGCCCTTAAAAAAGTGTCAGCATATTAATAAGGACCCTATACAACGTGTTAATGAATTAGCGCAAAACCTCATACACCCCAACTGATTTATAACAAAATAATTAGATTGAAACATTAGTTTCATTATTTGATAGTTAATATTTAAAGTTATTCGCATTTTAAGTTTTGAGACAAAAATGATTTGTTATCATTTCAGCACTGAAAGAAAGCGCTATCGTACCTAATGGATATATTTTTGTAATCCAGTGTTGGTAGTAAGTAGGGTAAGTGTGCCCGTCCGGTGGTGGGTTGACATCGGGTTCAGAAAATTTAAAGTTTTAGAAACAAATTATTAAATATTAAAAAAAAAAATTACTTAAGTTGAAATCATGATAATTGGATTCTGCTCTCGATTCTAAACAAACTACTTTCTAGTTTTGCGTTAATTCATTAACACGTTGTATATACTCACTCTGCCAAATTACAGCTTTCTAGTACTAAGCGTCTCTGAGCTAAGCCGCGGACAGACAGACGGACGGACATGGCGAATCTTTGTGGGTTCATTGTTGACTTTGGATTCGGAACCCTAAAAATTACAAAAAGAAACAATTTTTATAAACGTCGG
This sequence comes from Agonopterix subpropinquella, assembly GCA_922987775.1. Taxonomy (NCBI): domain Eukaryota; kingdom Metazoa; phylum Arthropoda; class Insecta; order Lepidoptera; family Depressariidae; genus Agonopterix; species Agonopterix subpropinquella. The sequence goes on along the minus strand of OV277701.1, from coordinate 15,296,096 downwards.
ATTTAGAATCCTGGTAAAATTCACAAAGACATTTTCTAACTTTTTTAAATAGCGACTTAACAATTTCTTGAGAATATAAAAAAGTTGCACGTTTTCTTATTTCTACCTTGTCTTGGATTAACTAAGGACTAAGGGCAAAGGCAAGCATTCTAAAATATAAATGGTACGGAATAACGGAACCCCATAAACTGAGCTAAGTTATGTAATGGAGCGAGTATAACTTTCCACACGTGTGCGTGCCAGCTTTTAAAGGGTGTTTCAATAGGTAACTCGAATTTTGAAAAGATCTCAGAATGTAAAGATTTTGTTACGGGCAACATCAGCATAATTATAGGTTAGGTACGTACTGCTGAACAATTAACATTGAAAATTTGTTGTGAATTATACAGCATTATAATATATGACCATATATGACAAATAAAATCAACATGGTAAGTTATAGCGTTAAACAACGCAACAACTTAAAAATTTTCGATTTCTGTCTTTTTAATAAATAATTATGTAGGTATAGACTTTGCTCGCGTGGAGTTTGGAAAACCCCTTTAGTGGTCAGTTTTCGAAAAATACTTTTTTAGTGCACCCGACTATAGATCCTGTAAAGGATATCTAATACCCTCAGCGGTTTAGGCTGTGCGTTTTCTGTCAGTCAGTCAGTCAGTCACGGAACTGTTTTATAAGTAAAGATTAAAATAAAGATTCAGTCGTACCTTTTTCCTCGAACATCCATATCACGCAGCGTCTATTTCCCTGAACGTCCATTACTTAGAGCTTAAATTTGTATAGAAGTAGGTATAGTGAAGACTGCATGAAGGTGGTTCTTGTGCCTCCGGTTATCAGCTTTTCTTTCTAAAATGGTATAAAAGTAAAATATTTCTAAGTGTTCGAGCTTTTCGGTGAAAAGTGTAATTTATGAAAAACAGCAAAACTCAATTTTACCCCTAGATGAGCAGCTTGCTTTAGTGAATTAAAATCCATTTAACTTTATTCCCTTCTATCAAATAAGTATAACAAAGTTTAATATTACTTACATAAAGACCTAAAACATGACTCCTAAACTCTTAATTTAAAGTGCAAAATTTATTCAAATTTCACTTTAGCCTATCACAAAGAAGTGAAAGTTTAAATAATTGGATTAAATTTAATTAATACGATTTTCTGTTATTAGATTAGAGAAACTATAGTAATGTCAGCCGATTGAAATTAAATAAACTAACTAAAAGATTTACTGAACTTAGATTTTTGAAGTTATATTTTAATGCATTTTAATTAAAATACTTTAAAATATTATAATGTTCTTTAATAACCAAATATGAATCCTAGAGTTGTCTGACTGATTTTAAATTAATGTTTTTGGTACCTATGTAAATACGTAACATAATTATTATTATGTGTATTGAATGTTCAATCATTTAACAAGAAAGATTGATTGCTTTTAATTTTAACTAATCTGAAAAAAAAATTGTTTACTTCGACCAACATCATGACTCCATATGAGCCTGTCAACATCATGACTTCTCCGACTAAGAGAACTTTGGTAAACGAATTCGGCTTGTTGTTACAACTAACCATCTTTTGTTTTTAGTAAACAATCATAACGTCATTTCAATTATTTTGGTGCTAATTACGAGTCTTAGTAGGCTCGCATTTTTTTCATTGCGGTTTTATTATATTTCGTTACCTACCTTTCGCATACGAATTCTTTCGCAAGAAAAATTATTGTACTTTGTGGCAATACCATGCAGATTCTGCTACCTACTTGCCCAAATATTGACATCATAGGTACTTGATAGGTACTGACTACATGACAATAAAATATAATTCCCGAACTTATCAGACAAAGGACATTTCGGCATAAATTTCAGAGCCAACATAGGTCAAATATTACAATGTAACTTTATGATTATATCCAAGGGATGATTTGTATTCCTCAGGGTATAGCAACAAAGCTTGTTGTATGACGAACGGTGCGAAATAGACCTTCTCTCGCATTATTATAATTACGAAAAGGGAGTGACCCTTTTGACATAAACCAGACCGTATTAGTACTAAAAACTAAGTTACTGCGATCCTTGTTTGTAATTGTAATCCCAGCATCAGTGTTTCGTTTTTAGGGTTCCGAAGTCAAAAAGGAACCCTTATAGTTTCGCCATGTCCGTCCGTCTGTCCGTCCGTCTGTCTGTCCGTCTGTCCGCGGCTTAACTCAGAGACGCTTAATACTAGAAAGCTGTAATTTTTAATGCCGACAAAGTGGTAAAATAAAATCTTAAAAAATATTTTTTTTAGCGTAGGTACCTCCCTACACGTGAAGTGGGATGCATTTTTTTTTCTTCTTTATCCCATGTTGTGGGGTATCGTTGTCTTAAATTTTTTGATTTAGGGATCCTTTAGCGAAATATTAAGCTTTAAAGCGAAAATTTTGGTTAGAGTCAAGTGTGTCCCCCCTCTCCCAGCTAAACGGATGCGGTTGGAGATGTGAAAAAATTTAATGTTTTAACATCTACACTATTATAAAACTGTAAATTTAAAAAAAGTTTTTTTTTGCTTTGTGTGTTTGTTCGAGCATCACGCAAAAACTACAGAACCGATTGTGATGAAACCTTTTTTGCTTTTGTCGTTTGGTGGATTTTTATTTGTATTCTGTATATTAAAATCTGGTATATAATTTGTGCGGACAAAGTCGCGGGTTAACGCTAGTTATTATATAAGTTTGCCGCCTTCTTATACCCCCACTGACTGCCCCCCCCCCCCCCCCCCCTCCCGTCACTTAGAATGTAGTATTTAATTGTGAGCTTTGTATACAGGGTCTTTCTTCATCTTATGCTGACGGCTATTTAACGGGATGATCAGACTATTAAATAGAACAACTTTTTCTGTGGGACTAAAATCGAAATCGGGTCGACAATGTTTGCAGTTTTGTGGCACAGCAGATTTATTTGATTATGTCCGAAGCATCATGGTCTGATCCTTTTATGTTAAAGTGAAATAGAAACGAAAGGAGCGTCTGTCAACGCCTCTCTCCAAAACGCTGACCCGAGATGTGTTGCTTCAGTAAATTTTAATCAGTAGCGCCCCTGGGGGATCGCGAATTCGCGACCCACATTCAAAATATGAAGAATCTGATAGGAAGTTATTTCTATCGTAGAAATAATTTCCGGAATGGAATACGGTAGGTACTCCATCTCCGTTTCCGCGCCACAGGCTACAAACATCTGCGTGCCAATTGTATGGCGAATTGTTTGATGGTTGAAACATGAATTTAATAGTACATTACTGCAGCGGCCAGCAACAGAGGCATTGATGGACGAACGTGTAAATGTGGGCCGAGGCGAAGCCGAGGCACACATACGTAAGTCCATCAATGCCTAGTTGTGGCCAAGGCTTGTATAGTACTTTTCTCAAATAATGCGCGGAAATTAAAACAGTTAATTTTCTCAAATAATTCGCGGAAATTAAAACTCTTTTCAAAACATTTTTTTTTTTCAATAAACAGCTTTCTATTTGCAAGCCAGTTCGAAATTTAAATAAAACCTTTGATGAGTTACCTCCTTGGTCGCCATGTTTCGCAGAAAAAGATCGTTCCATTTTTAAATTACACGACAGATATGAGTTTAGTATGTAATTTATTTGGCCGCTAAACACGACAGATATGAATTTTCATACAAACATTGCCGGCCGCTGCGCGCATGTATTTGGCCAGTACAGCAATTTCAATTTATCTCGAAGAAGGTTGTCAAAATAATGCTCACATTTCCAAGCATGTTTGAGAAAAATATATTATTACCTAGAATTGGGAAAATAAGCAAAATATCTTACATAAAACTTTTATAATTTATAAACTGTTTGGAAAATTATTCTCGTTACCTCATCAAGTCATCAACTTTATTGCTTTTTCATTCAAAAGAAAAATATTATTCTAATCCTAGCCAGGCGATCACTCTAGTTCTATAGTAGTTTTTTCCGATAATAGCCCATTAATTACTATACTGTTGCTCTGCTCGTATAACTCGACCCCGATCTTTGATTGATGCAGAACGAAATTTATTGCCGTATTTCAAATCAAATTATAGCAATTTATTATATGCTTTGTTCAAATAGTCGATGTTGGTGAGAGAGCCGCCAAGTTAAATGGGATTGGGCCAGCAGCCATGTCTGTCGATTACACCCGGAAAGATGGGCCAAAGTTCTAAAACCTTGGATCCCGGAGAATGGACGTCGCCGTCAGGATCGACCCCGGAAGAGATAGAGGACGACTTAGATACCTTTGACGGAGTGTGGATGGTGCTGGCTGAATACAGGGATGCATGGATGTCTTTCCCCAGCAGTGAGATGACATAGGCTAAGGAAAGAAAAGTTAATGGCGTGCCTTCGAAGTACAACCTCGACTTTACAAAATCGCGCTATAACTACTTACGCAGTCCGTGATGACTGAAGCTGGTGATGACCTTAGCAGGCCCAGTCATTATTATAAGCTTATTATAAGAACCATCTTAGGGTTGCATCAAAAAGAGTTTAGGCAAGGTATTTAGGGATCACTTTCTCTCTCACACTGCTCATACTAATGACAGCGCCATTATAAGTGATCAAACGAACTTACCTTAGTGATGTTCGATCATTATTATACGAAGTGCTTCGTTCGAAGATATATAATTTACCACGTAGTTTCTTCAAGTAACTCGGCAACCAAACGCATTTCAGAGCTAGATTTTCTAGCAAAAACTAAACGCCTCTATTGTCTATTCTCACTTCTTTGTCATGAAGCGTCATTCTTTTTAGAGTCTGAAGGTACTAGAGCACAACTCCTCGGGTAAGTAATGCAAGTATAGATCAGACAGTATAGTTCAGATCCCTCTTGCAGGGGTGGGAGGGTATATATCTTCGAACGAAGCACTTCGTATAATAATGATCGAACATCACTAAGGTAAGTTCGTTTGATCACTTATTATACTTCAGTGTTTACCACGTAGAGGTTTAGAGCTAGTGGAGTTGTGTCTTATTTAAGGTAGGTATAATATATCTCTGAATTTATGATATCTTATATTTATAAACTTTTAATGAATAAAATTTTTAATTTTAATCAGTCTTTTATTTTATACTTATTAAGTAGTAACAATATTTATTACAGTAAGAACCAGTTGTGTAAAGATTACATCATAGTTGACAATATGGCACTCGCAAAAGTAGGATCATTAATGATGGGCCTATTATAGAAATTCGCAAAAGTTTGTGATGTTCCTGTCCAGCCCGCCGTTTGCCTAATAATATCCAACGAAATGCCTCTACTTTTAGCTGTGGACGTGGAGGCATGTCGTGTGGAATGACTACTGAAAATAGTGGTATTTATACCACTTTCAGTTAAGGTGTTTTTAATCCAACGACTTATGGTGGACGGAGATGCTGCCTTATAAGGCTTTTTTGAGGTGAGTAATAGTTTTTCTATTGATTCTCTGATACTATTAGTTTGACTTATATAACATTGTAGGGCTTTAGCTGGGCAAATTTCAGATTTTTCATAGAAGGGTATAAACAAAATCGGTTGGGAACGGCCTGGTCCAGATGTTTTTATGATATCCGTGATGTTAATATAAATGCCAGATTCTGTACTAGAAATGTTATTTATATTAATTAGGGAGAGGGTTTGGGCTCTTTGAGCTGTACATAGTGCTAGTAGGGTAACTAATTTTTTGGTTAGCTTGTCTAAGCTCAGGGAATGGTTGGGCTGCCATTTAGATAAAGTATCTAGTACTAGTGAAGGATTCCAGGTGACAGAATATTTGGACAGAGGGGGTTTTGACCTATAAAACCCTTTAAAGAGTCTCTTTAGTCGATCATCGTTACCTATTCTGGATCCAATTAGTAAGGATAGCGCAGATCTGTGGGAATTTAGTGTTCCATATGAGGCTCCAGAGTTAAAAAGTTCAGAAAGAAATTGCATTACCATGGGTACGGAGGCGCAGAATAGATCTGTTTTGTTAATTATACAAAAATTCCACCAAGCTTTGTATGTGCATTCATACTGTTTCAGTGTGTTTTCAGATAAGGAGGCCAGCATTGTCTCTAATGAGATGTTGGGTACTGCTCTTCTCATCAGCGATCGCCGGATAAGACTCCGGCCACCAGGGTAAGCTGTCGGTACAGTGGGTGATTGCTCCTGAAAGGAGAGTGTAATAGGTCTTTTTTAGGTCCAAAAAACATTAGTTGTGATATTAACATTTCCTTCATCATTGGAAACCAAGGTTGGGAAGGCCAGAATGGCATAACCATTATTCCTGTTGCTCTTTCATGTTTGATCTTTTGTAAGCATTTTAGAATCAAACTGAAGGGAGGAAAGGCATAGAAAAATTGGTTATTCCAATTTACAGTGAAGGCATCAATATTCACAGCATCTGGGTCTGGCTTCCAAGATAAATATCTGCTGCACTTAGCATTGACTCTGGAGGCAAAGAGGTCTATGAGTGGAGTTCCTAACCTATCACTTATTTGTTGAAAGTATCTTTCATTGAGTTCCCATTCTGTGTCAGGATTAATCTTACGAGATTCTTCATCAGCTTCTTTATTTTCAGATGATTTTATATAAGACGCAAATAGCCATATGTCCCTTTCTTCACACCATTGCCAGATGGTCCTCGCAAGATTATTTAGGTGTGGATATTGGATGCCCCCCATTCGATTAATGTAGGAGATGGCAGTTTTGTTATCTACTCGTAACAAAATATGAATTTGTTTCTTATCTCTGACAAATGACTTTAAGGCCAGGAAAATTGCCAATAACTCTAAATAGTTAATATGAAACATTAGCTCATCTTGTTTCCATGCTCCATTAACTTTGTTTTCATTACAAACAGCCCCCCATCCCGTGCGAGATGCGTCGGTGTAAATTTCTAAATCGAAATTACGACATTGAAAATGTTTTGAGACCAGAAATATATTTTTGGACCACCAATCCAAGTCAGCTTTTATGTCTGAATTTAAAGCCATAACACTGTCGAAATTATTGTCATTTTTGGATAACATAAGATATTTGTGACGCTCCAAATATTTTGTATACACCCAACCATATTGTACAGCTGGACAAGCTGATATTAATAAACCTATTAACTGAGCAAGTTCACGTATAGCACATTTATCTAGACCTTGAAATTTGTTAACTAGTTGAAATATGTGTTTCCTTTTTTCCAATGGGAGCTCTAGTGTCATATTTGTTGTATTGAAAACAAAACCTAAAAAATTGCATGACTGTGATGGTTCTAAACAACATTTCTCAAAATTTATAATAAAGCCAAGGCACTCCAAAAGATGTATTGACTCGTGAACATTTTTCTGGCAAGTCTCATAATCAGAACCTACACATAATAAGTCATCTAAATAAATCACAGATTTATGGCCTTTTTCTCTTAGATGTGCGACTACTACTCTCATTATCTTTGTGAATATATAAGGTGCTGAGCTGAGTCCGTATGGCAATGCATTAAACTCATACAAATTATTATTATACTGAAAGCGAAGGTATTTTCTATGATTAGAGTGAATGGGAACCAGAAGGTATGCCTCTTTGAGATCAATTTTTGCTAAAAACTCATTGTTATTTATCATTGTCATTGCCGTACGGTGATCTTCCATTTTAAAGTGTTCGCTTAAAACAAATTTGTTCAATAGCTTTAAGTTTAAGATAAATCTTTTGCCCCCGGTAGATTTTGGTATTAGGAATATTGAAGAGATAAACTGTTCAGAGGATGGTTTACATATAGATACAGCCCCCATTGTTTGGAGCTTTTTAATGGCATTCTCCATTTCCTGTACCTCATGCTCAGAATTAGGTTGAAAGGATCTTGGTAAACAACTTTGGTATGGTAAAGAAGTAAAAGGTATTAAATACCCAGTTACATTGTTAATAATTGAGTCATCATCTGTGATTAGTCTCCAACAGTCCACAAAATAAGCAAGTCTACCGGCGTGAGCATGACTTACCGCTATTTCCGAGCAGGAGGCTTCGGATCTGGTTTTTTCTTCATTGTCTGGGGTGGAGCCTTGTATGAGCGGTTGTTGTGCTCCATCAAAGATCGTCTGGGCCCGCCCCTGAAGTAAGGTTTTGCTGTTTGGGACCGAGGCGGGCCGCTGTAGTTTCCCGGCTTACGGAAACTGGGTCCACCAACTGGTCTGCTGTCTTTTTTAATAGACTGTCCACTTCGTTGGATGTTCTTCATGCTTTTAATTTTCTCCGAGAGATCCTTTCCGTACAGGAAATCATCTCTTTCGATGTCTTTGGAAACTTCTATGAACTTTTTATCCAAAAGAGGAGTAATGAGTTTCTTTCTGCCCACCGTCTGGCATTGGTGAAGATCCGCTAGAATCTTTGATGTATGGAGGTGCTACTGGGAATGTTCCTCCATTGAAAAGGGAAGTACTTCCGCCAGGCTAGGTGTGATGCCTGGGGACCGGCCGTGGTCCAACAGTTCTTAGTTGGACCTTGTATATATATCGAATCTCTGTGATTATTTCTCTTGCGCGATTTATGTCTCGCATTCGATTGTGAACCTTATGTGTAGTAGGTTACGAGTTACGTATTCACGATGAACGTTGTCTTTGTATGGAGCATATTTCCGTGAGCGACGGTATCGCCATCTGTTGGCATCTTTGCTATAACTTGTGGGTGCTGGAGATCTGTAGTAGTTCACTAGTTCCCCACAGATGCATCGCTAAGCAATTTTATAATTGATAATTTATCATTAGGGTCTTTTATTAGCAAAGACAGGCCTCTACTGAGGGCTGTTAAACCATGTCCTAATTGTTGTTGTTCTTGTTCAATTTTTTTATCTCTGTTTTTTATTGAATCTGAAATTGATGCATTTATTTCTGGGTTTAGCTTCGGTGCTTGGAACAAAGTACAATTTTCCGGAACCAGGTGTTCTTTGAATAGTTTTTCTTTAGCTTCCTTGTCTAATCCTCCTTTTACGATCGCCGTCCACCTTATTGCCAGGTCTCCGTTTATGGCCGAACCATATTTAGGTTTGTCATGTATGGGGTCTCCTAGTGCCCTTAATATCTCTTCATCTAAGGGAGCCTCCCCTGTGTTTAATTCTTGCAAAACTGTATGCGGGGGCTCTGGAACATTTGATTGTGCCTGTGTATTGTCCTTGGACTGAACTTTAAGGGAGGCAGCTTCTTTAGTAAGGTCTTTATTTGGAGATGAAGTCAATTCTTTGTTCTCATTCAGTGGTGGAACTATAACAGACCTCAATGGTTCTTGGCTAAGGTCAATGTCTTCCCCCATCAATGCTGGGGAAGTTTCATGCTCTGAGCTTCTGAGTTCATCCTCAGATTCTATAACCCAACGTTCCGGGCTCGAGTCGCGTTCTGAAAGAAACGATCGACACATAAGAGTCAAGGTTTTTGTCTTGCCATCGCAATGCCTCACGGACATTACCCAGGCTTCCGATCTCGTGTGTACATCTCGTATACACCCCGAAATCTGAACAAATCACGCCAGTGCATCGCGTACACCACTCGTGACGACAAACCATGCGTTTACTAAGAAACACGCAATGTTTGAAGGTTATATTTAGAAAATAACCAGTTTAACTGCAAATTACAAGTTTAACATCTATTTACGAGTTCAAAACCTAGAGAAAATATCGTACTCACCAAAATTATCAGGGTTAGAAACAGAGTCCGATGAGGGTGTTTTATCGCGCCGGCGATTCTGCCGGCGAACTAGACGACGGATCTTGTCTTCGTAATATTTCAACTTTTCTTCGTCACGCCTACGCTTAGGCATGATGAAATATGCGTATTTTCAATCACAAAAACTATATATTCTCTATTTATTTTTATTTTTTGATCGAAGATATTAACAGGTTGCCGCGCAAACGAAAAGAATGACGCTTCATGACAAAGAAGTGAGAATAGACATTAGAGGCGTTTAGTTTTTGCTAGAAAATCTAGCTCTGAAATGCGTTTGGTTGCCGAGTTACTTGAAGAAACTACGTGGTAAATTATATATCGAGAACGAAGCACTGAAGTATAATCATTATTGAAACACTAGTCTACTTTTTGGTGCAAGCCAACCGAGTATTGTATCGTCTAAAAATTCTATCGAAAGGTTTGACCTCGTAAACCACTGTTAGGTAACTGAAGGATTTTCTATTTCTTTTTGACATCTTTCCTCAGGATTATTTTTCATAATATTATCTGCTTATTTAGGTACCTAATGAGAGTGTTAGTCGAAAAGAGTTCTGATCCAGAATAAAATAAACCGTAGAAAGTGGAGTATAATCATATTAATGAGTTCTTGATCTTCAGAAAGCAATCCCATAATCAGATCAACAATCTGAGCAAACTAGACTGCCAAACCTATCATAACAATAGTTCAAATAAAATGGGTCCGTACAGAGAGCGCTCGCACGGGCGGAGCGGTGCCCGTGTAGTATAAGAGATAAGTGTTCTTTTTGCAACCATCAGCAGCAAGGCTGATCTCAGTGTTTATGGGGTGTAGAGCATCTCTGTGATGGGGATGGACCAGGTCTGCCTGCATAACTCCAGTCGGTTTAGGAGTTACTGATGTTTAAAGGTATGTAAAAAAATTACGATCAGCGGCAAGGCTGATCGTATGATATTGGTGTAGTATGCACTGTAGCTATGTGAACAGTGCAAAACTGTCAAGTTCTGTCAGTCGGTTTAGGAGATACAGCCAGTCAAAGTTCCGACCTTTGAACGGTTGTATCTCCTAAACCGACTGATGAACCATGTCAGTTTTTGTACTGTTCACATAGCTACAGTACATACTACAACAATATCATACGATCAGCCGTGCAGCTGATCGTTAATTTTTTACAGACCTTTAAACATCAGTAACTCCTAAACCGATTGGAGTTATGCAGGCAGACCTGGTCCATCCCTATCACAGAGATGCTCTACACCCCATAAACACTGAATCAGCCTTGCTGCTGATGGTTGCAAAAAGTACACTTATCTCTCCGAATAGTACGCAGCACCGTGACGTGCGCGCCCGCGCCGGGGCGCCGACACCACGACGCATCGACGCGCATGTTGGTGCGCGGTGCAGGCGATTCCCGCAGATGTACCAGCGGCTACGGGAGTCACCTGCATTTATGAATTTGCTTGCTGCGCTAAGTGCTCATACAGACAATAACCAGTCAACTATGTCAGCTAGTAGAATGATTATTCAGCCAATCTGTTTTGTTTGAGAAGTGGTGATAGATGGCGTTTTGCCTTAAAAAAAACCAATAAAACTAAGAGTTTCTGATCCAGAATAAAATAACCGTGTTTGGAGTATAATCACATTTTATGAGTCCTTGATTTTTAAGCCGTTCCATAATCAGATTAACAATCTGAGCAGACTGAAGACTAGATACTCTTAGGTTAAACCTATAATAAACATAATAGTTCAATTAAAATGCGTCCGTACGGAGAGCGCTCGCACGGGCGGGGCGGTGGCCGTGCGCAGCACCGTGCCGTGCGCGCCCGCGCCGGCGCCGACACCACGACGTATCGACGCGCAGGACGAGCATGTTGGTGCGCGGTGCAGGCGACTCCCGCAACTACTTGTAGTTCCTCTCCGAGTGATGCCGTTTACGCCCACCATTTCTGCGCAAAGGACATAAGGAATACATTCATTAGCTTTAAAACTGCCTTTAGATGAGGTGATTTTAGCGTGACAACATGGCTGTAAGATTCTTTGCACCAAAAACGTAAAATAAGCTTTTATGCATAATTAAACTTTGGAACGACCTTGGGTGTCTTATATCAACCTAAAATCGCACTTCAGCAGCGCCATGTTGCAGTGGGCAATGGACGACTCTAAGTCTATAATTATAGTTAGAATATTAATTAGAAGGTTGGTATGAACGCAGTCAAGGAGGCGCTGCCGGCCTAAGCCGGGTGGCTAATGCCCTAAGCGGTGAAACTGAAGTACATAAGTTTCTATATTAAGTACGATGGACGAACACAGAACATCCAATCTTCGGGTGCTCGCAGCGTCCTAAATTGATAGTTTTTGTATTCGCTTCACCAATGAGTGTCGTTGACAAGACAACAAAAGGTAGCACCAGCCAGAGGTCTCTTCCAGTCCATTTCAATCTACGCTGACAATGGAATCTGTAGGTACTTATCTTTACAAAACGAACTCTCTAGGAATAGGAAAACTAAAGAAATAATCTGCTAACGTCGTTTGTCAGTGCCCATGGCCCAACTGGGAACGGTTTTAGAATTTTATAATAACGAAATATTTTCTATTTTAGGTAGGTCGCCTCATACCTTTCTATACCTATGTACGATGCGTCCACATTCGGATTTTTTAAATGCACCATACATGTAACTGATGCAAATGACACTGAAAAGGAGAGATGATGTAAAGCAAGAGTACTTTTATTGATTGTATGGACAAAAATTTAATAATTTTTAAATTCCACGCGTCCAATTTCGTAACTGAAAGTTGCATTAATTTTATGGAATTTATGCATTCTTCGTATAGGATTCAGAATGATTAAAATTCACTACATTGCGCGCAGAATCGATGGTCGATGTGGCTGAAGAGTTTTCGAGTGGCGACCGCGTTAAGCGGCTTTTTTAAAGCGGCCTTCATCGTTATTGCGGGATGATTTGCGAATTTGGCCCCAACTCACGGTTTTTATCAGAGACTGAACGAGCTTTTTGTCGTTCTCATTTAGGATGTTTTCTCTAACATGCTTGGAAAGAGAATTATTTTGACAACCTTCTTCAAGATAAATCGAAATTGCTGTACTGACCAAATATATGCGAGCAGCGGCCGGCAAAAGATGTATCATAGAGTAAATAAATTATACACAACAGAGGGTCGATGCCCATACTAAGAATGTTGCTACCTTAGTTGCCAACTCGCGCAAGTACAGCGACGGTGGTGAGTAACGGTACTACAGCAATGTTTAATTACGTTAAAATACGTGTTAAACACATTTATTATTAAAATTTTAAAGAAAATTAATCTATATAATTTATTTCCGTGGAACAAAACTCAAATAATAGTGATCTATAATTAATTAAGATTTATCTCTCTTTCAGGCCAGATGATACTTGTAGCGACATCTGTTTGCGCCAAGACTACTATACTAAATCTAAAACCAGACATGGTTGTATGCAAATCCATATGGAATCCATAAAATGGAACGATCTTTTACTTTGAAACATGGCAACCAATGAGGGAACTTATTAAAGGTTTTATTTAAATTTAGAACTGACTTGCAAATAGAAAGCTGTTTATTGAAAAAAATAAACAAATGAACACTAACGCATGAAAAAATATAGTTGTTCGTTGTTCGTCATTGATTTTGAAATGTAATTGTATTTTAATTTCCGCGCATTATTTGAGAAAAGTACTATAATACAAGTCTCGGCTTCGCCTCGGTCCACATATACACGTTCGTCCATCAGTGCCTCTTGCTGGAGTTGCTGGCCGCTGCAGTAATCATAATCATAATCATAATCATAATCATTTATTCGCTTTAAACTGGTATTATAAGATGTTACAGACGTATTTCAAGTTCTCCAAATTCAGCCATAAAATATAGCATGCAAATAATTTTATACAAATTGAATCAATACAGTAAAAATGTCAAGACCTAAATTATTTATATTTCCACAATAATAGTAATGTACTATTTAATTGCTGCATAAAGAAAAATTCAAAGTGTATTGTCAGCTTGTTGTCAGCTTTATTGTCTCTCTTAATCTCCGTTCTTTTCAAGATTGAAGGGCCTTTCTTTACGAAAACAGTTGTGGCTTAATCGTGACATGAATAGGGTAAGGTTGCCTTAGTCATGCCCCCTAAGGGAGAAAAGCTGTTATTTTCAAATTAATTTAATTTAAACATTCCTTTTTGTGTTCATAGAATCTTTATTTATTTAACTCTTAACCAGCATTCATTATAATAATTGCCTGCAAATAAATATAAATTACACTCAGAAAACAACATTATAAATTATTGGAAAAAACAAAACTATTAAGAATAAAATTAGTTTAAAACACACTTAGGTAGCTTAGCTGGACTGAACACAGATATTGCAAATACAGTGTAAACCAAATCAAATCAAATCAAATCAAATATACTTTATTTTATACCAAAACATAAACAGTAAAATACAGAGAAAAAAATACAAGAGTCACAAAATAAGGCGGTCTTATCGCTAAGAAGCGAAACTGTAAACTCCACGTAACACCACCCAATATAACGCCAAACTCCCCAAAACGTCGAAATTACTGGACTTTGGTTGGTTTGCCTTGTTATCCATACCCTCTATGTATCGTTGCATCCACTCTAAATACCGCACACCACAGACCGATCGCGATCTGTGGCGTCAACAATACTACAATAAACATTACTTTTTAGTCAGTTTCAAAAAGCTTTCTAATTTGCCGAAACTGATAAGACGCAGCTGCTTAAGTTCTTTTGTTTTTTTTTTTTCATTTAGTTGTTTTATTGTCTAGCACGTGTTTACCTCAACTGTTAATTATTACGGAATTACTGGAGATTTTAAGAAATGCGTTCTTTTGTTTGTTATTAGCCTTGCACGTATTTGGCTCGATTGGTAGACTATCGTTAGGTTGTTATTATGGGTTGTCATTACATTACCATATTCTTAGTTGCTCACAAACTTTAAAATTGTGAACAAAGTTTTATTCGTTTAACAAAGTTCTCTTAGTCGGAGAAGTCATGATGTTGACAGGCTCATATGGATTCATGATGTTGGTTGAAATAAAAATTTTTTTTTTCAGTGCACATGAAAACATAACAGACAAAAAGAGAGTGACTTTCGCATTTATAATATTAGTATGGATGGCCTCACGCCTCACCAACAAAGACAATGTCTAAAGTCTTGCAGATCGAGAGAAATGGCTGGAAATCTAATAAATCTCCGATAAGTCTATAATAAACCGTTTGTTCCGATAAAATTTAGATCAAAGCAATAACGGCACCGCGCTCGATCGACTTGAAGAATTTCATCGAAGTAATAAGTCGTGATTCGTTGAAGCTTACTTACATTTATATTAATTTGCTACAAACCCTCTGTACCTACAAAAACAAAATTAGCTAGTCTAGACAGTTAGGAACCTTGTATTATAATATCTGTGACAGTACCTACTGTTAAATGTTGTTTCTACAGATAATTAGTAAGTATGCAGACTGCATAATGCAGACTAGGTAAGTACCTATATCTACCTATACTGCATATGTTAGGTACGCGAAATACAGGGTAAATTAGAAATCATTAGCATCCTTTTACAAACTGAATAATTTTTAGGTTCTATGGGAGTAAACCTGAAATAAAAATAAAACAGTTGTTCCGTACGTAGTACTCTGTGCGTAGATATAATACAACTTAGTGCTCTTAGGGTGCGTCCACATCTGGCGAACGCGCCGCGAATGCGCAGCTCGCGAACGGCGCGCGAGCTGCGCGGGTACATTTTTTTCCTTGTGTGTCGCTACTACGCAGTTCGCGCACCGTTTGCGAGCCGCTCGCGAACGGCGCGCGAGCGGCTCGCGAGCTGCGCATTTGCGGCGCGTTCGTCAGATGTGGACGTACCCTTACAGATGAGCGACACTTTCCGGTCGGTATGAGCTCTGCAACCCACCCACACGGCGACCGCAAAGTGTCGCTCGTCTGTAAGAGGACTCATATACGAAAATACAACTCTATTCGAAATTAACTAAACGCCATCTGCAATAAAAATATCCATTTACTGCAAATCTATACCTCCAGATAGGATAGTTTTGAACCCGGCAGGTGGCGCGCCACTCGCATGAAACTCTATTCACATTACGACGTGCGGGCGCGGACGGGCGCGGATTGTGCAATGTAAAATAATACCTATTTCAATACCGTTAAAGTCGACAGAGAGAACACCCATTAACCCCACGTGCGGAGGACGGAGCCACACGGAGCTTTCTCTGTGAACTCTATCGGTACTGAAACAGGTATTATTTTACATTGCACCCTCCGTCCTCCGTCCGCGCCCACCCGTCGTAATATGAATAGAGCTTGAAGCTGGTGCGTTAAGACTTACCTGACATAGGCATCCCGTCGCACAGACTGGACCGACGGAATCTTGATGGTGCGTCAAGTCGCATCCTTACCAAACAACAGAGGGCCTGAAAAAAGTTAAAATATTAGGTACGCAAAGATCAAATTATATTGGAAGCATGTTAAAACACAAATGAAATGGGATCAATGGTATTTTTATAACGAGCCTGGTGGCCTGGTAATTTATTGATTTAGCGGCTAATATTCAAACATAGAAAAATCTATGAAAGACATGAAAACAGCATAGCATAGCATAGCATATGCTCACGACTATATTCCCCGAGGGGGTAGTCAGAGATATTCTGAAACTTCAGAACATCCACGTTTCACTAGTAGTACCGAAACTCTGTCCAGTGTGACGGGGAGTGAGCCCGTCGCCACGTGTAATAGACAGTAGGTACGATACATGCCTCGAAATTGAAGCATGCAGGTTTCCTCACGATGTTTTCCTTCACCGAAAAGCCAGTGGTGTTACAAATCGTACATAAATTCCGAAAAACTCATTGGTACGAGTCGGCCTGGACGGGGATCGAACCATCGCCTCCTGCACGGCAGGCAAGGTTACTCGCCACTGGACCACCACGACATGAAAATAGACTTAAAATATTGTTGGTCATATCTCCTAAACCGTCCCTAACCCGAGATGTTAATGGTCTATGTTGAGGTGATTATTTCAGTTCTTTGGCAGGTGCTAGGTAGGCCTTGGGAAAACCCGTTGGCCCCTTTAGAAAAATGAAGGGATCAAAAAATAATTAAATAATTGTATGTAAGTATACCTACTGTTTCATCATCATCTGATACAATTCTAGCCACAAGTAAGCGTCAATACTGCAAAATTTCGAGCTTACTTCGCTCGCTTCAGATGTATACAGGGTGTAACAAAACACCCTAGTAATACTTAAGGGAGTGCTTCAAACCATCAAACTGAATAACTTTTACTATGGAGCCAACATCGAAATAGCGAAAAAAAATCCGCTGTCCCATACAAAACTGCTGTACCAACTCGACTAAACTGTATGGGACAGCAGTTTTTTTTTTCGCGATTTTGATGTTGGCTCCATTGTGAAAGTTGTTCAGTTTAATGGTTTGCACCCCCTCAAGTATTACAAGGGTGTTTTGTTACACCCTGTACGCAAGGGCTGCAGCACTCATACCACAACTATTATTATTTATGAAATAATCGTATTTTTCCACCTTTAAAATGCGTTCTACAATCCCCTTAAAAATCCTAAGCCAAATTCTGGTACAGAGCCTTAGGAAAATGAACTTTTGGATCCGACCTTGCCTTGCCACGTCAAATTTGAGTCTTGCCACTGGCGGTGGCTGATGAGCCGGCGGGCCTGTTACCCTCCCTAGGGAAAATCCCTTTGAATGTTTTACTAAAAGACAGCATTGCTTTTAAAATTCTGACATGGCAACCATCTAGTGATTAATTATAAATGTATTCTCTTTGTCAATAGAGAAAATACAGGGTGAAATTGATATCATTGGCATCCTTTTAAACTAAGAGTCTACCCATCAAACTGAACAGCTTTTACTATGGGAGCAAACCGATCGAAGCAACTAAAAAATCACCTGTAGCATACATTTGAGTGGAGTAGGCATTGCAGTTTAGTATGGAACAGCTGATTTTTTAGTTGCTCCGATCGGTTTGCTCCCATAGTAAAAGTTGTTCAGTTTCATGGGTAGACTCTTAGTTAAAAAGGACGCCAATGATATCAATTTCACCCTGTATATCAAAATGCCGTTCAGTTATCACTGTTATCAGGCTTTTCATTCATTTCTTGACACTTTAGCATAATAACGCCTTTCAAAAAATAGGCATAAAAGGAGTCAAGAGTCTTAAAGCTTCATCCATCAATTTCTCAATCGCAAATGAAGATATTTGCATGTGTAAAGGTGAGTCCATATTTACAAGGGCACAGGCACGAGTTATTTCAAAAAACAATCATATGTGTATGGATATATTATATAGCACAGCCGCAAAAAGAAGTAAACGCCCGTTGGTAAAGTGTTTTCTCGGGTCAAAGGATTTTCGGTTTTCATGTAAAATAGGGATTATTTTCAGCTCGGTGCTCCGTAATGTATATCTTGCCATTGATATGCGCCCCGTCACGTTTTTCTCTTCATATTTTCTGCTGTAGGGCTAGCATGCCATGCACGACAAATACACGACAAAGCGAGAAAACGTCATGCCCACTCTAATATTGCTTCGTTGAATAGTGCATTAGATGAAAGGTCAAATTAAAGATTGAAAAATTCAGTCTCGGGCGGGACTTGAACACAACACACACACACACACAGCACATTGACAGCACAAAAAATTCCCGTCAACATGGCTGTAACATGTTTAAAATTAATAATATTTGAAATTAGATGAAAGGTGTTCGATGAAACATGTTTCATCGAAACATGTGTAGATGTAACGTAGGTATCCCCTCTTTTTGGCATATATATAAAGTAAGATGGAGGCACATCTCGATTTTTATCACGGGGGTGGTGTCTTTTAATATGGTTACCTGTTTGAAGCCGCGTCGGTATCTCGCGTTCATGTAGCAGTAGATGATGGGATTGTAACAGGAGTGCGACATAGCCAGCCAGTGGCTCGCGAACCACACGTACGGCATGCCTGGCCAGGTTCCCCAACTCGCGTCATGCTCATGAATGGTCCACAAAACCTGTCACAAACATAAAGACGCTATTTAATAGGATAGTTTTTGCTGCGCGCTCCATACAAACAAAGATCGGTTGTATTTTCAATACTGACCACCAATTTATTTCAATGATTTTTTTTAGACTCGATCTAGAAACCAATATTTGTGCTTTACATTTTGTCAGATTTCCGTTAAAATATATATAGTTTCAAAGTTATCGTAGTTCCAAGTTTTCCATACAATTCTTAAATTAATCCTAGCATTGAAACTGTTATATTTTAATGGTGACAAATGTGGGACACCTTAAGAAAAGATATTGGTTTCTACATCGTGTCTACTTTTCATTGACTTTAATAGGTTAGTATTGAAAATATGTATAACTAAAGAAGATTAGCAGATTTGGACCCAGCCATTTTTTACGAAAACTAAAAGCCATTCAGGACGGCGGTCATAATTATTATAAACAGAAAGAACTAAGGCATTTTTTAAAAAACTTCCACATCTCCAGAAGTCCGTATTCAAAATTAGAAATTACTAGTAAATTAGACAAATCATCTAAAAGGCAGTAGCAAAATGCAACCACGACACCTATTTTCATCTAATATTATCACTGAGGTATTTTTTGGTCGTTACGGAACGTATTTGGCTTGGTTGAACTGATAGTGTGTATGATTTCGTTTTCTTCCATTATCATACTATTACGGTCATCGTGAGTTTCGTACTGTTACTTGTACGGTCATCGTGAATTTCATTAAAATAAACAATGATTGAGTGGACTATCTAATAAGAAAGATTATGAGTTTCACACACTTGATACATAAGGAGACATACCTTTCCCCCAACTTCTACAGGTTACAATCAATTTACTTTTTTGTTAATTTTGTTTCACTCTACACGTATTACAAACTTTCATTCATGTATGTGGGACCTCTAAGTCTGGGTCTCAAATTACATGGCCTCCGCCAAACTTCTTTCGTTTGTATGGAGCTTGCAGCAAAAACCTCTAACAAAAAATGTATAGCCTGGGCAGAGCTATGGAAACTCAATCTTGAGGTCCAGGTTCAAATCCGCACGGACGACATGCCAACCAATGAGTTTTTCTAACTTGTGTACGTAATATCGACTGCTCTCATACGGTGAAGGAAAACATCGCATCGTAAGGAAACCTGCATGCTGAAGAAGAAATTCCGATGCGTATGTGAAGTCTACCAATCCGCATTGGGCACGCGTGATGGACTATCGCCCATACATCTTCCCTGAGGGTAAGCATGTGCCCTGCAGTGAGACGTGTATAGGCTGTGATGATGATGATGATCCTATAGGCTGTAAAAAGGGCATTCACAAAGGACCAGCGCTGCCGCGCTAGCAATAACAGCAGTATGTACTATCGGAGACTTTTCCGCCTGACCACTTAAGAAAAAAATCGCATAATTTCGCGCAAAATTTATTGTTTGGAAACTAATAATTAAATGGTCTATTCATCAATAGGGCGGGGTTAGGCAGCACTTTTATTTTTTAGTTGCAAGCAAAAATGAGCCTAGTGGTGGTCAGGCGGAAAAGTCCGCGATAGTACCTGTTACTCGATTTTGAGAAAACGGCGCTTAAAGTTTTCGATACATTTTTAATTTTCCTGACTTGTTTATACTGCTAAAGATTTTTTTTTATATTTAAATGAAATTATGTATTTTGATATGCAGTAATCGATAAATTTGTATCTAACATTTTTTACTTTTTTAAGTTCCACGCAGACCTAGTCGCGGGCAACAGTTTAATTTATAAAAACAGGATGTATTTTTTGAGAAAACGTAGATTTAAATTGTAGCGAGTCCGTAACTCCGTAGATTAAAGAAAAACTCTGCTGTTTATTTTTGTATCCAAACGAAGGAGGATTATTATAATTGAGGATAAATATCGAATAAGGATAGGGATTAAGAGGAAACATTAAAATGAAAATGTGTACTTGCAATAAACACGTTGAGTGGTAGCCAGCACGTCGTAAAGACGGCTACCACCATCACCATCATCTTGATCATCTGAAGCAAGATACTTATCATTATTGTCACTTCTCATTGGTGTAACAAAACACCATAGTAATATAAAAATTTTAGGTTAAGGTACATCACCCTTTAAAGTTATGCAACTGTTTACCTTAACACCATGTATACACGTATCAGCTGTCCAAGTAGGTACTGCAGTTTTGTATATGAAACAGAAGATTTTTTATTCTTTCTTGATTTTCACTCCATAGTTAAAATTGTTCAGTTTGATTTGACAGTCTAATCCACCCCTTTAAATATTACTAGGGTGTTTTGTTACACCCTGTATGGTACAAACAAAAATATTATGAATTTGGGTGTCGTTCAAGGACATTTGTGAGTTGCATGGTACTGAACTTAAATCACGTAGGTTATTGGAATTACAGCACCCTACCAAAGATCGCTAGCCATTCTGATGTTTGATGTTTGATGACCCATGTGCAGCTGGCATTATAAATAGTCGCAAAGATACTGCCTAAAGAACTTATACTCTTTTCAGGAATTCGAGCGACAAAATGTAAACAAAGAAACGTCACTGTCAAAGTGACATTACGTGGTCAGAAACCTTTGGTGCATTTTTTTAGAATAAAATTATGTCGGCACGGCTTATAATAAATTGCGTTGACATTAACAATGTACTGTCTATCTATAAATAATACAAACAATCGTGACAATTTGAATGACATTTTTAAATTATTTTATGTAGCCCACTACTCTGTCTGTGTGGGCTTTTTGTGCTATGGGTAGCATCCGCGCATAGCATACGGACTCAGACGAAGAGACACGCGTTTACGTAAACAATAAAAAATCTTTTCACACCACCCGCTCGAAAATGGAACATTATATGTCATGTAACTCGAACCTAAAGCAAGTCATTATAGCCCTGGGACTAGCCGGGCAATAATATTGTACTGAATTTCATTATAACCCGCTGGTCAATAATGAGATTTGAATATGGAACCGCATCCACAGATTATTTACGACCCTTACTTAAAATTCGTATGAAAACTTATCATGGAGACAGGCACCAAAAAGAACTTAATTCGAAATTTGAACTGGCCACCACGAGTATTGAACACAAAAAAAGAAAAAAAGGCGCGAATGCTGCATATCTCTGTACCTATTGCTACGAACAAAGTAATAAAAAAATATTACATTGTACAACTGGAGTGCGATTTTTGAATCTCATTCGCTGATCAGCAGTTGAAAATGTACTATGTATGTGTTGCTATAGAGATACGCATCTTTCTACTGCTGATTTGACTTTCAAAAATCGCACTCCTGGAGTATGATTTTTTAATGTCAAATCAGCAGTAGAAAGATTAATAGCAATATTGACATTTTCAACTGCTGAGTTCAAAGAATGAGTTTCAAAAATCGCACTCCTGGTCTAATGTTTCAAATACTTAAGTATACTATTGAAATCTAATACTTTGTTATAAACTCTAATAAAATAATTGGTTTCTAACCATAGAGAATTTACACGCTCCCCTGGGTTTCTAACAGTATTGCTTTTTATTTTCTCGCGGAGGGTGTGAAAAGTAGAGTATGGTCCTCGGGGATAAACGTGTTTTCATCTTGGGCGAGCTTGAACCCCTCGCTTCACTCAGGATTCTAGTCTTAACTCCCTCGCTACGCTCGGGAGTTAACTCTAAACTCCCTCGCTACGCTCGGGAGTTAACCCTAGAATCCCTCGTTACGCTCGGGATTCAATATCGCGCCCGTGATGAAAGACACTGCTTTATCCCCTTGGTACATAATCTACTATTTTCATTAAGAACTTTGTTAAAACGAACCAAAGGTCTAAAATATCTGATTGTTGCCAGAACACGAAATAAAATATTTACAGTCACGCTTTCTTTAATCCTAAAATAAATTATAACTTGCGTTTTTTTTAATTATTTTCCATACAAAATTAACATATCATTTTGTCGTAATCCTTTGCGAGTAGAATAGATAATTTACTGTTATTCATTCCGGAGATAAGTTTTCTTCCATCTCGAGATGGTAATTTCTACACTGGTATCACCGTTGTTTACATTTTGTCGCTCGAATTCCTGAATGGAGATCTGAAGTGCGATTTTTGAAAATCATATGAGCGACTTGGCAGTAGAAAATGTCAAAATTACTATGGAGATTATGCATCTTTCTACTGCCAATTCGCTCGTATGATTTTCAAAAATCGCACTTTAGATTAGGAGTTTTTGGCGGGATTTGAACAGATACGTTTGGAGTCCTCTTATTTCATCGAATTTTTATTGTTTATAGTGAGTTTTGGTTCGTAAAATCGGTGTTGTTTTGCGTAACAAAGTGTCGTGCAAGTGAACAATATACAGTTCAGTGAAATATGATGGTGTGGGTCGTGAACAGGAAAAGTGTTCCGTTCTTTTGTAGCGCGGCAAGCGGTCGGTTCACCTCTTTCCTGTGGACTTCTCTGCGTTTCCTGCGTTTCTCGATTGCCTCCAAAAACTCCAAAGAAGCGTTGAAAAGTCGAACACCAACGTTTTATTTGCTATAAATGAGAGTATTTATTCCTGACATCGGTTGTATGCGATACTATAATCGCTTTACCTTGAACTGAACCAAAAAAAAAAATGGAGATTAGATTAATTTAGTCTACCAACTTTTCTTTTGGAGCGTTGCATTCTAGAGTCGCGCACCGTCTGCGCCTCGCCCGGCGGTCGGCCTCCCCAAACCGCATGCGCTATGCGCGCGTAAGTGCATATCAGTGCGCACAGTGGCAGCACAAACTGCAGGGCCAAGAGTGCGCACGTATACTGCTCACTCTGCTCGGCCCGTTCCCACTGTTCGAGGCAAATATCTCTGTAAAAATTTTCACGTCGTAAGTAATTCATTAGGTATTGTTTGCGTAAAGTATTTAAGGAATAATTTATGTCCCAGACATTACCTATGTAATGAATACATTGTTACGTAGGACAAAACACCTGTTAGGTGTGAATAATGAAATAGGTTCTCTCCAGTCCTTAATTTATGAGATGAACTTTGAAAACTTGTTTTGACGTAGGTAGGTGAATTGTTTTACTTTCAAGCTATTACCAAAATGTTTGAGTTGATTAAAATCGAAACTTTGTATGTTAAAGTATCTAAGTATTCTTAAGTAAGTTCTTGAGTAATCAAAAAGTAACAGACAACAAAATGTATTTGAATATAATAGAAGAGTCGCACTGCAAATCTGACTGTGGGCGGTCACGTAGGTAGGTATCTTCTCTCGGGCTTGCACGTGGCTCCGCCATTTTGAACGCTCTTAGGGATAGCGCACATGAGCAACTTTTGTCTCCGCAACTAATGTGTAACTTTTATGAAAGTGCGTGCATATAACGACGCGACTTTTCATACAAACCCTGTGAAACACAAATTAGTTGCGGAGACAAAAGTTGCTCGTGCGCGCTATCTCTTATTTATTGTTCATGACCATAGAATAATACTTGACATTAAAATACAAAACTACAAACTACTTGACATTGGCAGAATAGCCGCTCTAGACGCAAGCAAACGGCCAAAAATAGTAGAATAGACGTAGAGAATAGACAATACTTACGCTTCACAAAAGCGATGCCACTCGGACGGCCTTTGCAGTTGAGATACAACGGATATAGGGGCAGCGGTGGCGAGCGCGCCGCCCCAGACGGCGGCCACGACGAGCTTGGCGGCAGCCTTGCCGAGCCTTGGCTTCAGCGGGCGCATGATGGCCATGTACCGGTCGATGGAGATGGCGAGCAGCGTGTACGCGCTGACGAGCACCGACACCGCCTGCGAGTAGTTCACCACCTTGCACATCACCGCGCCGAACGGCCAGTACCGCAGCACCAGCATCGACACGAACGAGAACGGCACGCAGAACAGCGTCATCAGGATGTCCCCCACTGCCAGGTTCACTATGAAGTAGTTGGTCACCGTCTTCATGCGCGGCGACGTCTGCACCACGAAACAAACAAGTCCGTTGCCCAATAGAGCCACTATGAACACAGTACAGTACATGAAATAAACGCACATTTGAAACAATGTGGAGTTCAGGAAGTCTTCTGAGGATGCAGCGCACACGGAGGCGTCGTAATCCGGCCATGTCGCGTTTGTTGGTAGAGTTGTATTTACATTTTCGTCTTCAAAGGTTTCCGTAACGAGCGTGGAACTTAGAGTTGTACGCTTATATTGCTCGAATAGTTCTGATTCTTCGTCATCGAACATAATGGCATTACGATCCTTTTATTACATTTTTATAGATCTTGGCTTCGGTCAGTTGAAGATAAATCTGTAACAATTCAAACGTCTCGGTTAGTTTATTTCCCTAAACACAATCCCGAATGGTCGAATGGTTAGTTTATGTTGGCTACATATATACCTACCTATCACAATAATTATCGGCGCTAACTAACGATGCGGGGGAATCAATTTGTTGTAATACCTAATTATAGTGCTCTGTGGTAATACAGTCACCAGCAGATATATCGTAGCAAACAAGGTGGTCGTTCTAATCTAAATATATAAAAGAAGAAACTGACTGACTGACTGAATGAATGACTGAATGACTGACTGACTGACATATCAACGCACAGGCCAAACCGCTGGGTCTAAAGATTCCAAATTTGGCACGTAGGTTCCTTATAAGGTCTAGGGGTGCACTAAGAAAGGATTTTTCAAAATTCATCCCCTATGGGGGTGAAACGGGGGTCCAAAGTTTGTTTGGGGAAACAAGATTAGTTAGACTATTTTATTCGAAACTTCACAGGAGTACTCCTATTGATAAATGAGTAAACACGTGTTTCAGTTTTTTCGGAATTCAACCCCTGAAAGGGGGAAATGGGGTGACAAAGTCTGAAAATCGAGATGGGTATGATTTGTATGGTTTATCGGGTCGCTGATTACGAAAACAACAATGATTTTAAAATCCAACGTGGCGGACGTGAAATACCATCATCCCCTGTTGGGGTGCGATGGGGTTGAAATGTCTAAATATCATTATGGGTGTCGTTTTTATGGTTTATGGGACGTTAATTGAGGATGAGTAGAGTGTGAGTAGAAGAGGTGCGAAAGTTTCACGTCCACCACACGTGAAATACCATCATCCCGTGTTGGGGTGCGACGGGGGTGAAATGTCCAAATATCATTATGTGTGTCGTTTTTATGGTTTTTTGGGACGTTAATTGGGGATGAGTAGAGTGTGAGTAGGGGGTGACGTACGGGGTGACGTAGGGGGTGCGAAAGTGGTACGTATATGGGGTGAGTAGGGAGTAGATAGGAGGTGCGTAGGGATGCGTAGGGTGTACGTAGGGGGAGCGTAGGGGCGGGTGCGTAAGGAGTGCCTAGGGATGCATAGGGTACGTAGAGGGCGCATAGGGGGTGCCTAGCGGGTGCGTAAGTAGTGCGTAGGGATGCATAGGGTACGTAGAGGGCGCATAGGGGGTGCGTAGCGGGTGCGTAGGGGGTGCTTAGGGTGTGCGTAGGGTATACGTAGGGGGAGCGTAGGGGCGGGTACGTAAGGAGTGCGTAGGAGGGCGTAGGGTGTGTGTAGGGGGAGCGTAGGGGTGCGTAGGGGAAGCGTAGGGGGTGCGTAAGAGAGTGAGTAGTGGGCGCGTAAGTGGTGAGTAGGGGGTGCATAGAGGGAGTGAGTAAGGGTGCGTAGGGCTGAGTAGTGGGTGCGTAGGGGTAAGTACGTGGTGCGTAGGGGTGAGTACGTAATGGTGAGTATTGGGTGCGTAAGTGGTGAGTAGGGGGAGCATAGAGGGATGAGTAAGGGGGTCTACTTTCAAAAATCACAAAAACAATTCAGTGCCACAAAAAAAAACATGAACAAGTTCTAAATCCACGCGTACGAAGTCGCGGGCAACAGCTAGTTTTCAATAATTTCTTTACTCATAGTCAGTCAAAAATAAAGGAACGCCGAGAACATCAAATATATCGACGCAGTCATGGTGGCCATAAACATCTGAACAGTTTCGGATAAAAACCTTACTCCGTTGTTTTACATGTTGATTTTAAATATAGGACTGTACAGCCATGAGAAAAAGTGCTCCTCTAAAAACACTGCTTAGACCATCTGCAACAGATGTAAAGGCCCATGATGATGATGATGATGATTTTAAATAACATTGTAAAGAAATTATTGAAAATTCGCTGTTCACATATTTATGACAAAATACACCTTTAGATATAATTGGTAACATTTACTTGAATAATTTAATGAAAATTAGCACTGCTCAGAAATATTTGGACACCTTGTATGCTACGATATATCTGATGGCGACTGTACCAAATAGCTGGCTTGTGATGATGCATGTTTTCGATACTAAATTTTGAGAAGCGTCTAGCACCTATACAGGGTCCTTCTTAATATGCTGATAATTTTTGAAGGGGATGATCAGACTGTCAAACTGAACAACTTTCTCTATGACACCAACATCGAAATTGCGAAAAAAAAATCTCTTCCATTTGCTTCCATACAAAATTGCAAACCTACTCGATCCAAATGTATGGGGCAGCAGATTTTTTTTTCGCGATTTCGATGTGATGTCCCATAGAGAAAGTGATGGTCGATCATACCCTTAAATTAAAAAGGGTCAGCATTATTAAGAAGGACCCTGGCCCTGTACCCGGACTTTCGATTTTCAATATATCGCGGCCGTTTCGGTCCGAACTACATTGTAATAGAGTTGACATTGGAACGCAATTGCCAAGTTCGAATGTCCGGGTAGAAGCCCTGTATATGACTGTATCTGAACGAAAGCTTTCTCGTAAACAACGCGATCCGAAGCGGTCGTAATTCGGTGTTGTTTATGACGGAAACAAACATTCTCATTGCAAACTTACACGAATTTCTGCGTGACATTTTGTTTACACATAATAGACTAAGATCCCACTGCAAGTTTTCTACATCAGTTGTTTAGGCAAGAGGTAAATACATACTTATACCAATGGAAATGTCGTAGGTCCTTTATAAATCCTAAAAAATAGAGCTGCCGCTCCGAAGCCTGATGCAACCCTTTTATATTATGGAGATGGCGCGAGCCTTTCATATAGCCGATTACAAAAATATTGTTCCTGTCTCAGTCTGCCGTAACTATAGGGTTGCCAGGTTCAAAAATTACTTCTTTGAACCTGGCAACCCTATGGTTGCGGCAGATTGAAAGGTGGTAACCCTAGTTTTTCCAGTAATTTAGGTGTCTCCTTCCGATGGCACCTAATTCACTCCTAACAGACACGTGGAAAAAGTTATTCCAAACATTATTATGGAAAAGGTACTTGCGGCCTTAGATCAAAGGAAAATGAATGGATAGGCCCAAAGCGCTTTAAGTTGAAGCACGCAAAACTAGGGCACTTCAATACAAATTAGGGTACTTGGTCTGTCATCTCAGTACATTTTCGAAGTAAAACTGTCAATTGTTTTGCCTCATTTTTCTGGTTTAAAATGTTCGCGTAAGGCCTGTCCATTCTTGTTTACTAATGTCATTGCTTGCGGCAAGATTTTTCTATGCAACTTGGCGGCGTTGAATTAACCCCTGTGTAAAACATACACCGGAATCACATTTCGTTCGCCTATGAAATAGGTACATAATTTCATTTTTGTTATACCTACAGGGTGTAACAAAACACCCTAGTAATACTTAAGGGGGAGCTTCAGACCATCAACCTGAACCACTTTCACTATGGAGCCAACGTCGAGAAAAAATTTAAAAATCTGTCGTCCCATACATTCGAGTCGAGACGGTACTGCAGTTTTGTATGAAAAAGCGGATTTTTCTTTCGCGATTTCGATGTTGACTCCATAGTGAAAGTTGTTCAGTTTGATGGTCTGAAGCCCCCTCTTAAGTATTACTAGGGTGTTTTGTTACACCCTGTATAATGTTTCCACTGAAATAATGTATCATCGCCTAAACTAATTATGTATAAAACTTACAGTGGGATCTTGAAATACAACGATTGCGCCATTATTTCAAACAACATGATTTGTTGCACAGCCGAACATTGCTATGGAACAGATGGTACAGAACAGAACCACCGCGTGTAATTATTACATCCTTCACCAACCCTATGAGATGTTTATCCTTCTTTTATGGACCTACTATATGGATATACAAGCAATTTATAGCTCATTTACTTCAGAAAAATTAAACAATAACCTTTCATGTTGTGTGTATGATAATAAATGTTTTCACAACGTTTTGTTTGCTTCTCATGCCTGGATAACAAAAATGTTAAATTAATCAATCAATGCAAAGCTTCGAAACCGTCCGGGTATTGTTGTTATTCTAAATTTCATACAAAATTAACTAGTAGATTCAAAGAGATTTAAGCTAGTAGTATATTTGAATATCTTTGAGTAGATTTTGTGTTCAAAGTTCGAATATATTTTAAAAAAATATTAAAAATTATATATATTTTTTTTATTATTAACGATGGGTTTGCTCTTGGCCTCAATCCAGTCCTCAGGACGAAGATGGGGTCGAAGATGTAGCGAACTTACCCAGACGTAGCGAGCTTATTGTACATTTGGGTCTACATTGAAGTTTTCTATGGAACAGTTGATTTTTTTTCCGATTTCAATGTTGGTCCCAAAATGAAAGTGTTCAGTTTAGTGGTCTAAAACACATTTAAGTTTACACCCTGTATTTGCTACTAATTTTAAAACGTTTTTTGTGGTTTTATGAATGTCATAGAGTTTTTGACCCGCGACTTCGTTCGCGAGGATTACCCTACCCCTAGGGGTTGATTTTCAAAAAATCCTTTCTTATAGTGCACCCCTACATCCTCTGTATGTTCCTCATGACCTCATGTTTCTATCTTCTGCGGATTAGGCTGTGCGTTGACTGTCAGTCAGTCAGACATTGTCAGTCAGTCACGGAACTCTTTTATAAGCTTTTAGATCATATTGTAGATACGTAAACAGATGTAATTTTTTCCTATGTAGTGCCACAAGCATAATGAATGGTAGTACCACTACTTAAAAGGCTCCCCATAGGTAAACGCTAGCTCGGGCCATATTTTACTGGTTTTTAAAAGCTATCTTCTCGTTATTTGAAAGACATACAAATAATTGAAAAGTGTAGCAATATTCTTCAACATCTCGGCTTTATTTGCTATAGATCATATTTCTTATTTTTCTATCAAATACTTACATATGAAATTTGTGTTCAAAGGAAAGCCTAAATATTTGAAAAAAATCTGTATTATTTGCATCTACTTTTAAAGTTTAAGTCACATTTACTCGAGACACACACTTTTGTGTAGACAATATTAAGATCTAAAATTGCTATTCAGCAAATTTTTTTTAAGACCAATATGTAATGAGTTAATTAGATAATTGTTAAATTTGGGGCGAATTCTTATGATTTTAGAATGTGATTTCCTTGGATTAGAAGGCTCTACTGTGACAATGAAGGACAACTTACTCAAAAATAGATATACCTACTAAAATGACGTAATTTAGTAGAGGTGAGGTGGTTCTGAAAGAGTCAAGGTCGTTCGGTCAGGGAAACCTCTTAAGTAGAATTACACATTAATTACATTTGTGAAGAAATTATCTAAATTTTAAGTAGAATGTACCTAGGGTAAGTATAAGAACCATTTAACCCTGAGATGTTATTTGTACAAATAGCTTCAGCTTACTCGTATCACATCACATGAGCCACGCGATTTTATTATGTTACGCTATCAAAGGTAAACATATTTGAAAAGCACGCAAAAAAGTAATTTAGCTTCAAAAGACGTCAACTATTCGTTTGAAGAGCGCAAGCACAATAACAAAACGTTGAATGAATAAATGAAACATTGTCCTAAAGTTCCACTTTTTTGTATACCTACGAATAAAGTTACATACAAAATGAGGTAGGTATACCGGTATACCTACGAAATTATAATAAAAGCGAGTCACGACGACCGACATCCTGAGCGGAAACTCATATTCATAAATTTACTGGAGCCTCAGTCAGAATAGGCAGAGTATATAAGAGTACTAGATCAAAGTGAGCACAAAAAATTCAAAGGGATATTTTCACAGGAGTAATGTACGCCACATACGGTTGACCCCAAAAAATAATACGTTACATTTTTAAATTAATAAACTAGATTATAGATTACCTAAATAGATTCGGTAGGGAAGTGTTTCATCATTTTACGCTTAAGGGCCTATGTCGAAAAATAATTTAAGCGAAACGGGCGTGTGATAGCTTATATTACTGCCAGATGCGAGAGAAAGAGATGGGGCGGCGCGCGCGCCTGGAACGAATCAAGCGAAAAAACAAACTTTATTTAATTGTGATTGTACTATTTATGTAAGTTCAATTCTGCTCTAATCAAAACTTAGATAATAGCAATCTCTTTTTTTTTAATCAAGTCTCATGTTTCTATTATTCACAGTTTAGCAGTTACAAGCGTATAAACTCTATAAACAAAAACGGAGGCTACTTTGGCTTGTTTTTCTATCGAGAAAATTTGTCTTAATCGTGTTTTGGCTCTAATCAAAACTTCAATTATATGTTCAATTTACACATATCCGCAAATCATACTCCTACTGTTACTGTACTTCATGATATATGGAGCTTTGAAGAATCCTATTTTTTACATAGGCCCTTAAAAGATCCTAATTTGTCGTGGAATATATTGAATATATAGATAATTCGCTCTAAAAACCACGCTCTAAAAACCAATTAATGCTGCCCAAATCCAATTTAAAAATGTTTGATAACAGCCCAAATTATAGATTGACATCCATATATAATAAAATCCCAGAAAGCCTAAAAACCGAAAGTAAAGACAATATTTTTCAACAAAAGCTAACGTCCGTACTAGTTGAAAAGTGTTATTATACAGTTAAGGAATTTTTTGACGACAAGAAATTTTGACATCATTTAAACTAATATTATATTATTTTAATTTAATCTTATATCAAATTGACATTATTTTTATTTTTTAAATATTATCATAGTTTGAATGTATTGAACTGACTGTTTTGCGAACATTTCTATGTTAGTACCTAATTTAACCATACTTTAAGATGACATTGTACTATTACCTATTATTCATTATCTTACCAATGCTATTATTTTTTCCTACTATATTATTTCAATTTGACGTAGATTATTAATCAATTATTATTGTTGCCTTTTATTCTATTTTATTCTATTGTATTCTCAAATTAATTAAATTCAATTACATCTATTTTAACAATTATAATGGACAATTGCTGTGCCCTAACAGGGTCCCTGAGATGTACTATACCTATCTTTAAGACCTGTAAATTTTACCTCAAGGATGCAATAAAGATTACAATTACAATTACAATTAATTATACAGGGTGTAATAATATACAAATACTGAAACGGTGAATTCAGACCATCAAACTGAACATCTTTCACCACGGAACCACCCTCAGGAAACGTAAAAAAATACAAGTTTTATACATTTGATTCGAGTAGGTACAGCTGTTTTGTATGGAGCAGCTGACTATTTCTCGCATTTCCTGAGGTTATAGGCTCCATAGTGAAAGTTTTTTAGTTTGATGGTCTGAAGTCACGTTTCTGTATTGGCCAGGCTGTCACTTACTTACATCCTGTCTATTCTCTGAAAATCTCCTCAAGCTAGTCACGAATTCAATTTCCACAGCAGGATATTGTACAAAAAATAAAATTTAAACATAAAAGCGTTTTAGTTACCGTCTTCTTGAATATTATTATTCTAACTCGTGATTGTAGAGCGTCACGTGACTCCCGTAGGAGCCGCGCTCGTGACTCATCTTAGCATATCTATACTACAGTCACAGATTACCCCCAATAGATACCGCATACAAGGCCGCCGACGCTCACCACAGATCTATGATTTTGCACTGATACAAGCAACGCGAGTGAGCGAGCTCGAAGTAGTACGACCTTGAAATGGCCAATCACGTTGCATCGTTTCGTGCCCCGCTACCCGCACCTACCGCCAAAAATGGTGACTTCGGGCGTGTACAAAATTTTCATCATGCGGTATCTATTGGGGGTAATCTGTAACTACAGTATAAGAAAGAGTATCTAGTACTACATACCTATACCTAGATTCCCCTGCAGGGCAAAGGTCTCATTTTGCTGTTGATGATAGGAACGGGGCGGGCTCTGTGCTGGTTGGTATTTTTTTGTCAACAAACCATTGGAATACTTTCATAATATTCAGTCAGGTTTATACCCATACATCAGGATACTTTTAAAAGAAGAATCAACAGGTTGTTTCTGTGTGAGCTGACACATCCTCGGCTTTATAAACTTTCCATCAGGAGAGCTGAATGAAGCCAAGCGCAAGGCCATTATGAATTTTAAAAAAACGTGTCCAGTCCGGTTTTATTGGTAGACTCTTAAAAGATTATGCTGCCCTCAATCGTATTTTTTTTATTTCTAACCTAAACAATTAAACAACACGCAAAACATAAAAAAACGAGAATTTCACATTGTAGTCATTGCAGATTTTTAATTTATCGGGTCACTGCGGATTTGTTTTTATAATTTTTTTGTTATAATCTTTAAAACTTCCAAAAGTGACCACTTTTTGACATGACGCGGTTTTAACGATAATGACTACTTTACAGGCATACAACATGTTTCAATTCAATTCAATGTTTCGATAAATTGAAAGCCAATCATGAATACAATGTGACATTCTTGTTTTTTGGAAACGTTTTATTTTATTTTTTAGAAATAAAGAAATTCGATTAAGGGCAGCACAATATAAGCCCGATACCCTCTTAAGAGTTCAAAAGTATGCCAATGACTTCAATAAATATGACGCAAATCACCCATATCGTGCGTCATAGGTACAATAACGTCTTGTACAGAATCATCCTGTGTGTACAACGTGTTAATGAATTAACGCCAAACTAGAAAGTAGTTTGTTTAGAATCGAGAGCAGAATCGAATTATCATGGTTTCAACATAGGATTTTTTTTTTTTTTCAAAATATTAAATAATTTGTTTGCAAAATTAACATTTATTGAACCTGATGTCACTTCCTACCAAAACAAGATTCTTAAAATGTATCCTAGTTAGTTATAGGTATGGTAACGAAAAATATATTTAGTTCGTTAGCGCTTTCATACATTGCTGAAATGATAACAAATCATTTTTTCCTCAAAACTTAAAATGTGAATAACTTTGAATTTTAACTATCAAATGCAATTATTATTTCAATCCAATTATTATTTCAATCCAATTATTTTGTTATAAATCCGTTTGGGTGTATGAGGTTTTGCGCTTAATCATTAACACGTTGTATAGACACTTCAAAGAAACAAACAATTTCAATGTCTTATAACTGCTACATCTAAAGAATTTGAGCAAACGTGTGTTATCAACTCCCTGTTAAATTAGCGAGAGTTGGCAAAGTGATCTTGGTTGTTTGCCAACTTAACTTGTTAGAGTTCTACTCGTATATTTAGTTAAGTATGATATGATACAAGGTAGGTAGGTACGTATCAAAAGTTTAGTCTCTCTCTTACTAGAATTATTAGCGTGGAGCTAGTAATAATATAAATTGGAAATTTGTAACTCTGCCTGTTATTTATATCCTCAATAGGTATTTGGCTAATGGATAAAAGGCCATAGCAATTCGCGTGGTAATGATGCAGCGGGTGAACTGGCGAGACGTGGGTCCAGCACAGTCGCAATAGGGCCCGAGCCTATTATACCGCTACCTTTCGGCTGGATCCGCTCGCAGCTACGCAAGCGCACCAGTCAAAAACGGGACGCACTCTGGGCTGCACTAACAGAATGCAAACAGGCGAGGAGTGCTCTACCTAGGGTGAACCCTCGTCTCGCCAGGAGCCTCTTGCGTCTCAGGAGAGCTCAACTACGCATAGTTACTAGAGCCCTGACTGGTCACGGTCCTTTTAACAAACATCTGTTCAATATTGGTGTTACTAACAGTCCTCTATGCAGGGTGTGCATGGAGGTTGAAGAAACGGCTGCGCACGTGCTGCTGGAATGCAACGGGCTAGCACACTATCGGGCACAACACCTCGGATCACCGGGGTCCCTTCCAGAGGTCTTCAACAGCATTAACAAGCTGGTGGGCTTCCTGGAGGAGCTGGGATGGCAGGAGTAGTCATTCCCACCCAACGCAAAATAGGCGCCTAAGTCGTCGAGTTGCGGAAAATGAGCCCGCTCAACCAATACCAATACCAATACCAATACCAAAGGTATTTGGCTGTAGGTACTCTGTAGGTAGTGCGAGAAAATACAGGGTCCCACGCTACGCATATGCTTACGGTTTTTTGAGAAGATGCTCACACCTTCAAACTGAACAACATTCTCTGAGATCATCATTGCAATCGCGAAAAAAAACAACTGTCCCATACATTTGGGCATATTAAGATTGAAGTTTTGTATGAAACCGCAGATTTCTTTTCGCGATTTCGACATTGGTTCAGAAAATGTTAATCAGTTTGATGGTGTGGTCATCCCCTTATAAATTATTTTTTTATGTAAGCAAATGTATGTTTTACTTTTTAACACTCTAAGATATTTTAGGTCAATTAATGTGTCAGGAACAGAATTACACCCGCATCTCGTCCATATAGTTAAATACGGTCTAAGATGGAACCCCATAACACGTCATATTTAATTTACGTCATAAACTTAATCTAGGCTTTAGATAAAACTGATAATAACCGCGATATATTGGACAGTTTCAAGTGTCTGTCGTACATAAATTGGTTCTGTTAGATTTAATTTCAATATGCCACAGGTTTGATTGAGTACTTGCCTGGATTATTCTATAAAGGCATGATATAACGTATCGGTCTCTTGTGAACACTACGAGAATATGTTTGCCCATACAAACAAAGCATATCAAGGATCCGATAACAAGGGCTCGAAGATCCCACTCCAAGTTTTCTACACCCTTTGTTTAAATAATTATTACAGAGGATAGTCCAAAAATTTGTATTATTTGTTAGAAATAAACATTTTAAGGCATAATAGAGCAAATAGAAATTGAAAATGACTTTTTAAAAGTACCTAATTAACAATAATGAAAAATCTTTTATTTCTTTTATTTTATTTTATTTCAAGAACCAATCGAAATAAAAATACATTATGATTTTTCGTCTTTTACCCGTGTTACTACTAAGTCCTACTACCAGTAGTAAGACGGGAAATTCATTTAAGAGGGCTATTACAAGCTCTGTGGCGCCCTCCACACAATAAAAAAGATTTCTCAACAAAGAAAGCCTCAATTAAAAAAGTGCGCAACAGATAAACAACAAAAGCCTTCAAGCTATTTTCATCGAATACTTTTATAGGTTTTTTTAAAGATAAACATACTGAAAAAAGAAATAAAACGACCGCTTTTGTTTTTATTCGAAAAAAATTATCTAAAAGTGGAATGTTTAGAACGTATAAAAGTATTGTATAACAATGGCTTGAAGGCTTTTGTAGTTTATCTGTTAAGCACTTTTTTAATTTAGGCTTTCTTTGTTGAGAAATCTTTTTTATTGTGACGAGGGCGCCACTGAGCTTGTAATAGCCCTCTTAACCGTGGTTCTACCGCCTCGGCCCGTAGTACTAGCATAGCGGCAAATATTTTTTTTCTGTAGTACCTACTAGTTTACAAACCAAAAATAAAAGATACCATTCAATATAATATTAAGTAATTTATTTTACTTACCTATAGTATTAATTTTTTGAGCATAAAATTATATCATAATTAAACCCTTAACTAAACAAATTAAATGAAAAAGTTAATTTTGCCTACGTACACCTACATTACGTATACTTACAAACTTTTACATTTTAATTAGGATAATAACGTGATTTACGAGTTCAACAAGTTTTCTCACCTTCTGTTTATCTTCTTCGTCAAGTTTAAATGTAAATCAGTAGGTAGTAATAACAAAGTAAGTAAATAAACTTTCCCACAGGTTTAATATTACAATTTTATGACAATTTAAGATTACAATTATCGCGGACTTTTCCGCCTGATCACCACTACACCACTAGGCTCATTTTTACTTAAATAAATTAATATTTCCGCTTAATTAAATTATGCGCGAAATTATGCCATTTTTTTCAAGTGATCAGGTGGTAAAGTCCGCGATAGTACGTTTAACACGTCAATTCCGATTTGTTACACGAAAGTATTAAAAATTCACTGTCTGGTTTCCTAAAAGTGATGGGGTACGGAATACAGAGAAAAATATCTAGTAGGTAGTCTTCAGGATCACTTCTACAACGTGTTAATGAATTAGCGCAAAACCTCATACACCCCAACTGATTTATCTCACTAATATCTCATCTCATCTCACTAATATTATAAATGCGAAAGTTTGTGACGATGTTTGTATGTTTGTGTTTCAATAACGCATAAACGGCTGAACGAATTTGGATGAAATTTGGCACACAGATAGAATGTGTTCTGGATTAACATATAGGATACTTCTTATCCCAGTAGTGGGATCCTGTGGGAAAAGTGGGGATAATTCACAATGATTTACCACGCTGACTTGTGCTGACAGATGTATTTGGGTAGATTGTAGTGGTAAATAGTAGTCTCTTTTTTCATCACTCTTCATAGAAGCCGTGTAGCGCATTCGGTAAATGGTTAGATTTTCAAACATGAGGTGATGGTTCGATTCTTGGTCGAAATGAAGTTTTGATTCAGCTCAAGTTTATGACTATTATCCTATTCTTATCCTATTATGGGGGCTGGCAAGCCAGCAACACATCAACCCAATGGTATCTTTTGTGTTGACTCCTACTTAATATTTATTTTCTTCACCATTGAAAAACGTGGAAAATGAGAGAGGCAATAGCGTTCAGGGGAAGAAACCTGTAATCTCCCAGTTTTGAATAACCATCTCTCAGGACACATACGTTTAGCCACCAAGACAGCGCAGTCACACAGTATAAATGTTCCATGGTTTCCTCTTCCTCTCTGCACGCCCGGCAACTGGGATCTAGAGTGAGCTTTATCGTGCCTGTGACGCGTATTACCCGGTGAGGGCTCCGACGATAGCACGAGCTTTGCTCCTGCTGTTGTTCAGTATGAACTGTGGGATTCATGGTGTTACTGATGAATTTCCTGCAATATTGCAGACCCGAGAAGCCAGAGCATTCTAGCCTGTGTATTTTATCAGTCCATTCCTTAATGACCATTTTAATGTTACATGCCAGGATTCCTAGACTTGGTTCTGACCATGACCTTCGTAACCCTTAGACGAGACATGGGACAAAATCACATGTCCACGCAGACAAAGTCGCGGGCAACAGCTAGTAACAAAATAATTAGATTGCAACAATAATTTCATTATTTTGATACTTAAAATTTAAAGTTATTCGCATTTTAAGTTTTGAGGCAAAAATGATTTGTTATCATTTCAGTACTTAATGAATGAAAGCGCTAACGTACTCATGGATACATTTTTATAATCTTGTTTTGGTAGTAAGTATGCGAGTGTGCTCGAGCGGTGGGTTGACATCGGGTTCAGTAAATTTAAAATTTTGCAAAAAACGTAACATTTAATATTTTGAAAAAAATTACCTACGTTGAAACCATGATAATTCGATTCTGTTCTCGATTCTAAACAAACTACTTTCTAGTTTTGCGTTAATTCATTAACACGTTGTATAGGACCAAGGTCGAAATTGCGAAATGAAAATCAGCTGTTCCATACAAAATTGTAATTTGTATATAGGGTAAACCATCCTTTCATTGGCACCCCTCCAATTATTGGCACTTTAGAGTTTATGTCGAAAAAACCTTTTCCTTGTTTTTTCGACATAAACTCTAAAGTGCCAATAATTGGAGGGGTGCCAATGATAGGATGGTTTACCCTACTTTGCTGTAATTCTACTCTACCAAAATGTATGGGACAGCAGATTTTTTTATCGCGTTTCTATGTTGGTCCCATAGAGAAACTTGTTCAGTCTGATGGTCTGATCATCCTCATGAAAAACCGTCAGCATATTAAATTGGACCCTGTGGCCAAAATTTATTTTAGTAGACTTTACGAGAATAAAAATAAAGTAAAGGTAAAAGTAAATTATAGAATGGGAATAAGAATAACTTTATAGTACATAATGGTCTTATATGGTAATTACATGTACAAGCTCTTGCCCATTTCAGGCATACGATACAAATGTTTAAAACTTAATCTTACATGCAAATATTAAAATTTTCATGCAAAATTAAGACTTGAATGACATTTAAGTCATCTTTGGATAAAAGCAAAACATACTTCAATTATGATTTTTTTAAATTTGATTAGATTTCTAACAACAAATCTTGTTAAGCCTAGTAAAATAACTAAATACTTAGTTGTCAAATACATAATACTTACTAAACCTACCTATTTCTCCGTGCCCTGTACTTACTGTCATACTGTGGAAATTCGAGTTACACCTGAGTATTTTCCCCCCGAAAAATTACTTCTACATTATGTATGACTTAGAAGTTAGAACTCACATTGAAACTCACGGCCGTTGGTACAAATACCAACTTTCTATTTAAGAATGTAGGTGTAACAATGCTTGCATTTACCAGATAGATATTTTTGACCTACAAATAAATGCTGCAATGCTAAAATCAAGGAATCAATAATTCTCCAAAGAAGTTACACTGTTATTCCGCCAAAAAAAAACTTTATCTACTTTACTACTACTAAAAACTTTATATACTTTACTATTTACTTATTACTTTACTATTTACTTATTACTTATCTACTAATAAAAATGTTATCTACTTTACTATAAATTAAATCTTTATAAGAAAAAATCTGTTAACCCAATTTTGATTGCCTACGTCGAGTGTTAGCTACGCGTAATTGAGTGTCACCCCTCCCTCGGCAAATAATCGAATTCAATTTGATCCAGAGTGCATGAGTGTCACGAGTTTCCACTTACTCTCTACTGATAATGAGTGGTGACAATGACAGTTTTTACGAGCACT
The DNA here is from genome assembly GCA_922987775.1 of Agonopterix subpropinquella. Lineage (NCBI taxonomy): Eukaryota > Metazoa > Arthropoda > Insecta > Lepidoptera > Depressariidae > Agonopterix > Agonopterix subpropinquella. Next base: position 15,256,412 of record OV277701.1, on the reverse strand, counting down.
AAAGGTGAAGGATTTTTTTTATAAAAAAAATATCTTTTTTCTTCGTATGTGTAATTTTAACTATTAGCACAGTATAAGAAAGAGTATCTATCTATTAGTGTCAAAATAAGTACTGATTCAGAGGCCGTAAGGCGGTCTGAAAAACTCTGATACCAGGGCTCTGCCCACACGATAAGAAGAAGAGTACTAATTTTCAAAATTAAAATTAAATTAAATAATTCTTTATTTCGGACGGATAGTCCATAAAGTGTTAGTTACAAAAAAACAACCCTATTGTTAGAAAAACAGCTCATTTTGAATATAGGACTTTACCGAACATTAAATAATAAATAAATAAATATCTTGGACAATGTCACACAAATTATCTAGTCACATTTAAAGTACCAGAATCTAGCCTGGACTTGTATTATGATGACTAGACAACGATATAGAATACATATACAACGTGTTAATAAATTAACGCAAAACCTCATACACCCCAACTGATTTATAACAAAATAATTAGATTGAAACAATAATTTCATTATTTTGATAGTTAAAATTTAAAGTTATTCGCATTTTAAATTCAGAGGCAAAAATGATTTGTTATAATTTCAGCAATGAATGAAAGCGCTAACGTACTTATGGATACATTTTAATAATCTTGTTTTGGTAGTAAGTAGGGCGAGAGTGCCCATGGGGTGGGTTGAATTCGGGTTTAGTAAATTTTAAATTTTACGATAAGATTAATTAAAATTTTGATAAAAATTACCTATGTTGAAATCATGATAATTCGATTCCGCTGTCGATGCTAAACAAACTACTTTCTAGTTTTGCGTTAATTCATTAACACGTTGTATAGATACAAACATCCATGACTCGGGTACAAATATTCATATTCATCATACAAATATTTGTCCCTTACGGGATTCGAACCCGCGACCCTCGGCACAGCAGGCAGGTTCACTACCGACTGTGCTACCGGGCCGTCAAAGGGAACATTGCACCCTCCGTTTCATTATGGGGCTATACCAACATTCAACAAAAGAAAAATGACTTCAAAAATTTTACTACAGACACAGAATAGATAATAGTATAATTATAGTTTTCTACAGCGTCTTGTTTACTATTCTTTACAACGTGAATGTTAAAATTTTTCAGTATATCTCTAACTACCACCTTGGGGAAAATAGTCGTGAGCTTACGTTTTTAGAGTTCCGAAGTCAACAAGGAGCCCTTATGGTTTCGCCATGACCGTCCGTCTGTCCGTCCGTCTGTCTGTCCGTCTGTTTGTCCGCGGCTTAGCTCAGAGACGCTTAGTACTAGAAAGCTGTCATTTGGCATGGATTAACTACGTCGACAAAGTGGTAAAATAACCTCCCCTACACGTGAAGTTGGGATGACATTTTTTTTCTCGTCTATCCCATGTTGTGGGGTATCGTTGTATAGGTCTTTTAAAAATATTATGGGTTTGGGAAAACCATTTTTTGATTTAGGGATCCTTTAGCGAAATATTAAGCTTTAAGAGGGGGTCATACCTATTTTGTCTGTTTTCGAACCGATTTTTGAGAACCAAATTATTACATTTAATATATATAGTTCACATAACAGTGTAGATACGTTCTTTCTGCAGGGCATCTAACCGTTGAAAACACGATTCTATTAAATTTTCTCGATAGAAAAGAGGAGCAAAGTAAGCTCGATTTCAGATTTATAACCAGTTTTACAAGAATCACACTACACCATTTCTTCTGAATATACCATCATTTGAAAGGTAAATAATTATAGCATGGCTTCTAACCGATGGATTTTTCCCCAAACACCCAAGAGAAAAGATATTGATGAAAAATGCGTTTTTTTGCGATCTTGCTTTCAATTGAAGCGGGATGGCTAATTGCGAAAGTTTGCTTGTTAGAAAGAGAGGCTTGTTCTACTAATACCCAGCCTTAAAGCGAAAATTTTGGTTAGAGTCAAGTGTTCCCCTCTCCCAGCTAAACGGTTGCGGTTGGAGATGTGAAAAAATTCACGGTAATAGTATATATAAGGAAAACTATCACCGCTAAGTAGGCTTTAAAAGTTTACGGGTAATAGTTGACCAACTTAAAACATTTAATTTTTTCACTTTAGTAGCCGTTAAACCGTAGTATTAAAAAAGCCCCTTTCCTGTGTAGCGTGATCGTGACGGGCAACCACGGAACCCTACCCTGCGCGTGGTCCGACACGCACTTGGCCAGTTATTAATTTTGAAGTTGCCACTTATTAGAAACAAAATCTATTAAATAAAACACCGCTCATACTCGTACATGGTTACTACATATATCTAATTAGGCCTCGGATAATTATGTGTGTTAGTTCGTCGTGGGCGTGTTACCCACATTTAGGTCATGGACACGAGGCAATCCGCAATCCTTATCTAGGTACTATCCCATTCTTTCCTTTAAAACAGAAAGTGTGTTTGCCTGTCTGTGTGTCGTCTACGCCACCGATCTGATATTCAATAAAAATAAAAAAGACAAAGTTTTTTAGCACAACCATTCGGGTTGTGGTCAGACTTCTTTTGGTATATACATACATGCAAAAATAGAAACTTAGAACAAGCGGAAAGCTCGAATTTTCTCCTCAGCACAGATCGGTTGGTGCCAGAGCTTTTAACTTACAAAACATGTGCGAAATAGCTCGAAAGTCTTAGTTAGAAGTCTTTAAGATTGTGTATAGGTACAATAATCAAAACAAAAACTAAGAGCGAGCGAAGCGAGCTCGACTTTTGTATCTTCTCTACGAATTGGTTATAGACAGAGCTCAATTAATCTATATTTTACCTGAATTTGCCGCCCCTAGTAAAGTGCCGCCTGGGCACAGATTAACCCCAATAGATACCGCATAGTGAACATTTTGTTCACGCCCGAAGTCACCATTTTTGGCGGTAGGTGCGGGTAGCGGGGCACGAAACGGTTCAACGTGATTGGCAATTTCAAGGTCGCACCACTTCTAACTCGCTCACTCGCGTTGCTTACATCAGTGAAAAACCATAGATGTGTGGCCATGCGTAATCTATTGGGGGTAATCTGTGCGCCTGGGGCATTTGCCCCCCATCCCCCCTCGCTACGCTGGTGTAAGACTCTCGAACAACCAAATCTATCTGTGTCTCCTTCAGAATCACCAGACTGAAGACTATCAGATTACCTACCTGGGTAAATTTTTCACTCTTTAGCTATTTAGGAAGTGCGCTGTTTTAAGAGGAAATTGGGGCGGCCGGCGTTTAGTCCATGCAAACGTAGTCCCCTGTTTTCTCTCTGGATACTATCACTAGAGCACACATATTTTTATACCATAAATTAAATCTGTTACTTCTGCCATGATGCTATATTTTGCTTTTTTTTTCATAAATTAAATGCTAAGAACAAGGAATCTTCTAAAATTACTAAAATTGCCTATTTATATCACCGTTTTCAGACAGAAGAATAAACAACACTACCTCGAAATTCTTGAAAAAAATAATATCAGATTTTCTGGTATCAATGAAAAAGAAAAAAAAACCAAATGGCTTGATAGATGGCGTGGATGCAAGATGGCTACCAGTGCAACCTTGCCGTTAATAAAATACAAATAAAAAAGTAAATAACATGAAAAGAAACACTCTGTGAAATGTGTCTTTATTTTTTACTTTTTGCCTAAATTACCATCATCATCGGAGCCATGTCACGTCAGCGCCACTTATCGATTTACAAAATTGAACAACAAATTATAGATGTCAGGAAATCCCCCATTGAATTTCAAAGAAGTATGAAAATTGGTGTCGGTCTATTATTATTCTGTGGTGTCGGGTATACTCAAGTTAAAAGGCATTGTATTAGTAAGCTAAATAAATTTAAATATGATAATAATTATTCTCTTTAACTTAATTGCTCTAAAGTTTCATAATACTTACTTCCAGTTGTTTAGGACTTAACCTACATAAAAACTAATTGCTAAAGTAACTTCGTGTTTATACCGAGTAGGTAGAGAATTTTAATAATTTAGAATACCGATCCTTCAAATACGAGCTAATTAAATCCAAACCCTTATCTACAACTCCATAGTGTTTTAGTTTGCTCAGCAAGGTCTCATGATCAACACAATCAAACGCCTTCGATAAGTCACAAAATATGCCAATAGCATTTTGGGAATTTTCCCAGGCACTAAAAATATGCTGAATAAGATTAATGCCTGCATCAGTCGTATTTCGTCCCTTGGTAAAACCGTATTGCTGAAGATGGAAAAGTTAATGCATATTGAAGCATTTGATTGAGCATGATCTTTTCAAATATCTTGCTGAAAACCGGAAGAATAGATACTGGTCTATAATTTCCTAGATCCGATTTATCCCCAGACTTAAACAATGGTATAACCTTACTAAACTTCATTAAATCAGGAAAGACGCCTAAGTCTATGCACATGTTGAATAAATACGATAAGGGGCCAGCAACAAGTGAAATGACTGAACTAATTAGCTTCACTGACATACCCCAAAGATCTTCTGTATTTTATTTAAAAGTCCTTATTAAGAGGGGGTCATACCTATTTTGTCTGTTTTCGAACCGATTTTTGAGAACCAAATTATTACATTTAATATATATAGTTCACATAACAGTGTAGATACGTTCTTTCTGCAGGGCATCTAACCGTTGAAACCACGATTCTATTAAATTTTCTCGATAGAAAAGAGGAGCAAAGTAAGCTCGATTTCAGATTTATAACCAGTTTTACAAGAATCACACTACACCATTTCTTCTGAATATACCATCATTTGAAAGGTAAATAATTATAGCAGGGCTTCTAACCGATGGATTTTTCCCCAAACACCCAAGAGAAAAGATATTGATGAAAAATGCGTTTTTTTGCGATCTTGCTTTCAATTGAAGCGGGATGGCTAATTGCGAAAGTTTGCTTGTTAGAAAGAGAGGCTTGTTCTACTAATACCCAGCCTTAAAGTGCAAGGGTCAATTTTGCTAAACTTGGGTACGGGACCCTAAAAATACAAACACAAGTGTGATGCAGGTAATGGGTATCATAATTATTAACAAAGTATGGTTACTTTGTCCTGTGGTCAGGACAAGAGATAATTATATTTTCTCAAACATGCTTGGAAATGTGAGCATTATTTTGACAACCTTCTTCGAGATAAATCGAAATTGCTGTACTGGCCAACTACATGCGCGCAGCGGCCGGCAATGTTTGTATGAAAATCCATATCTGTCGTGTTTTGCGGCCAAATAAATTACATAGTAAACTCATATCTGTCGTGTAATTTAAAAATGGAACGATCTTTTTCTCCTAAACATGGCGACCAAGGAGGTAACTCAAAAAAGGTTTTATTTAAATTTCGAACTAACTTGCAAATAGAAAGCTGTTTATTGAAAAAAAAAACAAATTGTTGTTCGTTGTTCGTCATTGATTTTGAAAAGAGTTTTAATTTCCGCGAATTATTTGAGAAAATTTACTGTTTTCATTTCCGCGCATTATTTGAGAAAAGTACTATACAAGCCTTGGCCACAACTAGGCATTGATGGACTTACGTATGTGTGCCTCGGCTTCGCCTCGGCCCACATTTACACGTTCGTCCATCAATGCCTCTGTTGCTGGCCGCTGCAGTAATGTACTATTTCTCAAACATGCTTGGAAATGTGAGCATTATTTTGACAACCTTCTTCGAGATAAATCGAAATTGCAGTACTGGCCAAATACATGCGCGCAGCGGCCGGCAATGTTTGTATGAAAATCCATATCTGTCGTGTTTAGCGACCAAATAAATTACATACTAAACTCATATCTGTCGTGTAATTTAAAAATGGAACGATCTTTTTCTCCGAAACATGGCGACCAAGGAGGTAACTTATCAAAGGTTTTATTTAAATTTCGAACTGACTTGCAAATAGAAAGCTGCTGTTCATTGAAAAAAAAAAAACACTACCGCGGGAAAAATAAGTAATTGTTGAGTAATTGTATTTGGCAAAATGAGTTCAAGTGAAGACAGTGAGTATACTGAAGTTATTTTAACGCCACCTGAAATTCAAGAGGCTGCAAGAGCCGTAATAGAAAACTTGTTACCGCCAAAATCAAAAGAAAAATATATGAAAGCCTATGAAAATTTTGTTCAGTGGAAGAATGAAAGAAAATCGAAATCCTTATCCGAAAACGTTTTTTTGGCTTATTTCGGTGAACTCGCCAAGAAAGTTAAGCCGACAACGCTATGGGTCATCTATTCAATGCTAAAATGTACAGTTTTAATGAAACATAACGTGAATTTAAAACAGTATGTAAACCTGACTTCAATGCTCAAAAGACAGTCGGATGGATACAAATGTAAAAAATCTAAAGTTTTCACCGCATCAAATGTAAAAATGTTTTTGTTTGAAGCACCAGACAGTGTGTATCTGGACCTCAAAGTAAGTTTTACACTTGATAATATTAACCAATGTCTGTGAGCATTATTTATTTTATTTTTATTTTATTGTAACCTCTTTTTTTTTAGGAAAATTACCTATGTGAACGTAAGCTATAACGTACTTACCTACTTTGTTTTTGTTGCAGGTTATTCTTATTTTCGGCATATTTGGTGCATGCCGATGTATCGAAATTACAAATATTACTATAAAAGACGTAGAAAATAACGAGGGTGTGATAATAATGGAAGTCTGACCGGGTAGCTGAAAGCTACATAGAAGAATCAATTGAAAATAAAAGTAGCATTACACGTCAAATCAACGAAAGTATTCAATCTCGTGCATCGACCTCCCATCAAAGCTTTGAAATACAGAATCACACTGAAGAGAATACTATGCAACAAACTTCGACCTCGTTAGAATTATCCCAAACCAACATAATCCCCGGAAAGTCCACATTAAATTTCAAAAATTGTACATTCCACAACTGTATTTTTAAATAAAAAGTTCTGCCTAGATTGAAAACTTAGTTTTAATTTCCGCGCATTATTTGAGAAAATTTACTGTTTTAATTTCCGCGCATTGTTTGAGAAAAGTACTATACAAGCCTTGGCCACAACTAGGCATTGATGGACTTACGTATGTGTGCCTCGGCTTCGCCTCGGCCCACATTTACACGTTCGTCCATCAATGCCTCTGTTGCTGGCCACTGCAGTAATGTACTAATGATGTCTTGTTACCGCATTGGTACTCAAACTACATAATTGAATTTTAGATTGTTTCGAGTAATCTTTGCTTCTTCGAGACCGTTATCCAAGTTATCATTACCTACTGTCTTATGGAATATTGTTTGTTTCAGTGCAAAATGTCAATTTTTTTTTTGAGGACTGAATCGAAACCTTTTCGAGATAATAAAATTTTTTTCTATTCGTATGTTAGAGATTTTAAAACGAGATATTATGTGTCTTTGACAAATATATGAAAATATGGTTTGACTTAGCAACATCCCCCATTAGACTTTCATTACGTGAACTTTTCAATATAATACATTTTTAATTGACCATTGAATATTGAATATTATGCATAACTATGCAAGAAATCTACTATAAGTCCAATAAAAACTATACAAACGAAGTTTAACGAAGTCTGATTATATTTTCAATACTAACCAATTAAAGGCAATGAAAATTTTCAGAAATAGTCTAGAAACTAATATCTATGCTTGTATGTAGTCAGATTTTCGTTAAAATATTATACAGTTTCAATGCTAGGATTAGCGATAATTATATTCTTCACAAATGTCAGAGTTTAACTGTTTCGCGTGTTCCGTTGAGAGAAGATGCGGCCGGAAACTTTACAACACACATCAATCAATCGGTACCTATCAATCGGTAGATAGATACTCAATCGGTAGTCCATTCTGAAAGTGAGCCTTATTACTGTTGCACGCTTAATAATAACGTTTAGTACCTACTTGTTTTTGATGACCCCGAAAGAAATAACATCTTTCGGGCCATAATGTCAAAATGGATACTCTCCAAAACGACTACATCAAAATAAAACATTCTGTATCTTTTTTGTGTCTCGAAAATATTTTGATACTTTGCGATTGTCGGTATCAAAATCACATCGACTACTAAGTAGTCGATAATCTCATATAGATGATTTTGATATCGATAATCGTGAATACGTCAATGTTACATCACTAGAACTCACACATGTATCAATTTCGCACATTTCGGTTTTGGTGATGCGATAATGAGGAGTTCCTTAGTCTACTGCTTATACCCAGTATAAGTTTGACACATGACATAAACCTTAGCGAATACCACGCGAATACCGAATAGACATCTCGCCAATGTTTCAACCATAGAGAAAATAACGCGCTCCCCTGGGGTAGAGATGTTGTATCGAACTGTGCACAGATACTCAACTGGGCCTGACGTCATAAAAGCGGGAAGTAGCGTATTTAAATGTTAACCCTTCCCCTCACCCGTTTTTCACCCCCTTTGTTGACGACAACATTTTCTATAGAAACAAGCCGATTTGCCATCTCTTCTTACTCTATGGTTTCAACCCCAGGGGGAGCGTGTGAATTCTCTATGGTTTCAACGACGAATAAAAGTTTGTGACCAGCTTACAAGTAACATTAATATCATTGGTTGTGACTATGTTAGCGCTTAGAGAATTACATTGCTGTTCTCTCTCATTCTAAAGCCATGGCTATATGTCTTTCAATGCACAGATTCTTTTTATTTACTTACTTGCTGACCCGATGTCATCCTATCTAATCATAATCAGCTGACAAACGTCATTTTTGCACTTATTAGCAAAAATCCAGCAAAAATCCCGTAGAAAAAACGCTTTCAGTTTTCCCCGATTTTTTTCGTTTCCGGACAACTTTTCCAATTTTCCTTTACCTCAAGAAACGCGAAAAAAAATCTGCTGTCCCATGGCTGTCCCATACAAAACTGCTGTACCTACCCGACTAAAATGTATGAGACTGCAGATTTTATTTCGCGTTTCCTGATGTAGGCTCCATAATGAAAGTTGTTCAGTTTGATGGTCCGAGTTCACCATTTTAGTATTTGCTAGGCTGTCACTTACACCCTGTATAATCGGCCAGCCGTTCACAAGTGATGCGCTTGCCTATTTTATTTACACATTAAATTATATTTACACATTAAATTACTAAATTCCTAAGGCCACTTGCAAGCGTACCTATCCCTGAATCACAGAAACAGCTTCTCAGAGCAGCTTTAGTATCTAACGCCGAAAATAATTGTGGGATAGTATATTTTATAGGTTAGTAATTAACTCCAGCTTAAATAGCTCTCGCGGTTTAGTATATTTTCTTTGGTTTAGTTGTTTTGTTATACAAAAATTTGAATACTGAAAAATCACGCTCTAAAAGTATGAAACAAGAAAATATTCTCATCTGAAATTGTTATGTACTTACAAACTATATTTAATATTTATAGTCTATTAAATTAACTACTCGTAGGTACCTAAATATATTTTAATTTCTAAATATTAATAGTGAATAGGATAGCCTGAGTGCGATTTTTGAATCTCATTCGTTCGTAAAAAATCGCACTCCTGAAGTATGATTTTTGAAAGTCAAATCAGCAGTAGAAAGTATCTCCATAGTAATTTTGACATTTTTAAATGCTGAACTCAGCGAATGAGATTCGAAAATCGCACTCCTCGTAAGTAATGCCACTTTGCCCTAGACCTTTTTTTTAGTTCGTGACTTGATGTCCTCTAGAGGGCGCTGTGGTGGTGTGATACGGAACCCTCGGTGCCCGAGTAGCCCTACTCGCACTTGACCGGTTTTAGTTTTAGTTCGTGACTTGATGTCCTCTAGAGGGCGCCATATTCAATTTAATATGACGTCACGTAGCCTATAACCAGCGGAAGATCAAGACCCTTCCAACGATATGTACATACCATAGTGAAATTACATGCGCCCCTAGGGCACATACCCAGTACAAACAAACAAACAGTGCAGACAGTACGTATACCAAGTTGTACAAACTGTTTAAATGTAATTATAGCTAAGAGCGTATCGCCAACAAACTATTCTGCAGTTTGGCGAATTTGTATTTTATTTTAAGCAGCTTTTAGAATGAAGTTCAATCAAATAGAAAAAAAAGATACATACTAGTCAAAACCATAACTCTCCTTTTTTGCTTCGCCGTAGTCGGGTAAAAAATCATGGTGCCAACTTAAGTTGGAGTTTATTGTTAACCCAGGTTGACGCAAGTGGGGCTAAGCTAACTAAGTCAAGAACGAACTTATTAATGTAAATTTGTAGGTAATAGCGATGATATCCTAAGTTCCAGAAGTGCGATTTTTGAAAATCATACGAGCGAATTGGCAGTAGAGAGATGCAGAATCTCCATAGTAATTTTGACATTTTCTACTGCCAAGTCACTCGTATGATTTTCAAAAATCGCAACTTCAGTCTGAGTTTCAAAAAAAAAATTAATTGTTATTTAATTTATATTATACCTATCCTAAGGCTGCCTGTCCACTGATGCGAGCTGGCTGGGCGAGCTGTGTAGCTGTGTAAATATTAACCAATCAGGAGCTCGGCCGATCTCGGCCTGATTGGTTAATATTTACACAGCTACACAGCTCGCCCAGCCAGCTCGCGTCAATGGACAGGCAGCCTAATACTATTGGCTGGTTCTTAACTTCTTACCAGTGGAATTACTTTGTCTATAAAACTTTCATAAGTCGTAGTTTTTAGGGTTCCGTACCCAAAGGGTGAAAACGGGACCCTATTACTAAGCCTACGTTGTCCGTCCGTCCGTCTGTCGTACCTATTTAGGGCTGTAACTTGTGAACCCTAATAGCTAGATAGTTGAAATTTTCCCAGATTATGCGTTATTATGGCGGATTTGTTAACAAATAATAAAAATGCAAAGACATATATATTACTAGCGTAAGGACATGGCCTATGAGCTTGACTATTGTCTCCAGTTTGTTGGCTCTAAAATGCAAGGAAAAATGTCAATTTAGAGCACTACAAATATATGACACGATATAGTTCGTATACGAGTTATGACAGATGGCGCAAATTTTTGTTTCTATGAAGAAGGTTTTTGTAAAATATTCTGACGGGCCTATCCTTACGCTAGTAATATATAAATCTATGTAAAAATGTCAAAAAGTTAAAAATGAAGGGGGGTTCTCAACAAGAAACTAGTTTTTATCAACGTTTTTTCTTCACGCTCTATCGTAAAAAAGGTAATACATACAAGCGTCAAACTTAGTGTGATTATAGAACAAACTCTACAGAATAACAACAAATACTAAAAACCTGCAAAGTGTGAGTCGGCCTTGCGCTAAAGGGCCCGGACAAAAAAAAAATTTTGTCTAAGTTAATAATGTTGTGTTCTGTGGTGGTGTGGTACGGAACCCTCGGTGCGCGAGTATCCTGACTCGCACTTGACCGGTTTTATTCTAATATTTGAATGGCCTATTCGAAAAAATATATGATCAGGTAGGTAGGTACAACAGTTAGCATTTGACACGGTCTCTGTCCCACTGTTGCTGCTGAAACTGGAGCGGCTCGGAGTGAGGAATGCTCAGTTACAACTGTTTGGAGACTACCTTACCAATCGGTTTCAGAGAGTTAAGATATCAAACTGGTGTAGTGATGACCTCCCTATCATGATAGGTGTCCCGCAGGGAAGTACTTTGGGACCTACACTATTCCTGACATATATCAATGACCTCTGCAATCTTAGCATGCCCAACGGAAAGGTAGTTACTTTTGCAGATGATACGGCTCTGCTCTTTCGGGCTAATACATGGGCAGAGGTTTTTGGATTTGCCCAAGTCGGATTCAACATGGTGTCTGAGTGGCTAAATGATAATAAGCTGACCTTAAATGTTGAAAAAACCAAATACATTACTTTTACAACTAAAAATTACACGGTACCAGTTCTAGATAAGTTGTACATTTCTGCTCACTCTTGCTCAGCGCCGCACATCTCTTGCTCTTGTCCCCATCTTCAAAAGACTAATGTGATAAAATATCTTGGAGTCTTAATAGACAACACATTATGTTTTCAGCCGCATATTGATCTCCTAACAGCGCGAACTCGTAAACTGATCTATATCTTCAAAAACTTAAGGCATGTTGCCGACACTAGGGTAATAAAAATGGTCTACCTGGCCCTGTGTCAGTCTATTCTGACATACTGCATCACTACATGGGGTGGTGCACCTAAAACTGTTATATTAAAATTGGAACGTGCCCAAAGAGCAGTGTTGAAAGTTGCCTCATTCCTTCCATACTTATTCTCAACTAAAAATTTGTACGATCGCTGCAAGGTCCTTTCCGTACGACAATTGTTTGTGTTGAATACGATACTTTTGAAACATTCCCAACTTGAATACAATGCAGATCTCGAAAACAAAAGACGCAAATATGCTGTCTGCCCTATGACGTTCTATCAAACTCAATTCTCACACAAATATTACTGCTTTCTGGGAGGATACCTATATAACAAAATCAATCAAATGTTGAGAATCTACAGCCTAAATAAACACAAATGTAAAGCAATAGTGCAACAATGGCTCCTCACACAGGATTACGACTCTACTGAGAATTTATTTACAATTCCAACCTAACCCGAGGCTTTTCTGGTAGCCAATATTTCGTTCAAATCAGTAAAACTCAACATTCATATTCACTCTAATCATCATGCTTGTCTATGGCAACAACTGACCGATCCCAAGACTTATATGTCGCAGGGTGGACAAGCATGTAGTGGGTAGGTATCACAATCATAACTACAAGTAGGTAACAACTTCATTGAAAAACTAAACATTGTGTTCTGAATCTTCGTATGGTGAAGCATTGACAAATGAATGTAGGTAATCTTATTCAACTGAATGGTAACTGAAAACTATAAATAAATAATATAAAACTCCCCACATACACAAACAATGCACACACACACACACAAACACACATACACACACACACATGCAGACCTGCAAAACATAAAATTAGTATTTAAGAGGCCTCTTTGATTATTGAGCTTTTAAACCTACTAGATGTTGGAGTTGGAGCTCAGTGATTAAAGATGCCTTACATAAGTTTCTTTACTGTTATTTTCATGTCTAACATATAAATTTCTTTAATCTGAAATGTATGGAATCCAGTCGGGGGTGGGAGCCCGGTGACTCGTTACCCAGATTTGCAGGTGTTACCTGTAAATCTATCACGTGCACCGGTCTCTCACATATAGTACTAAGCTCAGCTTAATTTGTAACAACATTAATGTTTCACTGTCCCTATATGTGAGATGAAAATAAATACCTTTTTTATTATTATTATTTTTATTAGTTAGCGACTGCGCTCAAATGGCGAAGAAATGAGGAAACCTGCATACGCTGTAGATAACATTCTAATGCGTATGTGAAGTCTGCCAAACCTCATATACACCCTCCTAGTGGGAAGGCCTGTGCCCAGCAGTGGGACGTATACATGATATAAAATTAAAACCGTTACATGTCGAACAAGATGCTTCAGACCCTCAAACTGAACAAATAAAAAAAACTGCTTTTCCATAGAGAATGTCACGACCAAAATTATGAAACCGCTGATGATTTTTCAGCGGTTTCAATGTTGGTCCCATGCTAAAAGTTGTTCAGTTTGATGGTCTATGAAGCACCCTATAAAGTATGTTGTAACGCATTTAAGTTTACACCCTGTTTAGGTTATGACGATGATACGATTTCTGGAGAAGAGAATATACCTAACGACACGTGACAATTTTTAATCAAGAAAAACGTGGCTTTGACGATCATGTATCATTGAATCATTCAATCAAATATACTTTTCTCAAACATGCTTGGAAATGTGAGCATTATTTTGACAACCTTCTTCGAGATAAATCGAAATTGCTGTACTGGCCAAATATATGCGCGCAGCGGCCGGCAATGTTGTATGAAAATCCATATCTGTCGTGTTTTGCGGCCAAATAAATTACATACTAAACTCATATCTGTCGTGTAATTTAAAAATGGAACTATCTTTTTCTCCGAAACATGGCGACCAAGGAGGTAACTCATCAAAGGTTTTATTTAAATTTCGATCTGACTTGCAAATAGAAAGCTGTTTATAGAAAAAAAAAACAAACTGTTGTTCGTTGTTCGTCATTGATTTTGAAAAGAGTTTTAATTTCCGAGAATTATTTGAGAAAATTTACTTTTTTAATTTCCGCGCATTATTTGAGAAAAGTACTATACAAGCCTTGGCCACAACTAGGCATTGATGGACTTACGTATGTGTGCCTCGGCTTCGCCTCGGCCCACATTTACACGTTCGTCCATCAATGCCTCTGTTGCTGGCCGCGGCAGTAATGTACTATTTCTCAAACATGCTTGGAATTTTGAAAACCTTCTTCGAGATAAATCGAAATTGCTGTACTGGCCAAATACATGCGCGCAGCGGCCGGCAATGTTGTATGAAAAATCCATATCTTTCGTGTTTAGCACCCAAGTAAATTATATAGTAAACTTATCTGTCGTGTAATTTAAAAATAGAACGATCTTTTTCTCCGAAACATGGCGACCAAGGAGGTAACTCTTCAAAGGTTTTATTTAAATTTCGAACCGGCTTGCAAATAGAAAGCTGTTTATTGAAAAAAAAATGTTGTTCGTTGTTCGTCATTGATTTTGAAAAGAGTTTTAATTTCCGAGAATTATTTGAGAAAATTATTGTTTTAATTTCCGCGCATTATTTGAGAAAAGTACTATACAAGCCTTGGCCACAACTAGGCATTGATGTACTTACTTACATTTACACGTTCGTCCATCAATGCCTCTGTAGTTGGCCGCTGCAGTAATGTATTATTATTTTACACCAAAACATAAACAGGAAAATACAGAGAAAAAAATACAAGAGGCATAAAATAAGTCAGTCTTATCGCTAAGAAGCGGTTTCTTCCATACAACCTTAGGGTAGAGAAAACGGTGAACGAAGAAAGGTAGGCTTCAAGGCTTACGAACATAAAATAAACCAGTAGCTATGTGTAAACAAAACACACAACACAACTTCTAAAATCCAATTTAATTAGTAAAAATTACAAAAACTTTATCATACTCGAGTAGGAAGTCTATTTAATAACGAGTTAACAAGTAAGTATAGCAAAACATAACAACCGATAAAGACACTAAACAGAAAAACTTATAATTAAAAAGTAAATTACAAGAATGTATCATACCTTTCAAACTTTCAATAAAGGAACATCCATAGTTAGCACTTTACCAACACATCAGTCCTTGTGTTTCCTTGATTTAATTTATATTAAAATGCACAAAATTAAAATGTTAATAAACGGAGTTGCACAAAGCGACGCCGCGCCGACGTCAAAAAGTTTAATTTTGCGAAAAGTTGCTGAGGAGCAGTAAAAGCGGGCGGTTCTGACGCGGGCGGTGTTTAGACTCGCCCTCGCCCGTTGCCATGCCATACCATAGCGTAGACATAGGAGTATTGGGTGTATTGTAAGCGGGGGAATTTCACACAAATCCTGTGAATCTTTCAACACTCTTGAAAGAACTATTTAGCTGGTACCTTAATGATGTTTAGCTTTGAACATCTTTTAATGGGTTTTTTTGCCGGGTTTTCTGTGTAATTTAACGAAAGGGTCGCATAAAAATTACTTTACGGATGTTTTTAATGATAAACTTTTACCTTACTGAGGGAGGTATTTTGAACAGGAGTGCGATTTTTTAATCTCATTCGCCGAGTTCTGCAGTTGAAAATGTCAAAATTACTATGGAGATACGCATCTTTCTACTGCTGATTTGACTTTCAAAAATTATACTTCAGGAGTGCGATTTTTGAAAGTCAAATCAGCAGTAGAAAGATGCGTATCTCCATAGTAATTTTGACATTTTCAACTGCTGAACTCAGCAAATGAGATTCAAAAATCGCACTCCTGGTCCTTTTAAAAATAAATAAATTTTAAGGGAATCGGATATGTGCAAGAGTGACACCTGACTACTCTACCTAGGTAGTAAGTATTTTGTGGCTCACTAATTTTATTATGCTGTATTTCTTTATATGTGGTTGTGCATTTAGCTTTAACTTGAAAATTGTGTTTAAATTACCTTCCTTTGAACAATGTAACAATCGTTAAAAAATCAATAACTAAAATAAAATAAAATAAAATCATTTCACTTTGACATTTTTTTTTTAGCTAAAATATATTTTGATATTACAGTCATTCGAGAAGTTTATCAAAATTGCCTTGCATAATTTGTTAATGATATCTTTGGTAGTCTATAATTACTTTTAATATTATATTATATCTATTTAATGCCAACAAACTGTTTATGCGGTTTGGCATAAAATGTATCTGTCTGTATGTATGTGCTAAAGTTTTCAGCTCCTGAAACGAAGTACCTGCCTACCTACTCTACCTATGGAATTAATAACAAATAAAATAAGTATTTTGCGGTATACATACGTTAAGTATAAGTATTGTACTGTATTTTGTGAAAATAACTACTACTGCTGTTTTTTTTTTTTTGCTGTGTTGTCATAGTCATTAGTCATAATAGTTAATTTCTTCATAATAATGGGTGGAGGAATAATGTAGCTTCATAAATATGCATATTATGACTTGACAAAAACGACACTGATTTTAGTTAGGGAGGCGAGGTAGCTAAATGGCGTAATTCAACGGCGCCGTCGAGACCTATCAAAATCGAAAGATAAAATTATTTCGAAAAGAAAAGCTCGTATGGTAAAAACCATTTTAGCGGTGGGTTTGGCGTGTACGGTTTTTCAAAAATGTTTAAAAAAACAGTTGGGCATTCTCGAGCGCGTCAGATATTCATACTACGTATGCTCCAAGTGCCTCTGATAACTACGGTATACTAATCTGCCGGTTTGCGTGGTGGGGGTAGGCATATAAAGTAGTCAAAAATGCAAAAAAAAAAAATTACTCGAGCGCTTCAGATTTCCGGAAGTTCCGGTTAAGTAGGCCCCAAGGAAGCTCCCTTTAAAAAAACTGTCGATTTTGGCGTGACGATAAGTTACGAAGAATTTTTGAAAATGCAAAAAATAAAAGATTTTTTGAAATACTCGAGCGCGTCAGATTTTCATAGGAGAGGTTTATCTCGGTATCCTGAAAGCATATTTTCTTAATCTGACAAAAATGTTGGTGGGTTCTCTTAATCTGACCGAAAAAGGTTTATTGGTTTCTTTTTTTTCCTTAACTTTGGACAAAAATGTAAAGAGACCTTTTTTGTGTAAAATAAATTTACCTTTTTTGTTTATTTAACCCTTTTTTTGTAAAATGTATCGTTGGCGACTTACATGCCGCAACGCGTTTTTCGGAAGACGAAATGGCTCCTCCACACTTTCGGTCATGCGGAAACCGGCAGATTTTGTATTTTTAGTAAGTTTTACATTAGGTATATTCTTCAAATTAAAAAATAAAAAATCGCGCTCGAGAATGCCGGATTAACGTTTTTTTTTTACAAGTTCGCGACGAAGTTTTATAACTCGGCGGCGTCAAGGACTTATCGTCAGATTTGTTAAATTTAGTCTTAAAACACTAAAATCAACCCCCAATATCTTAATCTGACGCGCTCGAGTATTTCAGACTATCGATTTTTTTTTACTAATCTGATCGTCTATCCTAGGCGCGCGTCACTACATATAGAGCTAAATACTTTACAAGGTTGTTCTATTAGGTCTAAGGTATCTCTCATATCTTAAACTGCCACGCTCGAGTATTACCGAAAATTCCCCTATTCGCCTCCCTAACAATTTCTTTGACGTCACTGGTCCAGTGTAAGTTAGTGAACAATTTTAAAAACTGTTTTATTCTAAGCCTTTTTATAAAACACCTGTTTAGGTAGGTACCATGGACCCTAAAAAAAGAAGGTACCTACCTACTTTGTGTTAATTGAAATGTAGCTATCGTATCTCGTTTAGGAATTTCAGATATACGGAATAGACAGCGTTTCGGTTCGTATCGCAAGTCGGTTTGCAGACGGTCGTGTAATCAGGTGCTTTCTGGCTTGCTTCAGGCTCCGCCGTTATTATTAGGTAGCTCAAATGTGTTTTTTTACATAGAAAACAATCCTTGAGATTACTGCCAAAACCCACTCTACAGTTCTGGCACTTGGTATGTCATTTTTGGAGTGCTGAATCGAAATGCATTTTGAGATAATTGTCTCAATAACAATATTTAAAATTATCTGCAATCCTTTAATTTTATAATCTCTATAATAAAATTAAAGGATTACTTACAGATAATTTTAATAAAATAACTAGCGTTAACCCGCGCCTTCGTCCGCACAAATTATATACCAGATTTTAAGTCAGATCATAAGCTATCAAATAAAAAAATTTCATCAAAATCGGTTCCGCAGTTTTTGCGTGATGCTCGTTCAAACAAACAAACAGACAGACAAAAAATCCAAAAATTGGTGATGTGGAATCAGGGACACCTAAAAACCATATCGTAACTTTTTTCTGTTAATATCTTCAATGTACAGACACACTTCTGTTACAGTTTTATAATAGCAAAATAGTATGTAGACAGATGTAACTTTTCGTAAAGTGTGATGTCACTCAAAGACCTGTAAACTCCATGGTAAACATAAACATTTAAAATAACTTTGCCATTAAGAATAAGAAAATAACTGCCTCCGTGGTCTAATGGTTAGGAGCATTGGCTCTCGACACGTAGGTCGTGGGTTCGATTCCCACGGGGGACACCTAGTGATATGTCACTTTGTGCGTTTTTCCCCAGTTGGTTAGGACATTCCAGGCTGAATCACCTGATTGTCTGAAAAGAAAGATGATTCCGTGCTTCGGATGGCACGTTAAGCCGTTGGTCCCGGTTACTATCTCTGGTGGTAGTCGTTACATAAAAACCACGTCAGAGGCCGTAAGGCGGTCTGAAAAAACTCTGACACCAGGGCTCTGCCCACACGATAAGAAGAAGATAAGAAAATGTTTACAATGTCAGAATTTGACATTTGATGTCGCTGTTTTTGTACGTGTCCAGCATGTGTCCAGCATAGAGGTAGTAGGAGATAGCAGGTGGTTTTTATGTTTTACTAGCTTTTGCCCGCGACTTTGTCCGCGTTGGAAAACCCCAAGTATCCTATGTTACTTCTTATGCCTCCAAGAATATGTGTACAAAGTTTCATGATGATCGGTTAAGTAGTTTTCGCGTGAAAGCCTAACAAACAAACTTACATTCACATTTATAATATTACTAGCTTTTGCCCGCGACTTCGTCCGCGTGGAGTTTGGAAAACCCCAAGTATCCTAAGTTACTTCTAATACCTCCAAGAATATGTGTACCTACAAAGTTTCATGATGATCGGTTAGGTAGTTTTCGCGTGAATGCGTAACAAACAAGCTTACATTCACATTTATAATATTAAGAGATTACTAGCTTTTGCCCGCGACTTCGTCCGCGTGGAGTTTGGTAAACCCCAAGTATCCTATGTTACTTCTAATACCTCCAAGAATATGTGTACAAAGTTTCATGATGATCGGTTAGGTAGTTTTCGCGTGAAAGCGTAACAAACAAACTTACATTCACATTTATAATAGAAGAGAGAAGAGAAGAGATAGGGAGGATTTAAGTAAAGGTTTTCTCCATGGAGTTCGAATGACTTTCCCTCGACCGTGTATTTAGAGATTACATATCAAAACAATTTTAAAAATTAAATTTTTATTGATAACCTTGATGCAGCCTTAAACTAACTGTTTACGGATGGTTGCATGGCCTCGATCCCTTGCGTCTCTATGGAGCAATAAACATTCCATGTCGGGTTTTTTAAACTAAAATTTAAAAAAACCGGCCCAGTACGAGTCGGGTCTCGGGCAATTAGTGTTCCGTACTACCAGTTGTTTAACATGGGTCATTGAGGAACCACTATAAATTGACACTTACTTAGTATGTGGTCACATAGTAACTGAACATCATTTTACACTGGTCGTACTGGTGTTAGTTTTTTGGGTATAGAAAAAAAACTATCCAAGTTAGAGTCACCCTGATAATTTTCCCGCCATCTACACGTTATTTCTGATGTTCATGATTTTTTTCAGATCTTATACGGCTATATTTTTTGAAATAGAGGTGGGGACAGCAATTTCTCGCACTGGTGTTAGTTTTTTGGGTATAGAAAAATAACTATCCAAGTTAGAGCCACCCTGATAATTTTCCCGCCATTTACACGTTATTTCTGATGTTCATGATTTTTTTCAGAACTTATACGGCTATATTTTTTGAAATAGAGGTGGGGACAGCAATTTCTCGCACTGGTGTTAGTTTTTTGGGTATAGAAACATAACTATCCAAGTTAGAGCCACCCTGATAATTTTCCCGCCATTTACACGTTATTTCTGATGTTCATGATTTTTTTCAGAACTTATACGGCTATATTTTTTGAAATAGAGGTGGGGACAGCAATTTCTCGCACTGGTGTTAGTTTTTTGGGTATAGAAAAATAATTATCCAAGTTAGAGCCACCCTGATAATTTTCCCGCCATCTGCACGTTATTTCTGATGTTCATGATTTTTTTCAGATCTTATACGGCTATATTTTTTGAAATAGAGGTGGGCACAGCAATTTCTCGCACTGGTGTTAGTTTTTTGGGTATAGAAAAAAAACTATCCAAGTTAGAGCCACCCTGATAATTTTCCCGCCATCTACACGTTATTTCTGATGTTCATGATTTTTTTCAGATCTTATACGGCTATATTTTTTGAAATAGAGGTGGGGACAGCAATTTCTCGCACTGGTGTTAGTTTTTTTGGGTATAGAAAAATAACTATCCAAGTTAGAGCCACCCTGATAATTTTCCCGCCATCTACACGTTATTTCTGATGTTCTTGATTATTTTCAGAACTTATACGGCTATATTTTTTGAAATAGAGGTGGGGACAGCAATTTCTCGGATTGAATTGAAAATTTTGTTAAACAAAGTTTTTATTAAAAATTTGAAAAGTATATTTTTAGACTCGTATTTTTATAAGCTTTCAATTGATACCCCATATGAACCCCACAGGGCAGAAATTTTTTTTTTTTTATTTGCCCTTTCTTACTACCGAAATTGACCCCCAATATAAAAATTTAGCTTTTTTTTACTTCATTTATGACATTGGACCACCAATTGCTATATCTGTACCGAGTTTCAACTTCCTATGTCTTAAGGTCTCTGAGAAAAATGCCTGTGACAGACGGACGGAAAGACACCGAGCTGATTCCATAAGTGTTCCGTTTTTCCAATTTTGGTACAGAACACTAAAAAGAAAAGAAAAACGCTCATTATTGTTAAGTTTGAACCTTTGCCTAAAGGACCATAAAAATAATAAAATCCCTATCACCAGCAACATCTATATCAAGGTCCCGTAATTTTATAGGAAATGTTACTAAAACTTTTATTACTTACGTATACTATTTACTTTATTTAATGTCAAGTCATCAACTTTATAGTCCACTATTACTAGAAACAATCTAATTAGGGTTTATAGACTACTGAAAGGGAGGAAATAGAGTTGGATGAGATTTAACCCAACCTATAAACTATAAATTTCCTCGTTTCTGAATTTCCGATAGTGCTTTAGTTTAGATGCTGGTTACGTTATACAGGGTGTTAGGAAAACAGTTGCACTACTTTAAGGGATGATTGAACCCATGATACTGAACAACTTTCCCAAAGAATTCCCAAAATTCGCAAAAATTTCGACTTACATACTAGGTAAATGCAATCAGCTGACTGAACGTTTTTGGAGAGGCACTTTTTTTCATGGCCATAAGGAAAAGTGCCTCTCCAAAAACTCTGCTTAAATCATCTGCAACAGATGTCTGCCTATGATGATGATGACCGAACGTTTGTATGAAAAGTAAAAAAAGGTAAAAGGTAAAATTAGGGAAATTTTTTCAGTATCATGAGTACAATCGCCCCTTAAAGTAATGCAACTGTTTACCCTAAGGCTGCCTGTCCATTGAAGCTGTGCGAGCTGTCTAGCTGTGTTTTTTAACCAATCAGGAGCTCGGGCGAGGCGCGGCCGATCTCGCCCGAGCTCCTGATTGGATAAAAAAACACATCTACACAGCTCGCACAGCTCGCACAGCTTCAATGGACCTATATACACCTGTATAGACAAGGGGTCTTATTGTGTAACTACGATTTAATCGCTATCAAGTGTTGATTTTGGCAGTTCTTATATAGCAATTAAGATTTTTTATTTTAGTTTATTATCTCAGACAATGTACCTATACCTTAAACCTTAAACCACATACCCATCAAACTGAACAATTTTTACAATCGGAGCAAACCTGTCAAAACTAAAAAAACAACTGTCTCATACATTTGAGTTGTGTTACTATATGGAATAGTAGATTTTCTTGTTCAGACCCAGTTCAGATTTTTTGCTCTAATAGCAAAAGTTGTTCAGATTGATGGGTAAAGTATGTGGTTTAAAGGTTAATGATACTTTTCCTTACACCCTGTATACGATTATAACAGAAACAAAATATTACCACAGATATTACTTAAAAATTGCCTGGTAAAGTCATAATACGTTACCGATTTTGTAAACGATCATATAATCGGAAACATACCCAATAGATAGGTAGGAAATACTATATACTATCTAAACTATTATAAAACTGTAACAGAAGTGTGTCTGTACATTGAAGATATTTACAAAAAAAAAAATACGACATGGTTTTTACCTGTCCCTGATTCCAAATCACAAATTTTTGGATTTTTTGTCTGTCTGTTTGTTTGTTTGTTTGTTTATTTGTTTGTTTGTTTGTTTGTTTGGGTGTTTGTTTGTTCGAGTATCACGCAAAAACTACTGAACCGATTTTGATGAAACTTTTCTTGTTTGATAGCTTATCATCTGACTTAAAATCTGGTATATAATTTATGCGGACGAAGTCGCGGGTAAAAGCTCGTGTTTTATATAACGACAATTATAACGAACATCATATATTCGTTATTTTTTTTTTGTTTCGCTATTTAAATTGACAACAAACAAAGTGGAATGCAAAAGCAAATAAATTAAATGCTATTCTAATTTATACCTACTGTTTTATTTCTCTTGAAAAAACACAGTTTCTCATCTTACGTCTCTTGAAAAAGAGGCCCACCGGAAAACGGAAACGTCAGTCAGTGTATGTAAGTATAGCAAACCGACTGACGACGTGTTGTTTAAAAAAAACAACAATCCGGGAATTAATTTTAAACAGCTAACTTTTGCTACCGGTTCTAAAATGGAACTTCAGCCATTCGATTTGTCAAGATTTTTTTAAAGTGTTGAATCGAAATCTCAATAACGATATTTTCTACGTTAGAGATATTTTAAAATTAAAGGAAAACAGATATTTTAAATAAAATAATGTAGTTTTTCGTTAGATCGAGTTACGTCACTCGATGACTTATAAACTCTATGAACCATGGTGAACTTAATAAAACCGGTCAATTGCGAGTCGGGCTACTCGCGCACCGAGGGGAACCCCACACCATCACAGAACACAACATTATTAACTTAGAAAAAAACTTTTTTTGTCCGGGACCTTTAGCGCGAGACCGACTCACACTTGGCCGGTTTTTAGTATTTATTGTTATTCTATAGAGTTTGCTCTATAATCACACTAAGTTTGACGCTTGTATGTATTACCGTTTTTACTATAGAGCGTGAAGAAAAAACGTTGATAAAAACTTGTTTCTTGTTGAAAACCCCCCTTAATTTTAAACTTTCTGCCATTTTTATTATTTGTTAATGAACCCGCCGTAATAACGCATAATCTGATATTTCAACTATCTAGCTATTACGGTTCAAAAGTTACAGCCCTAAATAGGTAGGACAGACGGACGGACGGATAAATGAATGAAATGAACGTAGGCTTAGTAATAGGGTCCCGTTTTCACCCTTTGGGTAAGGAACCCTAAAAATCATAAAAATGTTTAGTTATTAACTGGCCATATACACAAGGTCTGAATTCGACATTTAATTTTGACCTTGCCGTTTCTTTTTCCAGCATAGAGTTAAAAAAAGAAGGTAATTTTTTTTTTAAGTTAAGCAATGGTTTTCTCCATGGAGTTCGAATGATTATCTCGTCCATATTTGCATATTTAGAGATTACAGAAGTACCTACCGAATTGGCAACAAGCAAAGGTTGTGCCCACCAAACGGTAACGTTTATTGATGGTATTACACTCTAAATACATAATTTTATTTATTGTAGCAATCGGCCGATAGATTTGGTAAAAATGCAAACGGAATTATGAAAAAGATATAAAAAATGCACCGTTTTGACTTTTTTGCTAAAGGTGGACTTCCGATGCCAGCGGCCGATGCGTCTAACGCGCGCGTCTGACGCGAGGTTCTGTCATATGTGACAGAACATCGCGTCAGACGCGCGCGGCCGACGACAGACCTCACTTCCGAGGTCAGCGACTGACGCGTGCCTATTGTACACAGTGTTATCACTTCGAGGTATTTTCCCCGAAATTTAGGGTATGTTTTTTTTATATAAAAACACAAACAAAAAAACCAATAGGACATATTTTAATAAAGAATATTTGTCTGATTGATAGGTTTAGAGAATTTTTGAATGAATTTTTTATTACATGATTTTTTATAAAATACATTTTTGGGAGTAATTTAATTACACAGGGATGCGTTGCGTCCCCTTGGTTTTTTAACCTGTATATGGATCGCTGCCTAACTAATAATTATGAAGGCACGAGGAATTTTCCGAAAGTCATTAAAAAAGAAAAAGTTGTTTCAAGTCCCAGATAACATTTAGCCGTCCTAATGACGTCTTTTTACAGTCTTGCTCGACCTAGGTGACGTACATTTTCGACGTCTGTAGGTCCGATAAAGGACGTACATTTGTCACAACCTAATGACGTCGAATCACGACGTCCGTAGGCCGTTGTATCAAGACGTACGTAGGCCGTCGTATTAAGACGTCCGTAGGCCGTCGTATCAAGACGTCATTATGTTGTGACAAATGTACGTCCTTTATCGGTCCTACAGACGTCGAAAATGTACGTCACCGAGGTACGAGACTAGACGTACTTAGGACGTCATATCAAGACCGATCCAGGGACCTTAGGGTGCGTCCACAGCTGACGAACGCTCCGCGAATGTGCAGCTCGCGAGCGGCTCGCGAGTTGCGCATTTGCGGCGCGTTCGCCAGATGTGGACGCACCCTTAGGCTGCCTGTCCATTGACACTGGCTGGCTGGCGCTGGCTGGCGGAGCGGGGAAGCGGAGTTTTATTAATCAATCAGGATTGCATAAAATCTCGGCCGAGATTCGGCCGAGCTCCTGATTGGTTAATATTTTCCTCGCTACACCGCTCCGCCAGCCAGCTCGCGTCAATGGACAGGCAGCCTTAGACTGAGATTCAGAGACAAGATTTGAGTATAAGATCCTGCTTCGATATGTCAAAATTTTATTGATTTTTACATATCAAAATAGAAACTAATACTCAAATTTCGTTTCTGAATGTCAGCCGTAGAATGAGGTTCCTAGACTACGGTGGAGTGAACTAGGGTTGTAAATAAATAAATTAATGAACACCGAAATTTAAAATTTTATTTAAAGATTTTACTTTTAGTAAAAGATGTTCTAAAAATATTATAAAGAAATCAATTTAAATTCGGAGAGGCGATAGTTTGAAGCTGTTGTTTACCGTATGGGAAAACCAAAGCCTCTAACTATTTATCCTTTCTGGCGCACGCTGTAGCCAGGTTTTGATGCTAACTTCGACGCCCTCTGCCGTTGCAGTTGCAGTTGTGCTAACAACGCCTTCTATAAAGAAACAAGAAAGATACAATTTATTAATTGTAAAAAAATGGTCGTGGGAGTAGCACCCTCGCACACAGGGCTCCGTATCTTTTTATTATTTGCCAAGATACCTAGATGCCACAACAATAAACTGAATATGTTATGAGGCTACCTCAGTAGGCCTTGCATGCCACCTCCGAGAAAACGATAAAAATCTAGATGTGCCACCATCCTTATTAATTTACGTATGCCAGAAAGAGCGCGCATGACGTTTTTCTCGTTTAAACGCTTTGTCGTGGATGGCATGCTAGCCGTGCTGTTGTGGAGTTGTTAACAGTTGTTGAGATTATACCGCTGTGATATACTGACATACGGATGGACAGCATAGGCTTAGTAATAGGGTCCCATTGACAACCTATGTGTACGGAACCCTAATAATAATTCATTAAAACTAATTATTTGAATTCCAAATAGTGCAAAGATATTGAATGGGGGATTGACGCAAACTATATTGAGATAGTATTGGAGAATTTCGGTAGGTACTTATGTACTCACCTACAATGCAGTCTCTGAGGCGTAGAGTGCAAAAAACTTTTTCGATTTTGGTTTTCGTTGCAGTTTTCATTCCATAGAAATTGTACTCTGCAGCTAGCTTGTCGGAAATGTAGGACTTCATTGTACGTGGCACTTTACTGGAAACATCTCGACCTGATACCTGTAAAAAGAAATAAGTTAGTTAGGTACTTGTAAATCAAACCAAAATTATTTTCTTAGACAATATATAAATAACTAGTGGACCCGTCAGCGGAAATTCTCTGCGTTATTAAATAGAAGCGTCGTCGTAGTTAATTCATACAAGCATCCCGAGAAGCCAGGAACCCGAAACTGAAAACTGACTAGCGGGGCTAGTACGCCAACCCACGATAGCGTCATAAAGCTCTAACACGCTTCCGATCTCTTTCTATTGGGGCGCGAACGAAAGAGATAAAAGACTAAATTTGGCAGATGAATGTGTTAAATGTCGCTATCGCCGGTTGGCGTACTAGCCCCAGAAGCCGTAGCATCATAGTGTAAAGAACTAATAGTGGTGAAGCTCAGCGGTCGCGGCAGGCCAATCGTGCGGGGCGTGCGGGGGCCGGAAGGAGTGCCTCCCGAGTGTTAGGGTACGCCCGTCCCCCGCATGCCGCGCGGGCATAGACCCGCCACGACCGCTGAGCTTCATCACTATTATTTTATTTACACTATGGTAGCATGCTACACGTGATACGGCTGTATCACGTCTTTTATCTCGTTCGTTCGTGCGCAAATAGAAAAAGAGCGAATGTGTGATAGTGCTGTATCACGGTGGCATGCTACCCATGCAGGAAAGGGATAAAATACGTACCTACCAGTTTCGTAAAACACTTGCTGCACACCATAAAGTTTCCAATTTTCGCTGGGGGACGTGTCGAGATTGAGGATCAGCTCAAAAGCTTTGGGCCTTTTTATGACCGGCCAATACACTTCAGCCACTCTGAATCCACAACAGAAATAGCACCGCCACCGCAAACAATAAACTGGATCACTGCGCACTTGGCTGGGCGGTCCTCGTCCATTACTAACACACTTTAGGTTCAATTTCATTGAATAACACTAACTCATCAACAAAAAGGACTCCGCGACACGTCCGATGCGCATAGAAAAATGGCGCGACTGAGCTGAGAAAAAAGGAGTCATTGTCAAATTGACTGAGAACGTCCGTCAGTATAACGTCCAACTTGCGTCCAACACAGGACGTATACTGACTGACGGTAAAATGACGTTCCTAGTACCAACTAGTATGTACTTTTACGACCAACATCGGACTATTCGGACTGACTGTATAAGTACCTTAAAATGACGTCATTTTTAAGTCGCCGACCGTAAATGTTATCTGGGGTGGCACGATAGATGGTGTTGACGCGACCTTGCAGATAATAAAATACAAATAAAATAGTAAAAAAATTAAGCAAATTTTCGGTAAAAACTCGGTAATATTTCTGGCAAACATTCTTGTTCTGCGTGACGTCAGAGCATAGCCGCGCGCGGCCGCGGCCGATGCGACAGACATCGGCCGCGCGCGTCTGACGCACGCGTCAGTCGCTGGCATCGGAAGCGGCGCCATACGTTTTCATAGTAACTAGTATGGCCGCACCGGCCGTCGGCCGCGAGCCGCGCGCGTCAGACGCGTCGGCCGCTAGCATCGGAAGTCCACCTTTAGTTTCTTTTTTCCGGTTAAATCGGCACATGTAAAGCAATGTATAGGAACGTTTTATACAATGTCTCTTATATATTCCGTGACGATGTTCATACGAAAATAAAATAAAAAACCCAACATATTTTACCAAGACACGTTGTGCGCCAACGGCGATTACGCGAGACTCCGTTTAGATGAGGTATAGCTAATGTTACCACTATAATCTAATCTAGAGATTATGAGAAACAAATAGACATGAGTTCCATAACTATACGTCAAGTTGACGTATAGTTATGGAACTCATGATTAAAAAATTAATCGATTAATGCTGCCCTACACGTACCCGACACACACTTGGCTGTTTTTTTTATAAACCTTCCCTGGCATGTACACAACAATGTGCACATTGTTTCAGTCCAGCCGTTCTCGAAGGGAAATAATAATGCATTTTTATATAATATAGATTATTATTTCCAAGTTTTCGAGATGTTTTGTTTGTGTTTGAGAAAAATTGTTTTTGTTTTATCTATTAATCTATCCACATAATGAAAGATAAATATACACATACTACATAACATAACATTGTACTTATAAAAAAATCTATAATAAAAAACTTGAAATACTTAATGATTTTTTTTCGTACCGGCCCAGGTTTACAAATAATATTGTGGATACATAAAATTACTTCAATTAACTATTGATTAATTAATGAGTACCTACTTGTAAATATTTACTTTTAAACATATTTAATTACAAAATTTACAAAACAAAATATTCTTAGAACTAAAGTAATCAGTAGTTATAACTACTCGATTACAGTAATCAGATTAACGATTACTTTATGTAACCTGATTACTTGTAGTTAGATTACATGTAATCATAACTACTTGTAGTTAACTACATGTAGTTGTAGTTAAGTTAGTAATTAAATTACAGAATAGTAGTTAACTACGCCCAACACTGACGTCAACTAATACACTAACATTTTTTTGTTAGCCTTTTTCCCATACTAAACATCAAAACATCAATTCACGATTAAACACAAATTATCTAGTCACATTTAAAGTACCAGAATCTAGCCTGGACTTGTATTATGATGATTAGACAACGATATAGAATACATATATAAATACATATATAAATACAAACATCCATGACTCGGGTACAAATATTCATATTCATCATACGAATATTTGTCCCTTACGGGATTCGAACCCGCGACCCTCGGCACAGCAGGCAGGTTCACTACTGACTGTGCTACCGGGCCGTCAAATACTAAAACTGAGGATGTTCTTTTGATCCATTATCTATTATAATATAATATAAATAATATAATAATAGGTATATTATTATTTATTGTTAATTAATCTTAATCATTATTTATTGTTAGATATTATGTATGTGTATTGTATATAAATATAAATTACATTTATGTATGAATATTATAATTTTATAATACAACTAGCGGCCCGTCCCGGCTTCGCACGGGTGGACGTCTAATCTTTTCTAGCAATAAATATAGCCTATGTTACTCAGGGTGAATGCAGCTTTCTAATGGTGAAAGAATTTTTTAAATCGGCCCAGTACTTTTTGAGCCTATTCATTACAAACATACAAACATACAAAAATAGGTACAAATCTTTCCTCTTTATAATATTAGTGTAGATTGTACGTATTGTAAGCTTTATATTTTATATCTTATTTATTACATCGCCACAGCATGTTTTTTACTTAAGTTCTTACATCCCATGGTTGTCTGGAAGAAATCGCTGTTAGTGATAAGACCGCAATGCTTTTTTTATTCTGTATTCTGTTGCTTGTATGTTTTTGGTGTGCAAAATACAGAAAAGTTTTGTTATGTTTACGGCAGTAATTATTAAAATGATCTGTGGTTATGTTATGTTACAAACAAGCGAAGAAGCAAACAAACTTATTCAGATACTTCCAAACTAAACTTTTTTTAGATGCGTTAAAAAAGCGGCCAAGAACAGTCACGAGCAATAACATAGAAACATCCTTAAAATTCACATGCATGTAGAAACATTAAATCGCAAAAATATGTATGCTAAGCTGTGCCTCATATAATCGTTAAATTGTGTCAAAATTAACTACACAATTTTATCAAATTACTAGCTGCCCGTCCCGGCTTCGCACGGGTGGACATCTAATCTTTTCTAGCAATAAATACAGGGTGTACAATAAAATGGGACAGCTACTTAAAGGGGTGCTTCAGACCATCAAACTGAACAACTTTCTCTATGGGACCAAAATCGAAATCGCGAAAAAAAAATCTGCTGTCCCATACATTTCAGTCGAATTATGTTTGCAGTTTTGTATGGGAGAGCGGATTTTTTTTTCGCGATTTTGATATTGGTCCCATAGAGAAAGTTGTTCAGTTTGATGGTCTGAAGCACCCCTTTGAGTAGCTGTCCCATTTTATTGTACACCCTGTATAGCCTATGTTACTCGGGGTGAATGTAGCTTTCTAATGGTGAAAGAATTTTTGAAATGGGCACAGTAGTTTTTGAGTTTACTCATTACAAACATACAAATCTTTCCTCTTTATAATATTAGTATAGAATATAGCTTTTACCCGCGGCTTCGCTCGCATTTAAGCCATTTAAAAAGTATCCTATGTTACTTCTAATACCTCCAAGAATATGTGTAGGTACAAAGTTTCATATAGTTTTCGCTTGAAAGCGTGACAAACAAACTTACATTCACATTTATAATATTAGGGATTAACAATAGATTACCAAAAAATTATATCATTAGTTACATAATCATGTACGACGAAGTAGGCTTAGTAATAGAATAGCATAGAGTAAATAAATTATACACAACAGAGGGTCAATGCCCATACTAAGAAAGTTGCCACCTTCTTAGTTGCCAACTCCCGCAAGTACATCAGCGACGGAATTATTTACGACGAAGTAGGCTTAGTAATAGCATAGAGTAAATAAATTATACACAACAGAGGGTCAATGCCCATACTAAGAAAGTTACCACCTCCCGCAAGTACAGCGACGGTGGTGAGTAACGGTACTACAGCAATGTTTAATTACGTTTAGATACGTGTTAAACACATTTGTTATTAAACATTTTAAGAAAATTAATCTATATAATTTATTTCCGTGAAACAAACCTCAAATAATAGTGATCTAATAACGTTTCATTAAGATTTAAATTTCTCGTTCAGGCCAGATGATACTTGTAGCGACATCTGTTTGCGCCAAGACTATACTAAATCTAAAATGTATGGAACTGACCAGACATGGTAATAGGGTCCCGTTTCCCGGCCCCTTTGGGTACGGAACCCTAAAAAAGGATTTATTCCATATGAACGGTCCGTCGAATCCACTAAGGAGTTCCGAGATTGAATGAAAAGAAATTGTTCATTTCATAAAATTAATAGTCGGTCTTGCGCATTTTTGTCATTTCTCTATGGTTTCACGTTTATTTTTAGGGTTCCGTACTAGGATTATAACGGGACCCTATTCATAAGCGAACCGTCTCGTCGCTGTCCGTCCGTCCGTCTGTCCTAGTTTATCAGAGGCTTGTATCTTCTGAACCGTAATAGGTAACCAGTTGAAACTTTCACTGATGGTGATGATAAATAATAAAAAAATAACAAGTAAAAAATTTGTGTCCCCCAAAATAAAATTAATTTTTTCATTAATTAATTAATGAAATTAAAGTCCCCACAACAACACAAGAAACTCGTTTTTATTGTTAACGCTTTTCTTCTCGCTCTATCGTAAAAACGGTAATACGTACAAACAGCGTACAAACGTCAAACTTGGTGTGATGAAAAGTCTTAAGCATAACAACTGGTCAAGTGTGAGTTGGTCTGCCGCTAAGAGTCCCGGAAAAAGCATTTTTTTGTAAGTCAATAATTCATTAATAGTCGGTGTGCGAATAGTCTGACTCGCACTTGGCCAGTTTTTAGGGTTCCGTACCCAAAGGGTGCCTAGGGGTATACATAGTAGTCCGAGATCCGACCGCAAAATTACGCACCTATTTCATAGGTGAACAAAATGTGATTCTAGTGTACCTATGTTTATACAGGGGTTAATTCAACGCCGCCAAGTTGCATAGAAAAATCTTGCCGCAAGTACCTTTTCCATTATGATTTTTGGCATAATGGACCGTTTATACGATGACAATTTCTAGGCGCCAATTCTGCGGCGCCTAAAATTAACACCGTGTAAACACTTTAAGGCACGACAATTTTACGCCGTGCCTTAAAATTGTCGTGCCTTAAAGTGTTTACACGGTGCTAATTTTAGGCTCCGCAGAATTGGCGCCTAGAAATTGTCATCGTATAAACGGTCCATTACTTTGTCCAACTGTCTGTTAGGGAAGTAAATGAGGTGCCATCGGAAGGAGACGAAAAACTAGGGTTGCCACCTCTCAATCTGCCGCAGCTATACACGGGTAAAAAGATTTCTTGAAATAAGAATTTTATGTTTTCTTTGATATATATGAGAGCGCCATATTCTTGGTTCAATGCAATTTGCTTTCAAGAAGTCATTTTTTAACGTGGCAACCCTATAGTTGCGGCAGATTGAGAGGCAACCCTAGTTTTTCCAATACTTTAGATCAGTCTCCCTCCGATGGCACCTCATTTACTTCCCTAACAGACAGGTGGAAAAAGTTATGCCATAAATCATAATGGAAAAGGTACTTGCGGCAAGATTTCGAGGCAACTTGGCGGCGTTGAATTAACCCCTGTGTAAACATACACTAGAATCAGATTTCGTTCGCCTATGAAATAGGTGCATAATTATACGGTCGGATCTCGGTCTACAAGCCTAGGCTATCTGTCTGTCCATCTGTCCTGCTGGGTTGTTGAAATTTTCATGCGTTATTATGGCGGTTTTACTTCAAAATAATAACGCTCACAGGCACATACATTGTAATGATCCCAAGTAAGCCTTAGGCTTTTGGTTATGGGAATCATACAACAACGGCACAAACATATAACATCCATGACCGAACCGAGATTCGAGCCCAGGACCCTGGTTTGGCAGTCCGGCGTGGCAACCATTACACTAATCGGGTCGTCAAACAATAAAAAACAACAAATGTTTTTCAGGCTTACGCTAACCCCCGAAGAAAACTATATTTTTTTGGTCATATTGTATGGTGTTACGGAATCCTCCGTGCGCGAGTCACTTGACTGGTTTTTTTTGTAAACAGGAAATAGAGCCCGGTACCTTTGGTACCCGGGCCCGGGTTTGAAATATATAAAATAATAAATTTCTGATAGCTGGAGCTGATTCTTGGAAAATATGACGAGAAAGTTTTACTCAAATTAATAACTTAATTAAAATATTTTCCATCTTACTGTCAGATATATTTTACTATCAGGCAGGACATGTTAGAATACTACGGAAAATACATTTCATTCGCCCTAAACATAGACATGAACTGGTACAGTACATTGATATCGTTGGCCCTGAACAACACTTTTTATTTTTTTCAACTTCGAATCGTTATAGATCCTAAATGGTAATTTGAAATGAAAAATGGTAAGAGAAACCTAAAAATGGTTTTCAAATACCTATTTAATGATACCCCACTCAACATAGTTCGACAACTTTCATTTTAAAAATTTTCACAATATGGCGTCTCGTTGTCGCTATATTGAATTTTGATTACTGTCATGTTTTGATTACTGACTGTACTGTTAGTGACACTCGCAAGATTAAGATGCTTATCGATTGACGTAAAAATCATCAAAATCGGATCACGCGTTTGGTCTCTAGAGTGCCACAAAGAAACAAACTTACATACTATACACATAGGCTGATAAACACATTACCCTTCCTTTGCGTTGCGCAGTCGGGTAAAAATGGGGCAAATCTTATTTTTCGGACTCGTCAGATTTAGTGAAATTCCGCAATTTGTTATTCAGATTTGTATTTAAAAATACCATTACATGCCAAGCCCTAAGGTCAAGCCCCATCCAATGGTCTGAAAATCATTAGCACTGGACATCACGTTTTCTTTTTGTGAAGTGAAAACTTCTTTAGCGGCGTTGTGCACTTTTTGGGATGGGTAAAAAATGTTAAACTCGCGTCAGGACCGTGACGCCACCCTGATCGAAAATTCGTAAGACAAAATTGGTAAGACGATGACGTAAGATTACCGTGGCGTCACGTAACATTCGTAAGACGTAAGATCTCTTAGTTTTAACTTCTGCCGGCACTCCCGGAGTGCAACCCGTTGTTTTTTTTTTTGCTTTCCAAGTATGAAAAGTCTGAAAACGCCCTGTGCACGGGGCTCTATCTGAAATTTCTCAGATACTTTTTCGGTAATCTCTCATCACCCGCTAGCCCCTTAGCTATTCCATTTTCGCCCTGGATATGACATGATTTAAACCATCTGGGCCCCCTAGGTACCATTTGTTCCGTGGTTGTCGCGTCCTTTTACACTAAATGAACCAGCTTCGGATAGAAATGCGAGCTGTTTATCAAACATTAAGTAAACATTTTATTTCAACTTCTCCCCTAGTTTTAGCCTTCTCTGAATCGGAGTGGAAAGAGTTCATTAAGTCACGGGTCATTTGATCGACCTTTCATGCTTTCGTTGCCTATCCTAATACTCATCTTTACAGTAAATGGGTCACGAGTCAAGAGAGTGTCGAAAGCCACTTGATAAGGGGATTCTAATACTACGGAGGAGGTACTTATAATGAAATGGAAATTTCGTAACAATATTTATGAAATTATACCGGTTAGTCAAATTTCGCAGTTTTTCTTAACTGTGGAACTTTATTATATTGCACGGTTGGTGTAATGGTAGTCACGTTCATCAAATACCTATATGGTGTTAATGAAGACAGATGCATTACTTTAATGAGTGATTGTACTTATGATACTGAAGAACTTACCCAAAGAAAAAAAATGTAATTGTTCAAACAAACGTTCGATCAGCTGAATGCATTTAGTTATGGAAAGTCATTTTGCCCCCCTCTGATTTCCTATTATGTTTCAAAAGGAAAGATGTACAGAGTCATGTGGATTTAACACTGCTTAAAGTAGTTCAACTTTTACCCTAACACCCTGTATTGTTTATGTCATGTCTACACCATACAAGATGGGTGTAGGTAATGTCTTTCTGTAGGTACTGTAGTTTGGTGAAATGTTAAGTAATTTGTACCCTTTGTCCTACTGAAAATTAAAAATAAATTTAGAAAAAAGTTTAGAGTTTCCATTTATGTCCAAACTTAGCAATAAAATACGTACCGTGTATCCCATTATTACCACCCATCCCACCTACGCAACTGGATCCTTAATAAAAAGGTCAGAATGATACGACAAACCCATTTCTTTAGGTATCTACCTACTACCTAAAATATTGATGAGTCAGGAGTAATTAGGTACTGGGTAGATTTGTTTCAGAAAATGAGCTGTCATGCAAAGTATGCATTAAGTAATAAATTTCTAGATTTGACCCTAATGATGTGGAAGCCTGATTTTAATCGCGGTCGGTTAATGTACTTACAGTGCAGTAGCATGCTTTACGGTGACATTGTTCTGACTGAATAATTTACCATAATCGAGATTTAAAGCAACGGCAACCTTGGCGCCGGCATCCAACATGGCAACCGGCGACGGGTGTCGCTTGAAACATTTTTCAAACTTTGGGATGCATAATTGCTATTTATACCCGACTGCCCCAGAAGGAGGTTTATGTATGGCGGACCCCCCTGCGTGCTCTATGGATCGCTCCTTTGCCTGCACGTGGACGCTGTCAATACTGGCAGCTGTCCCTTCCTCCCTGGTCCTCGCTTGACACCTAAAAGGAAACCCTTTATTCTAAAACCAATCTAGTACAAAAGTGACAAGTGAAAAGTGGACAACCGCATAAACAAAGATCTGTAGTTCCGTCTCCTTCTGCTATTTAAGGTACCTGCGTCATAAGACAAAAGAGAATTTTCTCAAACATGCTTGGAAATGTGAGCATTATTTTGACAACCTTCTTCGAGATAAATCGAAATTGCTGTACTGACCAAATACATGCGCGCAGCGGCCGGCAATGTTTGTATGAAAATCCATATCTGTCGTGTTTAGCGGCCAAATAAATTACATACTAAACTCATATCTGTCGTGTAATTTAAAAATGGAACGATCTTTTTCTCCGAAACATGGCAACCAAGGAGGTAACTCATCAAAGGTTTTATTTAAATTTCGAACTGACTTGCAAATAGAAAACTGTTTATTGAAAAAAAAAAAAATGTTCGTTGTTCGTCATTGATTTTGAAGAGTTTTAATTTCCGCGAATTTTTTGAGAAAAATTAGTGTTTTAATTTCCGCGCATTGTTTGAGAAAAGTACTATACAAGCCTTGGCCACAACTAGGCATTGATGGACTTACGTATATGTGCCTCGGCTTCGCCTCGGCCCACATTTACACGTTCGTCCATCAATGCCTCTGTTGCTGGCCGCTGCAGTAATGTACTATAACTACAATCGTAAATTTATGCGGTCTCTATGCTTTAGAATAATGGAGATCCTTGCTCTTAGCTTGACGCGCATACGCAATTCTGAACCGCTCCAATAGTTTTATAATATTAATATTATTGAGGAAAAGTCTAATAAATGTATTTACCAGTTCTCAGAGAGTTTCAGTCTACGTATCTCACGTTGTCACGTAGATCACTTTGATGGAACTTTACCTTTGGCGTACGACGCATCATGGCCGAGATTAATATGAGACTTTTAATATTAAAGTAACTTTATAAAACCAGTACCTAACTGTTCGTGGACTAGATGAGTAGCACTAAATATGGTCTACTTTTGGTCGCTCTTCGCTAACCTATCTGACTGAGTCGGATCACGGTACTAATATTAAGTTTATGGTCGGATCTGTGGTCTAAGACTAAGATATTCTAAGTACTAGATACTCTTTCTTATTCTGTGCCATAGTGCCATTAACCCCTGATGCTTCCCATAGGTAAACGCTGGGCCGGGCCCTATTTTGCTTGTTTTTAGAAGCTATCTTCTCGTATTTTGCCTTGGCTTTGACGAATTCAGTTATACTTGAAATACGTACCTACCGAGATGACAGACCAAGTGCGCGCCGGCGCTTACTTTTTTTTGCGAAACCAAATGCGATTTGCGCCCATCCATTCGTTTTACTTTGATCTAAGTTTCGATGTTTATATACGCTGAGTTATTAATTACGTAACGCACGAAATAAAACGGTAAATACAACATATTCCTATCATCAAACCAATCTAAGAATAGGTAGTAGCTGAACACATCATTTTAATGTTGTGAGCCGAAATATTGAAAACGTAATCTATGAGATTTTTCTCAACGGAATACCCCATTAACGTGCTTTATAGCATCTAACGCAGCATTTCTGTTTATTTATTATCTCTCTCTCCTTGAAAATTATAATTTTTATGTTGCGTGTAGCTATTAATCCAACATATTTGAATTACGAGGCAGAGCTCTCTGCTGCGGAAAATATCTTTTTATGTACCTATTCTAAATTCGCACTGAAAAAAATGTTTTGTTAATATACCCAAACTGTAGTGACTACTGAACTGTTTTATAGCACATAATCAAACAATTTGTTATAAATAGCTTAACAATTTGTTATTACAACCAAATGTTTGGTTATGTGCTACAAAACAGTTCGGTAGTCACCAAAGTTTGGGTATATTAACAAAACATTTTTTTTCAGTACGGTCTAAACAATTTTGTCTTACCATCGCAGTACTCTGAAATATCTATAAGGTATTTGGTACTAGGACGCAGGACGCAGGACGCTGGACGCAGGACGCTGGACGCAGGACGCAGGACGCAGGACGCTGGACGCAGGACGCAGGACGCAGGACGCAGGGCGCAGGGCGCAGGACGCAGGGCGCAGGGCGCAGGACGCAGGGCGCAGGACGCAGGACGCAGGACGCAGGACGCAGGACAATCAAACTGAACACTCAACAATCAAAAGGTCATTTATGCAGATGCATTGCAGTTTAGTTGGAATTTAGCTGGTTTTTTTACGATTTTAGGTTTGCTCTAATTGCAAAAGTTGTTCAATTAGAGGGTCTGAACCGAACCACCCCTGAAATTATTGAAAGTTTCAAACATCACCCAGTATCATTATGTACCTACTTACATTATCATAACGCTACGTACAAGTAGGTACTTACATAGGTTCTAACATTTAGGGGCTCTTACAGACGAGCGAAACTTTGCTGTCGCGGTGGGTCGCAGAGCGTCGCGCTCATACATTTTACGGTCGCGCGTTCCTCCGCGACACCCGGCGACCGCCAAATGTCGCTCGTCTGTGAGAGCGCTAACGCATCACAATTTTGCATCTCCCACCAAGACGGCATACCTTTTCTCGAAGAGATTCGGCGTATTTTTGAGCGCTCATAACTTCGGTCTGGATAGTACCCGTGAGCTCAAATTTCCAGAACACTGTTATCAAAAATGTTACCTAATTTAATATTTATAGCCCTGCTACTTTAGGTTTTATTAATACGCAAAATGATTTCGTCACTCGCTCACGGTTGATCATCAAAATATAGGTAACAGGTACTTCCCGAAGTCCTAGAAAGCAGAAAGACATTCAGACTGGGTTTAGCGTATAATTAAATAGAAAACTTAATTTGTAATAGGTAAAATGGTTCTGGATCTGGAACCATAAGAATAGTTAATAATTAACCGATTTCATAAAACTTTGTATACGCATTCAGTCCCTGTGGTACTACAACAAAATGTCAATTTCAACTTTCGCTGACCTGAACAGTGAGATTTGTATTTAGAATTTGTGTTGTTGGTATCAAGCAGAGACTACCAAGTCCCAACTCTTCTGTCCTGATGCTGCAGGGGTACATAACCCGTAGGACTTATGTATCTGCTTATTCTAAATAATTAAAAAGCTAGAGCAATCTACAATCTATAAAAAGTTATAAGATCCAACTTTAAGCAAAGTCTTGAGTAGTGTTCATCTCGGTCAAATAAAGATAAAAGGCTCGTACGTCACGTCATCGTCATCCCAAGTAGAGCCAATTAATGTGACAAAATAAAGACCAAGAAGCAATACTAATACTACTAATAGGCGTTATTTGGCTCTACAAGATTTGGCTTAAAATTGGATCTCATAACTTTTTAAGAGTAAAAGGGTTGTGAGTCTTTGCTATTTATTACATATTTTTATTACAGTCTTCCGAAAGGAGCAAAAATTTTTGCTTTGGTTGACCTTATATTATGCCTCAAAGCTTTGATAGCATGCAATCTATTTTTTATGCAATAATTTTCTAACCATTAATATTTACCTATCTTCTGAGTTGACACTCAAGTTTATTATATTTTATTCTCATTTTACGAACGAAAGTTAATAGCATTATCCTGTAAAAAGGCTGTAATATTCATTAAAATAGCCCCTCAGGTGCAGGTGGAGGTCAAAACAGAGCCGTAGCTAGGGGGGCATCGAGGGCAATATACCCTACCTTAAAATACTCGTACCAAGGTATAGTGGTTGGGCCAGATTTTGCTGGTATTTTGTGATTTTAGAAGCTATTTTCTTGTTTTTTTAAAGACATACAAATTTATGAAAAATATAGCAATGATCTTTAACATCTATCAGCTTTATTTCTTATTGGTCATACTTATTTCGTATTTTTCTATAAAATACGTATAAAACCTGTGTTTAGGCACGGAGTATGTATAAGAGTTGTTTAGGAAAGCTTAAATATTTAAACTAGAATGTATTACGTGCATCTAAGTTATGTATTTCTGTTCAAAAAATTATAGATACTTTTAAATTGTTTAAAAGACAATTTTTTTATGAATCAATTACTTAGACGATGTTTTAATTTGGTGCGAATTCTTATACTTTTCGTATTTGACAGTGACCTAATGAAGGACAAGCCAGTCAATAATAGGTATATACCTTCTAAAATGACGTAGTTTAGTAGAGGTGAGTCGGTTTTGAAATAATCAAGGTCGTCCAGTGGGGGCCTTAACAAATAGACAGGTGGAGCACAATCTTAAATTTACACTATTCTACCTGCGCTTATGCTTTTGAATAGTGTTAATAATGCATACATAGGCTAATGGAACTCTTAACATCACCGTTTTGAATCTTGATGTGTGAAATTACGAATTCGCTCACTCGCTAAGAGAGAAAAAAAATCAAAATTATTTTTCCTATTCAAAAAACATTACTTTCCTTAAACTTCTAATGTCCTACCTTAGATTCAGTTCTAGCTACGGCCCTGGGTTTGGACCGTAATATAAAAGTGTTGAATTTTGTTCAAACCTTGCAATGTATGCTATTAGCCTGGTAGATGTAAAATAAGGGAAGGTAATTTCATATTCCATTAAAGTAGGTACGGCGCGTGTTAACGAACAAGCACATTGTTTTTTATCGACTTGACTATGCCCCGGAAAATACTTAAAATTGTCAATTTAGTCGCAATTTAATCACTTCTGAAACGATGGGATAACAAAACTGACTATAGTTATGTTGGTGAATATACAGGGTGTAACAAAACACCCTAGTAATACTTAAGGGGGTGCTTCAGACCATCAAACTGAACAGCTTTCACTATGGGGCCAGAATCGAGAAAAAATAAAAAAAATCTGCTGTCCCATACAAAACTGCAGTACTGACTGACTCGACTTAAATGTATGGGACAGCTGATTTTTTTTATTTTTTCTCGATGTTGGCCCCATAGTGAAAGTTGTTCAGTTTGATGGTCTGAAGCACCCCCTTAAGTATTACTAGGGTGTTTTGTTACACCCTGTACATATTACATAACAGAGTATTATACATAAGACATATGACCTTAGAATGCCTTAGATTAAGAATTTATTTTGTAATCCTCTTAATTTCCCCCTCC
This sequence comes from Agonopterix subpropinquella, assembly GCA_922987775.1. Classification (NCBI taxonomy): domain Eukaryota; kingdom Metazoa; phylum Arthropoda; class Insecta; order Lepidoptera; family Depressariidae; genus Agonopterix; species Agonopterix subpropinquella. The sequence continues at coordinate 15,215,608 of OV277701.1, read as the reverse complement.
TAATGTCCCCCCTTAATTTTTAACTTTTTGTCACTTTTATGATTTGTTAGCAAATCCTCCGTAATAATGCATATTATGTGTAAATTTCAACTATCAAGCTATTACCGTTCAAAAGTTACAGCCCTAAATATTTAGTAGGGGAGAGCGGGGCTGGAAGTTACCGAGGTTAGTTGTTCCGATGGATCTAGCTCCGAGAAGAAAAGAGATATCGAAATGCGTGAAGTGTGGTGGACATTGATAGGCCCCTGCGCAGATATGGCAGCCACTTTAGTTGAATTTGCGCCGGCCGGGATGTGGATGTATGTCAAGTGACCCTGCGACACAACCTGAGTAAATATTTTCCAGTTTATACTTTTTGGTCCAACTTGATTAATAGTTAATCTATTTATGAGTGTGTGACTGTGGATTGTAGAGAAAACGTTTGGGAATTGTTTTTGATGTCATTATTTGAATTATTCCATATCTTGGCCATAATTTTAGGTAAACATTAAAAAAAGAATTTTGGGGTTAAATGTTCCGTTGCTATGGGGCTGGTTGTGCCGCGGAAAAATCAACCCCAACATTACTTAATTTTTTAGTTTAAGATATTCTGGAAATTTCGAACTGTTTGGAAGTAGACAATCATCCAGTACCATCGATTTCTAATCAAAAGGAACACATACAAACATCAAACAAAATGAAGACACTTACAGATTTTTCCCTGTAATCATTAAATAGCTTTTTAAGAAGCTATGAAACGAAGGATTCTACAGGATGATGATATGCTGATTTCAGATATAATTGTTTTTTGATCTAGCATATCTTCATTCGTTTGAATTTTTTCTGTCTTTAAGACCATTTTATTTTACATTCATATACTGATTTGATTAGGATAAGTGAAACTTACAATAACTTATTAAAATTCAATAAAACCAGTATCTTATTTCATACTAAGTAACTGAAAACAGACCAAGTAAACACTCGGAACAACCAGCCTCAACAAAGGAACAACCAGTCCCATTTTGGGGTTTGTTGTTCCTTTCCGACTTGTCTTAGAAAATCGATCTTGTGCTAAAAAGTACTAAAGCGTACGATAGATTATCGACATACTAATATGCAGCGATAAATGCCGCTTGAACTCATGTAAGACTCATATACATACGACTTATCTTTCATACACATTTTTTCGATTGTTTGAAAATCGGAACTATCAACCCCGCTCTCCCCTACAGACGGACGGATGCACAGAAAACGTACGCTTATGAATAGGGTCCCGTTTTTACCCTTTGTGTACGGAATCCTAAAAAAAGATTTGAAGCTTAGTAAGTGGGCTTCAAACTTCAAAGCTCCTATATTGAATTTATTTTGAGTTGAGTAAAATATTTAACAGTTACTTGACAAATTCAGACTAACCTGAACTAAGGTCCGCCATACACAGACGGAATTGCAATCCGGAATTCCGAATCAAGATTGTGATTTTGTATGGGATTTGACAGAGCTGCGCAATTCCGAACGCAATTGTGGAGGCGGAAAATCCATACGAAATCGTAATTCTGATTCAGGATTCCGGATTGCAATTCCGTCTGTGTGTGGCGGACCTAAGAGTCTACCCATCAAACTGAACAACTTTTACCATGGAAGCAAATAATAATTTTCAGTTTGATGGGTTTAAAAGGTTTGTAATGATATCAATTGTATGCACTAGCAGAAAGTAACACCCTTCAATGTTAATTGTAGATTAACTACAAGCTTGGTTACCTACACACTAGGTTTACCTAAGTGCCGTGCTGTCTGTACCTACCCTCGTCACGTTGACACGTGGCCACGTGTGGTTGACACTGAAAACCTATAAATCTTATCTCTTTGCTCCAGCGTGTTTATTGTATACTGAGCTTTTATGTCAAATTCCGTTTTTCCGTGCCAATTTTACAAAGAGCGGTTTTAAACAAAATCGCCGGGCATCCGACAAATCAGCAAGTTATACCACCCTGTATAACTTGCTGATTTGTCGGATGCCATGAAAAGTATCATTAAACTTTAAACCACATACCTACAATGCCCATCAAACTGAACAACATTTACTATGGGACCAAACCAGTCAAAACAAAAAAAAATCTGCTGTTACTAAACTGCAATACCCACTCGACTCAAACGAATGGTTGTCGGTTTGCTCCCATAGCAAAAGTTGTTCAGTTTGATGAGTAGACTATTGTGATTTAAAGGTTAATGATACTTTTCCGTACACCCTTAACACATAGAGATCATAAGGTGTAGGGTCTGAACCAAACTTTTGATCGTCAAACCTGGTCAAACTAAACAACTTTCACTATGGGGACTAAGTCGAAAAGTAATTTAAATAAAAACCGGCCAAGTGCGAGTCGGACTCACCCACGGAGGGCACCGTACAACGTACAATATTACCATAAAAATTGGTTTTCTCCGGGACCCTTAGCGCGAGCCCGCCACACACTTGGTCAGATTTTATTATTTGTTGGTTTACCTTAGAGGCTTAGAGTATGCACTATAATTATTTGTTAGCAAATACAAATACAAATACAAAATAATTTTATTTCTCCACAAATTGTTACATACAAATAGACAAATACACAGAAAAAAATAATAATAATAATAATAATAATTGGGTGAGTAACTGAGTAGGGGGTGAGTAGGGGTGACTAGAGGGAGAGTGGGGTGAGTGGGGGTGACTAGGGGGGTTCCATAACGATGTCACAAATTACAATTTCATTGTTAGTATTGCTTATTCACTTCTAGTATGGCACATTGTAGTCAATTTATAAAAACATGCTGGATTATTACCTATATTTTATGCTTGTAGTTATTATAGTTAAAACCGCCAAAATTGGTACGAGTAAAAACAAATCAGCAGTGACCCGATAAATTGAAAATCAGCAATGACTACATTGTGACATTCTTGTTTTTTGGAAATTGTAATTGTTAAGAAATAAATAAAATATGATTGGGAGCAGTACAATAGACTCGGTGCCCCCTTAATATGCTGTCGATTTTTCAAGGGGATGGTCAGACCATAAACTGAACCAAAAGTTTGTATTTAGGTACTTTAATGTTGGTACCAATTTATAATTATTGTGAGTGCCTTCTTACATTAGACTCCAACAACTCGAGTTAAGATGACAGATGTTCAAATTATATTTTGATACTAGCGTTAACCCGCGACTTCGTCCGCACAAATTATATACCATATTTTAATTCAGATTGTAATCTATCAAAAAAAAAGTTTCATCAAAATCGGTTCAGTAGTTTTTGCGTGATACTCGAACAAACAAACACCCAAACAAACAAACAAACAAACGAACAAACAAACAAACAGACAGACAAAAAATCCAAAAATTGGTGATTTGGAATCAGGGACATCTAAAAATCATATCGTAATTTTGTAAATATCTTCAATGTATAGACACACTTCTGTCACAGTTTTTTAATAGTTTAGATTGGTAGCCTTCGATCATTATGCAGCACCTAAATGAAGCACTAATTGTACTCTAATGTCAATTAGTGTAACACTGCCTGCTCGCTACGGAATCTGCGTCGGAACAAATTACAACGAGATTAACTTTTAATTTATAGCCGTAGCTGCTAAGTGAGAAAATAACAAGATCATACTGAAATAGTTGTTAAAGCTTCTAATATTTAAGTACCCATTTGTTAATAGCAAATTAAGATGTCACGGCCATTAGTAATTTTAAACTTTGTATAAAAAAAGGGAAACCTATCATTGTGGCCTTACCAGTTATTTTTAAGAATTTATTGTAACTATGTTTAATACGCTGTTGGTTTTCTCAATAAATAAACAAATAAAAAACTTTGTGAGGAAAGGCGATTTTAGTCCATTCAAACGTATTCCCCTGTTTCTAGAGCTAATACACATACACAAGAGCAAATACCCTTTAATATTTACACACAAGAGCAAATATTTTTTCACCATACAATCTAAATAACCTCTGCCATATCTCTGTTTTTTTCATAAATTAATTACAGGAGCCTTCGAAAATTACGAAACATTTCTCTATTGTATCGCTGTGTTCAGATTTCCAGCAAACAATAAAAGAAAAACATACAGACATTCAAATCCTTTCTCACCTTTGACTACTTATTAGAAGGACTGGCCTTACGGTAGCATTTCCCCTCTGCCATGGTATAAGAGCAATTGATCATGTGCATTTACACCCAATTTTATACCTTATGGGTAAGTACTTGACTACATACAATATATTATATTTTTATCTTCTCATTAAAAAAAAGGTTAGAAAATAACGCTAACCTCCAATTTTCATGGAGTTTTTAGCTTGAATACTATTTTTAATAACAAGATAAACAATAAAAAGTAATGAAATGTTGATGACGTCACAACTCTTTATTTAGTACAAATGTTCATACAAAGCGCACGTTTTGACGTCCGATAAAGAGTAGCTGAATTGACTAGTTGTCAAGTAGTCTATTGTGAAACAATAATTTCGAACTTAGAACGTTTGGGGTTCACACGAGACTACTTTTCATGATTTTTAATATTCAAAATTAGAATCCTAAAGTTATGGGGAATAAAATCCAAAGTTGCGGATTACCTGTTACCTCGCCCCCCGCAAAAAGAGGCAGAAATTTTTGTTAGTAGAATGACACGCGTAACCAGTCCATAAGTCAAAGTTTCTCAAATAATGGTAACGAAAATTGTATTCAGTCTTTAGCCAACAGTTCACAGAAAACTGCGATGTGATTACATTTAAAATTGAATCGCAATTGCGTTTTCTATTACTTCCACGAACACGTCTTTTGTATTTCATCCTTCCTGAGAATTGTTACTTATAATTTGTTATGCAAGGCTGCAAACTTGCTTATTGGCGCGAGTACTTTTATTGAAACCTGAGCAAGTGGGTCAAATATTGAATCCATGAGTGCGATTTTTTAATCTAATTCGCTGAGTTCAGCAGTTGAAAATGTCAAAATTACTATGGAGATACGCATCTTTTTACTACTGATTTGACTTTCAAAAATCGCACTCCAGAAATATGAGTTTTGAAAGTCAAATCAGCAGTAGAAAGATGCATATCAATGAGACTCAAAAATCACACTCCTGAGCGTAGCGAAGGTTTCAAACGTACACTGAAAAAAAAATTGTTTACTTCAACCAAGATCTTGTTTATGATAATTATACATCATGAATCCATATGAGCCTGTTAACATCATGACTTCTCTGACTAAGAGAAATTTCTCTAAATTTATCTAAATCTAAACTATTATAAAACTGTAACAGAAGTGTGTCTGTACATTGAAGATATTTACAAAAAAAAGATTACGATATTGTTTTTAGATGTCCCTGATTCCAAATCACTAATTTTTGGATTTTGTCTGTCTGTTTGTTTGTTTGTTTGTTTCTTTGTTTGGGTGTTTGTTTGTTCGAGCATCACGCAAAAACTAATGAACCGATTTTGATGAAACTTTTTTGTTTGATAGCTTATGATCTGCTATACAATTTATGCAGACGAGGCGGGTAAATGCTCGTACTATTATAAAACTGTAAATAAAAAAAAATTACCTTTGTGTGTTTGTTCGAGCATCACGCGAAAACTACAGAACCGATTTTGATGAAAATTTTTGTTTGATAGCTTATGATTTGACTTAAAATCTGGTGTATAATTTGTGCGGACGAAGTCGCGGGTTAACGCTAGTTATTGAATAGAAAGATTCGAATTTTAAAAACTCTTTCCACGCTAGCGGATTTAATTCACTTTTGCACTCAGACATTACTCAGTGCACTCAGATTTCGGTGAAAAATATTAGCAGCTGTAATTTAGCAGTGATTTTAAAATTTGAAAAGTTTTTTCGACCTCAAATGCCTCTAGTATTTTTTTTTCAATAACACAAATGCTTGGAACTTGGTTTATTAGATTAGATGCACATATCTAACAAACCCCAAAAAATTAAACAACATACTAACTTTAATTGGGGCACCGCACCGTTGGCAATTAACTGCCAGAAATTATAGATCGGGATCCGGTGACGAGGTCCGTATACCAATCGAGCTCATCCATAATTCAGTTTTCATGCAATAGTTTACTATTAGAAGATGCGAAAAAACTTGGTCGGCCGACCCCTATCCTGGTGGGTTTTGTGTAGGAGGGTGACTAGTAACCTCTCTGAGACGAGACTAATTACCCATCGAGCTCATGAACCAAATTATGCTTATCCGATTGGACTTTATTAGTGTTACGAAGTACACTCGGTCGTCCGCCGGATATCCTGGCAGGTAGTGCTGGCCAACCAAAAATGGTGGTCAAATTTTGGAGTACTTCTCACCCATCGAGCTCATGGATGAAATGTATGCCAAATCAAAGGTTAGACCTTTACCTTCAATATTTCATCGGTCGTCCTGGCCGAAACCTGGTGGGTTCTGGTGGCCAACCAGATTTATCTGTCAAAGTAAGATCATGCGTTTTCACGTTTATATGAATAAATACTTTATTTACCTGATATATACAGTTCTTTTAGCATGAACGTGAACGGTTGTATGGTTTAAAAGTATTTTTAAAAAAAACTTGAAAAAAAAAATTATTGTGTCGATAAATGAGACATCAAATAAAAATTATTTTTTTTCGATATAACTTCGTCATTTCTAAACTGATTTGGCTGATTGTTTTATTTTACAAAAATATATATTCAAGAGTTCATGCCACTAAAATTTGGTGAAGATCTGATGAAGCGTTTCGAAGATGTTCAATGTTTTAAGTGGGTCAGATTTTACTACAAAAAATATCCAACCAAATTGAATCTTTAACGAGAATAATAATTGAGTTCTATTAATGATTCTTTCTAAAATGAAATTTGCTCTCTTAAGAGATGTCTATATAATAAAATAAACTAGTAATACCGCGGCGTTGCTTTCAAAAATGAAGTTGAAAAAAAATGTTTCGTCAAGTAAAAGCTACCTATGTTTATGTGGATGATCTAATTTAGTACGTACCTATATTAGTTCTAAAATAATTAGCTAAAACTGTTTAAAGGGATGATTGGATCATCAAACTGAACAACTTTTATTATGGGTTCAAAATCGAAATCGCTAAAAAACTGCTGTCTCATACATTCCGATTCCAGTCGAGTAAGTTTGCAGTTTTGTATGGGACAGCAGATTTTTTTCGCGTTTTCGATGTTAGTTCCATAAAGAAAGTTGTTCAGTTTGATGATCCAATCATCCCTTTAAACAGTTTTAGCTAATTATTTTAGAACTAATATAGGTACGTACTAAATTAGATCATCCACACAAACATAGGTAGCTTTTACTTGACGAAACATTTTTTTTCAACTTCATTTTTGAAAGCAACGCCGCGGTATTACTAGTTTATTTTATTATATAGACATCTCTTAAGAGAGCAAATTTCATTTTAGAAAGAATCATTAATAGAACTCAATTATTATTCTCGTTAAAGAATCAATTTGGTTGGATATTTTTTGTAGTAAAATCTGACCCACTTAAAACATTGAACATCTTCGAAACGCTTCATCAGATCATCACCAAATTTTAGTGGCATGAACTCTTGAATATATATTTTTGTAAAATAAAACAATCAGCCAAATCAGTTTAGAAATGACGAAGTTATATCGAAAAAAAAAAAATTTTTTATTTGATGTCTCATTTATCGACACGGTAATTTTTTTTTTCAAGTTTTTTTTATAAATACTTTTAAACCATACAACCGTTCACGTTCATGCTAAAAGAACTGCATATATCAGGTAAATAAAGTATTTATTCATATAAACGTGAAAACGCATGATCTTACTTTGACAGATAAATCTGGTTGGCCACCAGAACCCACCAGGTTTCGGCCAGGACGACCGATGAAATATTGAAGGTAAAGGTCTAACCTTTTATTTGGCATACATTTCATCCATGAGCTCGATGGGTGAGAAGTACTCCAAAATTTGACCACCATTTTTGGTTGGCCAGCACTACCTGCCAGGATATCCGGCGGACGACCGAGTGTACTTCGTAACACTAATAAAGTCCAATCGGATAAGCATAATTTGGTTCATGAGCTCGATGGGTAATTAGTCTCGCCTCAGAGAGGTTACTAGTCACCCTCCTACACAAAACCCACCAGGATAGGGGTCGGCCGACCAAGTTTTTTCGCATCTTCTAATAGTAAACTATTGCATGAAAACTGAATTATGGATGAGCTCGATTGGTATACGGACCTCGTCACCGGATCCCGATCTATTAGGTTTTCAGAATCAGACTAAGACATGTATGGCTCAAAATGTTCTAAATGGTGTCAACTATCATCCCCTTAAATATTTGCACCTAGCTTCCAAACACCCTGCATATTACGTAGTAACTATTAAATAATCTGTGATATTACTATCAGGTACCTATATATTAATTAATAACTCGAAAATCGATTCGAAATCGAATCGAAAAATCGATACAATTCTATTATTATAACAATACCTAATTAGATTTCATTGCTTTAAAAAAATATCCAATACATTTTTTTTAAACTTTGCTTACCAATTAGTTGTTTTATTTTACAGTTTGCACTATAATAAGTACAGGGTGTAAAATTTTCCTTTCGTTACATGATACATAAAAGTTACATAGATCGAACAGGGTGCTTCGGACCATCAAACTGAACACCTGTTTGATATTATGAAGCACCCCCAAAAGTATGTAACGCATTTAAGTTTACACTCTGTACAACAGTATTATCTTTTTTACGATAGAGCTAATTTTTTAACACTCAGTCTATGAAAAGTTTCAACGGGCTACCTAGGTATTACGTCTACGGTTCAAAAACACAGCCTTTTAAAGTCAGGACTAGGTCAGGACCATAGAGAAATAACGCGCTCCCCTTGTCAGGACGGAGGGACAGACAGACGGGGGCGGCACAAGGTTAGCCATAGGATCCCGCTAGCACCCTTTAATATATTGTTTTTGTAATGTGTTTTGTAAGACAAATAAAGAAAATTCTATTCTATTCTATTCTAGTTGCAGTACCCCAAAAAGCTTAGGTAGTACGAAGATATACAACGTGTTAATGAATTAACGCAAAACTAGAAAGTAGTTTGTTTAGAATCGAGAGCAGAATCCAATTATCATTGTTTTTAACATGGGTAATTTTTTTCGAAATATTTAATAATTTGTTTGCAAAATTTAAATTTACTGAACCCAGTTTCAATCCACCGCACGGGCACACTCACCCTACTTAGTATCAAAACAAGATTATAAAAATGTATCAATGAGTACGTTAGCGCTTTCTTTCAGTGCTAAAATGATAACGAATCATTTTTGCCTTAAAACTTAAAATGCGAATAACTTTAAAATTTAACTATCAAAATAATGAAATTATTGTTTCAATCTAATAATTTTGTTATAAATCAGCTGGGGTGTATGAGGTTTTGCGCTAATTCATTAACACGTTGTATATACATTAGTAATATTTCGTAACAAGTAGGTACCTTAAACACCCTAAAGTAAGTATATTTTTTTTATTCTGTCGTATCGTAACTCTAGAGCTCTTTCCTTCATTTGCACTGCTGATAACGAAGAGAAGTCTGAAAATAACAAAACGAGAAATACGAGTAAAGATTATTTCACATTTTCACTAGAGATGGGCATTCATTCAGAGTTCGATCGATTATCGATATGAACAACAATGGAATTATTTGAAAGTCTTTTCCGAAACACTTCATCGGATCTTCACCAAAATATAACCCACCATTCATTATTATACAGTGGTGTTTCGTTATTATTTGACTAGAGTAGATCTTTTGTGTATGGAACAGCAGTTTTTTTTTTTTGCTATTTCAAAGTTTGGTGCCATAGTGAAAGTTATTTAGTTTGATGGGTATAAACTTCAAAAATCAAGAATAATGATGAAAATTGGTTTAGAGATGCCGTCTGAGTTTTGACGAAAAATTTATAGCATTTGAAAGAATACAGACGAAATGAAAACCTATCCTTTCTTTTGCTTGGGATTACTGTAATAGCGGAACCACACTTCTTATGTGTTATTTGTTATGCGCGTTATTCGGCCTCATACGACGAAGTGTGGAGGTTTCATTCGTCTGTATTTGCTTTATTCGCACGCACCACGCATAAGCGCGAATAGCAAATACGCTTATCCGTCCACTTGTCGGTTTTTTGACCCACTTCAAAGGTCACGAATAAGCCGAATATGTGTGTCGACTGCCCACACTTCGTTCACTCACTCATTCACTCATGTTCGCTCGCTTACGGCGGTCGTGTCAAAACAAATCCTGTATCGTCGTGTCTCGACGATTTAGGCGGATAATGCGTCCCGTTCGCAAAACATCCCTTCGAAAAACAACGTCCCTTTCACGAAATATCCCTTTCTCAAAACGTCACTTTCTCGAAAATAAAAATAAATTATTAAATTGCAGCCACAGTCAACACGTCCATTTTATTTGTCCAAAAGCCACGAACATCAACACAATATAAGTATTTGGCATGTTTGGCACGCCGGCACCAAGTGTGGATGGCATGTTTGTTGTTCGCTCACATAACAAATATTTAGGCAAATACAGCGTAGCCGCATAACAAATAACACATAACGAAATGTGGTTCCGCCATAAAATGTATTTCTTTTCGAATGGATCTGTTTTTCCCACCTCTAGCATTTACAAATTGAAGACAGAATTTCAAAACGTTTTCCCCTTTTCAGATGTACAATTATCAAAAGGAAAACAGCTGTAATGAACATTCATTACAAATCTACATAGATTTGATGAAAATTAACAACGTAGGTACCTACTTTTTGATTGGAGGCTTTAATTTGGTAATATGAATTTTAAGTTTATTTTAAGATTTTTTTTTTTAGAATTAATCTGTAAGAAAACATCGCACCGTAGTAACACTTATTTAAAGGGGTGGTTTAAACCATCAAACTGAACAACTTTCACTACGGAACCAATATATCACGAAAGAATAATATTACAGCTGCAGCTGTATGCAGATGTTTTGATTTTTTCACGATGTTGGCCTTTTTTTAAACTACCCCTTTAAATATTACTAGAGTGTTTTGTTACAGCCTGAATATTTAAAAATAATTTCACGTTAAACCTTAAAATATAATTATAATGATTATATTCTTCATTGTAATCAGCCATGGTGACACAAGAACCCACTTCGTTGAATGGTGTTATTGTGTAAACGTAACGAAACGAAATCTTGTCCTAATGGGCCTGTATCTTTTGAAACAAACAGGTAGCGAGTTTTTTTTCACAGAATATTGTGTTATTATTCGTTATTATTTGGATTTTTTAACAAATAGTAAAAAAACAAAAATTAAAAGTTTAAAACGTTTTTTTGTTTTCGCTCTATCGTAAAAAAACCACAATTATAAATTTTTAAACAAACAAGCGTCAAACTTAGTGTGATTATAGAGCATACCCTAAAGTAAAACAACAAATAATAAAAACCAGCCAAGTGTGTGTAGGGCTCGCTCTAAGGATCGTGCAAAAGCTTTTTATCTTTGTTGGTATTAGTCTAAGTTGTTGGTCGGTGCGTGCTGTCAATAAGTCGTTTTATTTATTGTTTTAATAATGAATACAAAACCCATGCCTTACTACGGTTTTCTAACAAAATCAGTTATGTGGTCGAGATAGATGATCAGTATTTTAATATTTCTAATGATAGAATAAATACTTATACCTACATAGTTTAATCGCCTCCTATGCCCTAGACAGTGGATATTTTCTTTGACAGTGGCGCCTTACGTACAAAAGGAGTTGCTTAACATCCATTACGTACGTAAACAAACTTTTTAACTGAATCTAATATTAAATTTATTCATCAAAGTGTGCACAGTAAATTAGAGTAAAGCTGAAACTTTCTACTTCTAAATTACTCAAAACTTTTAAGATTCCTTAACTTTTTAACAAATTTTGTGTTGTTTAAAATATGAAAATCGAATGCACCGGGAGATCGCTGTTTCAGAACTTTGCTTTCTTATTAAATAAGTAAAATTATGAATGCATATAATTACAAAGATACAGGTCGCATAGAAACTTCAGACTTTATAAAACGTTGGTTGAAAATAGACAACTTTGTTTCTTCCCTTAGTGAATAAGGAATAAAACTTAATTTTGAAAGTTTTGAGGGTAAAAGAAAAACATATCATTTCACTCTGAAGCCAATTCGGCTATGTCAATTTTGCTTCCAGGTAAATAAGTTTCGAATTCGGAAGAACCGTCCTGGCCACACAGTGTCTCAAGACGAAAGACTTTGACCAGTGTGTGTTGCCAGTGATGACATTATATGGAACAGAGACGTGGTCGTTCACTCAAGGCCTCATAAATAGGCTGAAAGTCACCCAAAAGGCAATGGATGATCGGAGTTTCCCTGCGAGATCGAATCAGAAATGAAGAGAAGAAGAACCAGCCTAAGCCGCCTAAGGAATTTTTATGGCTCCATAGCACCTGGATAGTTGCTCGTCTCGACATATTCCTATCTACCAAAGAATAAATAATTACCAATGTGCGTTTACATTAATTCAATCTCTAAATCTTTACGTAGAAAAACCAAGAATTCAAGAAATACGAGTTTTCTAAACAGTAGGTATTTTAATTCGTTAAACAACCTGAAAATGTGTCTAACAAAGAGCAGAAAATAAACAACACGAATAAAAGGTAAAGACGACGTTAAACGTCTTTGTTCTTATTTTTATTTAAATAAGGTTTCGGTGTAACAAAAGTTCAAAGACTCGAAACAGTTATAATTACAATTAAGAAATTCAAGGAATACTAATTAGGGTTAAGTATCTGGTTTAAACCCTTACCTTAACATTTACATAATCCTGCATCACCGAAATGTTTGGGTAAACTTATACTTATTTATACTATATATATATTATAATTATTATATACGTACTAAACTAAGTAACCTGTAGGTGCCTGTAGACACAATGCCAACGGTAGGAACTATTAATAAGGCAAAGATCTTTCAAATCGATCTGTTTTTGGCATAGAGAATCACGTACTCCGGAGACACGTTTTTCTCTATGGTTTTTGGTTAGGGCATGAAATAATAATCCAGGAAATATACATGTTCTTGTTCATAAACTGTTCTTGATATATTACTTCTCTCGCTCATAAAACCATGCAAAAATAGGCAAGTTTATAACTATTTTTCATGTTTTGCTTAAAGATTATTAACACAATAAATAAAAAAAATACTTACACTGAAAAATAGGGAATGACATTGTCTACATTATTCTGAGGCTAGTTTTTACCCCAAACACCCAAGAGAAAAGATAGCATAAGCATATACTCACGACTATACTCCCCGAGGGGGTAGTCAGAGATATTCTGAAACCTCAGAACATCCACGTTTCACTAGAGAAAAGAAAGAAGAGAGAAGAGAAAAGATATTGATAAAAAATACGTTTTTTTTTTGCAATCCTGCTTTCAATTGAAGTGGGATGGCTAATTGCAAACTTATGCTTGTAAGAAAGAGACGCTTGCACTGGGATAACCTGGCCTTAAATAATCTATGATACCATACCATGACACTTACCTTATACTTACTTCAACAGGGTTCTTTCTTCTTTACTTATGCAGGGTGTTTGGTGCATCGTTGGCCTAATTTAATTGGTGGATAGGAGAAGCCCCAATTAAAAAAAGTCGCTTCACGGAATTTTTTAGGTGAATTTTTTAAAATTTTTCTTAAAAAGTCCGAAAGTCAGCAATTAAGCTTGAATAAAAAGAAAAGTTGTGTGTACAACCTACAAATTATTTTTTTATTTGAATGTCTGATGATGTTCAGTTCTTTCAAAATTAAAATTACATTGATGCGACGTCTAGTTTTTTTTTATTGACCTTAACTTTTTTCGAAGAGGAAAACTCAACTTTGAATTACATTTAAAAAAAAACTAAGAGCGCTCGTGTTCTTTTAATTTTTTGAAAACTTCTCTAAATTTGTCCTCTAAAATAGTTTATTTAATAATTTTGTGTGTCGGGAGCGCGTTCGGCCGATATTCGATATGCAGGAAAAAACTTAAAACAAACGAGTAGGAAGTCGAAATTGCATCTCCCTCTTGCGCAGTGAACTCTGATTGCCATCTCTTTCTTACATAGGGTTCCAGCGGACCTAGGATTTGAAATAAAAAATAAAATTTTAATAATCAAACTTTTATTTAAAAAATAAAACAAAATTACAAATATTGCTCGAAATGTGCTTCCTAATAGCAATGTTAAGTATAAAATCGCAGTAAGATTAATTAGATACTTACCTACCTAACTACGCGGATGAGGTTGGATTCATTCATAGATCACAATGGATTCATCCTACTTAAAAATTAGTTGCTTTTATAACGAATTGACCCTTTTGTAAAGTTGTATGTTTTACGTAATCTCTTTGCTAACAAGGGTACCCTACATTTCTGCAAATAGAAGGTTGCTGATTGCTGCCTTGGATCAACTTTGTGGTTTTGAACCCACCTTTTAGTATTTCGATAATCCGCTTGCGAATAGATCCCATTACAAAACGTTTCTGTGCTAGTTAAACTTACTCTACAGGGTGAAATTGATATCATTAGCATCCTTTTAAACTAAGAGTCTTCCCATCAAACTGAACAACTTTCACTAGGGAGCAAACCGAACGGAGCAAAAAAAAATCTGCTGTTGCATGTTTGAGTCGAGTACGCATTGCAGTTTAGTATGGAGCAGCAGATACCTACTTTTTTTGCTCCGATCCATGCTAATAATATCAATTTCACCCTGTATATGTGTCGGAGACCCAAATAATTGTTTTTTTATTGATGTAAGAATCAAAATACGATAAGTATCCGCAGCAGACATGATTCATGATTACCCTTTGATTACCTTTTTTTTACCTTTTTTTTATTTTTTTTATTTAACTTTTACAAAAAAAAATATAATCTAGAATAAACAATTTCTCTCCAAAACTCCTTAAAGAGTTTAGCGGGAGATCCACAGTTGCTGCGTGACGTTAACTAATTCAAAAGTACAGTTACAGGCCTGATTTTAATTTTTGACTACAAAACATTTTTTTTTTTTAAGAAATGCCTACAAGTTTTTGAGAATCAAATTAAAGATTGAAAAATTCAGTCTCGGGTGGGACTTGAACCCGCACCCTTCCAAACCGGGGAAGTGCGTTATCCAATTTCGCTACCGAGCCCACGCCAGAGAACGAATTTTTTTTTTCAATCTGTTGCGTCTTGAGGGGACGTGAGCGACATCTACTGGCAGCTATTACAAACTAGCCAACCCGCAAGTTCAGAATTACAACTGAAATTCATACGGTATAGATGACACACCCTGTTCCAATTTCAAATATTATTGATTTTGAACATGTTACAGCCATGTTGTGCTATTTCGAATCAAATTAAAGATTGAAAAATTCAGTCTCGGGCGGGACTTGAACCCGCACCCTTCCAAACCGGGGAAGTGCGTTATCCAATTTCGCTACCGAGCCCACGCCAGAGAACGAATTTTTTTTTTTTTCAATCTGTTGCGTCTTGAGGGGACGTGAGCGACATCTACTGGCAGCTATTACAAACTAGCCAACCCGCAAGTTCAGAATTACAACTGAAATTGATACGGTATAGATGACACACCCTGTTCCAATTTCAAATATTATTGATTTTGAACATGTTACAGCCATGTTGTGCTATTTCGAATCAAATTAAAGATTGAAAAATTCAGTCTCGGGCGGGACTTGAACCCGCACCCTTCCAAACCGGGTAAGTGCGTTATCCAATTTCGCTACCGAGCCCACGCCAGAGAACGAATTTTTTTTTTTTTTTTTTCAATCTGTTGCGTCTTGAGGGGACCTGAGCGACATCTACTGGCAGCTATTACAAACTAGCCAACCCGCAAGTTCAGAATTACAACTGAAATTCATACGGTATAGATGACACACCCTGTTCCAATTTCAAATATTATTGATTTTGAACATGTTACAGCCATGTTGTGCTATTTCGAATCAAATTAAAGATTGAAAAATTCAGTCTCGGGCGGGACTTGAACCCGCACCCTTCCAAACCGGGGAAGTGCGTTATCCAATTTCGCTACCGAGCCCACGCCAGAGAACGATTTTTTTTTTTTTTTTTCAATCTGTTGCGTCTTGAGGGGACGTGAGCGACATCTACTGGCAGCTATTACAAACTAGCCAACCCGCAAGTTCAGAATTACAACTGAAATTCATACGGTATAGATGACACACCCTGTTCCAATTTCAAATATTATTGATTTTGAACATGTTACAGCCATGTTGTGCTATTTCGAATCAAATTAAAGATTGAAAAATTCAGTCTCGGGCGGGACTTGAACCCGCACCCTTCCAAACCGGGGAAGTGCGTTATCCAATTTCGCTACCGAGCCCACGCCAGAGAACGAATTTTTTTTTTTTTTCAATCTGTTGCGTCTTGAGGGGACGTGAGCGACATCTACTGGCAGCTATTACAAACTAGCCAACCCGCAAGTTCAGAATTACAACTGAAATTCATACGGTATAGATGACACACCCTGTTCCAATTTCAAATATTATTGATTTTGAACATGTTACAGCCATGTTGTGCTATTTCGAATCAAATTAAAGATTGAAAAATTCAGTCTCGGGCGGGACTTGAACCCGCACCCTTCCAAACCGGGGAAGTGCGTTATCCAATTTCGCTACCGAGCCCACGCCAGAGAACGATTTTTTTTTTTTTTTTCAATCTGTTGCGTCTTGAGGGGACGTGAGCGACATCTACTGGCAGCTATTACAAACTAGCCAACCCGCAAGTTCAGAATTACAACTGAAATTCATACGGTATAGATGACACACCCTGTTCCAATTTCAAATATTATTGATTTTGAACATGTTACAGCCATGTTGTGCTATTTCGAATCAAATTAAAGATTGAAAAATTCAGTCTCGGGCGGGACTTGAACCCGCACCCTTCCAAACCGGGGAAGTGCGTTATCCAATTTCGCTACCGAGCCCACACCAGAGAACGAATTTTTTTTTTTTTTTTTTCAATCTGTTGCGTCTTGAGGGGACGTGAGCGACATCTACTGGCAGCTATTACAAACTAGCCAACCCGCAAGTTCAGAATTACAACTGAAATTCATACGGTATAGATGACACACCCTGTTCCAATTTCAAATATTATTGATTTTGAACATGTTACAGCCATGTTGTGCTATTTCGAATCAAATTAAAGATTGAAAAATTCAGTCTCGGGCGGGACTTGAACCCGCACCCTTCCAAACCGGGGAAGTGCGTTATCCAATTTCGCTACCGAGCCCACGCCAGAGAACGATTTTTTTTTTTTTTTTTTTCAATCTGTTGCGTCTTGAGGGGACGTGAGCGACATCTACTGGCAGCTATTACAAACTAGCCAACCCGCAAGTTCAGAATTACAACTGAAATTCATACGGTATAGATGACAAACCCTGTTCCAATTTCAAATATTATTGATTTTGAACATGTTACAGCCATGTTGTGCTATTTCGAATCAAATTAAAGATTGAAAAATTCAGTCTCGGGCGGGACTTGAACCCGCACCCTTCCAAACCGGGGAAGTGCGTTATCCAATTTCGCTACCGAGCCCACGCCAGAGAACGAATTTTTTTTTTTTCCATCTGTTGCGTCTTGAGGGGACGTGAGCGACATCTACTGGCAGCTATTACAAACTAGCCAACCCGCAAGTTCAGAATTACAACTGAAATTCATACGGTATAGATGACACACCCTGTTCCACTTTCAAATATTATTGATTTTGAACATGTTACAGCCATGTTGTGCTATTTCGAATCAAATTAAAGATTGAAAAATTCAGTCTCGGGCGGGACTTGAACCCGCACCCTTCCAAACCGGGGAAGTGCGTTATCCAATTTCGCTACCGAGCCCACGCCAGAGAACGAATTTTTTTTTTTTTTTTTTTTCAATCTGTTGCGTCTTGAGGGGACGTGAGCGACATCTACTGGCAGCTATTACAAACTAGCCAACCCGCAAGTTCAGAATTACAACTGAAATTCATACGGTATAGATGACACACCCTGTTCCAATTTCAAATATTATTGATTTTGAACATGTTACAGCCATGTTGTGCTATTTCGAATCAAATTAAAGATTGAAAAATTCAGTCTCGGGCGGGACTTGAACCCGCACCCTTCCAAACCGGGGAAGTGCGTTATCCAATTTCGCTACCGAGCCCACGCCAGAGAACGATTTTTTTTTTTTTTTCAATCTTTTGCGTCTTGAGGGACGACTGAATTTTTCAATCTTTAATTTGATTCGAAATAGCACAACATGGCTGTAACATGTTCAAAATCAATAATATTTGAAATTGGAACAGGGTGTGTCATCTATACCGTATGAATTTCAGTTGTAATTCTGAACTTGCGGGTTGGCTAGTTTGTAATAGCTGCCAGTAGATGTCGCTCACGTCCCCTCAAGACGCAACAGATTGAAAAATTCGTTCTCTGGCTAGTGGGCTCGGTAGCGACATCTACTGGCAGCTATTACAAACTAGCCAACCCGCAAGTTCAGAATTACAACTGAAATTCATACGGTATAGATGACACACCCTGTTCCAATTTCAAATATTATTGATTTTGAACATGTTACAGCCATGTTGTGCTATTTCGAATCAAATTAAAGATTGAAAAATTCAGTCTCGGGCGGGACTTGAACCCGCACCCTTCCAAACCGGGGAAGTGCGTTATCCAATTTCGCTACCGAGCCCACGCCAGAGAACGAATTTTTTTTTTTTTTTTTCAATCTGTTGCGTCTTGAGGGGACCTGAGCGACATCTACTGGCAGCTATTACAAACTAGCCAACCCGCAAGTTCAGAATTACAACTGAAATTCATACGGTATAGATGACACACCCTGTTCCAATTTCAAATATTATTGATTTTGAACATGTTACAGCCATGTTGTGCTATTTCGAATCAAATTAAAGATTGAAAAATTCAGTCTCGGGCGGGACTTGAACCCGCACCCTTCCAAACCGGGGAAGTGCGTTATCCAATTTCGCTACCGAGCCCACGCCAGAGAACGAATTTTTTTTTTTTCAATCTGTTGCGTCTTGAGGGGACGTGAGCGACATCTACTGGCAGCTATTACAAACTAGCCAACCCGCAAGTTCAGAATTACAACTGAAATTCATACGGTATAGATGACACACCCTGTTCCAATTTCAAATATTATTGATTTTGAACATGTTACAGCCATGTTGTGCTATTTCGAATCAAATTAAAGATTGAAAAATTCAGTCTCGGGCGGGACTTGAACCCGCACCCTTCCAAACCGGGGAAGTGCGTTATCCAATTTCGCTACCGAGCCCACGCCAGAGAACAGATTGAAAAAAAAAAAAATTCGTTCTCTGGCGTGGGCTCGGTAGCGAAATTGGATAACGCACTTCCCCGGTTTGGAAGGGTGCGGGTTCAAGTCCCGCCCGAGACTGAATTTTTCAATCTTTAATTTGATTCGAAATAGCACAACATGGCTGTAACATGTTCAAAATCAATAATATTTGAAATTGG
Organism: Agonopterix subpropinquella; assembly: GCA_922987775.1. Classification (NCBI taxonomy): domain Eukaryota; kingdom Metazoa; phylum Arthropoda; class Insecta; order Lepidoptera; family Depressariidae; genus Agonopterix; species Agonopterix subpropinquella. Next base: position 15,196,087 of record OV277701.1, on the reverse strand, counting down.
AACAGGGTGTGTCATCTATACCGTATGAATTTCAGTTGTAATTCTGAACTTGCGGGTTGGCTAGTTTGTAATAGCTGCCAGTAGATGTCGCTAACGTCCCCTCAAGACGCAACAGATTGAAAAAAAAAAAAAAAATCGTTCTCTGGCGTGGGCTCGGTAGCGAAATTGGATAACGCACTTCCCCGGTTTGGAAGGGTGCGGGTTCAAGTCCCGCCCGAGACTGAATTTTTTAATCTTTAATTTGATTCGAAATAGCACAACATGGCTGTAACATGTTCAAAATCAATTATATTTGAAATTGGAACAGGGTGTGTCATCTATACCGTATGAATTTCAGTTGTAATTCTGAACTTGCGGGTTGGCTAGTTTGTAATAGCTGCCAGTAGATGTCGCTCACGTACCCTGAAGACGCAACAGATTGAAAAAAAAAAAATTCGTTCTCTGGCGTGGGCTCGGTAGCGAAATTGGATAACGCACTTCCCCGGTTTGGAAGGGTGCGGGTTCAAGTCCCGCCCGAGACTGAATTTTTCAATCTTTAATTTGATTCGAAATAGCACAACATGGCTGTAACATGTTCAAAATCAATAATATTTGAAATTGGAACAGGGTGTGTCATCTATACCGTATGAATTTCAGTTGTAATTCTGAACTTGCGGGTTGGCTAGTTTGTAATAGCTGCCAGTAGATGTCGCTCACGTCCCCTCAAGACGCAACAGATTGAAAAAAAAAAAAAAAAAATTCGTTATCTGGCGTGGGCTCGGTAGCGAAATTGGATAACGCACTTCCCCGGTTTGGAAGGGTGCGGGTTCAAGTCCCGCCCGAGACTGAATTTTTCAATCTTTAATTTGATTCGAAATAGCACAACATGGCTGTAACATGTTCAAAATCAATAATATTTGAAATTGGAACAGGGTGTGTCATCTATACCGTATGAATTTCAGTTGTAATTCTGAACTTGCGGGTTGGCTAGTTTGTAATAGCTGCCAGTAGATGTCGCTCACGTCCCCTCAAGACGCAACAGATTGAAAAAAAAAAATCGTTCTCTGGCGTGGGCTCGGTAGCGAAATTGGATAACGCACTTCCCCGGTTTGGAAGGGTGCGGGTTCAAGTCCCGCCCGAGACTGAATTTTTCAATCTTTAATTTGATTCGAAATAGCACAACATGGCTGTAACATGTTCAAAATCAATAATATTTGAAATTGGAACAGGGTGTGTCATCTATACCGTATGAATTTCAGTTGTAATTCTGAACTTGCGGGTTGGCTAGTTTGTAATAGCTGCCAGTAGATGTCGCTCACGTCCCCTCAAGACGCAACAGATTGAAAAAAAAAAAAATTCGTTCTCTGGCGTGGGCTCGGTAGCGAAATTGGATAACGCACTTCCCCGGTTTGGAAGGGTGCGGGTTCAAGTCCCGCCCGAGACTGAATTTTTCAATCTTTAATTTGATTCGAAATAGCACAACATGGCTGTAACATGTTCAAAATCAATAATATTTGAAATTGGAACAGGGTGTGTCATCTATACCGTATGAATTTCAGTTGTAATTCTGAACTTGCGGGTTGGCTAGTTTGTAATAGCTGCCAGTAGATGTCGCTCACGTCCCCTCAAGACGCAACAGATTGAGAAAAAAAAAAAAAAAATCGTTCTCTGGCGTGGGCTCGGTAGCGAAATTGGATAACGCACTTCCCCGGTTTGGAAGGGTGCGGGTTCAAGTCCGCCCGAGACTGAATTTTTCAATCTTTAATTTGATTCGAAATAGCACAACATGGCTGTAACATGTTCAAAATCAATAATATTTGAAATTGGAACAGGGTGTGTCATCTATACCGTATGAATTTCAGTTGTAATTCTGAACTTGCGGGTTGGCTAGTTTGTAATAGCTGCCAGTAGATGTCGCTCACGTCCCCTCAAGACGCAACAGATTGAAAAAAAAAAAAATCGTTCTCTGGCGTGGGCTCGGTAGCGAAATTGGATAACGCACTTCCCCGGTTTGGAAGGGTGCGGGTTCAAGTCCCGCCCGAGACTGAATTTTTCAATCTTTAATTTGATTCGAAATAGCACAACATGGCTGTAACATGTTCAAAATCAATAATATTTGAAATTGGAACAGGGTGTGTCATCTATACCGTATGAATTTCAGTTGTAATTCTGAACTTGCGGGTTGGCTAGTTTGTAATAGCTGCCAGTAGATGTCGCTCACGTCCCCTCAAGACGCAACAGATTGAGAAAAAAAAAAAAAAAAATCGTTCTCTGGCGTGGGCTCGGTAGCGAAATTGGATAACGCACTTCCCCGGTTTGGAAGGGTGCGGGTTCAAGTCCCGCCCGAGACTGAATTTTTCAATCTTTAATTTGATTCGAAATAGCACAACATGGCTGTAACATGTTCAAAATCAATAATATTTGAAATTGGAACAGGGTGTGTCATCTATACCGTATGAATTTCATTTGTAATTCTGAACTTGCGGGTTGGCTAGTTTGTAATAGCTGCCAGTAGATGTCGCTCACGTCCCCTCAAGACGCAACAGATTGAAAAAAAAAAAAAATTCGTTCTCTGGCGTGGGCTCGGTAGCGAAATTGGATAACGCACTTCCCCGGTTTGGAAGGGTGCGGGTTCAAGTCCCGCCCGAGACTGAATTTTTCAATCTTTAATTTGATTCGAAATAGCACAACATGGCTGTAACATGTTCAAAATCAATAATATTTGAAATTGGAACAGGGTGTGTCATCTATACCGTATGAATTTCAGTTGTAATTCTGAACTTGCGGGTTGGCTAGTTTGTAATAGCTGCCAGTAGATGTCGCTCACGTCCCCTCAAGACGCAACAGATTGAAAAAAAAAAAAATTCGTTCTCTGGCGTGGGCTCGGTAGCGAAATTGGATAACGCACTTCCCCGGTTTGGAAGGGTGCGGGTTCAAGTCCCGCCCGAGACTGAATTTTTCAATCTTTAATTTGATTCGAAATAGCACAACATGGCTGTAACATGTTCAAAATCAATAATATTTGAAAGTTTTTGAGAGTTGTTGATCCCTACCCGGTACCTATATTATCCAGACAAGTAGGTACATCACGGAGTGCTTCATACAATCAATCTAATCAACTTTCACTAACGATAACAGGATCAACATTGAAATTGTGCAAAAAATATCGGATGTTTCATAGAAAACGTCAATTGCTACTCTACCGAAGCGACCGAAGCCAGCTCGAAATTTTTTACCACAACCTGTTCGGGTTGTGGTCAGACATCTTTAGGTCTTTTGGTTTTGGTTTGGTGGGGTTGGTTATCCATTCAAAAATAGACTTTACTCTGCTCTACGAATTGGTTATACAGGTTGTTTATGGTAAGTAGTTGATTTACTAAAAGGGGTGATTCTGATTATACTCATGATACTTAACAATTTTACCTAAGAAACCTAAATAAAATTCATAAAAAATTTTTTGGTCTTCCTATAGTAAATGCAAGCAGCTGATCCATCATTTGTATGAAAAGTTGAAATTTTCATACAAACGTTAGATCAGATGACTGAATTTTGCGGATTTCCTATAGGTTTCTTCAGAAACGTATTTTAGTGTCATGGATACAATCACACCTTAAAGTAATGCAACTGTTTACGCTAACACCCTGTGGTTCAGTCAGAGCTCAATCAATTAATATTTTTGCTACCTCTGGTAAAGTGCCGCCCGGTGCCCGGGGCATTTGCCCCCCCTCGCTATGCTACTAGTGAGCACATACGTAACAGACGTTTTCTTATTTTTCCATCAACTCCTATAGTGTGAACTAAAATGTGCCTAAGTATGCGAGTATACCCGGTGACAGCGTTTTAGTTCTAATAAATGCCAGTGCGCTACAGACTATTGGGTGTTTCACTCGCTATCCCTAATTCTTATATTCATCAGTCATCAAACACTGACATAAGTGTTTCGAATTTTTTATAAAATGATCACGGTCTGAAAAGGTTTCGTAGCCCTGCTTCTGTGATCTTCTTTTTTTGGTCTTTAATAAAAATGGAGTATAGGTAATTTCAGTAGAACCGCACAACATCAGACATTCAAATAAAAAAATAATTTGGAGGTTAGTACTCACAAATTTTCTTTTTATTCAAGCTTGAATGCTGATTTTCGGACTTTTTTGAGAAAAACTAAAAAAAATCACCTAAAAAATTCCGTGAAGAAAAGAAGAGAATTTTTTTTGTGGGACTTGAAGAGATAGCAAAGGACCCCTCCTATCCACCAATTCAATTTGACCAACGATGCACTAAATATCCTGTATAATCCAATAAACTTTGATGAAAGCAGTAAGGACCTACATTGTCATCTGTGAATTCGTGCGCTACGCATACTAAACACTTTGCTCTAAATCGCATATCTTCCATCATAGAGCAGTCACTCCAATTAAGTTCGCAAGTAGAGCGAAAATGTCCGCACTTGGGTGCGGACATTTTCGCTCTACTTTGACCCAAGTCAAACCTTTTGGTTACCTTCCAACCTATATTCAAAATATAATAATATTCAAAACACATTTTAGTGAAATGGGTTCCACAGGGGAAGCCGGGTGCTCTGGGGGAGCAGGGCTTATAAATAATAATAAAAAGCGGTCAAGTGCTAGTCGGGCTACTCGCTCTCACAGGGTTGGTACCAACAACCACATTAACTTACAAAAACGTTTTTTTTTCTGCGGGGCTTTTAGCGAGAGACAAACTCACACTTGGCCGGTTTTTATTATTTGTTTTTATACAGTAGAGTTTGCTCTATAATCTTAACTTTTTGTCATTTTATTTGTCACCAATCCACCATAATAACGCACATTCTGTGAAAATTGCAAATGTCTAGCTATTACGGTTCAAAAGTTAGAACCCTAAATAGGTAGGACAGACGGACGAACGGACGGACAACGTAGGCTTAGTAATAGGGTGCCGTTTTCACCCTTTGGGTACGGAACCCTGAAAACCAGCAAAATATGGCCCGGCGTTTACCTAGTGGGAGAGCATAGTTATACTGCTTGAATGTGTAACAAATAAACTAATTGTAATGTCTAGTCAGAGTACCTATCGAGACAGCGACTTATTGATTTGTCATCGGATTTCAAACTCTAGGGGCTTACTAAGCTACATTTGAGTAGGTATTTTGACTAAAGGGTCTTACGTAGATTAGGTGTCGTCGAATAATCGAACCAATTATTTGTAGTAGGTAATAAAGTATTATTTTTGATCATGATCTACATGCATTCTACATGTCATATTAATCCGAGTCAAGGAGGTTTTTTCTTTCCTTAAATTATATTATCCCACTGCTGGGCAAAGGTCCCTTTATCCTTCATGCATCCCTGTCCTGAGCCAGCCAGCCTGAGGTTATGGAAACCATACAACAACGGCACAAAGATATAGCATCCATGTCCGAACCGGGATTCGAACCCGCTCTCTGGTTTGATAGTCCGGCGGGCGGGCGTGGTTACACCAACCGGATCGTCAAATTTTATTACTAGGGAGAAAAGGGCTCGTCACATTCCATACTGATTCGCGTTACGATTTTATGTTCGGATTTAAGTCGTATAAATTACTTCCACAGGGTGTTAGGGTAGAGTGTTGCATTACTTTAATGGGTGATTGTACTATTATACTATACTTATACTCATGATACTGACTGAATAAATTTCCCAAAGTAAAGGAAGATAAGAAAATTCGACTTACTTTTTTTTCCGAGGTTTGATCAGCTGATTGCATGTAGTACTTATGCATTTTTTTTTCTTTTTTGAATTTCCAATAGATTTCTTAGAAGATTGTTCAGAATCATGGGTAGTGTACAATCACAACTGTTTTGTTTACCCTAACATCCTGTAGAAGTAATTTATAGGACTTTAATCTTTAAAATGTACCTATGAAACGGTGACTTTTTAGACTGACACGGTTGTCGAGATGTAGGTAAGGTACACTGTATAATTTTTAGAATATACAGGATGTTTGGCGCATCGTTGGCCAAATTGAAATGGTAGATAGGAGGGGTCGTTAGCTATCTCGCCACGTCCACAAAAAAATTCCCAAAAAGAATCCCTAAAAAATTCACCTAAAAAAATCTATGATGCGGGAATTTTTTTGGGGACATGGCGAGATAGCCAACAACCCCTCCTATCCACCATTTCAATTTGGCCAACGATGCACCAAACACCCTGTATATTTTTTGAGTTTGAGTAGGTATAGGTACGTTTTTATACTTAAGTAGGTAGTAATACTTACTAAGTAAACAGTAAATTTCTAATTGTTAGTTACAACTCTACAAACGTATTTCAACAGCATGTAAAATGTTCAAAAAGTTGTGAACTATAAACAACTTCCTGAGTATAAAGAAGTAGGTAACAAAGAGAAACCCGCGCCCGCGGCTCCACTCTGAAATGGGCAGGGCTAGGCAGTAGGTACTCAGGGACGTTTTAGTTGCAAAGTTTCAAAATTTACGCAATTTTGATTAAACTATTAACGTTTCGTTAAGTTTTGAGAATAAAATCCTCAGTGCTGGACCTTAGGCTGGATTCGACCAAACTTTTATTTATAGAAGAGTAACAATTATACAAGAAACAATTTAACAACCCTGAAATAACTTCATTCTTCCTAAACCTATACTAAAAGAACGAATGTATAATCCACCCAAAGAAAGAGGTCATGTATCCGTAATTATTGCAATGTGAGGCTATACAGTTTTCATTTCTTAGGTTTCTTTTTATAATTTTTTTTTTAATTATTTGACATTGACATTTCATCAGTTTCGGCACAGGTCCGGCACTTCAAACAACGTTTTAGATTTGACATGATGACGTTCGCACATGCGCAGTTTGCGCAAATTGTGCATGACATATGAGTAGGGTTGACTTACCCTTACCACGCATCGTATGAACGTCATTTCGTTACTTTTTATAGTTTATTCTGTTATGAAAAAATAGTATTTAAGCTAAAGAATCACTGAAAATTTTAATTTAGCGTAATTTTCCAACGTTTATTTTTACTGAGAGAATAGAAATAAAATATATTTTATGTAGTCAAATCCAACGGGTGCGCGCGCCTGACTGTATTCCCTTCCTCGGCCCCCCTCAAGTTACCACAGAGAGTGTGAGTGGGGTGAGGTATCTGAAGTCAGAGGGGGGCGGGGAGTGGCCGTTCTGTATGTAGAACTATATACTATTACCTATTCTGTGTTTTCGGTGTAAGCTTAGGGTTGGTAAAACGCAAAATCTGTTTACTGTAGTGTAAAGTAACCGGCTACTTAATCTAAGAATAAAATTTACTCGCGTTTGGTCGAATCGGGTAGTCTAACAAGAAACCCCGATAAGACATGTCCGTTTTCCCGCACCCGTTTGTCACAGCGGCAGCGTTGACAGGCTTATATTTTACTCTAGTCAGCTCTAATTCCATTGAGCGAGCAAGAGAAACTCTATGTTGTTAAGTCCCTTTCTGGGTATGCGGTATTTTTGCCTAAGTTAAAATTGCTTACAAATCTTGCAACTTAGTCAGGCAAAGGAACGATTTTTCATACATTTTTGCCATATCTCTATCTCTTTCCAGTATTCGCCGCTATATTCCGGTCAGCGAATCTATAAAATACTAAATCAACGGAAGCAGGCAAAGGAATAAAATCGTTAATCTCATTCAACATTTTTTAAATAACTCGAGAAATAATACCTATAGAAAAATCTGATAATTTCATATAGCTTTTAATCACAATATAATCTCCAAATGATTTTACGCATTTTGGTATGAAATGTCCATTTTGAAAAATCTTCGTAGGATACTACAGGGTTACTTCGCACGCATCGATAGAAGAAAAATGTCAAAAAGTTAAAAATTAAGGGGGGCTCTCAACAAGAAACTAGTTTTTATCAACGTTTTTTCTTCACGCTCTATCGTAAAAACGGTAATACCTTAGATTAAAAACTTTTCGCTTACGCTGAAAGATGTAGCCAAGAAATGAGAGAGCGAGATAGCTAGTTATGAAAACTTATGTAAACAAAAAAGACAGAAATATTATTTTTTGTTTCAGTCACCGTGGCCGGTTTTTTTGTTTGGCAAGATGTCAAACCACTGTCAAATCTATGGAATGTTGATGACATCTTGCCAAACAAACCGTTTTTTTGTATGCAAAAGTCACACTATTGCTGTTTCATGTGCGGCCACGGTATGGCTTCATCTAGTTACTATATCTATGGGTAATACATACAAGCGTCAAACTTGATTAGATTATAGAGCAAACTCTACAGAATAACAACAAATACTAAAAACCGGCCAAGTGTGAGTCGGTCTTGCGTTAATGGTCCCGGATAAAAAAAGTTTTTTTTTTCTAAGTTAATAATGTTGTGTTCTGTGGGGGTGTGGTACGGAACCCTCGGTGAGCGAGTAGCCCGACTCGCAATTGACCGGTTTTATTTTCAATTTATTCACCCGAAAATTAATGTAGCGTTGCTACACTACACTCGTGATTCAAAGGGGTAGGCAGGTGCGAGGGTAGCGCGGGGGCGACCGGCGTACGCGCCCCGTGGCCTCTCTCGAGACTGAGTCAGTCAGTGATCGCAAGCGCAACCCCTCCGCAGTCTCCGCAGCACGCGTCTTGTTTACGCTCGACTTTCCATATTTTTGTATGAGACATGGTAAAATAAAAAAATACGGGTCTTTTTATTTTGAATGAGCTTCATATAACGTAAAATTTGCGCACTGTCTCCGAAGTTACCCTGTATACAATGTTCTTGCTTCGTATTCATTGTATTTTGTTAAAAATGCCTAGGGCGGCAATTGCCAACAATGCTTTGAAAGAAGATCACGTCCCTAACGAGCCCAAAGGCATTGACATATGAGCATCATTAAAAATAAAATCTTACTGTACAGAAAAATGAAGTTATTATATTGGAAACCCAATGTAAGCATCCCGTTTTCATAAATAAACCGCGAGAAAATACGCTTTTTATTTTTATCGGCTATATCGAAAAAATAAAACACGAACACCGCGCATTTCGAGATTGATAAGAGCTCGTTTAAGATTCGTATCACGAAGGTATATAGGTACAGGAGTGCGATTTTTGAATCTCATTCGCTGAGTTCAGCAGTTGAAAATGTCAAAATTACTGTGGAGATATGCATCTTTCTACTGCTGATTTGACTTTCAAAAATCATACATCAGGAGTGCGATTTTTGAAAGTCAAATCAGCAGTAGAAAGATGCGTATCTCCATACATTTTCAACTGCTGAGTTCAACGTATGAGATTCAAAAATCGCACTCCAGAGCGAAATTGATATCATTAGCATCCTTTTAAACTAAAAGTTTACCTACCCAACAAACTGAGCAACTTTTACTGCCTATGGGAGCAAACCTATCGGAGCAAAAAACAATTTTAGCTACTGCCTTCATTTGAGTCGAGTATAAATAATTGATACAATTTCTCGAAGTTCTTTGCGGCCCACTGATTCTACTGTCATTATGAATTTGGCCCATCAATGGCTTTGAGTTTGACATGCCTGCGTTAGACCATAAAACTGAAAAACTTTCACTAATGGAGACAAAGTCGACAAATAATATTAAAAAAAATCTGCTGTAAATATTTGAGTCTAGTAGATACTGCAGTTTTGTATGAAACAGCAGATTTTTTTCTCTATTTTAAAGAGTTGATAGTAAAAGTTGTTCATTTTGATGATCTAAACCTAAGGTGTTTTTTTAAACCATATTGTATAAAAACATGTTAGTATTTTTGCTAACATCACTTACTAAATATACGTCTTTACTTATATCTCCTGAATCCAATCTATATGTTCGAAAGCTAATTTAGGTTCTACTGGAAATAACAATGTTCTATAAATAATCACACATTTTCATATTTTCGCTTGTAATCCAATTTTAATGCTCTAATAAAAAACCGGCAAAGTGCAAGTCGGGACTCCGCCAATAACTGTTCCGTACCATGTGTCGTTTTTACATGATTACAGGAGTGCAATTCTCTAAGCGTCACATCTCGCTGTCAAAAACATCGTCATCGATTGAGCTCATGCTCACCAATGTAACATCCTTCTTGCATGCCTGATTTTTTTTTTATTCTTTTTTTTAATTGGAGCTTTTAACCCTGAGGTTATGTATATGAGTTTGACACATAACCACAGCGAATACCGAATTGATAACTCGCCGATATGTTTCAACGACGATTTTGAAAAATGGGCGTATGTGATGTGAGGGCACTGCGCCGCAGTAGCGCTGTCGTCCACTAATTTTATTCTGCACAGTCAAGGTCTTGCTCAAGATGTTTGCCGGCCATTATACCATCTGTTAAAACATCGGTCTTAGATAATCAGTAAGTAGTAAGTATAAACTAACACTAAGTATTCAGTTAGTCACATCCCTAAATAACTGAAGATCAGTTTATATGCTGTTAGTAGGTCTACTACATAAATAAAAATGAATAAAACCGGTCAAGTGCGGGTCGGGCTACTCGCGCACCGAGGGTTCCGTACCACACAACAACATAATAATTATGAATTTACAAAAAAACATTTTTATTTTGTCCGGACACGAGGCCGACTCACACTTGGCCGGTTTCTGGTTGTTCTGTATTCACACCAAGTTTAGTGTTTGTATGTATTACCGCTTTTATGATAGAGTGAAAAGAAAAAAATTGATAAAAACTAGTTTCTTGTATGCCCCCCTTAATTTTTATTCAACAAAAACAAAAAGTTCAACTCTAATTCATTTCTCTGATTCATTTATTTATTTAACACGGTACTTATACACCTTAGCATACATTTTAGAGTTTCTTACACTTAACTGTCTATTACGGTTCAAAAGTTACAGAACTAAATAGGTAGGACAAACAGGCGGACGGACGGATGGACAACGTTGGCTTAATAATAGGGTCCTGTTTTCACCCCTTGGGCACGGAACCCTAAAAAAAGAAATACTGTCCATAGGTGTTCTCTCTCTCTCTCTCTTCCTGGCTTTTAATCCCATATGGTGGTGGGGTCAGCATCCCGTGTCTGTTCTCTCCACATTGCCCTATTTCTGACGTCGTCTTCGAGACATTGCACTCGGTCATATCACTACGAACTGTGTTCATCCATCTAGTCTTCGAACGTCCTCCTGGTCTCTATCCTGGAATCGACGGCTGTCCATAAGTGTTCCGTTTTGCCAATTATAGTACGGAACACTAAAAATATCCAATAATACTTCATTGCAAATTTATTCTAATAACGTTTTCGCGTGATATTATATGAGATTCCGATCTTCTTTTATATTAAATTGAGTTTGTACCTTTAACTATTATACTATACATAGTACAGTACATAGTACGGGTACCTATTTATGTACATTATGACCCACCGAAGTTATTATTTACAACGCTTTAAGAAAACGAGGATTAAAATCTCTAGGGAGTGATGTTCGAGTAATAATATTTATGGTATTTTTTACTTACCATGGAGGACAGAAAGGAGCGGAGGTGTCCCAAAGCACAATATTTTTATCGAAGTAAGTGTCCCCAAAATGCAGGGACGGGGCCAAAACGGGTGCATTCCGCCCCTAAAACCGAATCCAGGAACAGCGCGCTTCATCGTTTTAAAGCCCGACCAGAAAAATAAAAAATCTCGCCATCGCCAGGAGGCGATACCATTGAGAGGAAGAAACCTAAGATCTCCCGGTTTTGGATATCCATCTTCGAGGAGGCTCATGCGTTTTGCCACCAAGACATCACAGTCATGGTGGCAAAACGCGATAGCAAAAAGCGGCAAAAAGGATATGTTCGTGGCAAAAAGGATATGTTCCATGGCCTCTTCATCCTCTCCGTATGGTCGGCTGCTGGGATCTAGGGTGAGTTTCATCTTGAGCATCATCGTGTCTGTGGCGTAGTGCCCGGTGAGGGCTCCGAAGATGGCACGAGCCTTGCTCCTGCTGTTGTTCAGTATGAACCTTGAAACACGAGTTGTCACATTGGTAATAAATTTCTTAGAGTGTTGTAGACCTGCAAGGCCAGACCACTCCAGCCTGTGTTTTATCAGCCCATTCCTTAATGGCCATTCTTATGCTGCATGCCGGGATTCCCACACTTGGTTCTGGTTCAGCCTTCTTTCGTTCTGACCCAGCCCTCGCCAGCTCGTCAGTATTATCATTACCCTGGACACCGGTATGCCCCAAGGGACCCAAACCAATCTTACACTGTTGTGAAGTCCAGGCCTGTTTAGGGTCTTCACTCCGTTAAGAATTGGAACTTACATAATAAGAGTTCAAGGCTTTGAGAGCTGCTTGGCTGTCACTGTGAAATGAGAATATATGTATGTAGTCTCGGTGGCGATACCTCCCAAAGGAACACGTAAGCTATAATACAGCAGCTGTACAGTAGCCGCATAAAGGAAATTTCCTTAATGCAGCTACTGTGCTGCTGCTATATAGCTTGCGTGTTCCTTGAGTTCTTGCTCCTTTGCTCCTTTCTTTCCTTTGTGGTGGAACTTACTTACTTACTTGTAATGTTGATCTTGTATAGAATCCGATTTTACTTCATAATTTGCATACCTAGCTGTGTAATACTTCGCACGAAATTCGTTTTCATGAAAAAAAAGCCTGCAAAGCTAAAAGGCTTGCTCCTATTGTAATGTAAATATGGGTACTTTTTACATTTCATTATTCGGCAGCTACTTCAAACCAAATCTTTATGTGAAATACTTTTATTGCAAAGGTTATTTCGTGGATGCCTCAAATCTCCTCGCAAAATCCGTTTTATAGCGGACTTTCACTCTATATCATTTTATAGGTACCATAGTCGCAGGAAAATTGTATACTGGAAAGTTATAAATGTTATAATAATACTACAAACATTAGAAGCACATCTGCGTTCTTTTTTTAAAGTTTTTTTTACTAGGCTATTTTATCCCACTGCTAGGCAAGGCCCTTGCTCTTCCACTTATTCAAATGTTTCGAGCAACCTCTGGCCACTGGCCATCTTTATCCAGGTCAATATCCCTCCACCTCTTCCTGGGTCAGCAGTTTATAGTATTTTTTGTTATTTTTTATATTCCATATATATATAAGCATATGCTCACGACTATACTCCCCGAGGGGGAAGTCAGAGATATTCTGAAACTTCAGAACATCCACGTTTCACTAGTAGTACCGAAACTGTCCAGTGTGACGGGGAGTGAGCCCGTCGCCACTTGTAATGGACAGTAGGTACAATACATGCCTCGAAATTGAAGCATGCAGGTTTCCTCACTATGTTTTCCTTCACCGAAAATCCAATGGTGTTACAAATCGTACATAAATTCCGAAAAACTCATTGGTACGAGTCGGCCTGGACGGGGATCGAACCATCGCCTCCTGCACGGCAGGCAAGGTTACTCGCCACCGCTGGACCACCACGCCACTCCACCACCACTTTTATATTCAAATTTTCACAAAAAGATTTTCACACAGAGAGGAGTAACCTCTCACGAGTAAGGGTACGATGGAGTAGGCCATACAATTCACCACGCTGTCTTGTTCATCTTGCAGTACATTAGATTATTATCAAGGTCTCTAACCTATCTAAACGAATAGGTGGATACACCACCGCCATTTACGTGTAACGGTACCTAGGTACTATCCAGAACCAACTACTTAACGTAGCGTATGCCTTCCGAAGCACTGACTATAATTGCTTCCGAAGCACTGACTAACATTACTTCCGAAGCACTGACTAAAATGACTTCCGAAGCGCTGACTAAAATTACTTATAGTTTTTGCTTTCGTTATTAGTGTGTAACAAGCTTCTTTCATTTCTCGTCAAATTAAGTTATTCATGTACACATCAAGCTACCCAAAACCAAAATAAGCTGGCCGCGCGTCGGCATAGTAATGTATAACGTCGCGCGGCCAGCTTATTTTGGTTTTGGGTAACTCGATGTGTCGCCGTGTGTACTTATTCATATACCATCCTACCTAGCTCTTATGTTTAAAAGATTAATTTAACAGGTGTACAACTCGGGCGAATTAACTTGGCACCTGGCTCGCACGTTGCTCAAGATAAAAAAACTCTGAAAACTCGGAAAGAATAACTCGAAAATGCTAAAGCGCAAGGACACATGCAACGGTAACTGAAATGCTATGCTTCGGCCTCGCACGGCGGCGGCGGGGTCCCGCAGGGGGTAGCAAGAGGGGTGTCAAATTCCGAGCCACGTGCGAGCCAGGTGCCTAGTTAATTCGCCCGGGTTTTAGTAAATTCTTAACAATATATTAGAACGCTGTGCGCAGTCATAATTGAGGTGCATTTGATGTAGTAAATGTTGTAATATTTTTAAGATCCAGTATAAGTTTGTACTTTGTTACTGTGCCAAATAAATAAAAATAAATAAAATAAAATGTAGTATGCATGAAACCGAATTTAAAGAAAATACCTTACGACCCGTCACAGAATAAATACTTGCTTACTTCAAACTTTGTGCTGATTGAAGTCAAAGCTTTCATTAAGCTTAAGAACTGTTTTACTATAAACTCTCTACTTCTTAGTTAACTTCTGTTTTAACGAAACGTCTGGATAATGTTAACATAAGTTTGTCTACATAATATTATTAATTAGGTACTACTAGCTTTTGCCAGTGACTTTGGCCGCACTGCCTTTTGTCATCGTAGCGAAATAAAATAAGAATATACAGGGTGAAATTGATATCATTAGCATCTAAACTATGAGTTTACCCATCAAACTGAACTACTTTTACTATGGGAGGAAACCGAACGCAGAAAAAAAACATCAGCTGTTCCATACTAAACTGCAATGCCTACTCGACTCAAATGTGTGCAACGGTTTGCTCCCATAGTAAAAGTTGTTCAGTTTGGTGGGTAGACTCTTAGTTTAAAAGGATGCTAATGATATTAATTTCACCATGTACCTGTCTACCAGTTTTTAAGTCAAATCATAAGCTTTTAAACACAAGAACATTCATCAAAATGGGTCCAGTAGTTCTTGCGTGATGAGATGATCGAACAAATAAACAAAAAGACAGCCAAATACAAATAAAAATTCATCGATTTGGGGTCAGGGAGACTTTCTAATATACATAGCTTTTAAAGGAACAACAAAAGAAAATCTATGTATTCGACAAATTATATTTTCTCAATCATGCTTGGAAATGTGAGCATTATTTTGACAACCTTCTTCGAGATAAATCGAAATTGCTGTACTGGCCAACTACATGCGCACAGCGGCCGGCAATGTTTGTATGAAAATCCATATCTGTTGTGTTTAGCGGCCAAATAAATTACATAGTAAACTCATATCTGTCGTGTAATTTAAAAATGGAACGATCTTTTTCTCCGAAACATGGCAACCAAGGAGGTAACTCATCAAAGGTTTTATTTAAATTTCGAACTGGCTTGCAAATAGAAAGCTGTTTATTGAAAAAAAAAAAATTTTTTGTTCGTTGTTCGTCATTGATTTTGAAAAGAGTTTTAATTTCTGCGAATTATTTGAGAAAATTTTCTGTTTTAATTTCCGCGCATTATTTGAGAAAAGTACTATACAAGCCTTGGCCACAACTAGGCATTGATGGACTTACGTATATGTGCCTCGGCTTCGCCTCGGCCCACATTTACACGTTCGTCCATCAATGCCTCTGTTGCTGGCCGCTGCAGTAATGTACTATTTCCAGAATGTCGAAAAAATCCGTAAAGTTCCTTAAATGGCAAATGTTTTCTCTATAGTTTTCAGGTTTTTAGGGATCCGAAATCAACAAATATTATAGTTTCCCCATGTCTGTCCGTCTGTCCGTCCGTCTGTCCGTCCGTCCTTCTGTCCGCGGCTTAGCTTTTGGTTTGCCTACACGAAAAGTGGGGATGCAATCTTTTTTTCTCGTCTATGTATCGTTTGATAGTCTTTAAAAAATATTATGGGAGTGGGAAACCATTTTTCGATTTAGGGATCCGTTAGCGAAATATTAATCTTTAAAGTGCAAATTTTTGTTAGAATCAAGTGTGGACCCTGCCAGCTAAACGGTTGTTTCTGGATATGTGAAAATATTCACGGCAGTAGTATACAGGGTCCTTCTTAAATACGCTGACACTTTTTTAAGGAGATGATCAGACCGTCAAACTGAACAACTTTCTCTATGGCACCAACATCGAAATCGCGAAAAAAAATCTGCTCTTTCATACAAAACTGCAAACCTACTCGAGCCAAATGTATGGGACAGCTGAGTTTTTTTTCATGATTTCGATGTTGGTCCCATAGAGAAAGTTGTTCAGTTTGATGGTCTGATCATCTCCTTAAAAAAGTGTCAGCAAATTAAGAACCCTGTATACAGGGTGTAACAAAACACCCTATGCTTCAGACCATCATACTGAATAACTTTCAGTATGGGGACAACATAAAAAAAAAATAAAAAAAATCAGCTGTCCCATATATTTTAGTCGAGTCAGTAGGTAGGTACTGCAGTTTTGTATGGGTCAGCTGATTTTTTTTTTTTCTCAATGTTGGCCCCATAGTGAAAGTTGTTCAGTTTGATGGTCTGAAGCACCCCCTTAAGTAATGAAATTAAAAGGAAAACTGACACGCGTGGCCCGACACGCACTTAGCCGGTTTTTGTCCATTCGTGGTAGATATCGGGACACAAAAAAAAGGGGTAAAAGCCGAGCCCATTTTTTATTTTTGACCGTAGGTATTCGCAGATCTCGTCGTCACTGGTAGATATCGGGACACAAGTAAAACGCAGGGAAGCTCAATGCGCACTGACATATATATTGACAGCGGGGCGCAGCCCGCAAAACCCATACCTATAACTAGACATACATAACAATTCGTTAGAAGTTTTGTGTGCGCACAACAATAAAAAGACGTTTTCCGAAATTACTTTTCATGTAGGTATTTCCTACGAATTCAGTTGACAAGTATGAAAAAGATTTACGACAATCATTCCTCGCTTTACGAAGAATGAAATCTTGGGAGAGAGTTTCCTATTCATGTAATCATGTTTATATACCCGGACATCCTACTGAATAATTCAAACGCTATATTATTATGTCACATATATTTCACTTTGCCTTCATTTTTACAAATCCCTTTGCAGGCTACTATAAAAACGTTGAACTTGCGTTGAACAGTTTTTAGGGTTCCGTAGTCAAACAAGAAACACCACTCCACTACACTCCACTCTACTTTCGTCCATTCTGTCTGTCTGTAGGTATGTATTGAGGAGGAGCATGCCTCAATAACTCGTTTATTTTTGCATCTATTGAATCGAAATTTGATATGAAGACAGATAAGATAACAGTAACCAAAAAACATAAATGTAGTATAAAAAAAAAAATTTTTTTTTTGACCCCCTCCCAAACAACGAAAGAAGGGTTGGAAAAAAAAATTTTTTAAAATAAAATCGTGTGAGGTGTCGTTAGATAGTTGGATAACTCTACTCTGTCTCGAGATATCTGCGCTCATGAGTGCGATTTTTGAAACTCATTCGTTGAACTCAGCAGTTGTAAATGTCAATATTACTATGGAGACGTGCATCTTTCTACTGCTGATTTGACATTAAATAACTGGCCAAGTGCGTGTCGGACCACGCGCAGGGTAGGGTTCCGTAGTTGCCCGTTACAATATAATATGGATTATATGGACTTAGAAGGAGGCTTTTTGTTTTATACTACGGTTTAACGGCTAATAAAGTCTAAAAAGTACATTTTATTATTTGGTCGACTATTACTCGTAAACTTGTAAAGCCTACTTAGCGGTGGTAGTTTTCCTTTTAAATTCGTTATATATGCTATTGCCGTGAATTTTTTCACATCTCCAACTACAACCGTATAGCCGGGAGAGGGGGGGACACTTGACTCTAACCAAAATTTTCGCTTTAAAGCTTAATATTTCGCTAACGGATCCCTAAATTGAAAAATGGTTTTCCCAAACCCACGATAATTTTAAAAAGACCTATCCAACGATACCCCACAACATGGGATAGACAAGAAAAAAAAATTCATCCCCTTTTCACGTGTAGGGGTAGGTAGAGGTACCCTAAAAAAAAATTATTTCAAGATTTTATTTTACCAATTTGTCGGCGTGATAAATATGTATATATATTACAGCTTTCTAGTATTAAGCGTCTCTAAGCTAAGCCGCAGACAGACGGACAGACAGACGGACGGCCAGACGGACGGACATGGCGAAATTATAAGGGTTCCTTCTTGACTTCGGAACCCTAAAAATCATAGTATCATAGTGCGATTTTTGAAAGTCAAATCAGCAGTAGAAAGATGCGTATCTCAATACGTTTTCAACTTCTGAGTTCATCGTATGAGATTCAAAAATTGCACTCCTGGGCGTCAATCATCTATCATACTCACATCGTATTCCCCAAGGTGGTAGTCAGAAATATTCCGAATCTTCAGAACATCCACGTTTCACTATCACATCAATATTAATGAGATTATACAAATCCGTCATTTAATATCCTACAAGTAGGCGAAATAAAATTGCGCAACTCACGGAGAATGCGATATATTTTATTCAAAAGTATATTCAGATAAAAACAATATCAGGTAATCACACCGCAAATGCATAAAAAGCTGATATCCACAAAAATATTCCTGGAATGCCTATCTGTGGAGACCTTGAACAATAGCAATCTTTGATAACTGTATCACCATAGTAAGTTTTCAAATCATGTATAATGTCTTTGACAAATTTATTTTGGTTATCATTGTAGACTCCAACATTTATTGATATTTTTTTCTTTAGTTTATTTGCAGGAGCTGAGTTTTCATCATCATCATACTCTACTGCTTCTACAATGTCACCACCAGTTTCTTCGTGTGCGGGTTTGGGTACTTTTATTCTTTGTTTATATTGTCTATCACTTTCTAAATAATCATCATATTGTGACTCTTTACTATCGTTGTTATCATAATATAAATCATCGTCTGTATGATATCTGGTTGTTTTCCGTGGTTTCGGTTTCACTGGTATTTTCAATTCGTTCAAAACATCAGGATGATAATAGGTATTTTTGTATGGATTTTCAGTAGAATCATATTGGAAATACGACTGGTATGGTACATAATAAGTGTAAGCAGGGTATACTTCAGCAGTGTATGGCAGAAGAGTTGTCGAATAGTATTGTGTGTAAGACGGACATTTTGGGCAGGGATTGGACACAGTATGAGTACATTCATTATTACAGCTGTGCACTGTAGGCGGTATAGAATTGCAGGGATCTCCTGTAGATATATGGCCTCCCGTACATCGATGGGTGCACGTGGTCATTTGGTTAATTTGCATACAAGTACATATTTTTGAATAGTATATGGGATTAAGAGTACTTTGCGGTAAGCTTCTTAGATCTATAACTTTTACTTTTGGCTTATTCTGTTGCCCTTTTTTAACAATATTCTCATCTTTAATTACTTCTGATGTGTTTGACTCTAAACTTGTAGAGTCGTTAAGACTTGTTTTGTTAATGATCTCATTAAAGCTGTCGGGTTCATCAACGTTTTGTTCGGTATCTTCAATCTTATTTAATTTAGACAATAATTCTCCTAGTGGCCACTTCTGTTTCATTTCAAGCGTTGGAGTGGGTATGTTACCTTGAGTAGAAATATGGACGGATGATGAGTATGTCATGTCTTTTTCATAAAAATGTTGCTTTATGGAAAACATTTCATCGGACAGCATTTTATCGAATACGTTAGATTTTAAATTTGGACTTTTCGTTTTAGTAAGATTCTGTATAATTTGAAAAAGTGGTTTGTGTGTAGAAAATGTTGATCTATTTCTTTTTGCTGCATCTGAAATTATTATCATTCAAGTATTAGATTTCGATTATTAGGTACGTATTGTTGCGAATCTTGACACATGAAATCTGCTTTTACCTTGGAAGTCAACCCCTTTATCATTTTCTGATAGACTTTTTTTATCCGGTTCAACTTCTATAAGAGAGGTAAAGCTATTTATCTTTGGAACTACTAAAACTGTAAGTGTTAAAACGTGAAACACAAAAAACATAACCAACTGATGATTTGTAGCCCATTTTAACCACAAGGACGTCAACAGTGTGGTGATGGTAGTCTTCATTTAACTTCAATCTATGCGGTCATGATTCATTTATTTGATTTTATATACGTCATTTGAGATATTTTATATTACAATTTATTATGATAATTGTGAAATTGTTTGTATTGTGCATTAGTATTGTTATTGAAGCGTGCATCGCAAATTATTGTGAAATATGTTCCGATCATACACTATGTAAATACAATGTGAGTTTTAAATTGTTGAGTTTTGATCGATTCGTTTGTCTATAAGTCAGATAGTGAAACTGAAGAACAGTCACTTAGGAGTGTACTTGATCACTGGAAGATATCATTTCTATCTGGTATTAAAAATAAATAAATCAAATCATGTTTTTCGAAAATGCTAGTGTTATTCACTTACAGTATCTCGGAATATTTACAGATTCCAGGACCGAGCGCTGCATGCAGGAAATTCGAGACATCTTTACTAAAGGAACATGACATCAAAGAGATAGTTAACAGAATTAACGAGAAAAGAAACCTAGTCGCTTTGGGTTTCTCTAGGAAATTACCCGAGGCAGCAAACATGAGAAAGATCGTAAGATGTTTAGTTTATTATTTTATAAACATGTGTTGGCGGCGCCCGCGATTTCGTAGTACGCGTAGACCACTGACTTAGATACAAACTTTAGATTTACTAATCCAATTGCGATGAAATAAAGCCTAAATGTTAATCCAAACTATGCCCTATGCCCTTTTGTGAAACCTCCATTCAAATCTTGCAGTACTTAGTTTTAAATGATGCGTGCACAAACAACATACAAGCGATTTTTCGCATATCTTTGAAGAATGTTTCCTTTGAGTAACATTTTTTATTTCTCATTTTCTTCTCCAGTATTTAGAATAGGTATTTTCCCTCCAGATGGCGTTAAAAAATTACAAACAGTATCTATCTAAACTATTATAAAACTGTAACAGAAGCACAGAATAGGTAATAGTATATAGTTCTACACAGAAGTGTTTCTGTACATTGAAGATTTTTACAAAAAAAAAGATGACGATATGGTTTTTAAGGTGTCCCTGATTAAAAATCAAAAATTTGAACTTTTTGTCTGTCTATTTGTTTGTTTGTTTGTGTGTTTGTTTGTTTGATCGAGCTTCACACGAAAACTACTGTAGGGCTACCATGAGTTGCTATAGTAAATTCATTAAACGCAACTAAATTCGTTTTCGTAAATTATTTGTATTGAATTCAGTACAGCGCCTCTGGCGGATAGTTATGTAACTAAAATTTGACTAAAATCCGCACCATGAGTTGCTGTAGTTGACTATCGCCGTTAATGTAACTAAAATGACACTACACTTATTGTAGTTCCCATACAATTTCGGCACCATGAGTTACATATTTGACAGATGTCATAGTAATTTACTATAACGAAAGTAGTTGCGGCTGTCACCTAAATTTTTCTCCGTGAAATCGTTTTATTTGTTGAGTTTTTTTTCAAATATGTCTACAAGAGTATATTTTGCTTGGAGAATGTTAGCAGAAGCTGAATCTGAGGACGAATGGAATATGCAAAGGTGCTACAGTGTTCATATGCGCGCACAAAGTCAAACGGACCCTTTTCGCCCCCTCACCTCGTGAAATTCATTAAATGTGCAGTATAACAACTGAGGGTACTGATGGGGCTGCCAATGTTCCGTAGTGCTTCCAATATGTTTACGGAGGCGCACAGTGATGGGTTCCACGCGATAATGCAAAAGCTGTGCATCTCTGCTGGGCCGTTTGCGCTGCAGCCCTAATAGCCACAACCTGCGCGCGTTGGCAGACATATGGTACTCCCCAATGCTGCAACAATGGGTGCGCTTGCATGCCACCTTGTAACTACCCACATCATTGTTTGATAGGGAATCTTTGGTTATTATTGTTTTTCAGGGATCCGTTTTTATTATTTTATTACCTATTACTAAGCCTACATTGTCCGTCCGTGCGTCCGTCCGTCCCTTTGTCCTACCTATTTCGGGCTGTAACTTATGAACCGTAAAAGCTAGTTAGTTGAAATTTTCACGGAATATGCGTTATTGCGGCGGATTTGCTAACAAATAATAAAAATTACAATAAATTTAAAATTAAATTTCCTCATACAAGAGACTAGTTTTTATCAACGTTTCGCTCAATCGTAAAAACGGTAATAGGTGCAAGTATCAAACTTGGTGTGATTATAGAGCAAACTCTACAATTTATAACAACTAATAATAAAAACCGGCCAAGTGTGAGTCGGTCTCGTGCTGAAGGTTCCGGAGAAAAAAATGTTTTTGTATGTTGGTGGTGTGGTACGGAACCCGCGGTGCGCGAGTAGCCTGACTGGTACTTGACCGGATTTATTTATTAATAACTAAAATAGTTTGTAAGATCATTGTTACTAACATTACTTATATGCATCTGGGTTATCTGAATAATAATTTAATTTTTTATTTAATTAAGACTTTCCTATTAAATAAATGACTTATTATTATAGATAAAAGTTTTATTATTTTACATACAATAAAAAGAGCATTATATGCGTTTCCACCAAATCACTCAAAATGCAAATGGTGCTAAGTCTCACAAAGTCACGCCATAGATCAAACTGTGATTCACTGCACCTTATTTTCTTTTTGTCTTTTTGATTGCAAGTCCAGCTAGATTCTGCTACAGCTACTTTAAATCTTCTTCTCTTCCTGTCACTGTGGGGTATAATAGCTCTCCACCGGTTGCGATCTTGGACAGCACTGTAGATATCCCCTCAGGTCATATTAAGGCTTTTGGCTTCAACTTTCACCGAGCGGCGGCGCCAGGTTATTTTAGGACAGCCTCTATTTCGTTTGCCTGGTGGGGGTGGGTGTCATGGATGGGTGATCGTCTCCTTAATACATGGCCTAGCTACTGCCACCTTCAGGCAAGGATCACTTTCTCTATACACTGCTCACTCGTCCGTCTCCATAACTCCTCGTTTGAGATGGTGTTTGTTAAGAAGATCTTCAAGATTTGCCTGATGCATTTATTTTGTTGATGAAAACTGTCTGACTGAGTCTGTCATAATATTCTTGCGAAATAAATTGAAATTGAACTATAAATCCGATTTCAATCAAAACACATAACACTCACAGATCACTATATAATTGTACTTAAAACGTAGTGATTATATTCTCTTTGATTGTACTGACATAACACTGTTAGAATGAAAACGTAAAAAACTCCATGCAATGCTTACAGTAACAAACCTTTTTAAGGCCTATGGGTAATTTTTGTATGGAAGGTGGAGTCTTTTTTTTTGAAGCGGCCAGTTACCAAATATTGCGGATATTTTAGGCTATTATTACCTTACATTATTATCCAAAAAAAATTGTCCTACGGTGTAACGTTTCGGAGATATTTAATGTTAAAGTTTTAAAAAAATCACTCTAAAAAGCTCATTAATTGTTACCCATTTAGGTTTCTTTACTACTTTATTTGTTTTTATAGCCCAGAATTATTAGTTTTACCCACTTAAGTACCCACAATATTTAGTTCGTGACCGTATCAGTGTAGAAACTTATACTAATTTAAACGAGCGACCGCAAATTAGCGAGGATTGCGATGCGTTCCTGCACAAAATATGCGTGATGATGTCACAAATAATTAGAACTAATAATTCTGGGCTATAAAAACAAATAAAGTGGTAAAAAAACCTAAATTAGTAACTTTTAATGATCTTATTAGAGTGATTTTTTAAAACTTTAATATTAAATATCTCCGAAACGTTACACCGTAGGACCATTTTTTTTAAAATAATAATGTAAGCAAAATGTAAGGTAAAAATAGCCCTAAAATACCCACAACATTTGGTAACTGGCTGCATGAAAAAAAAGACGCCAATATTACCCATACCCCTTTTAATCGTATTACTTTATGGTATTAACACAATACTTTTTAAATTGACTTTTTTTGGCTTTGATCTAAGAGGAAGGAGCAAGAAGGTTGAAATTTGGGAAAAAATTTCAACCTTCTTGGAAAGGAGTCTCTTTATTCCAAACCAAAGAGACTCCTTCCTGTTAGACTTTGATGCAATAAGTCGTAATAGTGAAGACGTTGAGCGAATAGATAACATATAATTCGCACCATGAGTTTCATCGCACGCAACGAAAATCGTTACGTATAGACGACAGGCACTATAGCTCATGGCGTTCCATGACTCACTTCACACTTATCGATGTGTCTCTTTCTAATTGCCTATTAGAAACAAGGATAGCAAAACTGGCCAAAATCTTTTGAACCCAAGCCAAAAAAAGTAAATTTAACCCTAGAGTGCTCGCGCTATGAGCATTTTGCCGCCCGCGTCAAAAAATTAATGGTATTTTGTAAACGATGCATTTTTAAAAGTCAAGCGTCCCAGTAGCTGCCCCTACATATCTCACCTCCCCATTTTAGAAATTAGAAGAAATTGAGTGCGCGGGTTACCTCACGAAGAAAGGGTTGTTGTAGGTGTGTCGCGTTTGGCGGCAAATTACTCACTGCGCGACTACGCTCGTAAGTAAAATTCATTTATGGTTTTTTACAGTACGTTTAATTATTATTAGTTTCATCGTGTTTGTTGTTTTTTTAATGTAAATATAATAATAATATATTTATTTACGTTATTTTGTCTAATTATTGGGTGTTTTTGTTTTAATTAGTTGATTTAAAAAAATAGGTGAATGACGTGTGAGGTATAAAAAGTCGATACTAATACTTAAGCATGTTACAGAAACCAATGAGAAATTGATTTTTACCATCGGAACATCTGAAAATACCCTCAGAAAGAGAAGGTATAATATGAGCAGTGGTCCATCCAAGACAAATAGAAGGACCAAAAAAGAGTGCAATAGATGCGCAAAGTTACTGTGCAACGAACACTTTATGTACACACGGCGACACATCAGGTTACGCACCCCATATACCCATAACTACACTACGTACAAAACACAAAATAGTGCGGTAGAGAGCCACGCGGCTGCCGTCGCGGGCGCAGCGTGCTGTGAGACGAAACAACAACAACATACCGCACCCTTTCGCACGATTCGCAGCGTTCAACTTCTAATAGTTCAAAGTCCAAACAGGGTAACCTGACCTGTTGCCGTGTGTACATGTGTCAGGACTATTTTACTGAAACACATGCCGTAGATGAAGAAAACGTTTAATTTTCTTATTAGGCTTAAATATATTTTATTTTATGCGGATTGAGATAAAGATGTTACTAAAATTCAAGAAAGGACATCATCGGCATTTTATACATTTTTGGTCCAAATGTGAAAGTGCCTGCCAACAAAAAATAATGCTATATTCTGTTAGAACTTGTCCGTCTAAGCATTTATTATTCCAAAAACCAAAAGGCACGTTAAAAATGTTAAATTTTATTTTATTTAAGTAGGTAGGTAGGTAGGTTGTAACATAAAAATCATTTTCTATATGAGCGGCAAAATGCTCCCCACGCGATCACTCGCGTTTCACGGCAGGGTGCGACTACTCTAGGGTTAAAACGTATTGAGTCAACACCATACATAACATATAGTACCTACGATTAAATTAAAGAGGTTCGTTACTATGTAAGCATGGCATGGAGTTGTTTACGTTTTTAGGGTTCCGTACCCAAAGGGTAAAAACGGGACCCTATTAGGTACTACGGTACTAAGCCTACGTTGTCCGTCCGTCCGTGCGTCCGTCCGTCCGTCCGTCCGTCTGTCCGACCTATTTAGGGCTGTAACTTTTAAACCAAAAGAGCTAGATACCAAGTTGAAATTTTCACAGAATGTGCGTTTGCGGATTTGCTAACAAATAATAAAAATGTCACAAAGTTTAAAATTAAGGGGGGTTCTCAACAAGAAACTAGTTGTTATCAAAGTTTTTTCTTCTCGCTCTATGGTAAATACAGGGTGTCCCGTAAACCGACGTCAACCCGGCGCATGCTGGTAGGTTAGGTCATGACTAAGCGGAATATCAAAATTTGGCTTTGGTAAAAGTGGCTTAGTTTTCGAGATATTGACAGTTTTAACACAGATACTGCATAGACAATTTGTAGCGGGGTGGCACTCAAAATAGTGAATAAGGTAAAGAGTTTCACGAATTTCATAAAACTGTCCTTATCTCGAAACCATTTCCTAAAGTAAAATGTTGACAGACTGATTGATTGATTGACAGTTGATTTTTTATTTTAGTGTATTCTGGTTAGGCATGAACTAACCTATCAGCATCCACCTGGTTGACGTCGGTTTACGGGACACCCTGTATGCAAGCGTCAAACTTTGTGTGATTATAGAGCAAACTCTACAGTATAACAAAAAAATAATAAAAACCGGCCAAGTGAGAGTCGGTCTCGCGATAAAGGTCACGGAGTAAAAAAAAATTTTTTATAGCACTCCGTGACCTAAACCCGCACTTAGGTCACGGTTTTGCGTTACCTAAGTAGTCCATTATTACACGGATTACACCGTTCGAAAATGAATCCACTTTATGGCACAGATGCATAATAAACAAAAGAAGGTACTTTTATAGCATTCCGTGACCTAAACCCGCACTTAGGTCACGGTTTTTCGTTACTAAGTAGTCCATTATTACACGGATTTCATTACACCATTCGAAAATGAATCTACTTTATTGCACAGATGCATAATAAACAAAAGAAGGTACTTTTAAATGTGCTTTCAATCAATGTGACCAACATTGAAATGGCGAAATCCCCAACTGAGTCCAAGTTACCCCCCCCCCCCCCCTACTTTAATTATATTTTATCGTACCTGTTGGTTATAGTTGTTGGTATATGTTGGTAGTAGGGTGCGAGTAAGGGATGCGCCTCCTAGTGCATAGGGGGTGATTGGGGGGTGTACCCCCTAGCTCGTTGGGGTGACTAGGGGGTTGGTGGGGTGGTTAGGGGGTGTACCCCCTAGCTCGTGGGGGTGATTAGGGGGTGTACCCCTTATCTCGTTGGGGTGATTAGGGGTTTACCCCCTAGCCCGTTGGGTGGTTAGGGAGTGTACCCCCTAGCTCGTGGGGGTGATTAGGGGTATACCCCCTAGGTCGTGGGGATGATTAAGGGGTGTACACCCTAGCTCGTGGGGGTCATTAGGGGGTGTACCCCCTAGCTCGTGGGGGTGATTAGGAGGTGTACCTAAAAGTTCGTGGAGGTGATTAGGGAGTGCACCACCTAGTGCGTACGTGCGTAGAGGGTGAGTAGGGGCTGATGATGATGTGACGGTAGATGTGATTAGACGTGAGTATTACCTATTGATTGTGGTTGCGATATATGAACGAAGCTTTTAAAGTTATGGTTATGTCCTCCGCCCCTCCACCCCGCCGGGGGCTTCGCCCCCGGACCCCTTTCGTGCCCTTTTCATTGGTATACGGGTTCATAGAATTAAAAAGTTCAACATGAAAGAGAATTTCAATACATTTATAAAAAGTTGGCGGGTTTAGGTCACACGAGCTATAAAATAGTATACGATACTCGTGACCTAAGTAAGTCCATTATTACACGGCGTTTATCGCCCTCGCTGCGCTCGGGCGATAATTTCACGCCGTGCAATAATGGACTACTTAGGTCACACGTATCGTAATGTACTATTTAGGTTAATATGTTGTAGTGGTGTGGTACGGAATCCTCGGCCTCGATGCGCGTATAGCCCGACTCGCACTTGACCGATTTCCGACAAATAGTTACCATGTCACGGAGAAAAATTAAGGTGACAGCCGCAACTACTTTCGTTGTAGTAAATTACTATGACATCCGTCAAATATGTAACTCATGGTGCCGAAATTGTATGGGAACTACAATAAGTGTAGTGTCGTTTTAGTTACATTAACGGCGATAGTCAACTACAGGAACTTTACTCATGGTGCAGATTTTAGTTACATAACTATCCGCCAGAGGCGCTGTATGGAATTCAATAGAAATAATTTACAAAAACGAATAAAGTTGACGTACTGCTATCCTTGTTTCTAATAGACAATAAGAAAGAGACACATCGATAAACGGAACCCTATTACTAAGCCTACGTCCGTCCGTCCGTCCGTCAGTGCTACCTATTTAGGGCTGAAACTTTTGAACCGTAATAGCTAGATAGTGGAAATTTTCACAGAATATACTTTATTGCGGCGAATTTGCTAAAAAATAATAAAAATGAAAAAATAAAATTAAGGGGGATACTATGGGGGCGGCAAAACTGGACCCCCGGGCGGCAGAAACACACTCTACGCCACTGTGTCCTCTCCTCATACAAGAGACTAGTTTTTATCAACGTTTATTCTTCTCGCTCTATCGTAAAAACGGAAATACATGCAAGTATCAAACTTGGTGTGATTATAGAACAAACTCTACAGTATGGCAACAAATAATAAAAACCGGCCAAGTGTTACTCAGTCTCGTGCTAAAGGCCCCGGAGAAAAAAACATTTTTGTAAGTTATTGTTGTGTGTTACGGAACCCTCCTCGGTGCGCGAGTAGCCCGACTCGCACTTGACAGGTTTTTATTTATAACTAACATAGTTTGTAATATCATTGTTACTAACATTATTATGCATCTGAGTTATTTCAATAATAAATGATGTGATTTAATTTAATTTTTAATTTTATTAAGATTTACCTATTTAATAAACGGCTCTATTATAGATAAAAGCTTTATTATTTACATACAATAATAAAATAGAACATTAAATATGCGTTTCCACCAAATCACTCAAAATATGGAAGCATCGCCATCGGTACAATTTCGCGATTTGTACAATTCCATGAATGGTTCTAGAAGCATGTTACTGTTCTAACTATCACACAGTCACGCCATAGATCAAACTGTGATTCACTAGACCTCATCTTCTTTTTGTCTTTTTGATTGTGAGTCCGGCTAGATTCTGCTACTTTAAATCTTCTCTTCCTGTCACCCCCACGTGGGGTACATTTAGGGCTCTCCACCGGTTGCGATCTTGGACAGCACTGTAGATATCCCCTCAGGTCATGTTAAGGCTTTTGGCCTCAACTTCCACAGAGCGGCGGCGCCAGGTTATTTTAGGACGGCCTCTATTTCGTTTGCCAGGTGGGTGTCATGGATGGGTGATCATCAGGCCTCCTTAATGCATGGCCTAGCTACTGCCACTTTCGATTAAGGATCACTTTCTCTATACACTGCCATAGTGTAATCAAACTAGTGAGCGCGCTCGGCGGCCGCGACAGGCCAATCGTGCGCGGTGAGCGGAGGCCCGGGGGAAGCGTGTCCCGGTACCAATTTACCTACGCGCGGTACTAATACTGCCGGTGCTTCATCCCCAGCACACCGCGCAAGCATAGATCCACCGCGACCGCTAAGCGCACCTACTATTGTTATAATTACGCTATGACACTGCTCACCCGTCCGTCTCCATAGCTCCTCGTTTGAGATGGTCTTTGGTCAGAAGATCTTCAAGATTTGCCAGAGGCCAGTTGATGAAAACTTGGAGCCTGTCTGTGACCGCTTTACGGATGAACCTAATGTAATGATACTATAAATGCGACTAGATAATCTGTGTGACAATGTCCGAGATTAATAAATATCTTATTTTCTTAATATTCTTGCGAAAGAAATTTAAATTAATCTATAAAACCCGCTTCAATCAAAAACACATAACACTGTAAGAATGAAAACGTAAAGAACTTCAGTGCAATGATTACAGTAACAAACCTTTTTATTTTAAACGTATTACTTTACGGTATTGACACTATACTTTTTAAATTAGCTTTTTTTGGCTTGGACTCAAATTTTTTTTAGCTAATTCTGCTATCCTTGTTTCTAATAGGCAATAAGAAAGAGACACATCGATTAAGTGTGAAGTGAGTCATGGAACGCCATGAGCTACAGTGCCTGTCGTCTATACGTTAACGATTTTCGTTGCGTGCGATGAAACTCATGATGCGAATTTAATGTTATCTATTCGCTCAACGTCTTCACTCTTACGAATGTAGCCACGTCAGTTGATTTTACTATCACAACTCATGGTAGACGTACTGAATCGATTTTGATGAAACTTCTTTTGTTTTATAGCTTATGATCTGAGTGGCCAGTGGAAGAAGTCGCGGGTAAGTGCTCGTATATAAAACTGTAAATTTAAAAAGAGTTTAAAAAGTTTAAAAAGTTTGTTTGTTTGTTTGATCGAGCATCATGCGAAAAATACTGAACCGATTTTGATGGAACTTTGTTTTTTTTGATGCCTTATGATCTGACTTAAAATCTGGTAGGCATATAATTTGTGCGGACGAAGTCGCTGGTAAACGCTAGTATTAAATAATATTTTTAGTTGTAGCCCTCTGCCTTAATTTCAGTCCTGGTCAGAAGAGCTGGCGACGATTGCCCAGCGGTGGGCAGATCAGTGTGACCCCCACACTCGTCCAAACAGACACGACTCGTGCCGCGACTTGAGTAAGCTCCATCGTAAATTATTCTGACAGTTATGAAGTTACCCCCTAGTCAAGACAAATTAGTATCGCACAAAGACAAAGTGGACCCGTTTCATAAATCTTTTAATTATATTGTTTTATACGAATCATACATAATTTATTGTTCCTCGTTTCCAAGATTTACCTAGGGCCCCGTTTAATAAACATGACAAATTGTCATTTACAACGACAATTCAGAGTACATTGCTGAGAATGTTAGGTCACATGTTATCTACTAAGGTTTAACCGTCATTAGTAAACCAGCAGGGGCAAAGTAAGTACCCTGGAGTGCGATTTTTGAATCCCATTCGCTGAGTTCAGCAGTTGAATATGTCAAAATTACTGTGGAGATATGCATCTTTCTACTGCTGATTTGACTTTCAAAAATCATACTTCAGGAGTGCGATTTTTGAAAGTCAAATCAGCAGTAGAAAGATGCGTATCTCCACAGTAATTTTGACATTTTCAACTGCTAAACTCAGCGAATGAAATTCTCAAATCGCACTCCTGAATTCTCATTATAAATTACAATTGTCATGTTTATTAAATGGAGCCCAGTCCAGCAGTCTCGTCATCTTAATTTGAATTATTATCAGATATTGTGTGAGTGTGTGTGTGTACAGTCCTACTGGAAAGGACTATCTCCGTGGTCTAATGGTTAAGAGCATTGGGCTCTTGTCTCGGAGGTCGTTGTTTCGATTCCCACGGGGAACACCTAGTGATATGTCACTTTGTGCGTTTTTCCCCAGTAAGTTAGGACATTGCAGGCTGAATCACCTGATTGTCTGAAAAGAAAGATAAATCCGTGCTTCGGATGGCATGTTAAGCCGTTGGGACCGGCGACTATCTCTGGTGGTAGTAGTCGTTACATAAAAACCACATCAGAGGCCGTAAGGCGGTCTGAAAAAACTCTGACACCAGGGCTGGCTGCCCACACGATAAGAAGAAGAACTGGAAAGGATGGTAATTCTTGAGTATTCCATGTTTCAGTGCACACTGCCGTCGGACAAAACATAGCAAGTATTTCAGGCCCATCTCCCGGGCTTCATGTGAAGAGTTTTATCGACATGTGGTTCATACAGATCCTGGACTATAATGGGAGTGTTTCATACTATAACGAGTAAGAACGGCAGTTTAAAAAAACAGGAAAAAAAACTTTAGTATCATACTTTTTTATTTCTAGCACCAATCACAAGCCTATACACTATACAGGGTGCAAGGAAAAGTATCATTAACCTTTAAATCGCATACTCTACCCATCAAACAGAACAACTTTTATTATGGGAGCAAACCGATCGGAGCAAAAAAATAATCAGCTGTCCCATACTAAACTCCAATACATACTCGACTCAAATGTATGCAACAGCTGTTTTTTTGTTTGTTTTTGGTCCTATCGTTTTGCTCCCATAGTAAAAGTTGTTCAGTTTGATGGGTAGGGTATGTAGTTTAAAGGTTAATAATACCTTTCCTTTTTTTTTTTTTTTTATTCATAATGGGTCTGCGCTTGGCTTCAGCTCACCTGATGGAAAGTGTAGATGAAGCCGAGGATGTAGCGCGCTCGCCCAGAAAAAGCCTATTTACTCTTCTTTTAAAAATATCCTGATTGTATTTGCTTACACCCTGTATATCTTCAATTGGCTTATGGACTAGCATTGACGTCTAGATACTCTTATGGTTTCTAGTCTGTCTGTCATCAAGAGTGATAAAAGATTTCAAGGCAGGTTTACGAACATTACCTAATGCTGATATTTTTCAGATAAATTGTATTAGCCTAGGGCCGTAGGACCAAGTACTAGCCAATTCAGTAGTTAAATGTTATGGTACCTACTTATAAATAAAACCGGTCAAGTGCGAGTCGGGCTACTCGCGCACCGAGGGTTCCGTACCACACCACCACAGAACACACAACATTATTAACTTAGAAAAATTTTTTTTTTTTGTCTGGGACGTTTAGCGCGAGATCGACTCACACTTGGCCAGTTTTAGTATTTGTTGTTATTTTGTAGAGTTTGCTCTATAATCACACAAAGTTTGACGCTTGTATGTATTACCGTTTTTACGATAGAGCGTGAAGAAAAAACGTTGATAAAAACTAGTTTCTTGTTGAGAACCCCCTTAATTTTTAACTTTTTGACATTTTTATTATTTTTTAATAAATCCGCCGTAATAACGCATAATCTGAGAAAATTTCAACTATCTAGGTATTACGGTTTAAAAGTTACAGCCCTAAATAGGTAGGACAGACGGACGGACGGACGGACAGACGGACGGACGGACGGACGGACAACGTAGGCTTAGTAATAGGGTCCCGTTTTCACCCTTTGGGTACGGAACCCTAAAAAAATACAGTCACAGCTGTTTAAATTTTTCTAGGAAAGACTACTATTTAACTTAAATGTTTGTACCTACCTATTAATCAACAAAAGATTGTTTATATTCCAGGTCACGGGACGCTAAGACCAATTACTTTACACAATTAATTTGGGCAGAGTCAGATATCGTCGGTTGCGGCAGGGCGAAATTCTTCGTAAGCCACGCTAGTTAATTTATGACAATCAATTAATTTTAAGTTACATTTTAATGAACTGACAAAAGTTTACTAAATACTAGAGTGTTCCTGCGACTTAACCCGCACGCGTGATAAATGATCATTATTCATTGTACTTACCTAACAGATTTTAAGATAAACAAAAAGTTTCATCAAAATCGGTCAGTATTTTTCGCATGATGCGCGAATAAACAATAGTTCGGTCGACAGGTAGTATCAGATAGAAAAAGGTCGGAAGTTAATGAAACTTTGGGATGTTATTCAGGGATAGTTAATTAACATTTTGTCAAGTTTTGGACCTCGAGGACCCTGTGCAAAAAGGGGAGGGGGGGGAAAAACTGCAAAATTTTCGAGCTTTCTCCGGTTTTTCCATAATAACTTTTTTTCCTTACGTTCTATAGCAAAAGCATTTTCTACTTTTATGTAGAATGTAAAATTTCCTACAACTTTTATATAATAAATATGTTTGTATGTAAATTAGGTACCGAGATATGGCACTTCGAAAAAAATGAAAATTTTCAGAAATGCAAAATCCCACCGTATTTCTTCTGTCATACCCGAATTATGATGAAATCTTGTTATAATCTTGGTTCCTTGTTACAATCACGAACTTTGGAAACCCCCCACCCCACCCCCGCTTCCCCCTTCCCCCACCCAACCCCAATTCACAAAAGCTAATTTTCTACTCTGATGGGAGCCAACTTCATCATGTTCATATTTATCATGTATCATGTTGGTATTGATATTAGTTACTTTTCGGATCGATATCCCCCCAAGGACATATTTTTTTGCCACGCAGTGAGTGGTTTTGATACCACGACAGCACCGTATGGATTGGTGAAGAAGAAAATTTGCAGCACTTGTAGAATACCTCCCTCTCTGCAGTGGTGGCTCGGTTTCTCACAACAAACGCTAATCCTCAGCAGATCAGCGACGCTGGAGAAAAGTTCCTGGTAGCAGTGTATGGAAGCAACATTGACAAAGACAACCTCGACGACCTACTACGGTACCGATTATTCACACGATCAGTGACGAAAGCTAAATTGC
This sequence comes from Agonopterix subpropinquella, assembly GCA_922987775.1. Taxonomy (NCBI): domain Eukaryota; kingdom Metazoa; phylum Arthropoda; class Insecta; order Lepidoptera; family Depressariidae; genus Agonopterix; species Agonopterix subpropinquella. The sequence goes on along the minus strand of OV277701.1, from coordinate 15,162,067 downwards.
AACTAGCCCGCCTACCACCAGCCAGGGACGCTGCAAAGTACCACTCCCTCCGCACTTACCAGCAAGTACAGGCGTGGTTAGGTAATGAACTTCTCCCATCAGTTTGGGGCTGGCTTGTTCAGATCAACCTACCCATAGTTCGACCTTATGTCCATAAACATAGAGTTCAACTATGGGTAGGTTGATCTGTCGCCGTGTGTACATGGGTAGTGTTGTCAAAAGTGTTAAACCAATTATTTGGCCGACCGTACCTGAAGGTACCTTGTGCAGGCAATCTTCATTTTAGGCATTTCGATTCTTAGGCATTAAGCATTGTTCTCAAAGTAAATTGTAGGCAAATTTAGTTTTTAGGCATCGTGCATTTTAGGTACTTCGAGTTTCAGGTATCTCGCGTTTTAGGTAGTTATGCAGCAGTGGCATCGTGTGTACAGGTACTACCAATCCCCACAACCAGATATGCTGCCCCCGATGATTGTTTCCTGCAAGTGCAGCAAAGGCTGTACCACCGGTGCTTGCAGCAGTAAGAAAGCAGGTCTCCGGTGCTGAGCAATGTGCAAGCACTGCACAGGCCACTCCTGCGAAAACGCCCCCGTAACTGATTTGAACGAGGAGGGCTCATCGGACATAGTAGATGAATGCGACGACGACATCATTGACAGCCTGATCCCTCAGAAGGACGAAGAGCTGTTGGAAGCAGAACCAACGGCTAAGAAATCCAGAAAAGAAATTTAATGAGTACAAATGTACCTACCTATGTATGATTACCTTTCTATATAATATCTCTGTTCCGCAGTATAATGTATGACTTCTACATAACGTAATATTGGTGGACTACTTTTTTTTACCTGCCCTGGGATACTTATGTAGTGTGGAGGAGGGGGGGATATCGATCCGAAAAGTAACTAATATCAATGCCAACATGATACATGATAAATATGAACATGATGAAGTTGGCTCTCATCAGAGTAGAAAATTAGCTTTTGTGAATTGGGGTTGGGTTGGGGAAGGGGGAAGCGGGGGTGGGGTGGGGGGTTTCCAAAGTTCGTGATTGTAACAAGGAACCAAGATTATAACAAGATTTTATCATAATTCGGGTATGACAGAAGAAATACGGTGGGATTTTGCATTTCTGAAAATTGTCATTTTTTTCGAAGTGCCATATCTCGGTACCTAATTTACATACAAACATATTTGATATATAAATGTTGTAGGAAATTTAACGCTCTACATAAAAGTAGAATATGCTTTTGCTATAGAACGCAAGGAAAAAATGTTATTATGGAAAAACCGGAGAAAGCTCGAAAATTTTGCAGTTTTTCCCCCCCTCCCCTTTTTGCACAGGGTCCTCGAGGTCCAAAACTTGAGAAAATGTGAATTAACCATCCCTGAATAACATCCCAAAGTCTCATTAACTTCCGACCTTTTTCCACCAAACCACACTTTTTCCTACCTGCCGACTGGACTAAAAGAAACATTTGCAATTTTATGATTAATGTTATAAGTACTAATTATAAACTGTAGATGTTTGTTTCTTCGTTAGTAACTGTAATCAATAATAATTATCATCGACCTATCAGATACGAGTATAAACTGATAATCTGTAGAGCAAAAAAAATTTACAATGGTTAAGTGTAAAATCACACCCATACATATTAAATTGTAATGATTCACTAATCTCATTATAGCCTGACGCACAGATTAATTAATAGTTACTACTGCCTGACGAGTCTATGCTAATTTGTAATTTGTCTATCAGAGAAATAAAAATATGTTCCAAAATGGTTCCACCTTGTGAAAATTGGCAACAGATCAATCGTGCAGGGCGTGCCGTTTTACCTCATTATAATACTACAAGGAAGTATTTAATCGCATGTGGCCGCTCCGTGCATCGCGCCCTACTTCTTACGCAAATACCTGTGTTTTATGCACTTTGCCAGGGCCATTTTAACCACATTGGGCGCCGGGGTGCGAGAATCAGTCTGCGCCCACCTTTCTAACAAAAAAAATCAACAAATTTAAATTTTTCGCTTTCATTTTTCTCCTTACTCTCTGAATTTGCCGCACGTGTTTACTAGAACATCCATTTTGTTTTTCATTCTTGTAGTACCTAATCTAAATTGGCTTGCATATCGCAAGTAGCAACTGTGCAAGCCAAATTTGTCGAAAACTGCATGAGGCGTATTTGTAAACAATATGGATATTATGCAGGTATAATGAATGATTGTTAAGTAATTTCCAAAACTAGTAGATTACGCGTGATATGTGTATAAGGCGATCGGCTTGCGACCCCTAGGACCCCGCGCCCGGGTGCCACGCACCCCTTGCATCCCAGCTTAAGACGGCCCTGTATTTTGCTCCTATTTACAACTAGTGACGATCATACGTCTATTTTAAGCGTAACATACATCTTGTCGACCCCTATCACTATCTTTGGCCATCTCTCGGAATGCATGCGACCAAATATGCACACTGGTTTCCAGTATTAGAGCACAGTGCATCGTGGAAAAGCCTAACACAAATGAGCTCTTGTTAGTTTAGTATTTAACAAGAACTCGTTGGGCTCATTCTTTCTTATCGTGTGGGCAGAGCCCTGGTGTCAGAGTTTTTTCAGACCGCCTTACGGCCTCTGACGTGGTTTTTATGTAACGACTACTACCACCAGAGATAGTAGCCGGGACCAACGGCTTAACGTGCCATCCGAAGAACGGAATCATTTTTCTTTTTCAGACAGTCAGGTGATTCAGCCTGCAATGTCCTAACCAACTGGGGAAAAACACACAAAGTGACATATCACTAGGTGTCCCCCGTGGGAATCGAACCCACGACCTCCGTGTCGAGAGCCAAAGCTCTTAACCATTAGACCACGGAAGCAGCAAAGAGGCTCATTTTCATTGGTCGATAACGCGGTCGATATACCGCATGCGGGGAATCCCCGCAGGCGAGCTAACGACCAATGAAAATCAACAAGTCGATACAGAGCTGCGTTCAGAACCTACACCCTATGTGCACCCAGAGTGCACCCCGAGCGCAACTTTTCTCACTAAACGCCGTTCAGAGCCTCGGTGAAAGACGTTTTACTATAGAGCAAGTTGAAAAAACAACCGCACCCAAACGTTCTGAACGCAGCTCAGTGGTCGTTACGCCACCTACGTGTATTCCCCGCATGCGGTATATCGACCAATGAAATTAGTCGGGCTTTTTAAAGAGTGCGGGTAGGACTTTTGAACTTACCAACCATGTTCTTTTGCACCCTGCGATCGTTCCCTATAGACCAGTGAAAACGGTTCCCCGCATGCGGGCCTTATGGCATGCGTTACGGAAATCTCTCGCATCCCGAATGCGGGCTATATCGACCAGTGAAAATATTTCCCCTAATGCGGGGACTATGGCATGCGTTACAGAAATCTCTCGCACCCCGAATGCGGGCCAGAACGACCAATGAAAATGCGCCCTTAGTATTTACTTTGACACTAGTCACGTCCCGCTCTGCAGAAACCTTTGATTCTCACGTAAAACGTGGTCAACGCCGACCGCACGTTTATCCTGCTTGTGTACAGAGCTTTATGGTTTATTTACATAAAGTTCGTATTTCCAGATAGAATACAGAAACACAGTGATAGAAAGAGTTGTATGTAATTTTGCGACTAAAGGCAATGTTAATGGAAAACCTGCCTATGCTATAGGATACTCGGCAACTCAGTGCCCGGAAAATATGTCACCCGACGTAAAATTCAAAGGCCTGTGTGGAACTACACGGAATGGTTAGGATGTGCAATTTACTTTCACCATACCACAGTATAAAAAAGAGTAGGTATCTAAAACGTTAGCATGACAAAATATGAAAAAAAACTTGTTTTTCATTTTCGTTACAAATTGCTTCCGACTTTTGATATCAATTTGTTATGCATACACGTAGATACAAATAAATTCTGGTTACTTCTCGGCTGTTCAAGTTATATTCCAGATCCTAACGTGTTTTAGTCTGTATGTTTGTTACGTCTTCAAATACTACCGAATCGACTTCAATGATGCAAAAGAAAATAGGCTTTTATCCTGAAAATGAAATTAATTATACGCGAGAGAAGAAACGGCCCAGTTTTTCGAATTTTGATATCAAGGCAATATCAATGAACATAAAAAAACTTTTTTTATTAAGTTTTACGTAGGACCTACCTGCACGGCTAGCATGCCACCCACGACAAAGCGTTTAAACGAGAAAAACGTCATACGCGCTCTTTCTGGCATACGTAACATAATAAAGATGGAGGCACATCTCGATTTTTATCGTTTTCTCGGGGGTGGCATGCGAGGCCTAGTCATAAATTATTTAATAATTACTACCGTAAGCCTAGTCACACTTGAGCTTGACAGAGTTCCGGTACTTCTAGTGAAACGTGGATGTTCTGAGGTTTCAGAATATCTCTGACTACCCCCTCGGGGAATATAGTTGTAAGCATAAGCATGCATGCACATATACCTCGTAGATGTAGCCTTAATTTTATTTTTTCTGTTCAATTCACCCAGGTGGACAATACACATCTACAAAAGAACCTGTAAGCAGTTTACTCAGAATTATTAATTTATCAAACAACACGACGAAGCAGGAAATAGATCCGATCAAAAATAATCTAAAACAAATTAAATTAGATGGTAACAATACCAGTGAGCAGAGAAATCAGAAAATAAGACACATTTATAACAACACCTATGGTAAGAACCATTTAAGTAATATCTTCTTTAGTCCAATTAAATAAGGATTCAACCTCTGTATGAGAGACGAAGCTATAAAAGACATTGCCCACCAGACGAAGTGTATTCGTATTGTCTGAGACCAAATTTCTAGGAAATTGTATGTTCTATCATTTATGTAATAACTTCAAAAGTCATTTAGAGCATTAGGAAAGAAGATATTTCCAAAAAACATGTTTTTTTTAATTTGACCTTAAATATCTTGATTCGCATTTGATTCGCATACATGTGATTTTATGTGACTTTTGACCTATGATTTATACAAGTTTGTATTTTAGTATCTCTCATTCTGATGTTGGCCCATGTTTTCATTTTCCTAGGACACTTGTCGTATTATAGTGTCGTCAAACAAGGAATAGAAATGATCAATTATGTATTCCTGTAGATGTTTCTAAACTCTAACGTAGTATTAATATCCTTATAGCCCTGACGTTGTGCGCTTGCTTGACTTTCGGAGTTCTTGTATCATCCGAAAGATTGATAAAATAACTCTAAGATCATATCTAAATGACCATTAACTAATTTTGGTTTTCTATAGGCTTACCGCCTATGTGGCCACAACAAATGAATTGGAATAATGCAATGAATATGTCTCGGGACCACAGAGAACACCATCATCATCCAGAGAGAGGTCATTCACGCGTCTATCACGGACACGACCATAAAGACAATTTCATGACACAATACAAAGGAAGTAGTAACCAAGACTTCAGAAAATATGACTATACAACGAAACCACTTAATTATTTTACCAGCGCTGACTATAGAAAACATCTCCAACATTGCACACGCAGAGACTCGAGATGTAACGATTGCTCTCCAGCAACGAGTGGATGTGCAGCAACGAGTGGATGCGGAGCAACGAGTAGATGCCCAGCAAGATGCACACGAGGTCAAAACCAAGACTATCCTCCACCTACACCGCCTTGTCAGACTACATGTCCAAATCTCGTATTTTCACAAGCTGATTGTACGTGTTACACACAGAGGACCTCATGTGCTCCTCCTTCTTCAAAATGTTCCTGCCAGTGTCCCAATGCCCCTGTTAATCGCTGTCCAAATATTGCTCGAACGCAAGACAACGATGAGATTAAAGATGACACTAGAAAAACAGCCGATCTCCACTACTACGATTTTTCACCTAATTTAGCTATACGTAGTGGCGATCTTATTAGTGAAAAATCATCGGAAAGAGAAACAAAGAAAAAACCATGGATGTTAAGAAGCACTATAGATGGCAAACACCTAATTAGTGAAACTTTTGTGACAAAACGAAGAGATTATAATCGAAACAATGGACAGGTAAAAGATGTACTTGAATATGCAAAATACATTGATCAAGAACACGACTTCTCATATGGTTCGTTTGATTCCAGTGAAAGAATAAGGCGTCAAGAAACTCAAGATCAAATTACTTTCAAACCATTTTGGCAATTGGATGATTATAGCCAAAAAAAACTGAAATCATTAAAATATACGACATTATCTAGTAGAAGAAATAGAAAAGGTTGGAAAACTCCACATTTTACATTAACCGAACCCATAACGATCGCCTTGAAAGACGATGAAGCACACAGAAAACACGCAGATCATATCACTGAAAAGTACTTATCGTTCGATGAATTAATGCATTTAAGAAAGTTTGGCTCAGGAGATATAGATGCCCGGCGTCAGGGCAAAACCACAAAAAAAGCTGCTGCAACAAAAAAAGCTGCTGATGCTACAACAAAAGGAAAAGCTACCACCAAAGGGAAAGCTGCGGCAGCAACGACCAAAAAGGGTGCCACTAAAGCTGCTACAAAAACTACGGCAAAAGCTGGAGGAAAAACCACAGCAAAAGCTACGGCAAAAGGTACAGCAACAACTAAAGCAAAAGTTACGACTACAACTAAAAAAGCGGCTACAACTTCCGATTATACCACTAATACACCATTTGAACGAAAAAAACATTGTACTCGTAAACTGACGTGCACATGGACAATACCTACAGTAACTGGTTACGACGGAAAAGCAATACCGGGAGCTGGAGGTAGCGGCGGGGGGTCAAGAACACCGCCAGGGTACGTAGACGGCTGCACACGCACTTCCACGTGTACCCGAGACTACATGAATAGAAATAAGATGGTGACGATACCTAGTCAGATTTCCGGAGATTCTGGAGAAACGACAGATGAGGATGAAGATTACTGCGAAAAACGTGACTTAAACATTCAAAGGAGAAATTTAGGTGAGGATGTAACAGTTCGCAGCATTGAGATTCGTGATGTTTCTACGGATATTCCAACTTCCACAGATAATTTTATTATCAGTGAATTTACAAAGTCTACGACTGATCAAAACGGAGCTAAGCCTCCAACCCCTGAGACTGATTGCGTTTGTTATGAAGAAAATTTGAGAAAAAAGAGATATAGTAACCGGTGTGACAAAAGCCAGAAATTTTTCGAAAACACTTTTTCATATGGCGATCTTTATTACGTAATCCTTAAAAAAATTATGAACAATAGGAAGAATAAATCTCATAAGTGTTCATGTAATACTGGATCTGCCGCTTCAAATTTTAAAGTATCGATATTATTATGTTTATTGTTTATCGTGTTCATTTAAGTAAATCGTGTAATTATTATTATTGACCAAAATTGTATACGTATGATCTATTTATGCTATAAATAAATTCAACTCAATATATTTTAAAGTTTTTATTGCTCATACAATTTGACTATTACAACTGGTATTATAATAAAAACATTCAAAATTGTTGTCAGCGAGTACTTGACTGAGCCACTGTGGCAACAATGAAATCTTTCATTTAGTTTAAGTATTTTGAAATCTGATGCTAACGTTTTCAAAAGATCCATGTATGTAATGATATAATACTTCTCATCGCGGGTGTTAGTATGCCTTTGAATTCTCACATTTGATGAATGATCCTTAGTATTTTGTTCATTGTTACAATCACTCATGCTTGGTAAATAATGAATTCTTTTCATCCTCTTGAATCGGTTTTCTTTTAATATTTTCAATGTTAGTTTATGATGGCTATTATCAGCAACAATTTCGTTTTTTGCGACGTCTGAAATGGAAGTTAAAATAGATAGTGAGCATTTTTTAAATAATTAATTACTATTAATTATATAAATAACTTTATTTATATTAGATTTGTTACTAAACTCCTCAAAGAAATGGTTTATGTTGTTTCTCGCTGATTTCGTCCAAAAACTTTTTCATACTACTACGACCAGTTTTGTAAATATTCATATCGTCAGGCGGTAACAAATTAAATGGTGTCGTACTTTCAGTAGCTGAATCTGATTCTAGAATGTCGTCCAGAAAGTCTTTTGTTGCTTTATTTCTTTTTATTTCTTCTATTTCCATTACAATATCAGAAACGGGCAAGTTTGAATTGTCATAATAAGACTCTGTGGTTTCACTGACTGTTTCCTCATCATTTTCGTCATCTTCAGGAAAGAAGTAGTGTCCAGTGAAATCCGAATTTGGTTTAATTTCTGCTAATTCGGCTTGTATTTTTATAGGACTGACATCAAATGGTTGTGTGGCTTGTTCTACTACTGCGGGGGGCTTGACTCTATCTGTTTCGGACAATTTATTAAGGTTAAACTATAAACATAAGTAATTAATTTGTTTCTGACTACATTTTCTAAAAGCAAACATACCAGCACTCCTGAAAATAACAGCTTCTACCAAATCAACCAATAGAGTCGAGTTCAAATAGTCACTTTCCGGTGGTTTAGTTGTTGTATGTAGAGCTTTCCTACTGTAAATTCTGCTGACTAAAGCTGCTACGCTGACATCGGTATAAGTACCATCTGTATTACCGTTTTGACCAGGCATCTTTGACGTATGAAGCAATTCCTTGAGCATTGGATCTGCGCTCAACTTTTTCTTAAGTAATCTAACGAAATCATCCACTGCTAAAACATCTTTACAAGGAACAGTACTTTCTGTGCTCTGTGTACTCAGCTGCTGTCGTGTGAATTCGTGTAGGTGAGAGAAGTAGTCAAATGGTGTCAAGTTATCTTCGTCGTTTGAATCAGAAACATTATGCGTTTCGTCCACAGACTTTGCATCGGCATATAAGTATGATTCAGTGACCTCTGTTAAAATATTTGATGCATCGGGAGAAATCGTTTCATTAGATTCTGCCTTTGATCTTGACGGTATCGATGTGGATACTCGAGAATTGTTTATATCTGGGGATGAAATATTTGACTTAAACAATCTTTTTGAGGTGTTTCATAGGTATATAATAAGTAAAGATAGGTATATTCTACTTGACACCCAATTCCAACCACTTCAAGTTCATCTTACAGTTAATACCTAGATGTTTTGTAGTGAAGTTACTAACCACTCTCAAAAAGTAATACGAATGTTCTTAAGTATTACGTTACAAATGTAAACAAAGAACTAGAAATATAGCTCCAAACATGAACTTCATCAAAACAAAAATGATCATCAGCATCCCTTATCGAATTATTTGTGAACATCAAGATAGCGGGATCAAATCTCCGATTCAAAATTTAGCATATGGGGAATTTAGTACTCCATTTGTACTAAATGTACCCTGAGTTTCAACATTTGTACCTTTACCGCCAAGAAAGTACAATCAAAACTATCTGATCCCGCCACCTTGACGTCAAAGTGGCGGGACCATTGGGAAGCATTGCCCACACGTGGACGACAATAACATGGGTAATTAGTACTACATTTGTACTAAAATATACTCGATTTTCAGCCCAGTACAAATTACCGTTTCAAAGATATACACTATAATAACTGGTCCGCCATTCTGACAAATCGTCCAATTGCTTTTTTCATACGAAAATGGTAGTTTATAGTAAATATTATAATGTGGAGACTTAGTACCAGTTAGGTACAAAAACATATATTAATATCAGCCTTCTAACTTATTTACGTAAAAAGTTATAGGAAGATACATTTTCCAATCGAAAAATACAGGGTGTAAGAGACAGGCGGCCAAATACTGAAATTGCGTATAGCAGACCATCAAACTGACCAACTATCTCGATGGAACCAACGAAACGTCGAAATCGCATAGAATCTTCTGTTACAAAGATACATTTATCAAATAAAAATACAGGCTTTAAGAGACAGGCGGCCAAATACTGAAAATCAAACTGACCAACTATCTTAATGTAACAAACGCAACGTCGAAATCGCATGTCACCAATTATTGGATTTTTTGTCTGTCTGTTTTTTCGCGCATCACATGAAAACATAATGTATGTTGGGTAAAGTAATAGCTGCTTTATTATTCTTAAGAGATCTCACTGTAGGTGTAGACCATGTAGACCAAATTATAAAATCTCATTAATTATAAATAAATAAATATTAAGTTTATAACTTTTTTAATATTAGGTTGTTTGCAATGAAATGTTGTAGGTTGAATGTCGGCTAAGTAGTTGACTCTTCTTCGAGCTGCGCGGTCAACCAAAGACACGGACCGCAAAAAAATGAAGTGCAGCGCCATTTTCCACAAATTGTGACTAAAGTAGTTGTCTTTTACGAAATTTTATTTTGAACTGGACTTAACTGGACCATCCAATTTGCTTTAAACAATAAAATCATTTTTTACCAAGTCGTACTACCAGTAGTAAGACGGAAAACTCATTTAATCGTGGTTCTACCGCCTCGGCCGGTAGTACTACCGGCAAATATCTTTTTACTATAGTACTACTCTAGAAAACAAAAATAAAAGATAGCGTTGGCAGCGCAGGACCAGTCGCTATGGCGATTCTTGGGGGAGGCCTATGTCCAGCAGTGGACGTCCATCGGCGGAGATGATGATGATGATGAATAAAAAATATGCATTTTAATTTGTTGTTTTTTTTCTATGCGTACCTTTTGAATACTTATAATAGTTATAATTGTTGTATAGGGTGTCAGGGAATGCCGGGCCAATACTGAGTCGGGGTACTGCAGTTTAGTTTGTAACAGCCACAGAACATTATAAGAGGGGTTAGAAGTGCAAACTAGGCGTGGAACGTATCGCCACAGGTTATGCAATGATTTGCATAACACCATAAGGCGCGCGGCGTGGTGCGAGCGAGAGGGCAAGAGTAATTGTAGCAGCGTGAGTGGAAAGACAAGTGGCGACAGCCGTCTCCGAAGCAAAAGCGATACTTTGCATTTCTAACCCCTCTTATAATGTTCTGTGGTAACAGCAGATTTTTTAAGATTCCATTAAGATAGTTAGTCAGTTTGATTTTCAGTATTTGGCCGCCTGTCTCTTAAAGCCTGTATTTTTATTTGATAAATGTATCTTTGTAACAGAAGATTCTATGCGATTTCGACGTTTCGTTGGTTCCATCGAGATAGTTGGTCAGTTTGATGGTCTGCTATACGCAATTTCAGTATTTGGCCGCCTGTCTCTTACACCCTGTATTTTTCGATTGGAAAATGTATCTTCCTATAACTTTTTACGTAAATAAGTTAGAAGGCTGATATTAATATATGTTTTTGTACCTAACTGGTACTAAGTCTCCACATTATAATATTTACTATAAACTACGATTTTCGTATGAAAAAAGCAATTGGACGATTCGTCAGAATGGCGGACCAGTTATTATAGTGTATATCTTTGAAACGGTAATTTGTACTGGGCTGAAAATCGAGTGTATTTTAGTACAAATTTAGTACTAATTACCCATGTTATTGTCGTCCACGTGTGGGCAACGCTTCCCAATGGTCCCGCCACTTTGACGTCAAAGTGGCGGGATCAGATAGATAGTTTTGATTGTACTTTCTTGGCGGTAAAGGTACAAATGTTGAAACTCAGGGTACATTTAGTACAAATGGAGTACTAAATTCCCCATATGCTAAATTTTGAATCGGAGATTTGATCCCGCTATCTTGATGTTCACAATTATTTGCGGTCGGTGCAATAAATGTCATCTCCTTCCATTAATCTCTATGAAAAGTCTTCTTAGGGCTTACTTCTTTATACACATTATCATCTTTCACACAATCCAGACATATTTTCTCTGTCCTCAAACTCCCCATTGCATAGCATAGTACCCATAACGTGAATATTAGAATATTATACGTAAATAGAAAGGTACTGACTGCATAAAGCTGGGTACACAATGTCGCAGCCTCCGTCGTTGAAACAATTGGAACAAGGCAAGCCTTCAGTGTAGACGGCCTGGTCCATCCTGTTGCCAGCGGGTGCGAAGTTACAAACCAATCTGTATATAGTTCTGTTCTGTCGCCCGTTAGTTGAACTCTGTATGCGCTCCTGGAAACGGTATATAGGTAACTAGGATTAATTTAATATTAGCTTCTAGCGGGAATTTGAGATATTAGTATGTAGAACTGTACAGGAAAAGTATCATTAACCTTTAAACCACATACTCTACCCATCAACTACGGGAGCAAACCGATCGGAGCAAACCATGTTTCGAATTTTTGTCTGTTTGTTTTTAGATGGGGTCTTCACAAAATCATGGGTTTAGATTGGATAAGTATTAAGGCTTTATACGATTGCAAGCGGTTCATTCAATCAAAAGTTATGTGTGTTTCATCAGTGGTCTGCGCGCCGCGTACAAAGTACAATCTCGCAGGCGCCCAAACAAAAAAGTGTTAAGTAGGAAACCGATAGGAAATTTTTTCCGAACTACATCATCATCGTCAGCCTAAACGTCCCGCTGCATGGAAAAGGCCTACCCATTTCAAGAAGGGTGTTGGCGGACAATATCATAAATGAGTAATGGCAAAAATAAAGTAGATATACTGCCATGAAACCGATCATGTTACAAAAAAAAAGGTTTTTGTGAATTTTCATGCTGGAATGCGTTAGGGTGCGTCCACATCTGACGAACGCGCCGTGAATGCGCAGCTCGCGCGCCGCTCGCGAGCGGCTCGTGAATAGCGCGCGAGCTGCGCGTGTGCATTTTTTTCTTATGTGTCGCTACTGCACAGTTCGCGCGCCGTTCGCGAGCCGCTCGCGAGCAGCTCGCAAGCGGCTCGCGAGCGCGCATTCACGGCGCGTTCGTCAGATGTGAACGCACCCTTACGTATCTAATTACTTGAATTTATATGAAAATTAGACTGTCATAGAATATATAATATTAATTATTCTTATGAGACCATTTCGATAAAGACCACTTCAATAAAAAAAAACATGAGCTACAGTAGAAAACATAGAATGTCATTTCTATACTGCACTTTCTGCTCATACGAGCAGAAATGAAAGCACTAGGTATAGAAATGATTAATATGCTCGGGTTGAATAAGTAGGGAATACTGGCCTCTCGCGCCAAATTGCCTCCAAGCAAATGACAGACAATTCGCAGACCCAAATGAGTTTTTCTAACTTATGTACGTAATACCGACTGCTCTCAAACGGTGAAAAAAAACATTGCGAGGAAACCTGCATACATTGAAGAAGAAATTGTGATGTGTATGTGCAATCCACCAATCCGCATTGGGCACGTGTGGTGGACTGAAGGCACATACACCCTCCTTGAGTGAGGGTAGGCCCATGAATGGGTAGGCCCGTACCCTGAAGTGGGACGTTATAGACGGTGATTGATGATGATGAAATGCTGGCTCAATCATTTGAACGGATAATCGATTCAAATAAGCATTTTTTTTTCTACAGTTGTCTAAAAATTGAAGATTTTTATGCAAAAGATAACTATAATCATTTTCGTGTAGGTATGTACAGTCACCAGCAGATATATCGTAGCAAACAAGGTGGTCAAATATTACTAAGCAGTTCTAATTTTCAATAATTTCTTTACTCATTACCAATCAAAAATATAGGAACGCCTAGAACGTCAAATATGTCGACGCAGTCAAGGTGGTCATAAACATCTGAACAGTTTCGGAAAAAACCTTACTCCTAGTATAAGAGATAAGTGTACTTTTTGCAACCATCAGCAGCAAGGCTGATTCAGTGTTTATGGGGTGTAGAGCTTCTCTGTGATGGGGATGGACCAGGTCTGCCTGCATAACTCCAGTCGGTTTAGGAGTTACTGATGATTAAAGGTCTGTAAAAAATTAACGATCAGCTGCACGGCAGATCGTATGATATTGTTGTAGTATGGACTCTAGCTATGTGAATAGTACAAAAACTGTTAAGTTCTGTCAGTCGGTTCAGGAGATACAGCCTGTCAAAGTTCCGACCTTTGAACGGCTGTATTTCCTAAACCGACCGATGAACCATGTCCGTTTTTGTACTGTTCACATAGCTACAGTGCATACTACAACAATAACATACGATCAGCCTTGCAGCTGATCGTTAATTTTTTACAGACCTTTAATCATCAGTTACTCATAAACCGACTAGAGTTATGCAGGCAGACCTGGTCCATCCCCATCACAGAGAACCTCTACACCCCATAAACACTGAATCAGCCTTGCTGCTGATGGTTGCAAAAAGTACACTTATCTCTCGGAATATCCGTTGTTTTACGTTGTAATTTTAAATAACATTGTAAAGAAATTAAATTAATTGTAAAATTCGCTGTTCACATATTTATGACCAAATACACGTTTAGATATTGATATTGACAGTGACATTTACAATTTAATGAAAATTAGCACTGCTCAGAAATATTTGGACATATTGTATGCTACGATATATCTGATGGCGACTGTACGTTAGTCTCGACAGTCTGGACGAATATGCACAACAGAAATAATTAAACTATTAAAGTTCTTACTTTAAACCTGACTCCCCCACAACCAACTTGCCTTGATTCTGCCCATACCAGTTGAGTGAAATAGTCGTAATGTGAATATCCAGTTTCTGTGGACCTGAAAAAATAGATAACTTTTAAAACCGATTTCAAAGTTATCCTCGATTTAAAATACAGGGTGTAACAAAACGCCCTTTACACAAAACGTCTAAATTTAAAGGGATGATTTAGACTATCAAACTGAACAACTTTTGATATTGAAATATTATAGAAAAAATTTAAAAAAATCTGCTGTCCCCATGCTGTCCCATATGTCACAGGGTGTAACAAAACACCCGAGTAATACTTAACTATTCATAGTGAAAGTTGTTCAGTTTGGTTTGATGGTCTGAAAGTCTGAAGCACCCCCTTAAGTATTACTAGGGTGTTTTGTAACACCCTGTATTTGAGTCAAGTAGGTTGGTATTGCAGTTCTGGGCCTCTACCCGCACATTCGAACTTCGCAATTGCGTGTAAGTTCCAGTTCCAGTTCGCAGTTGCGTGTTGGCTCCAGCCAACATCGAAATCGCGAAAAAAAAATCTGCTGTCCCATACATTTTGGTCGAGTCGGTCCGCACATTCGAACTTCGCAATTGCGTGTAAGTTCCAGTTCCAGTTCCAGTTCGCAGTTGCGTGTTGGCTCCAGCCAACATCGAAATCGCGAAAAAAAAATCTGCTGTCCCATACATTTTGGTCGAGTCGGTACAGCAGTTTTGTATGGGACAGCTGATTTTCTTTTCGCGATTTCGAAGTTGGCTCCATAGTGAAAGTTGTTCAGTTTGGTTTGATGGTCTGAAGCACCCCCTCAAGTATTACTAGGGTGTTTTGTTACACCCTGTATTTGAGTCGAGTAGGTAGGTATTGCATTTCTGGGCCTCTACCCGCACATTCGAACTTCGCAATTGCGTGTAAGTTTTCGTTCCAATGTCAACTCTATTACAATGAAGTGCGAACCGAAACAGTGGCCATATATCGAACATCGAAAGTCCCGGTACAGGGCCTGTATGAAACAGCTGATTTCTTTTTCGCAATTTTGACTCGGCTCCATTGTGAAAGTTATTCGGTTTGTTGGTAAAGTAATTGGTAAACCACCACTTAATATATTACTAGGGTGTTAAATCCTATATAAGTAGATATGTTTGTTAAAATAATTGAAGCAAAGTTTCTGACTGAAAGGGATACTGTTCGTGAGATTATGTAAGTATGTTTTTTTTGTCAGGCATAGGCCTACCGTACATTCTCACCACTGTAACTCCTGTAAGCCAGAATCAATAGCGGCGGCCACAACAATAGACACTGAAGTCCAGCGAGCCCGGGCGGGAAATTACTCTAATCTGTCTGGAACCCGCAATGAATTTTATTTAATCAAGGAAGATAAATATCCGACTTCCCTCCATTGCAAACTGCTGGTCTAACCCTTTTAATTATTACTGAAGGCGTTTTGTTACACCTTGTATTACTTACATACAGTTTTTTTTCTTTGCCTATTTCATCCCACTGCTGGGCAAAGGCCTCCTCCTTACATATTAGTTATGTTAAAATAATAATGCTTACGGGTGATATTTATCCAGAACAGTAGCGTTTGTGTTAAGTAGTTCCATGTACCATACGTCCACCAATGCCAAGGGGGTCAATCCGGGAGCATCTCCGAAGATAGTTGCTATGTTCTGACCCACTGACAAATGATCTGTAATCAATCAATTCAAAGAGCGTCAATCCGGGAGCGTACCGTAGATAGTCGCTATATTCTGACCCACTGACAAATGATCTGTAATCAATCAATTCAAAGAGCGTCAATCCGGGAGCGTCCAGTAGACAGTCGCTTGTAATCAATCAATTCAAAGAGAGTCAATCCGGGAGCGTACCGTAGATAGTCGCAATATTCTGACCCACTGACAAATGATCTGTAATCAACCAATTCAAAGAGCGTCAATCCGGGAGCGTCCCGTAGATAGTCGCTATATTCTGACCCACTGACAAATGATCTGTAATCAATCAATGCAAAGAGCGTCAATCCGGGAGCGTACCGTAGATAGTCGCTGACCCACTGACAAATAATCTGTAATCAATCAATTCAAAGAGCGTCAAGCCGGGAGTGTCTCCGAAGATAGTCGCTATATTCTGACCCACTGACAAATGATCTGTAATCAGTCTAACGATTCAACCAATAGGGAACCTGGGTCTATAAATAAAAATATCTATAGGTGTGTGATATAATATCATATCAATATAATATTTATTTCTATAAAGAATACAATACAAGGATATCAGCACCGAATATTTTATTTTTATTTTTTCGTTCAATTCTTGCTACAAACGGTGTACCTCTACGATACGAGTGCTACGCCGTAGTAGGTCAAGGCGTAGCTTATAGGCTTCACCATGTATGCGATGTGTTTTAATATATGTACAGACGCGTGAATTATTTTATCGCGATGAAACAAGGCCCATGATGATGATGATGATATAAGAAGATTTTAAAAATAAAATACAGTAAAAACATCAAAGAAAAGAGCAACATTATAGATATTATACATAAAGGTAGCAGGAGTCACCGTTTTCTTCGCTACAAAAAACCCCTACAAACTTTTGAGTTGAATTGCGATAAACCCTTTTTTTTATTGAGAACTGCCAATAGAAATGTCCAAACAAAATTTTATTTTGGTTGTCTTTGTAGTTTTGGAGATTTCATGTTGAACGAGTGTGGGAATTTGCATAGGTTGAAGCAAATTTAACACAGCTCATTTCTGCATATTCTGCATACAGCGTGCGCTGCGATCGATTTGGCGGTTCCCACCAAATTTTGCTATACAATGCTACGAGTGCTACGTTTGCTACGGCGTAGTAGGTAGTAAAACGTAGCATAGAGGCTTCATTTTGTTTCTACTTGAACACAAAACTCTAGAAGTTTATTTTAACATACACACATACATATTATTATAGTACTCCTTCGCCCACTACAGGACAGTAGAGGAACTAAAAGTTTCTGACAACCTCCCTGTCTGATTACTGTGACCTGTAACATTTATTCGCAAAAAACATTGAATTAGGATTACATTTGGGTCCACGCTCAAAAGTGTCCGAACCAAAAGAGAATCAAAATTCAAAAAGAGAACTAATTACGTGCCAATCTTTGTTTAATCGTCCGCGCACGCGCGAGTTCATGATGCCGTACTGTGTTGTAAAAACTTGTAAAAACTACGCAAAAAAGATAATGGTGTATCCTATTTTCAGTAAGTTAGACTTTCGTTTTATCATTTGGAAGTATGATTTTGTTTACGAACATAACATTAAATTTTAATTTTAATTAATTTGTAAAAACAAATCACAACAGCAATCTAAACAAACAACAAATATCTATCTGTGCTTATCTTAAACATTTCGCGCGCCGGAAAGAATGAGATCGATTACGACCATTACATATTGGTTGGATTATCTGTTATCGCGTCAGCCATTACGGTCGCCACAGACCGCGCTATAATATGTTGCTGTACTCTTCTTACGCACACACAAAATTACATAGCACGTCTCTTTTAGTTTGTTTATATTACTAAGAGACGGTGACAGCTGAGAGAGCGAGATGTACCTAGCGGCATGCCTGTATAATAGAAAGAGATACGTGACGCGAGGCAATAGAACCGTTTTTGGGGATTTGGAGTCCTGGTAAAAATTCAGTTTCTGTCAATAATCGTGAACCTAGAGTGAAATCGTAGATAATTTTGTAAAATATACTAACACTGTTTCATTAAATTATTCACCATTTCACGTTAGATTGAGAATTAATACACAGAAATCGAATTTTTACCCTGCCGAGGACTCCAAAAAACGTCCAAAAACGGTTACATTTGACAACTCATGTCACTTACTCTATTCTTACTATGCATACCCACATTTTATTTATGTTAGTTCAGGACACTTATATCAAAGAAAATATACACTACCGCTTATATCGAGAAGTTTATAGCAGACACTGACTCCATAGTATTCTACCTTAATGGACAAAAATATAAAAAACACTACTAGTCCGAATCAGTAACGTAGGCTTCGTCAAAATTAGAATATCAACGCATCCGCTCCGCAACATACTTCGTCAAAAGCACTATTCTAAAAAACCAAAAATTTTCCGCATGCAAGCTTCGCCTGTCTGATTGACTGTTTGTTCGAGTAACATGCAAAAATTACTGGTCCGATTTTGATTACACTTTTGGTGTTTAAAAATACTATGATGAGATGTAAAATTAAAATCTGGTAAGTATATGTAAGTAAGTATTTCATCTTGCTACGATGACGGAAGCGGGTGCGGACGAAGTCATGGACAAAACAGTAAACAGTTGCATTACTTTAAGGGGTGATTGTGCCCATGACACTGAACTTTCCCTGAGAATCCAATAGGAAATTCGCAAAAAAAATGTGTACTTTCCATACTAAGTGCAATCAGCTGATCGAACGTTTAATATGGAGAGTGAATAAACTCAATTATTACGAAAAACAAAAAACCCGACTGCATAAAAAACTATTAACTGAAAAGAGAAAAACAAGCTCTATAATCACTAATCAGCTATAAGAACACTAAGCAAATATAATTTGAATGTTATTAGGTAGGTATTGCAGGCGGGGACAAACCAAAAGTAGGTACTTACAAACGTTTTATAATTCTTCTTTGTCCCCGTTTTTTGTAATAATTGAGTTTATTTCATACTTTTTAGTCTTGTGTCGAAATGGTAGCATAAAAGTACTATAATATACATATATATATATATTTGGAATCGTCTGTTTATTAGCTTTCATTTGAGACCCATATTGTATTTTTTTACAAAAAAAGTTTTTTTTATTCCCCCCCTTTTTTAATTCGCAGAGCCATAACAAAATAATATGGCCTATGACACTCTCATGATTTTTCCGAATCTAACGACACCTCATAAGTCAAAATCCATCAAGCCGTTTAGGCTGTAGGCCGTGCCAAAGAAATAGACATACAAACATACATACATACATACATACATACATACATACTTACATACATACATACATACGCTCGAAAAACATAACCCTCCTTCTGGCGCAGTCGGGTAAAAAAATACGAATTTCCAATAGGTTTCTTAGGGAAACTTGTTCAGTATCATGGATACAATAACCCATTAAATTATTGCAACTGTTCACCCTATTATTTGTGATTGGGCTATTGCAAGCAAGGGTCGTTATGTAACACTGAGACCAGCGCTGGTCCTGGACCCATTGGTATTCGCCCCAAGCTCACCCATAATTTTACGCATGTACCTCCGAACTTATGGTATTTTCTTTGCACTCTCGGGAATGCAGGTTACCTCACGATGTTTTCCTTCGCCGTCGAGCAAGCAAATGACGAATACAACCGTACAGAAATTCCGAAGAACTTAGTGGTACAGGCCAGGAATCGAACCGCGGCCTCATAATTGAGGCGCTAGCTCTCTTCCGTATGGGCTATCATCGCTCTTTATGTTCACCCTAACACCCTATAGTTGGTAATGGACTGAAAACGCTTAAGGCGGTTGGAGAGGGGTCAATTTTATAACAAAACTTTGACGCACAATACGTAGACGGTATTAATATAAGTAACTTTGTATATATGGAAAAATAGTTTAGAAAATCTAGATGTCGCGTATCAAATAATATTTGCAATTTATAATATAATTACGAAGATAATAAAGCTTCGAAATTTTACATACAACATTTTCAAAGCTTTATATCTTCGTAATTAATTATAAATTACAAATGTTATTTGATACGCGATATCTATATAGATTTTCTATCTACGCGTATTGTGCGTACATTTGTATGGACTGAAACTACCTTAAGCCAAAGTGATCAATATCAGACACAATAAGTTCCCCCCCCCCCCTTCCTTCATAGCGAGAGGATTTGCTATAATAGTGTAGGCCGATTTAACCGGCAATCAGTAAGCTGCCGGTAAAATCGAATGAACAGTATAGCCGGTTTGATGATTTTAGATGGATTCAGCTGCTGGTAGAGTCGGCTCCAGCTTTAGATATGCAGATCCTCAGAACATCACTATCACTACAGAGTATAAAACAAAGTCGCTTCCCGCTGTCTGTCTGTCCCTATGTATGCTTAGATCTTTAAAACTACGCAACGGATTTTGATGCGGTTTTTAATAGATAGAGTGATTCAAGAGGAAGATTTATAACAGTACGAGCTTTTACCCGCGACATCGTCCGCATAAATTATATACCTGATTTTAAGTCAGATCATAAGCTATCAAACAAAAAAGTTTCATCAAAATCGGTTCAGTAGTTTTTGCGTGATGCTCGAACAAACAAACAAACAGACAGACAAAAAATCCAAAAATTGGTGATTTGGAATCAGGGACATCTAAAAACCATATTGTTATCTTTTTTTTTGTAAATATCGTCAATGTACAGACACACTTCTGTTACAGTTTTATAATAGTTTAGATCGCACCCGTGCGAAGCCCTAGCCGGGGCGTTACTAACTAAAATACAACTAAAATATAATTATTGTCCATGCATGCTTGTATACTTATACAGGGTGTAAGTATAGTTGTATTACTTTAAAGGGTGAATTTTACTCATGATACTGAACAAATATAAGGGTTGAGACACATTTGACCGACGGCGAACGACGACGGCGGCGCGGGCCCGTACAAAACGCTAAAATTAATTGTTTTGACGACTGATATTTTGACTTCTTACCGCGTTTTTAGGGTTCCTTACCCAAAGGGTCAAAACGGGACCCTATTACTAAGCCTACGTTGTCCGTCCGTCCGTCTGTCCGTCTGTCCGTCTGTCCGTCTGTCCGTCTGTCCGTCTGTCCGTCTGTCCGTCTGTCCGTCTGTCCGTCTGTCCGTCTGTCCGTCTGTCCGTCTGTCCGTCTGTCCGTCTGTCCGTCTGTCCGTCTGTCCGTCTGTCCGTCTGTCCGTCTGTCCGTCTGTCCGTCTGTCCGTCTGTCCGTCTGTCCGTCTGTCCGTCTGTCCGTCTGTCCGTCTGTCCGTCTGTCCGTCTGTCCGTCTGTCCGTCTGTCCGTCTGTCCGTCTGTCCGTCTGTCCGTCTGTCCGTCTGTCCGTCTGTCCGTCTGTCCGTCTGTCCGTCTGTCCGTCTGTCCGTCTGTCCGTCTGTCCGTCTGTCCGTCTGTCCGTCTGTCCGTCTGTCCGTCTGTCCGTCTGTCCGTCTGTCCGTCTGTCCGTCTGTCCGTCTGTCCGTCTGTCCGTCTGTCCGTCTGTCCGTCTGTCCGTCTGTCCGTCTGTCCGTCTGTCCGTCTGTCCGTCTGTCCGTCTGTCCGTCTGTCCGTCTGTCCGTCTGTCCGTCTGTCCGTCTGTCCGTCTGTCCGTCTGTCCGTCTGTCCGTCTGTCCGTCTGTCCGTCTGTCCGTCTGTCCGTCTGTCCGTCTGTCCGTCTGTCCGTCTGTCCGTCTGTCCGTCTGTCCGTCTGTCCGTCTGTCCGTCTGTCCGTCTGTCCGTCTGTCCGTCTGTCCGTCTGTCCGTCTGTCCGTCTGTCCGTCTGTCCGTCTGTCCGTCTGTCCGTCTGTCCGTCTGTCCGTCTATCCGTCTGTCCGTCTGTCCGTCTGTCCGCCCGTCCGTCCGTCTGTCCTACCTATTTAGGGCTGTAACTTTTGAACTGTAATAGCTAGATAGTTGAAATTTTCTCAGATTATCCGTTATTACGGCGAATTTGTTAACAAATAAAAAGTTAAAAATAAAGGGGGGTTCTCAACAAGAAACTAGTTTTTATCAACGTTTTTTCTTCACGCTCTATCGTAAAAACGGTAATACATACAAACGTCAAACTTAGTGTGATTATAGAGCAAACTCTTCAGAATAACAACAAATACTAAAAACCGGCCAAGTGTGAGTCGGTCTCGCGCTAAAGGTCCCGGACAAAAAAAGTTTTTTTCTAAGTCAATAATGTTGTGTTCTGTGGTGGTGTGGTACGGAACCCTCGGTGCGCGAGTAGCCCGACTCGCACTTGACCGGTTTTTTTAAATGTTTTTGAGATCCCGATAGGTAAATCAATTTTTTTTTCTGATTTCCTAGCGGGTCCTTAGTGGTCCAGTATCAAACAAATTAACATTTAGGCTTTATTTCATTGCAATCGGTTTATTCAATCAAAAGTTACGAGTATTTAAAGTCAAAGGTTTGCGCGTATGAAGTCGCGGTCTCCGCTTGTTTCTACTAATATTGAACTCAAAGCGCCCGTCCGTGCACGTCCCTTTGTAATGTGTATAAATCCTCAAAATTTATTCGACATCAAAAGCCCCATGAAATAACCCTTATGTTCTAAGTCATAAGTATAAAAATAATGTTATTCGCGAGACTTGTATGTGGAACGAACAATAAAGGGCGAATAAGGGTGCTGCATGGCGAATACGTCAAAATTGAATGTGCGTTTAGCGAGGCGTAGGGAAATAAAAGTGATATTGCTTACCTAAATTACGACAAGTGTCTTTGATGTCCGGGACACTGTGTCTGACACACTGGCTCGCCCATCGCTGAGCAGATTTCTCCAGCTCATCATTCCACTCCTGCCGGATTTGTTTTTAAAACTTTAAATCGTACTCGAAACATATGGGCATGGATTTGAACGAGGATCGTAGAAAGTTGCGCGCCCTAGTGTCTGCCTAACCCACTTGCTTGCTTATCGTGTCTACTTCAACAGAACAAAGTCGCTAAATAGTACCTTGCCAGAATACAACTCACTAGGAAAGAGGCATTGACGTTATACAGGGAGCGTTAGGGTAAACAGTTGCATCACTATATGGGGTGATTTTACCCATGATACTTTACAACTTTCCCAAAGAAACCTATGGGAAATTCGGAATTTTTTCGTATTTCGTTCAGCTGATTGCATTTAGTATGGGAAGTCCAAATTCTTTTTTACGAGTTTCCTATAGGTTTCTTAGGCAAAGTTGTTCAGTATCATGGGTACAATCACCCCTCAAAGTAACTGTTTACCCTAACACCCTGTATAGATAGGGTGAACCAAAACATGCTAGTAATAGGGGGGTGCTTCAGACAATCAAACTAAACAACTTTCACTATAAAGCCAAATTCGAATTTGCTGTTTCACACAAAACTGACCAACATGACTCAAATTTATCGGACAACAGTAATTTTTATTTTTATTTTCGACTTTGTATCCATAGTGAAAGTTGTTCAATTTGATGGTCTAATCTAAACCATCCCTTTAAATATTACTATGGTGTCTTGTTGTCCAGCAGATAGAAATTCTAGACAAGGAATGCTTGTTTGTTTATAATTATATTTGTAATCGATTTCTCGTAAACGGTTCTAGTAATTTAGGTTACATACCTGTAAAAGGATTACCTACCTGTTCAGGCTATTTTAGAGAGGCCGATATGATGTTCAAAGAGACCAGCCGCATAGTAAAGGTAAGTACCTAAACTGTACTAAATCGAATACCACGCTCTACGTAAAGTAGAGTCTACGCTGTTACTAAATAATGAGTTCCAAATGTGCGAAGTGAGGTAACACAATCGGCTGTTTGTCTTGATGATAAACAGACGATCATTCCACAATCTTATGTCCTATCACAGAGTACTATAATTACTACCTTCTAAGTCTTCTAATTGAGTAGCCATGGATTTTAAAAAGTTCTGTCGTTTTTCGAGGGGTGCGTGACAAACTTATTTCGCTCCTCATAAGAGTAAGGATCTCCGTTATTTTAAAGCATAGAGTCCGCATCAATTTACGATTGTAGTTAGTCTCTTTTGTCTTATGACGTAACTTTAATAGTAGAAGGAGACGGAACTATAGATCTTTGTTTATGCGGCTGTACACTTCTTGTCACTGTTGTGCTAGTGTGTGTGAAAAGTGGCCGTAAACATTAGGGCAGTTGTCACTTTGATCTAATTGGTCTCTATTCTATTTTCTTAATTAATGTCCGGTTAACACTCAAACGACAAAAAAGTGGACATTATTGCAATGGTATGGCTCCAGAGGGAGCAGGAGGGCATAGAGATGCCTTTAGAATAAAGGAGATCCTTGCTCTGAGTATGTTACCGCTCATTGAATGGGACAGAGGCCTGGATGCTTTATCTTTATTTCGTGATTGTAGTGCCGAGCAATTGGTTTTGCGGGATTCATTGTCTTAGGCGCTGTCCTATTGCCATCGCTCGCGCGATCATGCGTTCGTCCGACGAAAATCATTGTGCCACTGTGCGTTTATAGTACATTACTGCAGCGGCCAGCAACAGAGGCATTGATGGACGAACCTGTAAATGTGGGCCGAGGCGAAGCCGAGGCACACATACGTAAGTCCATCAATGCCTAGTTGTGGCCAAGGCTTGTATAGTACTTTTCTCAAATAATGCGCGGAAATGAAAACAATAAATTTTCTCAAATAATTCGCGGAAATTTAAACTCTTTTCAAAATCAATGACGAACAACGAACAACATTTTTTTTTTTTAATAAACCGCTTTCTATTTGCAAGCCAGTTCGAAATTTAAATAAAACCTTTGATGAGTTACCTCCTTGGTCACCATGTTTCGGAGTAAAAGATCATTCCATTTTTAAATTACACGACAGATATGAGTTTAGTATGTAATTTATTTGGTCGCTAAACATTGCCGGCCGCTGCGCGCATGTATTTGGCCAGTACAGCAATTTCGATTTATCTCGAAGAAGGTTGTCAAAATAATGCTCACATTTCCAAGCATGTTTGAGAAAAATATACTTATATCTGCGGAATATCCTATAGAAGGTCGTGCTATCATGAGATACGATCGAATTGTTCTATTTTTATTCAGATATAAGTATGTTTAAACGCACAGGCACAATCATTTTCGTCGGACGAACGCATGATCGCGCGAGCGATGGCAATAGGACAGAGCCATAGTGTTCAATATAACTTATGTAATAAATAAAATAATAAATCTCATGCGCGTATGACGTACCTCACATCTACCGAATTTACGCGACGTAAAATACGCGTGCAATGCTTTTCCCTATACCAGCGACACACGATTACACGCCAATTATCCTAGTAGACGCGTAAATTACGTCGCGATTGTAAACAAATTAATGTTCTTATGATGCGAACGAAAAAGTCATCGGCTGCAATATTATTTTTTAATTATTTAGTTTTTTGAAGGCGGTTTCAATTTTATTGTTAAAATTTTGTTTATTTCACAATTTTTTGTGGTGAATTCATTAGTTCGATCTAATAGTAGTGCTTTAAATTAACAATCGCACTAGTCGGCACTACGATTTTCGAAGGTTCCCCTCGATATCTCTGGGATCCATCATCAGATCCTGGTTTCCTTATCATGGGACCTCTCTTGGGATATCTCCTTTCCAACAAAAAAAGAATCATCGAAATCGGTTCATAAACGACGAAGTTATCCGCGAACACAGATAAAAAAATATATATTTATATACACAGGGTGAAATTGATATCATTGGCATCCTTTTAAACTAAGAGTCTTCCCATCAAACTGAACAACTTTTACTATGGGAGCAAACCAATCGGAGCAACTAAACAATCAGCTGTCCCATACTAAACTGCAATGCCTACTCGACTCAAATGTATGCAACAGCAGATTTTTTTTTGCTTCAATCGGTTTGCTCCCATGGTAAAAGTTGTTCAGTTTGATGGGTAGACTCTTAGTTTAAAAGGATGCCAATGATATCAATTTCACCCTGTATATACGGTCGAATTGAGAAACCTCCTCCTTTTAATGAAGTCGGTTAAAAAACAGAAAAAATTTATAGGTGACGAGATAATATAATTTCTAAACAATAATGCCTAACCGTAATTTTGTTCAGGTTCAATTCTGAAATTGATCGATTAACCTCAGCCTCGATTTCCTGGTTTTAGTAGATGATATCAATCTCTAAATAGGTTCTGATAGTATTTCGAAAAGTTAATTTTAAAGTTACGTATGAAGAATATAAAGTACCTACCTTCTCGTAATTCATTATAAGTTTCCTAAGTATCGTGTAAAGAAAAAACGCATTCCTTCGTAACTAGTATCGTATAAAGATGATTTTTTCTTGTATCGTAACTGGTTACGAACCTCTGGTTTCGTACGCGGCCGAGGGGGAGCCCGCAGTAGCGATATAATGGTTACATATCAAAAAGTCAAACGTTCATTGGTCAAATTTTAAAAGAACAAAAAACGAAATACCAAATTTTAAAAGACCAAATGGTCATTTGGTCAAAAGTACGAAAGGCCATAAGTTGATACATCAAAATTTAAAAGATCAAAAAGACGATTAGCCAAATCGTTCAAAGGCCAAATGGACGAATGGTCAAAAGGTTGAAATATCAAATTTTAAATGATCAAAATGATTATGAACCGTATCGTTTATTTAATCGTTTAAACAATAAATAGCGATTGACCTGAACGGGGTGGATAGCAACTTTGTTCAGGCACTGAAATCTTTGTATGAGGGTTCTTACAAAGGAGGATAAACGGGGTATACACAGACTAGTTCGACATCTCCAGGGGTGTTAGACAGGGATGCGTAGCGACACCGTGGTTGTTCAACTTATTCATGGACAGCTCTTTGAGTGATTTGAAAGAAAGAAAGTATGATTTAAGGATGAATGGGTTGCTCTGCTCGTCAAATGTTTGCTATATATGCTGATGATCAATTGATCAAGTACTACTTGCATCATCGGCAGAAGGTTAACGAGAGATGGTAACATGCATGAATGAGTAATTTAAGAAGAATGGAATAAAAGTGAATAAATAAGACGAAAGTTATGGTTCTCGAATGGAAAGAAATAGTGACTGAATGTAAAATTATGATAGGAGATGAAAAAGTGGGACAGGTTGAAGAATGAATGACGGCTTGATAGCACAGTCGGTAGTGAACCTGCCTGCTGTGCCGAGGTTCGAATCCCGTAAGACAAATTATTATATGATGACAAATATTTGTATGATGATTGCTGAATGTGAATATTTGTAACCGAGTCATGGATATTTGTATCAAAACAGGGTGTAAGGGTACACAGTTGCAACTTTAAGGGGTGACTGTACCCATGATAATGAACAACTTTGCTAAAGAAACATGTATAGGAAATTTAAAAAAAACAACTATTCATACAAACGTTCATAAGGGAGTCCAAAATATTTGTGAATTTCCAATAGGTTGTGCAGTATCATGGGTACAATCATCCCTTAATGCAAAGTAATGCAACTGTTTACCCTAAAACTCTGTATTTTTTTATTCCATCCTCTTGCGTACATAATTATGTACTTCTCGTAGGACACAAGAAATAATAAAATCGATTGTTTATGTTTTAGTCGCTAACCAAAACACCAACAATAGATTTTATTATTTCTTATGTCCTACGAGAAGTACAAATATACGCAGGAGGATAAATCGTTGTCTAGTCATTATAATACAAGTCTAGACAATATTCTGGTACTTTAAATGTGACTAGATAATGTGTGTGTGTGTGTGTGTGTGTCCAAGATAATTATATTTATACTTATTTATATTTAATTCGTATATTTGGGATGTATATTTACCAGAGATGGTACGTGTGATGGAGACCAGACAGGAGAGTGAAAGCGGGAAATAGGATTAATGGAGTGATGCACACATTCAAAAAAGTCGTTATGTACCTATCCAAAAAGGCACGTTTGGCAGCTCATGACGGTGTGCTGGCACCAACTTTGATGTATGACAGCGAATATTGGGTATGGCAGAAGAGGAGAATCTAGAATAAATGCTGTCGAAATGCGTTCTTTACGCAGTATTGTGTGGCTGACTGTGGTTGACTTTGAATGACAGAATACAAAATAGTTAAATTAGAGAAAGATGTGGATTGAAAGAGGATATAGTGACAAGGATTGAAAAGGGAATGCTGAGATGGTTTGGTCATGTGGAAAAGATGAGTGATAGTAGACTGACGTATAAAATTATAAAAAGCGAGTGGGAATGGAACAATCAAAAGGGGTTGCCCTAGACGTACGTATGCGGAACAAATTGGCAGCGTACTTAAGAAGGGTCAGGTCAAAATGCCCGTTGGCATGAACAAATATAACAACACGAAGCTAATATAATTGAGTTTCGTTTTGATAACTTTCACAGTAATATTCGGTATTCCTATTTAGTTTTCCTTAAAATCTAAGAGTCCTACAAGAGTTTATTTTTATATTCAACTAGCTGACCCGGCAGACGTTGTCCTGCCATAGACCCTACACCTACTCTACACCTACCCTATGTCCGTCTCCTTGTTCTAAGCTACCTCCCCACCAATTTTCAGCCAAATCGGTCCAGCCGTTCTTGAGTTTTAAATAGTATGATTGCGTTTAGATAGGCCAAAGCCTAAGCTTTGGTCGCTAATTATTATTTAAACAATTAAATAAACGATACGATCAATAATCCTTTTGACCATTTAAAATTTGATATTTCAACCTTTTGACCATTTAAAATTTGATATTTCAACCTTTTGACCATTCGTCCATTTGGCCTTTGAATGATTTGACCAATCGTCTTTTTGATCTTTTAAATTTTGACGTATCAACTTTTGGCCTTTCGTACTTTTGGCATTTCGTTTTTTGTTCTTTTAAAATTTGACCAATGAACGTTTGACTTTTTGATATGTAACCGATATAATCCCCGCAAGTTGATATTGCGATGGAACCTTGTCACAATAACCGCTGAGTGACGTCATCAAGCACGGGCTAACCTTGCGAACGGTACTGATGTTGCACAGTCGACTACGTCAAAATTACGTCACCAAGATGGCCGCCAGTCGCAATATCAACTTGCGGGGATTATACATCCCTTGTGATCATACTACTCATACTATAACACAGCTTATTTACGAAACTTACAAGAGCTAACTATCAGCATAACAATTACGATTATCTGGCGATTTATTTTAACATACCAGTTTCATCATATCTTCGGCAGATGGCAAAGATCTTATCTCCCCGGCAGCAACTTTGTTTCGTCTGTTATTCAATTTATCCAAAATCGCCTGTTTCTCTTTAGATGTTCTAATTGTTTTCACATGGTCGATGCAGTGGTGTGCTGGTTCTTCTGACTATAGATAATTAATGGGAATGGAAACACAGTCCGACTTTTTAGGGTTCCGTACCCAAAGGGTGAAAACGGGACCCTATTACTAAGACTACGTTGTCCGTCCGTCCGTCCGTCAGTCCTACCTATTACTAAGCCTACGTTGTCCGTCCGTCCGTCAGTCCTACCTATTTAGGGCTGTAACTTTTGATTTGAACCGTAATAGCTAGATAGTTGACATTTTTTCAGATTATGCGTTATTACGGCGGTTTTGTTAACAAATAATAAAAATGTCATAAAGTTACAAATTAAGGTGGGTTCTCAACAAGAAACTAGTTTTTGTCAACGTTTTTTCTTCACACTCTATCGTAAAAACGGTAATACATACAAGCGTTAAAGTTAGTGTGATTATAGAACAAACTCTGCAGATTAACAAAAGATACTAAAAACCAGCCAAGTGTAAGTCGGTCTCGCGCTAAAGGTCCCGGACTAAAAAAGTTTTTTTTTCTAAGTTAATAATGTCGTGTTCTGTGGTACGGACGGAACCCTCGGTGCGCAAGTAGCACGACTCGCACTTGACCGGTTTTTATTTTAATTTGGCTGGCTGGGCAATAGGGAAAGTGACTAACTGATTAGTAACTGATTTGTCTGAGATATCACTGATCCAACGAAAAGTGTATTTCTTACCTTGTGTCTCCGAATAAGGGAGACTTGTTCCCGCCTGTAGTTGATCCGAGGGGGATCAAGTCTCCCATACTCGGGCATACAGGCTACAGAAACAGCTTTATAAAGCTTTTTACAATATATTTTTTTCAATCTTATTTAGAACTAGCTGTTGCCCGCGACTTCGTACGCGTGGACTTAGGACATCTTTGTGGTTTTTTTGTGGCACTGACCTGTTTATGAGACTTCTGAAAGAACACCCCCTCATCCCTCTATGCACCTCCTACACACCCCTTACGCACTCCCTACTCACCCTTGCGTACCCCCTACTCACCCCCTATGCACCCCGTACTCATCCCCTACGCACCCCTATTCATCCCCTACGCACCCACTACTCACCCCTACTCAGCCATACGCACCCCCCACCTACACCCTACACACCCCTACACACCTCTTTACGCACCCCCTATGCTCCCCCCAGGCACGCCTATTCACCCCGTACCCACCCACTACGCACCCCCTACGCATCCCCTACGCACCTTCTACGCAACCCCTACTCGCCCCTATAAGTACCACTTACGCACCCCTTCTCACCCCTTTCGTACCCCCAGGCACCCATACTCACCCCGTATGCACCCCTATGTAACCCCCTACGCACCCCCTACGCAACCCTTACGCAACCCCTACGCACCCCTACGCACACCCTACTGGCCCCCTCTATGTACCATTTTCGCACCCCCTACTCATCACTTACGCACCCCCTTCTCACCCCTACCCCACCCCCTACTCACCCCCTACGGCACCCCTACTCACTCTACTCATCCCCAATTAACGTCCCGAAAAACCATAAAAACGACACCCATAATGATATTTAGACATTTCCACCCCATCGCACCCCAACATGGGATGATGGCATTTCACGTCCACCACGTCGGATTTTAAAATCATTGTTATTTTCATAAACCATACAAACAATACCCATCTTGATTTTCAGACTTTGTCACTTAATTTCCCCCTTTCAGGGGTTGAATTCTGAAAAAACCTGAAACACTTATTTAATCATTTATCAATAGGAATACTCCTGTGAAGTTTCGAATAACATAGTCTAACTCTAACTCATCTTGTTTCCCCATACAAACTTTGGACACCCGTTTCACCCCTTTAGGAGGTGAATTTTGAAAAAATGTTTTCTGAGTGCACCCCTAGACCGATGTTTTCCTTCACCGTTTGAGAGCAGTCGGTTTTACGTACATAAGTTAGAAAAACTCATTGGTACATGGCATGTTTTCCGTGCGGATTCGAACCCGGACTCCCATAATTCTTTCGCTGGTGTTTCGTTTAGTTTCACTTCCGGTTCGCATTCGTAGCAATGGGCTAAAGACGTAATTGGATAGTAGGTCCCTATTGAAAATATCACCAGGAGTGCGATTTTTGAATCTCATTCGCTGAGTTCAGTAGTTGTAAATGTCTAAATTACTATGGAGATATGCTGGAGATATGCATCTTTCTACGAATGATTTGACTTTCAAAAATCATACTTCAGGAGTGCGTTTTTTGAAAGTCAAATCAGCAGTAGAAAGATGCGTATCTCCATGGTAATTTTGACATTTTCAACTGCTGAACTCAGCGAATGAGATTCAAAAATCGCACTCCAGACTTCGTTTGTATGCAGTGCTCATTTGCGCTCGTAAACTTTAGGTACCTATTCGGTGGAACCACAGAACATTATAAGAGGTCACGATGATAGAAGAGAGTTACTGGTAACAAATGGTTGTATGGGTAGCGACTCAAACGAACGGTTCGGTTCCTGGCCTGTACCACTAAGTTCACTTAGGCGACCTCTTTCCAAGCAAACTGTTAAAACACATTTCAAAAAGTGGTTACTCGAACAACAAGCGCAGCCAGGTCCCTGATGCGGAGGCAAGGGTTTGGCGTGTGTCAGAATAATTTAGCGAAGTGACTAAGTATATTGTGCGCGTTTAGAAGTGGGTATTACTTGCGTCATATTATTGGTTGGGTATAATATCATACACACACTATTTACTATATACACACACTATATACATACACTATATACTATTTACATACACTATATACTACATACCTACATTATATTTATTATAAATTATTTATTACACTACATAATTAAACTTTAAAGTATCCTTTAAGCACACAGTTGGTTTTTTGGAGAGCAACAGCACAGGAGTGGTATTTTTGAGTCACACGTTGAAATCCACTGCCGATTTAGAAGTGTCAAAATTACTATGGAAATTATGCATCATTCGATCATGATTTTGAAAGTGTGGGATTCGGAAATTGCACTCCTGCTCTGTCAGGCACGGCAGAAAATCAACGCCTTGCTTACCAAGTAAGGCACTACGTTGAGTCGTGTCCATAGATAAGCTACTATGTCGTGTCCTATTCACCGTCGCGTACCTACCTACTATTTCAATTAATGTACCTACTCTGTTGTTTCGTGTGTGCCTTTAATGGTGAATAAAGATTTTTTTTTCTTTCTTTCTTTCTTTAAGTTCTACAATTGAATAAAAGCTGATCTAAGTATTATAATTTCATAGTTTATTTACCTGAAATCGACACAAAGTATGTTGTTTGCTATTGTCACAAATATCTGGGTGGCAGTAATTTTTCGCGATACACTCGGACAAAATTACACATAAAAATAAAAAGCTGTATAATTTAACGAAATACAACATTTGTAGAAAAAATATGTCATTTCTCAATTAACATTATTTACATGATTTTTTTATAGACACATTGTATAATCGCGATGGCTTTTACTATAAATATTGAATTAGTTACCTACTTCTTATTTAAAAAGTTTTGTCCGAGAGCGTCGGTGGCGCGTTGCGGAGAGGTATGGGCACCCAATTATGGGGGTCCGGGTTCAAATCCGCAGGAACAACATGCCATGTACCAATGAGTTTTTCTAACTTATAAGTACGTAATACCGACTGATCTCAAACGGTGAAGGAAAACATCGTGAGGAAACCTGGATACGCTGAAGAAGAAATTCTGATGTTAATAAAAACCAATATCTGAAGTGCGATTTTTGAACATCATACGAGCGAATCGGCAGTAGAAAGATGCATAATCTCCATAGTAATTTTGACATTTTCTACTGCCGAGTCGCTCGTATGATTTTCAAAAATCGCACTTCTGTGTCGATACCTTGTCACATTCCCTCGTTCGCGTTATGGCAGATTCGGGTTATGGCAGATTCGTGTTAGGGCAGAAATATAAGCATAAAGAAAAGAAAAGTTGGTTGAAATACTGATTTAAACCAACTTTTCTTCTATGTAGTTTCAATGATAAGGATTAATTAAAGATATTTTATGTTGAAATCTTTGAGCCTCTTTTACTCTGTAACTAAGTGATAATTTGCGTCTCTCTCAGATTCTTGTTTTCGCAGATATACCTTAGGAAGGACAAACGACATTCATCATCAAGCTAGACGGGTAACAGAAAATTTAATTAAATCTCGAGCGGGCGACAAATCTATCAGTCTGGACTCTGGCTGGAATAATAAATCCACGCAAACGTAAAACGTAAAGGTTTCTAACCTCATAATATAAGTGCCTAACCAACTTAAGTCTTAAAATAACACAAAATAATGTTGGTGCTTAACTCATTTTAAAACGATTTATAGGATAAGCGTTTACCCGCGACTTCTTCCGCATAAATTATGTACCAGATTTTTATTTTTATATTTTTTTATTTTTCAGATCATAAGCTATCAAACAAAAAAAGTTTCATCAAAATCGGTTCAGTAGTTTTCGCGTGATACTCGAACAAACAAACAAACTAAATTCTTTTTTAATTTACAGTTTTATAATCTACATCTACACTATAATATTATAAAGAGGAAAGATTTGTACCTATTTTTGTATGTTTGTATGTTTGTAATGAATAGGCTCAAAAAGTACTGGGCCGATTTAAAAAATTCTTTCACCATTAGAAAGCTGCATTCACCCTGAGTAACATAGGCTATATTTATTGCTAGAAAAGATTAGACGTCCACCCGTGCGAAGCCGGGACGGGCCGCTAGTAGTGTAGATATAGGATGAGATTCAGAAACGTTCAAACTCCCGTACCTACTTACCTAAAATCCATAAAGAAGAATGCCAAATTTGGACCCTGCCATTTTTTACGAAAACTAAAAGCCGTTCAGGACGGCGGTCATATTCATATTTATTATAAACAGAAATAATTAAGGCATTTTTTTTAAAATGACATCTCCAGAAGTCAGGATTTAAAAGTAGAAATTACTAATAATATTGACAAATCATCCGAAAAGCAGAAGCAAAACGCAACCACGACAGCTATTCATCTAATATTATTAATGAGGCATTTTTGGTCGTTACGAAACGTATTTGGCTTGGTTGAACCGATAGTGTGTGTGATTTAGTTTTCTTCCATTATCATAATATTGTACGGTTATCGTGAATTTTCATTAAAATAAATACAATGAATGCGTAGAAGATTGAGTGGACTATCTAAAAAGAAAGATTATGAGTTTCGCACACTTGATACAAAAGATATCATAAGGAGAAATACCTTTCCCCCAACTTCTACAGGTTACAACCATTCAACTTTTTTGTTAGTTTTGTTTCATCCTACACGTATTACTAAGTTTCATTCATGTACGGGACCTCTAAGTCTGGGTCTCAAATTATATGGCCGTTCGCTAAATTTCTTTTCAACCCTGTCCAAAAGTGAGAAGAGACGGACGGCGTGCTTATAAGACGTCTCTGAATCTTTAGAAGACTTCACGGACACTTTTTTCGAGAATTTTGTACTAGACCCGGCGTCCATAGTATTCTACATCAATGGAAAAAAGAGAACTACATTATTAGTTAAAAAATTTAATGGCCTCAGTTTACTGGATGTCGTCGCTGGATAATGAACTTCGTTCTAAGTAGGTACCTACTTCTTTGTAATGCACTTTTAGAGATAGATACGGTCAACATCAAAATTAGATTGAACATTTTATCACCTTTATTTATGTGACAATAAATAAGGTTCAGTGTTAATCAACAGACTTTTGAACTTACTTGATTTACACCTAGAAAGAGCTCGTAAATTAGATATGAGAATAGTACATTACTGCAGCGGCCAGCAACAGAGGCATTGATGGACGAACGTGTAAATGTGGGCCGAGGCGAAGCCGAGCCACACATACGTAAGTCCATCAATGCCTAGTTGTGGCCAAGGCTTGTATAGTACTTTTCTCAAATAATGCGCGGAAATTAAAACAGTAAATTTTCTCAAATAATTCTCGGAAATTAAAACTCTTTTCAAAATCAATGACGAACATCGAACAACCTGCGAACAACAATTAGTTTTTTTCTTTCAATAAACAGCTTTCTATTTTCAAGCCAGTTCGAAATTTAAATAAAACCTTTGATAAGTTACCTTCTTGTTCGCCATGTTTCGGAGAAAAAGATCGTTCCATTTTTAAATTACACGACAGATATGAGTTTAGTATGTAATTTATTTGGTCGTATGTTGTCAATTTGTTGGTTATTTGGTCGTTAAACACGACAGATATGGATTTTCATACAACATTGCCGGCCGCTGCGCGCATGTATTTGGCCAGTACTGCAATTTCGATTTATCTCGAAGAAGGTTGTCAAAATAATGCTCACATTTCCAAGCATGTTTGAGAAAAAGCTATTTAGTCCATCCTAGCCTAGCCATATTTTATAATTATGTACTTACCTATTCCCACGGGGGACACCTGGTGATATGTCACTTTGTGCGTTTTTCCCCAGTTGGTTTGGACATTGCAGGCTGAATCACCTGATTGTCTGAAAAGAAAAATGATTCCGTGCTTCGGATGGCACTTAAGCCGTTGGTCCCGGCTACTATCTCTGGTGGTAGTGGTCGTTACATAAAAACCACGTCAGAGGCCGTAAGGCGGTCTGAAAAAACTCTGGCACCAGGGCTCTACCCACACGATAAGAAGAAGAAGCAGCAATAAGTTATATACACTTTAGTACTACGACGTAGAACAAAAGTGTATACCTACAACTTATTGCTGCTGGCTGTACTTAGACAACTCTCGAAGGGTCGCTATACACATAAGCGGGCCGGCATTAATCGGCACAGCCGGGCGGTAAAATCGAATTGTAGATGAATGTTCGGGAAAAAACATTAAAAAAGCCGCTCGTCTTTGCCGCAAGAATACAGTGGCCGGGCAAAGCCGGATGGAACAATCAGCAAAGCCGGGCGGTATAATCAAATGTATGCATATGCACAGCACATGAATGTTCGAATGATGCGTCTACTCGAACGAACTACCCAATCGGCACAAGATCGGCACAAGCCGAATGAAGCCGAACAAGTACAGTTATTGCTTCGGGTCGGCTTTGTTGATCGACATGTAATGATGCAACAATCGGCAAAGCCGGGCGGTATAATCAAATGTATGCACAGCACATGAATGTTCGAAATGATGCGTCTACTCGAACGAACTACCCGATCGGCACATGATCGGCACAAGCCGAATGAAGCCGAACAAGTGCAGTGA
Source organism: Agonopterix subpropinquella (assembly GCA_922987775.1). Lineage (NCBI taxonomy): Eukaryota > Metazoa > Arthropoda > Insecta > Lepidoptera > Depressariidae > Agonopterix > Agonopterix subpropinquella. Next base: position 15,125,373 of record OV277701.1, on the reverse strand, counting down.
TTGCTTCGGGTCGGCTTTGTTGATCGAATCGATCAAACCGATCGATGCCGAACCGACAGTGCCGACACTGAGCTCGCTTATGTGTATAGCAACCCTCACCGGGTTCCTTCTTAATATGCTGAGACTTTTTTAAGGGGATGATCAGTCTATTGAACTGAGCAACTTTCTCTACGGCACCAACATCGAAATCGCGAAATAAAAATCAGCTGTTCCATACAAAACTGCAAACCTACTCCAAAAGTTTTTCATATTTAGCTATAATTCTGGCCACAGGCCAACATTAAGAAATTTCGAGCTAGCTTCGCTCGTTCTAGGATAATTTATTGCACCGTTTTCTATACATAGGTAAGTATATCATTATACAGGGTGGCCGGGGAGTTGACGTTCAAACGTAAAATTTAGGTCCGGTATGTCGTGGGGTATCCGAATCACCACCATGTATGTTCCGCGATTTTTTAAGTTTTCGAGTTATGATGATTTTTCCGATTTTTTGAGGAAACTCGACATGACCGGCTTGAACAACTTCAATAAAAAAAAGTGTAAGACTTTTTAGAGATTCCTTTTTTGCAACTTAATCTTCATGAATTGTGCCTTTATTCATAACATCATCAGCATCGTAACTTTGATAAAAGTTATGAAAATATTGATCTAAATTTAAAAATTTGCGATCCGTGAATTATGACTAAATTTTCAACTTTAAATTAAGACTCTAAACAGGTGACCTTATGATTTTTTAGCCAATCCCAAAAATGCGCCCAACTCTCAGCTTTCATAATCATAAATAAAAAGTAGTACTTAAGAGGGCTAATTTGGCTAGAATTGATCTTCAAAGACAACAAGGCGGAAAATTCATAAATTTAAAAATATTTTTTTTTGCCATAACTACCACGCCTAAGGCTAAATAATGATTAAAGAATGCTGGAAACCGAAACGGCGACGGGTTATGCCGGACTCTTACCGGCTAAAACCCCACCGTGTTCCACCTCATCGCATATTGCCGTAGAGCCTGAGGGCCCGTGAGGAATCTTCCACACTCTACGGCGCAGCGACCGACCTTACCAGGTCTCATCAATAATGATTAAAGAATGCTGGAAACCTATCGTGTTGGTGGAATAAGGAAAGTTTTAAGTAAAAAGAAGATAACCTAACCTAACCTAGGAGGAGGGAGCTAGGGTTGCCAACCGTCCCGCGAGAGGCGGGACGTCCCGTTTCTAGACCCTTGGAGGATGCGTCCCGCGATAGATGTGTGCGGGACGCCTATTGTCCCGTTTTCTGGCTAACCTTTCCAGCAGAAGTATTTGTGAGCTCAGTTGACTCAGAAGAAGTGATATAAAACTTTATTATGTTTCTTTTCTAATTTATGCAGTCTTTTTAAATGCCAAAGTTCATAGGTACATGTATTCTTCTTCTTTTAATTCTAATTTCATGTCAGCATGAGCCATATCGCATGACAATTACTCATGCTGTATTGTAGCCAGTCAGCAATGCTAGTATCGAGGCTGACTGTCCAGGGTACGCCAGAATACTCGAACTCAAATTTCTGCAAACTGCTCTTTCCTTGCACCCCTTGCAACTTTTATGGTTGTAAAGTCATACAAAGTAAAAAGGCAACAAATTTTTATTTTTATTCTTTGCCTCATTGTTTTTTGCCTTATACCCGCTGGGTCCCGCTTTTTTGAGCCACGTCCCGCACTTTGATTGCAAATGTCCCGTTAATCCGTGCACTAAGGTTGGCAACCCTAGAGGGAGCCGACAGCCGGGTGCCACCACTGCGACGGCTGTCTCGACGAGACGGCGCAGCACGTGCTGCAGGAGTGCCCTGCGGGAGAGCGCAGTGAGCTCTCCCAGGTAGTTTCAGACCTCTCGTGCCGGCCATGGTTCGCGCTATGGTCGACAGTGAGGCGTCTTGGCGCGCGGTTCTCTCCTTCTGTGAGGCAGTAATGCTCCAGAAGGAGACGGCGGAGAGGGAGAGGGAGTCGACTTCTGAACTCCCGATCCGCCAAAGACGCACGGGGCGCAGACGGGCTGCGTTTGCTCGCGGTCTGCCTCCCCCGTAATTTTTAAGTCTCTGGGCGTCGGGCTGGGGGGTCCGGCGTCCGATCATAGGGACTCTAGGTGATTGTGTGCGTGTTCCCACGCACCACCTAAAGGCCTGTAGGCTTGTCAAGGCCAACAGAGATGAGACCTGGTAAGGTCGGTCGCTGCGCCGTAGAGTGTGGAAGATTCCTCACGGGCCCTCAGGCTCTACGGCAATATGCGATGAGGTGGAACACGGTGGGGTTTTAGCCGGTAAGAGTCCGGCATAACCCGTCGCCGTTTCGGTTTCCAGCATTCTTTAATCATTATTTAGCCTTAGGCGTGGTAATTATGGCAAAAAAAAAAAAAAAATTATGAGTTTTCCGCCTTGTTGTCTTTGAAGATCAATTCTAGCCAAATTAGCCCTCTTAAGTACTACTTTTTATTTATGATTATGAAAGCTGAAAGTTGGGCGCATTTTTGGGATTAGCTAAAAAATCATAAGGTCACCTGTTTAGAGTTTTAATTTAAAGTTGAAAATTTAGTCATAATTCACGGATCGCAAATTTTTAACCTTAGACCAATATTTTCATAACTTTTATCAAAGTTACGATGCTGATGATGTTATGAATAAAGGCATAATTCATGAAGATTAAGTTGCAAAAAAAGAATCTCTAAAAAGTCTTACACTTTTTTTTTAGAAGTTGTTCAAGCCGGTCATGTCGAGTTTCCTCAAAAAATCGGAAAAATCATCATAACTCGAAAACTATAAAAAATCGCGGAACATACATGGGGGTGCTTCGGATACCCCACGACATACCGGACCTAAATTTTACGTTTGAACGTCAACTCCCCGGCCACCCTATATAGTGTATTTTGTTTTACGCAGACAAGATTTGTGCCAAGTTCTTTGCCGGCTGTTGTAACTGCTGAACCTTTGCTGAACACACCACCGCTATTCAGGGCTGCAGTGTAGTCTTGAGGGTTCGGCTTTGGATAGCCCTAATGATAGCGCTAACATAACAGATTACTTACTAAAGAGTTACCTACGTGTCTGAGAGACGTTTTTTAAGTCAGTTCGAACTCCCGTATGTCAAAATCCATACATTATGACCCTACTTAGTTCGAACTATGACTTAAAAAATCGTCTCTGAATCTCAGCCTAAGAGCAAGGAAACATACTTCCTCTAATTCCTTTTAGCTGTACTTAAACCCTTAGCAAGTCAGCTCAGCACCATGCAGGCAAATTAGGCAAAGTTAATGAGGGCAAAGAGCCTATTCATGAAAGTCCTGTACGGTGTAACTATAGAATAATCTTTGGAACGGTAATAGCCATAGGTATTATAATAGCTTATCTTTTATTAAATTGCTTGGTTAAATTGATAAATCGAACAAAAAAAATAGTACTATGAAACGAACGCTCCATGAAACGTCAATATCAAGTGTCAACCCAGTGTCAACCAAACCTATGCCAGCTTTAGTTCCGATAGGTCCGTTTTGGCGCTGCAGACACATTTTCCCACTCAGTTTTCCCTCATGCAGCAGCAACAGCGTCATGCCGTGTTGTTGCGTCACAAGCTTTTATCTTGTGTTTTTTCTAGTATTTTCACATGAATCCTTAACTCTTCTCCGTTGTAAGGCATAATAATGTCTGTTGATTAGTTTGCTTCTTGGGCAAATAGCCCTATTTTTGCAATCCGAAATCACTGTATACCTATCTATAATTTATCTATACAGTTCTATACACTGACATAAACTTTAGCGAGTTTATGTCAGTGGTTCTATACAAATTAGCTTGAACATAGCAGCGCCAAAACGGACCTGTTGGAACTAAGTGAAAATTCCAATGTCGCAAGTTGTAGCTTCATCAGTACTTGCCTAATACTTAATCTGTGATGTCAAGTGTCAACTAATGTCAAAAGAAAAACGTTCCTGTTCGAGCAAGAAACGTTTCGTCTGAAAACATTTTATTTGTTAAAAAAATATATTAAAACTTCTTTCAGTTATTACTACAAACATTTTTCTTTGCGATTTAAACACAGAATTTAAAACATGATAAAACATTTTACATTATTTCACAAACAAAATTACATTATTTCTGTATAAAAATCGAAATATTAAAATTTTTCCCTTCATTAAAGTAGATGTAATGATAAAAGGAACGTAAAACATTAAAATTGCGCGCCATCCGATAAAAGATAACCAAAGAATATATTTAATCCTGACAAGATAACCTTTGAAGATAACCTTTTAAACACAGCAATTATATTAGTTTCATTGTTTTTGAAGAACAGAATAAAATTAAACAAATACTAACCTATTTTACGCAATGAGTCGGAATCTAAAAGCACTCATTGGACCATCAATTCTAAACTCGGACCTATCAAGATTGTTTGAAGAATCTCAGAAGTTGCTGGACAATGGTGCTGATTATTTACATTTAGATGTAATGGACGGCCATTTCGTCCCTAATTTAACATTCGGCCATCCGATTGTTAAGTGCCTTCGTGCTAAAATAAAAGATGCATTTTTTGAAACCCATATGATGGTTGCCAACCCGGAACAGGTAGGTTGTACAATATACAAAGAAACCCAACATTCCGAACACACCAAAAAAGTTTTCTTGTTCTATAGCAGAAGGGTCAGAGTGTCATCTCTTACCTAGGCAGCCTAGGCTATATAACACTTGAACAGTCCCATAGAAATAGAAGCTTAAAGCAACTAGACAAAGGAAGCTCAGGTCTTGTCATATCACTCAATAAGAGATGCACATAGCAAATTCGCTCTAATTAAAAAAGGAGATCACTCTTATTGCTGTCCTAATCGACGTAACCACTTTTTTGTACTACGACGGCCACCTGACTCCAGAGTCAATTCATATACAGGGTGAAATTGATATCATTGGCATCCTTTTAAACTAAGAGTCTACCCATCAAACTGAACAACTTTTACCATGGGAGCAAACCAATCGGAGCAACTAAGAAATCGGCTGTTGCATACATTTGAGTCGAGTAGGCATTGCAGTTTAGTATGGAACAGGTGATTTTTTAGTTGCTCCGATCGGTTTGCTCCCATAGTAAAAGTTGTTCAGTTTGATGGTTAGACTCTTAGTTTAAAAGGATGCAAATGATATTAGTTTCACCCTGTACATATAAATTGTACAGGATTTTATGACTATTGCTATCTCATACGCAATCACACTGATATTACGTCTACTAGCGTAAGCGAAAAAAACTTTTCTATGATGAAATTTTGATGAACATTACCTAGAGTAGGTACGGTTCATCAAAATTTTTTTTTATTTAAAATAAAATGTATCTGAACATTCACTGAAGATAACCAACAACATCCTTTTTGGTAGGAAAACTTTGCCCTACAGTGGGATACAGGCTATCCTTAATCTTCTTACCCTTCTACCCAAAAATGTTTTAATTATAGACACATAGTGACAGAAGACCTGCACGATGATGCAGACATAGAAAGGGAACGCAGGGCGCTTGCAGTCAGGGCCAATATGATAGTCCACAGATTCAGGCATTGCTCAGCGCAAGTAAAAATAACATTGTTTAGAGCGTACTGCACATCCATGTACACCTGTAATCTGTGGACTGCATATCGCCAGGCATCTCTAAGGGCCCTGCGCACCCAATATAATAACGCCTTCAGGATGCTGCTGGGGCTGCCGCGCTTCTGCAGTGCGTCAGGCATGTTCGCGGATGCTCATCCCACCACGCTCTGCGAACGCTGTGCCGCCGCACTGCAGAGGGTTCGCGCCAGCACCAACAGCATTCTGAAGATGGTCGCAAGTAGATACGACAGTAGCTTCATTAAGCACTGGGTCGGTCTGCACTTAAGTATGTGTACTAACATCGTTATTTAAGTGTGTTACTAACATCAATATGGATTGTAATATCTGAAATAAAGAATTTTTATTTATTTATTTATTTATTACAGTGGATTGCACCAATGGCAGACGCTGGAGTTGACCAATATACATTCCACATAGAACCAGTTCAAAATGTTGAAGATATCTGTAGAAAAATTAAAGAGAGTGGAATGAAAGTAAGTATAGTTTGATGCAAACCTAACGGCTGCTGAGAAGCTTTTGGAGGCAGTGAAGCTGATTTTGAGGCAGTGGGGCGAGAATGGGTGAGAGAGTGGTAACTTCCCAGCCGTCATAAAGTTTGCATCAAACTACAAACAATCATCCCAGGAAAGCAAAGGCCGTTAGCATACGCAAAAGTCCATCAATTATAAATAGAAAAAAATATAACAAGTTTATGGTACAAAGCATTGTACAAAAATAGCTTTAAGGCTTTTGTAGCTTATTGGAGTTGCACTTTTTTATTTAGGCTTTCTTTATTGAGCAATCTTTAATGTTGTGATGAGGGCGCCACTGAACAGTCTTAAAGGAAGGGATTGACTGAATATTTCCACCTCACTCTAGCATACATATCTTTGTATGCTTTTTTTCTCTTCCATATTGGCATCCTGAGTGATTTCCAAATGTTTTAGACCATAGCCCAGCATTGTACAAAACTTATGCATGACAAGTAAGATTCAAAACTTGCACAAAATTAAAATATAAAATAATTATTTACAGGTGGGACTGGCAATAAAGCCTGGTACGTCAGTTTCAGACGTAGAGAAGTACATATCAATAGCAGACATGGTTCTCATAATGACAGTGGAGCCAGGGTTTGGTGGCCAGAAGTTCATGGAGAACCAGATGTTGAAAGTCAAATACTTGAGGGAACATTACCCTTTGTTGAATATAGAGGTGGATGGTGGCGTTGGGCCTGCTACTATAGGTTGTTGTGCTGATGTAAGTATAGTGTTAATTAGCAAAACATGATTATGAGTCCGCTCCGAATCCAAGATAACATGGACTTTCGAAAAATACCTATGGGTTTTAACAGTTGTTAATGAAAATAGGTATTGTCTGTACCTGGAATACAGACTGCCTAACAAGCGGTGAAAATACTCCTTGGAGTAGGTAATTTTCATCCTTCTTTCATAAATTTTTGTCCATGTTTCCCAGATGTTTCCATTCCAACTTGTTAAGGGTATTCTACTTACGGCACGCGCGGCCGCGTTAGGTATTTGATATTATTGTTGCTGTCTCTTTCGAGCGCGGGAGCCGGCTGGAGCCCCGCCCCGCGCGCCCGCGTCTGATTCTGGATGCCGGCCGTTCGTATTCAGAGTTATGAAAACTTCGATCAAGCGCAGAATGAAAACAATAATGTTTTCGAACCTTTAGTTTAGACTTTAGTTTGTATGTTTTGATCGTCAGATGACAGATCTGATACATTCACATATTTTCACACAGTTTATATTTCAGGGTGAAATTAAAATCATAGGTATACATTAAAATTAAGGTCGATAGCGTTTTTGAGCGTGAGTCGAGTTTGAGTCTACGTTTAAATGAAATTAATGACTTTAGTCATAGGTATGGGAGTAGGTACGAACTAATTCACTTTAAAATTATTATTTTAGCTTATATAATACCTAGAGATCGGATAATCGGATGCATATTTACCTAAAGTTGAGGTGTTAGCTATTATAGAGTGCACTTTTGTATCGAAAACTAATGTTTTTTGTTTAATTTAATAATTTTAAGACGTTACTTTTATACTATGCATCCGATTAGTTATGCATTCCCGGACTGCCTGATACCCGGGTTTATTTTAGCGAAAAAAAAATTTTTTTACTTTTTAATTTATATAGTTTTAAGAAAGTTGCTTCCATACTATGCAACAGATTAGTTAAGCATTCCCGGATTTTCTGGTGTTTCGAAAAATATTTAAAAAAGATAATTTTAAGAAGCCGCTTCCATAATTTCATACCCAAAAATGAAGTTTAGGTTAATATGCATCCGAATATCCGATCTCTAATAATAACAGCATACCTTAAAAACTGTATTAAAAAACGTATCTTTATCTTCTCAAACACTGAGACACATCAGACTGAACAACTTTTACTATACAGATAGAGTTTGATGGTCTGAAGCACCCCCTTAAGTTTCACTAGGGTGTTTTGTTACAGCCTGTAGAATACCTATTCTAGGTAATGAGTAATGACTGTTTGGGGAAAGAATAATGGGAAACGGAAGTTTGAAATTATGCCCGTTCGGGGAAATGGCCGTTTGGGGAAATCGACGTTCGGGGCTAAAGTGGACGTTCGGGGAAAAGGACGTAATCGACCTGGTAGATATATAGACAAAGAGACAAAGGTAGCAGGTAAGACTATGGGAGCAAACGAGAAATATTTTGTATGGAACAACTGATTTTATTGGTGGACATTTTTGCCATGTCTATTTAAGTTAATCCAAATGTGTTGAAAAATATTATTTTTTGCGAATACAGTTTTCTTTGGTTCATACATCTTACAATTACAACAATAAAGGAGAATGGGCAAATTATTTCAATTCACCGATACACATTGTCATGTCATTACTTTGTGAGATAGTTCTTACCATAAAATTCCTGAAACTAAATTGTCCGTCCGGTTATTAGTATAGTCGCACTCAAAAGTTTGTCATTAGGAGTAGTATTTAAATATAAAAATTCAATAACTACATTGAAATTTTCTATTTAAATGTAGTTTTTTAGTTTTTTTTATTTAAACACTTTGACATCACGTGAGAGTGCAATACGCGAGTTTTGGTAACTGGATATAGGTTCAACGATCAACCAAAGGAGGAATATTGACCAACAAGAGGAATATTGTGTACCCGTACTCCTAAATCTCCTAATACCAATATCCAGAAACAAAGATCATAAGAACTTGTAGTTAGTCCTGTGTTACCTCTACCACGCATTGTCCCTATGTTTCAGCGCGACAGCAATCGATCTGTAATAAACAGATTCTTCAAATGTCTTGTAGACCGCGTTTACTCTTTCGGTATTTGAATCTAGTTGGATACCTATACCAAATATTATAACAGCATTTAAACAAATGTAACAAACTTATTTTCTCGATTGTACCAATACCCGGTCGATTTTTAGATGATTTAGAATTATTAATTTCATGAACATTAATAAATATCTGAGTCATTATCATATTTTATTATTATTATTGATTGTCATGAAAAGTACCAGAATTTAACCCGATGATGACTAGACAATGATATATACAATATAATACATATCAAAAGTGTAACAAAACACCTTAGTAATATTTAAAGGGGCTGATTAGACCATTAAACTGAAAAATAACTTTCACTATATCGAAAAAAATAGAATTAAAACAACCAAATAAGAAAAATATTTATAATTTATTTAATTATTATCAGTCGTGTAAGTCACATAAAATTACCAAAATAGTTAGTTAAAGGAAAATGTAAAATTTGCAGTTTGGCAGCCAGTCACGTAATTTTTGGGTATTTTAGGGTTACTATTACGGCACGCTGCGATCGTTATTTTAGTTTTAAAAACTTTACGTTTTTATTCGATTCTGTTCAATGTATTTTGTATTTCAATTCACCCCTGTCATGTTACAGGGGCAGATCACCGGCCAAGTGCGCCTCTCTTTCATCCAGTACTGTCATCCAAAATCATGAGAAGATAAATATAGGTAACCGAGCTTTGATCTAGATCGCATGCCGTAACAAGTAAGAATCAGCGTAGAAACTCATGTTAACTCAAAAGAACAACCGTAAACTAGCGAGGATTGCGGTCCGTTCTTATACAAAACATGTGCGATGATGATGATATCACCAATAGTTAGAACGACTAATTCTGAGCTGAAAAAACAAATAATTTAGTAAAGAACTAAAACGACTGACTTAAAATAAGCTTCGCCGGGAAATTTTTAATGTTTTTTAAACATTGAAATTCAATATCGCATAAACGTTACAATGCAAAACAATACTCTTGGCCTATTAATGTAAAGTAATAATATTAGCTCTAAAATATCCACAACATTTTGTGACTGCCAGCCAAAAACAAAGACGCCATCCTCGGTAAAAAATTACCCATATGCCTTTAGGTTTAGACCATACATTGCAGTCGAGTCAGTAGTCGGTAGGTAGCTACAAATATTACTACCCTCATTCTCTACACAGTTACACTATACAGGGTGAAAGGAAACGGTATCATTAACCTTTAAACCACATTCTCTACCCATCAAACTGAACAACTTTTACTATAGGAGCAAACCGATCGGAGCAAAAAAAAATCGGCTGTTGCATACATTTGAGTCGAGTAGGTAGGACTGGAGTTTAGTATGGGACAGCTGGCTTTTTTCTCCGATCGGTTTGCGCCCATAGTAAAAGTTGTTCAGTTTGATGGGTTATGTGGTTTATAGGTTAAATTGTACTTTTCCTTACATTCTGTTTATTTTTACAGTTTAACTAACACATACACAGGTCGGGTTGTCGCAACGAGGGTCCCATACAAAATTAGGACTTGGAAAATGTTCAACAAAAAACAATCGCCAAATGTAACATTCGGTATCCGGGGGATGTGGGAGAGTATTAGGGTGGGGGAACACCACCTCTTGTGAACCTTGAACATGAAATGGAGGGTTTAATTAAAGGGAACGTTTTTGGGTAGACTGGGTAAATAGTAGCAATTCTGTTCTGGCGCCGCGGCACGCTCGCTCCGCTCGCTCGGCTCGTGCGCTGTGGGTCGCAAGATACCTAACATGCTCGTCGCTTCGCTCCTCGCTAACCTAACCGAGTAATGAAGTGGGATGCTCTATTTCGGTTCTGGTACAAGGTCAATGACCTGACCTTGATTAAAATTAAATAAATTCGTTAAATTATAAAAAAAACATAATTTATAAAATATCTAGATAACGGTGCATCCTAGCGAAAAAATAGCAAATTTTTCGAACCCCTGGGGCACCCATAAACCCACCCTTCCGCATGCAAAAATAAAAAATAACTCATTATTGAAAATTTTACGCCCCCATACGAATCGATGGCTCATACGAAACCGTTCAAAATTTTTCTACCCTTCTGTCGGTTACGTTCTTTTGCCTGAACGTCCATCGCCCGAATTGACTACATAGACAAGTTTTGAAAATTTTACAAGTGTAGCCCCCATACTAATTTCGGATTACTCGCATAATTCCATATCGCATATCGACTCACATTATAAATTTAACGAGACACGCAAATTGACCTACTAGTAAACTCATTTCACCCGAAAATTCGACTAAGTCGATGGTGCAATTTCGATCAAATTTTTTTTAAGTCCGAGCTCCATATAAAATTTGCTTAAAATTTTTCTAATTGTCCTCTTTGCAACACCCTAACCCATACACATACAAAAAAAAGGGTCAGGTCGGTTACGTCCTTTTCCCCGAACGTCCACTCTTCACCCGAACGTCCTTTTCCCGGATTCGTCTTTTTCCCCGAACGGCCATTTCCTCGAACGGCCATTTCCCCGAACGACCATTTCCCAGAACGGGCATATTCCCGAACTTTTCCCCGTACGGCCATTTCTTCAAACGGATATTCTACGTGGTGTAACAAAACACCCTAGTAATACGTAAGGTGGTGCTTCAGACCATCAAACTGAACAACTTTCACCATGGAGCCAACTTTGAAATCGTAAAAAAATAGGCTCTAATTAAACTGTTTTTTTTTGCGATTTAGAAGTTGGCTCCATAGTGGAAGTTGTTAACTTTGATGGTCTGCAGCACGATACAAAACAGGTAGGTAATTAGGTAGTAGGTATTAGGGTAGTGTAGGTAGACACGTGCTAGCCTAGGTACGTACGTACACTAGGCTACCTGCGAAGTCCGTACCTACCTACGAAACTTTTTGTAGGTAGTTAGGTAGGTACTATCGCGGACTTTTCCTTGCATACTAAATTCATTAAATACAATAAAACCATACAATATACTGTTAAAATTTCAACTGGCTACCTATTACGATTCAGAAGATACAGCCCTCTGCAGGTAGGACGGACGGTCGGACGGAACGGACGGACGGACAGACTGACAGCGTTTGCTTATAAATAGGGTCCTGTAATCCTGTTTTCACCCTATGGGTACGAAAAACAAAAATTAGGCCTAGCAGGAATCTAAGAAAATTATAGGTACCTACTTATACATAGTAAAAAACTTACCCATACGGATCAGCCCAGATCAGGTCAGTTACGACCTTTTCCCCGAACGTCCATCGCCCGAATTCCTTGTACGACCTTTTCCCCGAACGGACAAACTTACTGACGGACTTTGTATTTATACAGGGTGAAATTGAAATCAATCGACAAAATTTAAGAGAGTGTTATACTCGAGATATGGCTGGTTTTAAAAATAGATTTAGACCAAATTAAATAACGTCCGAGATTTTAAAATATCGTAATTATTAATTGTGGCTGATTTAATTTGTGACTGACTGTACAGATGCGCGGCCGATACGCGGCGAGCGAGAGTGAGCGGTACGAAACAATAGCGCCATCTGTTGAGTTTTGGCGAATTTAAGCATTTAAAGCACGATATTTTTATGGTATAAGAATCAATGGTAGGTATACCATTGTCCGTTAAGTACTAAAAGGAAATGTCCTTACCTTATTTTAACAGATGTTCAAAGTGACCACCTCCATTTCGTATGCACAAATTGAGCCCGACACGGCGCTGGTTGTGATTTACAGCTTCAAATGCACTGACATTTTTTTCTCTCAGTTCACTCACTGTGGTCGATTCAGTTTCATACACACATCTTTTAATTTCCCCCCACAAATAAGGGATGATACTTGAGAAGCAGGGTGCATCTTGCGATAGCGTCTTTGCGTTTCACGAAGCCTCCGTGTTTCTCACTAATAAATTATCACCATATCCAAAAAACTGCAGATTTGTGTACGACTTTTTTTTACAAATTCAGGTTGAACCTAATACGACACTGCACTGAAATCCAAGTTCCGATACGTAAGCGGGCACTGATTGATTACAGAGCCCGGTAAGCTCTTAATCAGATCGCGACCAAACGGAAACTGTTATTGTTTTTTTTGCCTGAGGCGCGTGCGACCTTGCCGAGCGGTGGGGATGCGCTCGCTAGAGTTGTGCGGGGGTGCTCCGCCTGCGAGGGGATGGACGTTGACCGGGCCGCCGGCCGGTGGAAATGTACAGTTCGAATGAGAAAATGTTTATTTAAGGAATTATTTAATTTTAATTTAAAAAACATTTTTTTATTTAAAGTGTGTATGACACAGAGCGTTTATTATGAACCCCTTCTGAATGTTTTGGCATGCTTAGAATGTCTTTTATTTTCATAATTTAGATTTCAAGAAAACCCTGCAATATAAGATCTAAATCAGGAGTACAACTCGCCACCAAAAGAGCAACCTGCCTTAGTGGCATACCTACTGTCCGCCATTTTGAAAAAATCACGATTTTGCGGCCACTGATGAAACATATGCCAATCGACAGGGAAAATGATTACAAACAGAAAATATACTTTGGTAAAAGACCTAAGTGGTATACTTTTGGAGATATAGGGGTTTGAAAATTAAAAAAAATAAAAACATTTTTTTCCACCCAAATTGACTTTTTTGATCAGGAATAGATCGACGAAGCACAGGATCGATCAGGACTTAATATAATTATATAATATTATTATTATAAATAAGTTTTATTCATTTACTAAGATAAATAAAATACCTACCTAGATGCAAGACAGCTACAAGCAAGACGGTTATTGTAACAGTGTTGCTAACCATTCCGAGAGGGATTTATACGTATTATATTTTTACCTATGTATTAAATACTTGATCATCATCATCATCTCAGCCGATGGACGTCACACTGCTGGACATAGGCCTCACCAAGGATTGTCACAACGATCGGTCCTGCGGTGTCCTTATCGAACGGGTTCCCGCCGCCTTCATCAGGTCGTCGGTCCACCTTTTGGGGCCCCACCTACCCACTGCTGTTACCCGGGGTGCGGGAGCTATCCACGCTGCGCTTTTCGGTATGCGATCGCCACTCAACGACTTTTCGGCCCCATCGGCCATATCGGTTCTGCGAGAAATGTGCCCCGCCCATTGCCACTTTAGTTTTAGTATGTCCCAGCGGATCTCTTCATTTCCGATTCAATCTTGCCGGGAAACACCAAACATAGCCCGCCATTGCCGTTTGGGTGACTTTCAACCTTTTTATGAAGGCTTGAGAGCGCGACGACGTCTCAGTTCCGTGTTTCATCTTGAGACACTGCGGTATTTGGGACGTGAAGAGACTACGTAGCTTTTTGTCGGCTGCTCTGGGTCTTCTGCGGATCTCTTCATTTCTGATTCGATCTCGCAGGGAAACTCCGAACATAGCCCTCTCCATTGCGTTTTGGGTGACTTTCATCCTTTTTATGAGGTCTTGAGTGAGCGAGACGTAGTCTCAGTCCGTATTTCATCATCATCACTGGCGATACACACTGGTCAAAGACTTTCGTCTTCAGACACTGCGGAATTTGGGACGTGAAAAGACTACGTAGCTGCCTTGCCGAGTCGGTTTCGACAGGTTGACCTCTTTCTCAAAATTGCACCCATCTAATTGGATAGTTTCGTTCCAGGTAAACATAATTGTAAACAGCTTCAAGCGCAGAGAGGGTACACCACAGACATTTTACATGATCGTCCATGTTCATTTTCATTATGTCCGTAGGCTAAGAATAGCATCATCCCATTTCTTCCTCTGAGTGTCGTAAAAGGCAACTAAGGGATCCACCAAAAGATGGGCAGCACCATCCTCTGAGTACACACATTCAATCCAACTGCGATTGCCAACCCGCCTGCCAAGCGTGGCCAGGGCCAACGCAACAAAAACCAGGTTCCCATTCCCTGGCGGCCCTGCTATTCCTGGCTATGGTAGCGGTCAAGGTAACGGCGGGGCAGGGTGTGCGAAGAATCTTCGGCAGAGATCCGACTACCACAACCGACAGCAGCTGCACCTGGTAATATATAACACTCGTCACAGCGGACCGACGAGTCGCGCGCTGAAATCGAGGAAAAGCTGAGCAGGATACGTTGGAATATCGTTGGAGCATCTGAAGTCCGAAAAGAGGGAGAGACTCGAAAATCCTCAAATTCGGAAGCCTACTTTATTTCCGAGAGGGCGACCTAAAGTCTCGGGCCCCAGCACGGTGCCGGGTTTATGTTCCACAAATCTCGTACAGTATTCATTAAAGGTTATACAGGTATACCTGGGCCCCGACGTAAGAACAGAAATATTATGATGACGAGGTAGGGTCTATATATGGGGAGGATGTCTCTAGAGCCATTTATAGTTCCAAAGCACACGTTGCCATGTGAGACTTCAACGCAAAACTGGGCAAATGACGGTGAAAATCTACGAGTGGGTTAATTATTTTGATGTTTGACAACGGAATTAACGGGGCCAACTAATGGACGGCTTCATGGAGAAGGAACTCTATGTGATGAAAACTCCTTCTTCATGAAGCGTGAGCACAGGAAATGAACCTGGATGAGCACAAAAGGTACACGAAATGAGATAGACTTCATCATGTTGACGAAGAGGTAAAAATTCGATAGTGTTTCTGTGTTAAACGCATTTAAAACCGGAAGCTAGGCAGCACAATAGGCAGATTTCGAAGTCCGTAACTTATGATAGATAGGGATATGATAGGGAGGCTATAGAGCGGAACAGAGGCTTCAAAATCTTCGCAAGGGATCTGTCTATTGGCCAAAGCCAGCTAGCAAAATTAAAGACCGAAGATGGCAGGATCATTATCGTCCAAGCGTAAGCTTCTGAGAGAGGTTGAGAAATCCTTTGGACAGATATACACGTCAACACGAAGACCCGCTAAAAATCTAGATAACAACCATAGATCTAGATTGTCCCGGCACTATACAAAAGACATCCCGGACGTCAGCCAGTACGAGATTAGTATGGCTCCCAAACAGCAAATGAACAACAAGGCTGTTCTACATTTGTTAAATAAATAAATACAAATAAATAAATAAGGCGCTGTGTGATGACGGGATTACGGCAGAGCTCTGGAAGGCGGGTACCGATCCTTCGGAAATATCGTTTAGGTACGTCATACTCGAGGGAGCAACGCCGCAGGCATGGAACAGAGGTCTAGAGGTGCCCTTCCTCAAAAAGAGCGACAATGTCTTGCTGAAGACCATTTCGCTTCTTAGCCTGCATGTCTACGAGTATAAACTGTTCCGAGATTCATTACAAACCGTCTCGCACGCAAGTTCAATTACTTCCAGCCTCGCGAATAAGCCGGGTTCCGAAAAGGATTCAGCACCTTGGCCCACATACATAACATACGCTCCGGCGCGTTATACAGAAGATGGAAAAGAGTATAATCTGCCTCGTTGCTTGGTTTATTTACCATCGGCAAACCAGATGTGACTGATCTACTCGCCGTATATGTTGATGCCTAGCTCTTTCCAGGTCAGAACATTGAAAAAATCTTCACAGCGCTGCTGAACAGTTTAGGCCATAATATAATGTCTCTCTGCCTTACACTTCGCTGCAGTAGGCACCAAGCAAAGAAACCTATATATTTTACTCTTCGATCTTTTAGACAGGGTGTAAAATTAAATGGGAAACTTACTTAAAGGGGTGCTTCAGACCATCAAACTGAATAACTTTCTCTATGGGACCAATATCGAAATAGCAAAAACAAAATCTGCTGCCCCATACATTTCAGTCGAGATATGATTAAAAGAAAATCCTTTAAAAAAAAATTTTTTTTTTTCGAGATTTCTGTGTTGGTACTATACTAAAAGTTGTTCAGTTTGATGGTCTGAAGCACCCCTTTCAGTAAGTGTCCCATTTAATTTGATATCCATGGGGGTGTGGGAAAAAGTCAGTTGCGCTGCTCGGAACCGACTTGGCCGGCCGGCCTTAGCAACACTGTACCGGGCAACTCATTTTGGAGGGTAGCGGGATCCGAAGCATGGTGATAGTCGTTGGCTGACCGCGGTTAGTACGGGACCTAAGTAGTGCGCTAGCCACGTGTGAAAGGCTGCCCCACACAACTAGCGAAAAATCCCGCAATGCTCCACCGTGCCAGTTGGCGGCCGGAAGGGAGGACCCGGTGGCCATTTCGGGGGGGGTTCGAGCGTCCCCGCAGTCTCCAAATGAGTTTCTCTCAGTCAGTCGAGCCCAACAGGTCTTCTAGGGTACCTGAGTAGCGTTTCGACTTTTTTCCACGTCTCCACCACTCTACGAAAAATAATGAAAAACAAAGTTACCAAAAAGAAAAAGGTTAAACAACGGCTGCACTTCATCCCACCTAAAGTGCACCTCAGTAACATACGAGGTCTGCACTCCAATCTCGATCCAGTCCATCACCACCTCGAGACCGAGAGGCCACACCTATTCTTTTTAACGGAGACGCAGATAGCAACCCCATCTGATACGGCGTACCTTAACTACCCAGGATACTCGTTGGAACATAAGTTCAAGAGGCGAGCTGGGGTCTGTGTGTATGTTCGCGTAGACATTTGCTGTCGGCGTCTCCGTTGCTTTGAAGATTCCGGGTTCTCCGTACTATAGCTTTTGGTGGACACCGGAATGGAGAAATCTCTCTACGTCGGTGTTTATCGATCGCACGACTGTGACAAGAAGACAATCAGGCTCATGGAGTAGCTTACTGAGACGGCAGAGACAGCCCAACGAAGCTATCCAACGGCGGAACTTTTTTTTCTGGGATACTTCAATGCCCACTATGGTGGGCGAGCGAGAGAGCGAGCGTCTATGTTGGGCGAGCTGTTCCCGTTCCAGAAAACTGACCATGCTGGAAGAGTGGCGCGCAAGTTTGCATTATCGCTAGATCTCACCCAGGTGAGATTGAATGGTGAATCAAGCAACGCGGGTACTGGATGTTGATGGCCATACGCCCAATTGCTTGGACCTTCTGCTGACATCAGATCCAGATAGGCACTCAGTATCGGTCTCTGTCCCACTGGGAACGTCCGATCACTGTCTGGTGAAATCCATGTCGATATGATCTCCTCCCGATAACAGCCCTAAGGGCATGAGGCGATTTTGGCGATACGGGTCGGCAGATTGGGATGAGATGCGGCACTTCTTTGCGTCTTACCCGTGGCGGCAAGTGTTTTTCATCGAGTGACCCTGCCAGTTCTGCTGATGTGGTTGAGGACGTGATACGACAGGGAATGGAATATTATATTCCATTCTCCAACATCGCACTCGGTCACAAAGCCCAACCTTGATACAATGCGGATTGTGCTCGCGCTGAGGCTAAAAAGGAATCCGCCTACCAAGCATGGGTCCAAGCTCGCGACCGCAAAGTTAGAGCTCGTAAGGTTCGAAGAAGAGGGCCTTTAATTCTGCCGCTAAGTCTGCAAACGGGTGCTCCGGAAGGCTTAATTCGATCTGCAGAGCATTGCGTAGTCTGGATGTAAATAAGGCCAGTGGTCCTGATGGTATACCTGCAAGAGTGCTGAGATATTGTACGCTTGAGTTGTCTCCTGTTCTAACACGCCTGTATCGCCTCTCTCTCAGACAAGGTGAAGCGGTATTTAACTCCTGGACAGCTCTTAATGTTATATAAAGCTCAGGTCCGATCATGTATGGAGTACTGCTGCCACCTGTGGGATGGCTCAGCCAAGTATCAACTTGCTGCACTCGACTCGGTTGAGGGGGGGCTTATTGGCGACAGTAATATAAGCTGGTGGAGACCAAGCTTCATAGCCTAGCCCACCGCTGCAGAAGTGACCTGTTTGTCGGTCTTCTACAGATTGTACTTCGGTGAGTGTGCCCAAGAGCTACATGAGCTCATCCCACCTTCCCCTTTCTACTATCGGACTTCTAGGCGCACCACAGGATATCACCCCTTCTTGGTTGACATCCCAAATACCCGCACCAAGCGTCTTTCTGAATCTTTTATAATGCGCACAGCCAAGGAGTGGAATGCCTTGCCTGCGTCAGTATTTCCGAGCACTTACAACCCGAACTCCATTAAAGTACGAGTGAATAGGCATCTTCTGGGTAAGCTCGCTACATCTTCGACCCCATCTTCGTCCTAAGGACAGGATTGAGGTCAAGAGCAAAACCATACATTAAAAAAAATCCTGAATAACCTGCTGGAACATTATGTATGTGGTACTGAACCCTTTTCGGAACCCGGCTTGCTCGGGAGGCTTTAAATCGTCAAACCCGCGCGAGACGGTTTGTAATGACTCTCAAAAACAGCTTATTATCCTCGTAGAGACATTGCTAAGAAGCCATATGGGCCTATATTTCTTCAGCAGGGCATTAACGCCCTTTTTGAGAAGAACCACAACCCTGCGGCGTTTTTTCCTCGAGTATGACGTAATTGAGCAGTTTCTGAAGGGCCTCAGTTTCGGCACCTTGTTATTCTTTATCTGCTTGAGAGCCATACTAATCGAGTACATGCTGATGTCCGGGATATCTTCGGTATAGTGCAGGGTTCATATCTCTCTCTTTCTCTTGGGTCGTTGTCCAGATTTTTAGTGAGTCTCCGTGTTGACGTGTATAACTGTCCATATAATTTGTCAACCTCTCTCAGAAGCTCTAGCTTGGATGATAGATTTGATAATCGACAGATCCTTTGCGAAGACTTTGGGTCCTTTGTTGAACCGACGAAGTCACGGACTTTGAAATCTGCCTTTTGTGATGCCGGTTCTCATTCAGATCATCTGAGGGCTGCATAATCATTTTTCCTTTCCTCCATGAGCTTAAGAGTAGGGTTTGAGAGATTCTTGTTTATATTTGTAGGGCGGGTCTTAAAGAACTTGGATCCGACGCATAGGCAGTTCCACAAGCCCGTCGCTGTAATCGTCACCACGCAATCAAAACGATTTTGAAGTTCGAGCTGAAAACTACAGGGGTTTTACATTTGGATCGGTACTAGGCAGAGCGTAGATTTCAGCTGTCGAGATCTTTTAAGTTTGACTTTTATCTGCGATGATAGCTTCCAGTTTTAAATGCGTTCAACACAGAAACATTGAATTTTTACCTCTTCGTCAACATGATGAAGTATATCTCATTTCTTGTACCGTTTTGGGCTCATCCAGGTTCATTTCCTGTGCTCCCGCTTCATAAAGAAGGAGTTTTCATCACATCGAGTTCTTCTTCCATGAAGCCGTCCATTAATTGTCCCACTCGTAGATCTCCACCGTCATTTGCCCATTTCAGTTTTGCGTTGAAGTCTCACATGACAACAGCTGTGAAGTGTGTTTTGGAACAATAAATGGCTCCTCCCTCATACATAATCCCTACCGGTCATCGTATTTCTGATCTGATTTCGGGGCCAGGTATACTTGTATAACCTCTAACGAATAGTCTTACCGCTTGGTTATTTTGAGTATAAGTTACACAACCCTATTCGACACGTTTACGATCCCCTCCAAGTTGTTCACAAGAGATTTGTAAACCATAAGCCCGGCACCATGCCGGGGCCCAGGACTTTAGGCCCTCTCGGAAATAAAGTAGGCTTCCGGATTTGAGGATTATCGAGTCCTCCCTCTCTTCGGACTTCAGATAAACCAACGTATCCTGCTCAGCTTTTCCTCTGCCGTTACCTTGGCCGCTATCGTAGCCAGGAATAGCAGGGCTGCAAGGGAATGGGAACCTGGTTTTGGTTGTGTTGGCCCTGGCCACCCTTGGTAGGCGGGTTTGGCGATCGCAGTTAGATTGAATGCGTGTACTCAGAGGATGCTGCTGCCTACCTCTTGGTGGATTCCATAGTCGCCATATACGACACTCAGAGGAAGAAATGGGATGATGCTATTCTTAGCCTACGGACAAAATGAACATGGACGATCATGTAAAATGTCGATAGTGTACTCACCCTCTCTGCGCTTGAAGTTGTTGACAATTATGTTTACCTGGGACAAACCTATCCAATTAGATAGATACAATTTCGAGAAAGAGGTTGACCTCTTTCTCGAAATTGTATCTATAAGAGACTACGTAGCTTTCCAACGCTGCCTTGCCGAGTCGGATTCAACGGTTGACTGTTGAATCCGACTCGGCAAGGCAGCGTTGGAAAGCTACGTAGTCTCTTCACGTCCCAAATACCGCAGAGTCTCAAGATGAAATACGGAACTGAGACGTCGTCGCTCTCTCAAGGCTTCATAAAAAGGTTGAAAGTCACCCAAACGGCAATGGCGGGCTATGTTCGGAGTTTCCCGGCAAGATAGAATCGAAAATGAAGAGATCCGCTGAGACATAGCCCAAAAAAATGCTAAACTAAAATGGCAATGGGCGGGGCACATTTCTCGCAGAACCGATATGGCCGATGGGACAGAAGAGCCGTTGAGTGGCGATCTCATATTGGAAAGCGCAGCGTGAGTAGCTCCCGCACCCCGCACCCCAGGTAACAGCAGTGGGTAGGTGGGGCCCCAAAAGGTGGACCGACGACCTGATTAAGGCGGCGAGAACCCGTTCGATAAGGACACCGCAGGACCGATCGTTGTGACGATCCTTGGGGAGGCCTTTGTCCAGCAGTGTGACGTCCATCGGCTGAGATGATGATGATGATCAAGTATTTAATACATACGTAAATACGAATAAATCCCTCTCGGAATGGTTAGCAACACTGCTACAACAACCGTCTTGCTCGTAGCTGTCTTGCTTGTAGGTAGGTATTTTATTTATCTTAGTAAATTAATGAATAAAACTTATTTATAATAATAATATTATATAATTATATTAAGTCCTGATCGATCCTGAGCTTTGCCGATCTATTCCTGATCAAAAAAGTCAATTTGGGTGGGAAATTTTTTTTTTAATTTTTTTAATTTTCAAACCCCTATATCTCCGAAAGTATACCACTTAGGTCATTTTACCAAAGTTTATTTTCTGTTTGTAATCATTTTCCCTGTCGATTGGCATATGTTTCATCAGTGGCCGCAAAATCGTGATTTTTTCAAAATGGCGGAAAGTAGGTATGCCAGCTTCCATACTGAAATGTTCGAAGCTCTTTGTCGAGTGTCTTCGATTTCACCCTGTATATGTAATCTATATCGTTGTCTAGTCATCATAATACAAGTCCAGGCTAGATTCTGGTACTTTAAATGTGACCAGATAATTTGTGTGACATTGTCCAAGATATTTATTTATTTATTTATTGCCTAGTACGTCCATTTACTTGTACGGACATTTCCCCTTACGTCCCTTTCCTTTTATGGACATTTCCCCTTAGTACATTTTTTGTACTAAAATATACAACGTGTTAATGAATTAACGCAAAACTAGAAAGTAGTTTGTAAAGAAAGTAATTTTTTTTCAAAATATTAAATATTTTTTTTTGCAAAATATAAAATTTACTAAACCCGATGACAACCCACCGCACGGGCACACTCACCATACTTACTACCAAAACAAGATTATAAAAATGTATCCATGAGTACGTTAGCGCTTTCTTTCAGTGCTGAAATGATAACAAATCATTTTTGCCTCAAAACTTAAAATGCGAATAACTTTAAATTTTAGCTATCAAAATAAAGAAATTATTGTTGCAATCTAATTATTTTGTTATAAATCAGTTGGGGTGTATGAGGTTTTGCGCTAATTCATTAACACGTTGTAGAGTCCTTCTAAATATGCTGACAATTTTTAAGGGGATGATCAGACCGTCAGACTGAACAACTTTCTCTATGGCACCAACATCGAAATCGCGAAAAAAAAATCAGATCGTCCGTACAAAACTGCAGTCCTACTCGAGCCAAATGTATGGGACAGCAGATTTTTTTCGCGATTTCGATGTTGGTCCCATAGAGAAAGTTGTTCAGTTTGATGGCCTGATCATCCCCTTAAAATGTGTCAGCATATTAAGAAGGACCCTGTATTTCGATTTTCAGCCCTGGAAAAATTACTGTTTAAAAAATAAATACAGGGTGTAAGGAAAGTACAATTAACCTTTAAACAGGTGGTCACCCATCAAACTGTCTTTTACTATGGTAGCAAACGTTTCAGCGCAAAAAAAATCTGCTGTTCCATACTAAACCGCAATGCTTACTCGACCCAAACGTATGAAACAGACGTTTTTTTTTGTTCTCGCAGGTTTGGTCCCATAGTAAAACGATTCAGTTTCATGGGTAGAGTATGTGGGTTAAAGGTTAATGATACTTTTCCTTTCACCCTGCATAAATGGTACGCCATTTTGACGATTCGTTCAGTTGTTGTTTTCATACAATAACTGTAGTTTATATAGGGTGTAACAAAACAAACTAATAATACATAAGGAGGTGCTTCGGAAAATCAAATCTGCTGTCATGCACGTCACGTGTGCTGGCACATTTGAGTCGAGCCAGTATTGCAGTTTTAATGAAAGAGCTGGTTTTTATTTCGCGATTTCGAAGTTGGTTCCATAGTGAAAGTTGTTCAGTTTGATGTTCTGAAGCACCCCCTCTACCCCCTTTTCCCTTACTACGTAAGGGAAAAAGTTCGGGAATATTATGCCCGTTCGGGGAAATGGCCGTTCGGGTAAATGTCCGTTCGGGGAAAAGGCCGATCGGGGAAATGGACGAAACCGGGAAGTGGACGTTCGGGTCCATAGTGGACGTTCGGGGAAAAGGTCGTAACTGACCTGATCCATCAGCCCCCTTACCCGCACTTTCGATCTTCACTATATCGCCACTGTTTCGGTCCGCACTTCATTGTAATAGAGTTGAAATTGGAACGAAAACATGCACGCAAAAGTTCGAATCGAATGTGCGGGTAGACCCTCTGGTCAGTTACGTCCTTTTCCCCGAACGTCCATCGCCCGAATTCTTTGTACGACCTTTTCCCCGATCGGACATTGCCTAGTACGTCCATTTCCTTGTACGGACATTCCCCCTTACGTCCCTTTCCTTGTATAGACATTTCCTCTTAGTACATAGTACTCAGAAAATTTTTCAACAAAAAACAATCGCCAAATGTAACATTCGGGATCCGGGGGATGTGGGAGTATTATTGTGGGGGAACACCACCTCTGGTGACCTTCAAGGTCAAAGACCTTGACCTTGAACATGAAATGGAGGGTTTAATTAAAGGGAATGTTTTTGGGTAGACTGGGTAAATAGTAGTAATTCGGTTCTGGCACTCACCGACCGCTGCCACGGCACGCTCGCTCCGCTCGCTCGGCTCGTGCGCTGTGGATCACAAGATACCTAACATGCTCGTCGCTTCGCTCCTCGCTAACCTAACCGAGTAATAAAACATAATTTATAAAATATCTAGATAACGGTGAATCCTAGCGAAAAAATAGCAAATTTTCCGAACCCCTGGGGCACGAATAAACCCACCCTTGCGCATGCAAAAATAAAAAATAAATCATTTTTGAAAATTTTATAAGTCCAGCCCCCATACTTTCACCCGAAAATTCGTCTAAGTACCTACTACGTACGGGGAAAAGTTCGGGAATATGCCCGTTCGGGGAAATGGTCGTTCGGGTAAATGTCCGTTCGGGGAAAAGGCCGTTCGGGGAAATGGACGAAACCGGGAAGTGGACGTTCGGGGAAAAGGACGTAACTGACCTGATCCACCCATACTCATGTTTCTATCAGTTCTAGTATATCTAAGTAACTTGAAAAAGTACCACCAATGGCCTCAATTCGGACTGTGCCACGACTTAACTTAACAAAATGTATTCCTGTCACTTTCTAAAATAAGATTAAGAAAAGAGACAGAAAACCAACAGTTGACTTTAGTGCTGTCAAAGTGACGTTACACGCCCAAAAACGTACATTATGATGGCATCTTATTTTGGGCGTGTAACGTCACTTTGACAGCACTAAAGTCAGCTGTTGGTTTTCTGACTCTTTTCTTAATCTTATTTTAGAAAGTGACAGGAATAAATTTAGTTAAGTTAAGTCGTGGCACAGTCCGAATCGGTACCAATACCTGTTTTTATAATACTTTAAACAAAATTTTAATATTCAATCAATCAATCAATCAATCAATTATACTTTATTTCACACCAAAAAGAAAAAAACGCTAATATTCGCTTACGTTCGGTACGGTAAAAAGTAGGAAACTAAATCGCCGGCCGTGCGAAGCGACAGCCGGGCCCCCCGAGGTGAAACTCACCCCGCGCGCACCGCACCCCGCCCGCATAACGTCGAAACAACACTCAATTCACAACGAATCCACGCGTAATTTTTACATTTTGTAGTCGGGTGATTATTCGAATAAGATGCTAGATATGTGGATAATTTTTTTTGTTCTGAATATTCATTATATTTGCGATGTCTCTATGGTATCCAAATTTTTCTAAAATGTATGCATTGTCCTAAAAAACAAGGACGAAGTTGGGCCTTTTTTGATCAAAAATTACGAATCTTTGGGCCAACATAGCTTAAGAACTAAATATTTAAATAAAAATCTGAATTCATAGAGACACAGATATTTGTTTCTAGATTATGTTAAAAGCATTTGTTTTTACTTTAATTACGATATGTTTAAACTAGGACCCGACTACGTTTTGTATGGAGCGCGCTCCGAGTAGAATTCTCTTAACTTTGTCCCTTTCTATAAATAGAGGAAGGAAATTGCGTCATTTGAGAGAAAGGGACAAAGTAAACACATTGGAAATATCGACAGAAACATACAAAAGAAGGATATAGGATATAGCTATTTTCGTGTTTCGATGCTTGTAAGAAATTAGTCTAAGGGTCAGCGCACACCCAGCGTAAAACTGTTCGAGCATGCGCGAGCAGATTTCATTGATTCAATTGATAATGAACTCTATTCCCATTGAAATAAAGTTGAAAATAGCTTGCAAGTGATTAAATCCCTTCAGCGTCTGTTCGAGTATGCTCGCGTATGCTCCTCGCGGCGACGGGAGCAGTCGCGAGCATGCGCGCGGATGCTCGCGCATGCTCGAGCATGTTCGAGCATACGCCCGTGTCGATGCTTGCGATCCGTCGTAAGTGTTGCCACCTCGGCCGGTTTCGTACTAAATCTAGCATATTTTTTAACTACTTTAGCCCGAAAAGGGCAATTTACTACAGATAATATTATACAACGTGTTAATGAATTAACGCAAAACTAGAAAGTAGTTTGTTTAGAATCGATAGCAGAATCGAATTATCATGGTTTCAACATAGGTAATTTTTTTCAAAATTTTAATTTTTTTTTTCATAAAATTTTTAATTTACTAAACCCGATGTCAACCCACCCCACGGGCACACTCACCCTACTTACTACCAAAACAAGATTATAAAAATGTATCCATGAGTACGTTAGCGCTTTCTTTCAGTGCTGAAATGATAAATCATTTTTGCCTCCTGTAGTGTCTGTGCGAACGCGTAGTGGGGGCAGTTGCCTGCCAGCCTTTGTCGGGTGCGGACGTGCGCGCTCCGCATATACTACCTGCCTAGTGAGCAACAGTAAATGTGTACTTATTTAGCAAACCCTACATGTGGCGACGACGGGATCTTATTTTACGTAAGTGCACACTGTATTTTATCTGGTTTTGAAATAAAAACAAAATACAACGTCGGAATTTTGAAATTAAAGCGACGTTGTAAAGTATTATTTCACGCAGCAGAGTAGCGTGTGTTCACGACTATGTTCCCCGAGGGGGTGGTCAGTGATATTCCGAAAACTACGAACAAAGCGAATATCTATTATCTAAAATAACGTTCTATTTTGATTTAAAAGGACAATAACGATAATTCATTATAATTTTATCCACGAGGGCTATCATGGTACTTTCATTTATTTACTATGCCTATTTCATTAGTTTTCATGTCAAAAAACATTGGATTCTTAGTTTGTGCGGTGGTTGACAATCTATAACAGTGATTATTTTTCTTTTCATGAACTATGACCATCAAACGCTGGAGGAAAAAGAGGAAAGGGGACACATCAGGACGATAGACGCTATGCTGGGGTCGAGCTCATAAGAATATACCACAAATCGAGCACCTGTTCGAACGATTGCTGCGACTAGACTCCAATCCTAAAGGTCATGTACAATACATTACCATACATGTTTTTATAATAGACTTACGCTCAAGCCATAATCCTACGGAGTAGGCAGAGACTACGACAATGACTATCTCATAATATGAAGTTATTCAGCTAGATTGAGGAGTATGTATATCTATGCAAGCCGCTTGATTAGGACCTCGACTTAACAGTCGACGCCGTCTGAGGATCTTACAAAATCCTTTCTTACGAAATCCCAGAATACATAAAATCGTAAGAGTGTCGTAATCGTGACTCTGTGTATGTTACCTACCTACACATAACTCGACGGAGTAGCGATAGGTGCCCTATGGCACTCGCGTACCGTTAAAGGTTAAGCTGAAGGTCAGATACGGTCGGTCGGTCCGTCTGTCAGTCGGTCGATCGGTCGGTCAGTCGGTCGGTCGGTCGGTCAGTCGGTCGGTCGGTCGGTCGGTCGGTCGGTTGGTCGGTCGGTTACAGTTGCCGTTAAGGTTAAGGTTAAACAGACAGATACATATTTACGAAGACTACTAATTGTCTGGTTACAATGATTAATACTACAAATTGTAGAAAACAGGTGTATAATAACATCTTGAATATTATAGTGTTATTTATTATAAATATTATGTAACGCTGCGTACGTATAGATACGAGTGAGTAAATCGGTGCAAAACAGTAGCCAATGCTCATAAAATTTAACACAAATACCTACCGGATTACATAAGGTTTCTGCATAGGTATGTCAGTGTAAAACTATTTTGATATTCAATCACAATCAATATTGTTTGTACCTAGTTATCCCTAAGGACTTGTGATAAGGGAGTGACTTGCAAAGTTGCAACTATTTAACAAGGGGGCAAAAAGGGATTTCTTGCAAATTTCCGTTACATCTATACCATACGTCTAACTTAGCGATTCAAGATGAATTCAATTCTAAATACACTGTTGAATATGCTATATCGTTTGCACCGATCGTTACTGACTTGACTACGTATCAGTATAATATACAGTATTTATACATACCTACCGAATATTAGGTTCCAAGCGCGAGTCACGCTAACTAAAAGGCGATAAGTATAAAGTGCGAAGTAGGTAAAACTACAGTAGTTAAAGGACCATGCAGTGATTAAACTGTTAGTAAAAACTAAAAGGTCAAGCAGATGCATCATACACGCGGGGATATGCAGGGCCATGCAAAGTCATGCAAAAATATGCAACTGCAATAGTAAAAGGACTATTCAATAACTAAGTTGTTAGTAAAAACGGGAAAGTCATGCAGTTACATACAATGCCATGCAAGGCCATGCAGAGCCATGCAAATATATGCAACTACAATAGTTAAAGGACTATTCAGTAACTAAGTTGTTAGTAAAAACAAAAAGGTCATGCAGTTACATACAAGGCCATGCAAGGCCATGCAAACCCATGCAAATGCAATGGTGACAGGATCATGCAGTTATTAAACTGTTAGCAAAAGCTAAAGGGTCATGCAATTATAAAATGATATTGGTTAGAGAACCATGCAACTATCAGGTCATTAGCGAAAGCTAAAGTATCATGCAACTATTAAATGATAATAATTATGTGTTATAGAACCATGCAACTATCAAGTTGTTAGCGAAAGCTAAAGGGTCATGCAAATGTACAATGATATGGGTTACAGAACCATGCAACTATCAAGTTGTTAGCGAAAGCTAAATATCATGCAACTATAAAATGATATGGGTTAAAGAACCATGCAACTATCAAGTTGTTAGCGAAAGCTAAAGTATCATGCAACTATAAAATGATATCATCATCATATCATCATCGTGTTATAAAACCATGCAACTATCAAGTTGTTAGCAAAAGCTAAAGTATCATGCAACTATAAAATGATATGGGTTACAGAACCAAGCAACTATCAAGTTGTTAGCGAAAGCTAAAGTGTCATACAACTATAAAATCATATGGGTTATAACCTATAGAATCATGCAACTATCAAGTTGTTAGCAAAAGCTAAAGGGTCATAAAAATAAAATAGTTACTGCACTCATATTATATAATTGTACATGAACTATAACAGCAGTTAAATTAAAAGTCCTTAATTGCAGTGGCTGGCGGTTACGCTGAATATTTTAAGTGCCTAAGTGTATGTGCTTATCACAGACTTACTCTCTTGTCCTTACTTCCCTAATATTATAAATCGTAAATTGATACGATCCTGAAGCAGTAGTGCTAGCCAAAACATTGCTTGCGTAAATAACATTAATAAAAAATAAAATTACACATGATAACTGTAAAAAAGTAGTGAAATAACCATCTAAACCGAAAGTGTCACCGAAAAAACATCGAGTACGTACATTTAAAACAGCAAATGAAGTGGAAACTGAGAAAACTGTGAGAAATTTTCAAACAAACACAGCTCTGCAGTTTTAGTGAAAACACCAGTCATATCTGAAAAATCGTCATTATAGCATCGGATCTTCATAATATCTGGACTATCATTGAGGAGGTACGACATTTTGGAAAATAATTTATGAAAATAACCTAAAATTAATACGGAAAAAATTGCAAAAATCAATATCAAACAAAAAACAGTGGCGCCATCTCTGGTCGAATAGCAAGATAAACTCAAGGGAAAGTTCGACTGGGTTAGAAAGTTCTGCTACTCACCGCTAGAAAGCGCATGCTCCATTCACCGATAGAGGGCAGTACAAGTATACAAACTTAGAAAACGCAACATAAATTATCACCACAATGTTTTCCACTCCACCTCGCAAAAAGGAAAATAAATGCTCAAGATGCAATAAAATAATCCTAGACAGAAGATTCTTAACTTGCTCAACATGTAACCTAAATTTCGATCTGGATTGCGCAAATGTATCTGAAGGCCGCTTCTATAATACCATGACAGCATCGCACAAAAAAGCATGGGCTTGCCAAACATGCCGCCTGGAAAAAAAGGGAAAGTCCACCGGAAAAGAAGCCCAAACGAGTGAAAAATATAACATTACTTTAAGAAAAAAACGACCTCACTATCATGAAGAAAAATCATCAGACGAAGATGATTTAACACCTTCCCCCCGCGGAAACACCCAAACTCCTGAAGTTTCCGGGCCTAAAACAGGAAATGACATAGGGTACAACCCCTCTTGCACAAACGAAGATCAGCCAGTAACCCTGCGACAGATGAACACCCTTCTTCAACAAAATAATAGATATATCATAGAAGAAATGCAAAAAACTATCAAGGACCAGGTAGAAATAGCAATTTTCCACTTGAAAGAAGATTTCGAGAAGAAAAATGAAAAGATTCAAATAGAACAAACTGAAATTAAGAAAAATATATCCGAAATTGACCAAAAAATTTTACAACTAGACTGCCAATGCCGTAAGCTTCAAATAGATAACGAAAAATTGCACAAAGAAATTCAAAACTTAAAGGAAACCCCACATTCGAATGAAACTTGCGAGAACAATGATAAAACATTTGTTCTCCACGGATTACCAGCAAACTATTGGGAGACGGAAGAAAATCTTATAGGAAAAATATCAAATATTTTTCACGAAGTACTGGATATAAGTATTTCTGGATTCATTGGTGAAATTTCACACATAGGAAGAAAAGGCATAAATAGACCCATAAAAATAGAGCTGATAAATAAAAGGATGACGAAATATATTCTCGAAAACTCTATCTATTTCAAGGAGACTGGTCTCAGCGTGACAGAATATTTAAGTCAATCTGCTCTACAGGAAAGAAGAAGTATGAGGAAGGCGCTCCAATCAGCTAGAAAAAACGGAAAGCATGCAGTGATTAGAAATAAAAAGCTGTTTGTGGATGGAAAAGAAATAACACTTTACGATAAATATGGAAATTACAATAACTCACTGGAAAACATAAAAGAAACAGAGAAAGAAAAGGATTCGAAAAACAAAATACCGACTCTAAAAACAACAAATGGTGTAGAGATTACAAATTCAACTACACAACCTACATCAAGCGTAGAAAACAACGCAAATTATCAACATGCCGACAAAACTTCGTCGCCATCCAAGCAGGAAAACAAAAATTACTCCTTTCGACGCTAATTTTCAAGTTTTTTATCAAAATACTCGAAGTCTCAGTAACAAGACCCATATATTAGAGGCAGTACTGGAAGAAGAATCGTCAACACACGCTATCTGTGTCACTGAGACATGGCTGAGAAAGGACAAATTAAAACTACTCAATATAAACGGCTATACTGTAAGTGCATACTTTTGCCGCACAAACCATGAAGGCGGAGGCTTATGCATATTAACAAAAAAACAACTAGAATGTAGAGATAGGATAGATATAGTACAAATGTCTATAGAATTTATATTTGAAGTTTGTGCAATAGAAATAGATATAATTAATTTACTACTGATAACTTTATATTGGCCTGATAGTAATAGAGAGGCCGAGGTATTCTTCAATAGCTTAGAAAAACTCTTAAAAATAATTTCAAAAAAAGACAAATGTAAAAACATCATAATTGGAGGGGACTTTAACATAGATTTCATGCCAAATAGCAAAGAAAAACAAAAATTATTAAAACTTACAAATTTAATGCTATCTTATAATTTCCACCAAAAGGTAACTGAAGCCACAAGAGTTACAGCAAGTAGCTCAACATGCCTTGACTTAATCTTTACAAATTTCAACTGTAAAGAATCGAATGTTAAAGTACAAGAATTTGGATTTTCTGACCATAAAGGAATCATATTTAAGACGCCGATAGTGCTTCCAAACTCCAAAAAATTTCGCAAGTTTATAAGATCATACAATGAAACAAACATAATGAAATTTAAAAATGAACTCAGAGACATAGACTGGAACGAGAAAATTAGACCTGAAAAAACGATAAATGAAAATTATACTACTTTTAGCGATACCCTACAAAACAAACTAGACAAATGTATACCGAGGAAATTAATACAATTTAAAACTAAAAGTAAAAAAACATACCTCACAACCGGATTAAAGCTATGCTGCCAAAATAAAAGATTATTACGGATGCTATCTTCTCAAACCAATAGTAAAATTATACATAATCACTATAAAACCTACACTAAAATCTTGAAAAAATCAATACAAACATCTAAAAAACTAAATAACATACGTAAATTCAATAGTAAAGAAAATAAAACTCGAACAATGTGGCAAATCATTCAAAACGAAACAAACAAAAAACCTTGTATAATCACAAACAATATAAAACTAAAAATAAATAATTCATTTCTTGAAGAACCAAAAGAGGTGGCAAATATTTTCAACAACTTCTTTTCGTCCTTAGGAAACACACAAAATATCAACAAGTATACTATACAAAAAACTAACCCAATAAACACAGTCGAACAAACTCTCTTTTTGCGTCCGGTAGAGCCAAGCGAAGTGAAGCAAATAATAAAAACCCTAAAAAACAAAAATAGCTTTGGAATAGATGAAATCCCCCCAATATTAATTAAAAAATGTGCTGATGAACTAACTGTACCCTATACTAAACTCATAAACCAATCCTTTTCTGAGGGTATTTTTCCAGAAGCCCTAAAAAAGTCTATAGTAAAACCAATATACAAAAAAGGGGAAAAATGTGACCCAAATAACTATCGCCCAATTGCCCTATTACCTACATCATCTAAAATAATTGAATCTGCAATGGTGAAACGACTATACTCTTTCTATGAAAAATTTCACGTTCTCGACAACAGCCAAAATGGATTTCGACGAAATCGCTCTACTATCCTAGCAATTTATAAATACCTCCAAAAAATCTTAGATACAATAGACAAAAAGAAATATGCGGTTGGCTTACTGCTCGATATGAGCAAGGCATACGACAGGGTCAACTATCAAATCCTTTTAAATAAGCTCTATGGAACTGGAATTAGGGGAGTTGCTTACAATTGGTTCAAATCTTACCTTGCTAACCGATCTCAATATGTCGAAATTCAAAATACCAACTTCTCAACGGGAAACATCAAACATATCAGATCAGATGAAACCCCAACAACAGGCTCTATCCCACAAGGGAGCGTCCTAGGATGCATTTTGTTTCTTATTTACATTAATGACCTGCCCAAGATATTAGACGAACATTGCACTCTATTCGCAGATGATATATCTATTCTGTTAACCTGCTCCGACACCCTTGAATTAGAAGGAAAACTTAACGAAACACTAGGAAAAATAATAGACTGGCTTGAATGCCATAACCTGCTACTTAACTTCAAAAAATCCAATATAATTCAATTTCGACCTTTTCAAAAAATACCATTACATATAACTTATAACTACAATAATACTAAAATAGAAACTGTAAATTCAGCCACGCTACTGGGTATTGACATAGACACAAATTTAAATTGGAAAACACAT
This sequence comes from Agonopterix subpropinquella, assembly GCA_922987775.1. NCBI lineage: Eukaryota > Metazoa > Arthropoda > Insecta > Lepidoptera > Depressariidae > Agonopterix > Agonopterix subpropinquella. The sequence continues at coordinate 15,092,120 of OV277701.1, read as the reverse complement.
ATTCAAAAATTATCTAACAAACTAACCTCATTCTGCTACGCACTCTCCCATTTGAAAAAAGTCACGGATTTCAAAACGGCCCTTTCGGCTTATTACGCTTTTGCTCATTCTAGACTTACCTATGGAATCATCCTATGGGGAAATTGCACTGACATCGATCAGATTTTTATTCAACAGAAAAAATGTATTCGAATTCTAACTAATATTGATCAAATGGAATCGTGCAAACCGTATTTTATAAAACATGGTATACTCACACTAACATCAATCTATATATTAGAGGCATGTAAATTTGTCAGGACCCACGAAACCCTGTACTCCCCAGTTAAGACAATAAAAAGAAATAATCGTACCCAAAACCAACTAAAAAAACCCTTCTCAAAACTAAAATTACTCGCATCTGGACCCCACTTAATGGCAATTAAAATATTTAACGCTATCCCTAATGAAATTAAAAAAATTGAGACAAAGAATTCTTTTGCACAAAAACTAAAAAGCTTCCTCATTTCAAAAAGTTACTACAACCTTAATGATTTTTTCCAGGACAACAATGTTCTAATATTTTAGGCTCTTGACGTTAACGTCGACATCTCTATTACTTAAACTAATAATTAAGTAGACAATTGTAATTGTTATAAAACTTTCAGGCCCTCTGCAATTATATTGCCATGCCCTAACAGGGCGTCACAATAATTTAATAAGATCTTGTGTTACACGTGAGTATGTACTTCATTATTGTGATACTGCAAATAAATACTGAATACTGAATACTCTGACCAGTAGTTATCTGAATGAAATGAATATAAAAAAAAAAAAAAAAAAAAAAGGAATGGAAAGGATAGGAAAGGAATGAGATGAGATGAGAGGAGATCAAATAGAATCAAATAAATTCGAGTGAAATTAAATGAAATCAAATCAATTCGAAAATTAAATCAAATGGAATGTTAAAATCTTTTCATTGAAAGAATAATGGTCAATTTATAGTCCAAAAGTAATTTTGGGTCATATTGCGTGCATATATTAATGTGACATTAAAACATTATTCGAGCATCCGGTGCACATCCGAGATATTGACGAAGCCTGAGGGGATTGCTTAGTCCCCTTTTACGACATTAATATTATGTTTGGTGCTATTCTAAGCCGGACATTACACGACCATTCATACCTACTTAAAAGTGTCATCATGATACACGAAATGCAAAGGACCAAATAAAAATAAAAAACTATGTTTATAGTATCGAAACTAATACAGGCCATGAAAATTAGTCAAAACTGGACTATTAACAAGCAGAGACTTTCGGGTTCAAATAATCCTAAATGATCCATAGGCAAAAAACTCAATGTAAAACTAAAACTATGGGCTATTAAATGTCTAGAATAAATATATATTGGACATAAATATAAAATAAATAAATAAGAAATGATAAAAATCTATGGAATGTTAGCAAATACTAGAGCTATATTTTATGCTGTCAAATGGAACATAATATGTACCAATTTAAGTAACGTGACCCAATAGTCACAGTCTTTATGTACTAAAATGCAATGATAAACAGCGAAAACATAGACTAAACACTTAATTCTAAATTTGCAACGAAATTGAACACACAAGACATACAATTATATGCAATAGTCATGTACCTATACTAGGTTTCTTTTGAACACCTTTTGTTTATTATTCCATAAAGTTCATTGCAGAAACTGGAAACATGAGGCAAGCATTATAGCTATCTAGCCAATAATAATATACTACTCGAAATCTGTCCACAGGTACAAGGAGCGTATCACACTGAAATTGATTTTGACGCTAAGTGCCATGGACAACGATATTTTACGAAGACATAATCAAAGTTTTTTTGAGTAACAAATTATTTTCGAATGGCCACTCTTTTCAATTTAAGAGCACCACCAATATTTTCCAAAAGAAAATGTTTATATTTTAGCCAGAGAGTAAATCAAGGTATAAGTGATACTTAATGAAAATGTTTTGTGATCAAATCCAATTACCTATTGAAGTAAAAATTGAATAAGGCATATGCCTAATTAGAAATTACGAGTAGTCTTGCTAATACTTTTGTAGTTCAACAGTACACCTTTTCTAGTAACAATGTGCAATCTCACGTTGGTTTAATAAAACCAGCTTAGATAAAATTTATATTTTTAAATTGTTCTACGTACGGTTAAACTTAGTTGGATTTTATATAAGTACCTAACAAAAGTAAACTTAAATCCAAACTTAACAAACGTGACAAAAGTATATAAACTGTACTATCCACCACCACAAAGTTTTAAAATTACTTGGAATGGAAGTTGATCGCGATTTGTCAATCTTATCTTGCTGTTTGCTTAACCAACCCTCACTCCTGAAATAACGATCACAGTTCACAGGTCAAGAGGAAAAATAAATTAAGGTTTATGAATTTAATATAATTAGGTTACAAAATTAATAGTGTGTCATATAAAGTGGGACTAGACTTTAAATTTTACGCAATAAAACTAAATGTTGTAATAATACAAATTGTAGTCAAAAATCTTGAAATATTATAAAAAGGAAAGGGATAGTCTAGACTCTAGAGTAGTAAGCTAAAGTTGAATGTAAATGCCTACTGGGCTCAGTATTGGCAGAGAGTACTATGGGTACTGGAAAGCTTTTATTAACTATTAATGAAATGAAATTAAGCAGTAAGAAACGTAACCTTTAATAATCAAAGATTATCAATCATAACACATTATATTGTTATGTTATAGCGATGTGCATAGTGGAGTTTCTTGCGCCGTTTCTTCTCCCAAGCGAAGCACCTTCCGAAGCGGTGGTAGATTCATATAGAAATATATAAAATATTAAGAAAATATAAAATAAATGCAAGCTGTAGTACTACTGACTTTATAATAATAATAATATTCATATGTACCTGTATTGCTTATAGTTTTGATATTAAGTGTACTGTTACAAAATACATCTTAAATTAAATTAAAATAAAGAAGGGATGTAGTGTCTGTGCGAACGCGTAGTGGGGGCAGTTGCCTGCCAGCCTTTGTCGGGTGCGGACGTGCGCGCTCCGCATATACTACCTGCCTAGTGAGCAACAGTAAATGTGTACTTATTTAGCAAACCCTACACCTCCGAACTTAAAATGCGAATAACTTTAAATTTTAAGTATCAAAATAATGAAATTATTGTTTCAATCTAATTCTTTTGTTATAAATCAGTTGGGGTGTATGAGGTTTTGCGCTAATTTATTAACACGTTGTATAATAATCGAACTCTTTTTGAAAATACAAAGAAAATCTGAAAGGTCGAAGCAGATTTAGTAGGTTTTCAAATTGTTCATATTCCATTTTATAGTTCCTAGCCATAAAATAACTGTCCCTAGAACTTTAAACCGTAACACAGCACTTTTCCTGCTCTTGCTCCTCTTCCTCTGCTAGTAACCCAATAATTACCAAATCCCAGTCCACCATACTTTAAAATTACTCTTCGCACGTCTTTACTTTAAAATATTGTAAACACAACTGCAAAATTCACTGTCAACTGTAGCAACACGGGAGCATCCGCGAGACTGTTCGAACACGCGCGAGCATGCTCGCGCATGCTCGAGCATCCGCCGCTGCCGCCGGCGGATTTCGCCTCTGCCGCCGGCGGATTTTGCCGCTAGGTGTGCGCGACTGCAAAGAACATGCTCGAGCATGCGCGAGCAGATTTACGCTGGGTGTGCGCTGACCCTTAGTTGTAAGGAGACTTGGCATCAATTGGCTCTAAATTCAGGATTGAATCATAATTTTCGGACAGTTTTAGTGGTGATGTGAAATAGACTGCAATGATGAAAAGAGATCGAAATGATGGGCTAAACTAAACAATTTTTAAATTGCAGGCGGGTGCCAATATGATAGTGTCAGGGACAGCAGTTATTGGAGCTCAGGATCAAGCAGCAACTATCAAACTACTCCGTGATACTGTGCAGAAGGCTATTAGCAAATAAGGCAAATAACGTGTCAAGTACATGCTTAAGTTACATTCCTAATGCATAGCATAATAGGCTTCCAAAAACATATTTTTATAAGGATACATTTACAAAAATAAAAAATTGGTTTATTGGAGTTCTTTTAATCAAATCGGCTTAAATCTATGTTTTCTCCACCAGAATTATTGTCAGATGTGTTTAGTTTAGGAGCAGGGAAGATGGAACTTGTTGCTATTCCGCTATCTTTAAAAACCATTGGTTCATTATTTGCTTTCAATTTACTCCTGAGGCCAGTTAAAGCCACTAATACGGCTTCTTCTGTTCTAATAGTTCTTGATCCCTGATTGGGAAGTACATTGATGTAATGGTTGAAGAGCAATGAAGCTTCCTGGACTTGCAACTGCTCGTCACTTTCTAGAGCTGTCTCTATGCCATGCAAGCCTCCGAACACTATTAGAGCATGATTATAGTTGAGCTCTTTGTTAGGCAAATCATCAATAGAGGTACCTTTGTCTGAGGTGCCTACTGTCAGGTCATATCTGGAAAAAGAAAAATAAAAAATTATATCAACCCTGATAAAAAGAAAACAGAAATAGTAATAAATCCACTGGACACTGCCAAAAAATCTTGGATTTTTGATATTTTCTCTAATATGTTTTTATTTTAGTTTATGGAAGTAGAGCAAACGGAATAAAGGCTAAAAACTTAAAAACAAAACGGTTTAGATTTTCATAAAATTGATGGATGTATTTAAGAACTGTTTTTATTATCATCAACCTTTATGTAATTATCATCATCATCATATCAGCCGATAGACGCCCACTGCTGGACATAGGCCTCCCCCAAAATGGGGGGATTAGCCATAATCGCCACGCTTGGCAGGCGGGTTGGCGATCGCAGTTGGATTATGTGTGTGTGCACTGAGAGATCACATCTTGAATTCGGAAATAAAGTACTACAGGTTTTAGTAGTAGTTGTAAAACAATTGTAAAAATGCGTCCTGGAATTTGTAAAGCGATAATTAAAAAGATATAACCTAAAACGTGTGATCCCTCAATCCTCACAGAGGACCTTCTACATCTGGGAAAGTATTAAGTTTAAACCAAGTTTTTGCTTACAGACTTTTAGTAGTACTTTATTTACAACGAATCTACCATATAACATGATACACAGCATCCTACACAAAAAGTTACAAAGCCTTTTCACTGAGCTCTCAATCCACACACATGAAATTTTTAATGATAGCATTTTATCGTTAATTTATTAAATAAATCAATATTATTTGCGTTTAACTTTTAGTAAAAACTGTAAGGAAAGAGCTTCGAACATTTCAGTATGGAAGCTGGCATACCTACTTTCCGCCATTTTGAAAAAATCACGATTTTGCGGCCACTGATGAAACATATGCCAATCGACAGGGAAAATGATTACAAACACAAAATATACTTTGGTAAAATGACCTAAGTGGTATACTTTCGGAGATATAGGGGTTTGAAAATTAAAAAAAATAAAAACATTTTTTTCCACCCAAATTGACTTTTTTGATCAGGAATAGATCGGCAAAGCTCAGGATCGATCAGGACTTAATATAATTATATAATATTATTATTATAAATAAGATTTATTCATTAATTTACTAAAATAAATAAAATACCCACCTACAAGCAAGACAGCTACGAGCAAGACGGTTGTTGTAGCAGTGTTGCTAACCATTCCGAGAAAGATTTATTCGTATTTACCTATGTATTAAATACTTGATCATCATCATCATCATCTCAGCCGATGGACGTCACACTGCTGGACATAGGCCTCCCCAAGGATCGTCACAACGATCGGTCCTGCGGTGTCCTTATCGAACGGGTTCCCGCCGCCTTCATCAGGTCGTCGGTCCACCTTTTGGGGCCCCACCTACCCACTGCTGTTACCCGGGGTGCGGAGTGCGGGAGCTACCCACGCTGCGCTTTCCGGTATGAGATCGCCACTCAACGGCTCTTTGGCCCCTTCGCCCATATCGGTTCTGCGAGAAATGTGCCCCGCCCATTTCCATTTTAGTTTAGCATTTTTTTGGGCTATGTCTCAGCGGATCTCTTCATTTTCGATTCGATCTTGCCGGAAAACTCCGAACATAGCCCGCCATTGAAGTTTGGGTGACTTTCAACCTTTTTATGAAGCCTTGAGAGGGCGACGACGTCTCAGTTCCGTATTTCATCTTGAGACACTGCGGTATTTGGGACGTGAAGAGACTACGTAGCTTTCTAACGCTGCCTTGCCGAGTCGGATTCAACAGTCAACCGTTGAATCCGACTCGGCAAGGCAGCGTTGGAAAGCTACGTAGTCTCTTATAGATACAATTTCGAGAAAGAGGTCAACCTCTTTCTCAAAATTGTATCTATCTAATTGGATAGGTTTGTCCCAGGTAAACATAATTGTCAACAACTTCAAGCGCAGACAGGGTGGGTACACCATACACATATTACATGATCGTCCATGTTCATTTTAATTTTGTCCGTAGGCTAAGAATAGCATCATCCCATTTTTTCCTCTGAGTGTCGTATCAAAAAGGGCGTTAATGCCCTGCTGAAGAAATATAGGCCCATATCGCATCTTAGCAATGTCTCTACAAGGATAATAAGCTGTTTTTGAAAGTCATTACAAACCGTCTCGCGCGGGTTTGACGATTTAAAGCCTCCCGAGCAAGCCGGGTTCCGAAAAGGGTTCAGTACCACATACATAATGTTCCAGCAGGTTATTCAGGATTTTTTTAATGTATGGTTTTGCTCTTGACCTCAATCCTGTCCTCAGGATGAAGATGGGGTCGAAGATGTAGCGAGCTTACCCAGAAGATGCCTATTCACTCGTACTTTAATGGAATTCGGGTTGTAAGTGCTCGGAAATACTGACGCAGGCAAGGCATTCCACTCCTTGGCGCATTATAAAAGATTCAGAAAGACGCTTGGTGCGGATATTTGGGATGTCAACCAAGAAGGGGTGATATCCTGCGGTGCGCCTGGAAGTCCGATAGTAGAAAGGGAAAGGTGGGATGAGCTCATGTAGCTCTTGGGCACACTCACCGAAGTACAATCTGTAGAAGACCGACAAACAGGCCACTTCTGCAGCGGTGGGCTAGGCTATGAAGCTTGGTCTCCACCAGCTTACTGTCGCCAATAAGCCCCCCCTCAACCGAGTCGAGTGCAGCAAGTTGATACTTGGCTGAGCCATCCCACAGGTGGCAGCAGTACTCCATACATGATCGGACCTGAGCTTTATACAACATTAAGAGCTGTCCAGGAGTGAAATACCGCTTCACCTTGTCTGAGAGAGAGGCGATACAGGCGTGTTAGAACAGGAGACAACTCAAGCGTACAATATCTCAGCACTCTTGCAGGTATACCATCAGGACCACTGGCCTTATTCACATCCAGACTACGTAATGCTCTGCAGACCTCTTTTGTATGTATTGTGATCTCCGGCATCGAAGAATCACAACGAGAGATGGTTGGTAGCTGTTTGGCACCAGCATCTAGACGTGAATTGCTCGCAAACAGAGAAGCAAATAAATAAGCTTTCTCATTTGCGGTGTGAGCCAGCGACCCATCAGGTTTCTGCATGGGAGGCAAAGTGGGACGGCAGAAATTGTATTCGACCGATTTTGAAAGGGACCAGAACTGTTTACTACCAGAAGGGTAGGATGCCAGTCTGGCTCCAATGCGGCTGACATGATCGAATTAAGCCTTCCGGAGCACGCGTTTGCAGACTTAGCGGCAGAATTAAAGGCCCTCTTCTTCGAACCTTACGAGCTCTAACTTTGCGGTCGCGAGCTTGGACCCATGCTTGGTAGGCGGATTCCTTTTTAGCCTCAGCGCGAGCACAATCCGCATTGTATCAAGGTTGGGCTTTGTGACCGAGTGCGATGTTGGAGAATGGAATATAATATTCCATTCCCTGTCGTATCACGTCCTCAACCATATCAGCAGAACTGGCAGGGTCACTCGATGAAAACATACTTGCCGCCACGGGTAAGACGCAAAGAAGTGCCGCATCTCATCCGCCGTAATCCGTATCGCCAAAATCGCCTCGTGCCCTTAACGCTGTTATGGGGAGGAGAGCATATCGACACGGATTTCACCAGACAGTGATCGGACGTTCCCAGTGGGGCAGAGACCGATACTGAGTGCCTGTCTGGATCTGATATCAGCAGAAGGTCCAAGCAATTGGGCGTATAGCCATCAACATCCAGTACCCGCGTTGCTTGATTCACCAGCTGGGTGAGATCTAGCGATAATGCAAACTTCCGCGCCACTCTTCCAGCATGGTCAGTTTTCTGGAACGGGAACAGCTCGCTATGGTGGGCATTGAAGTCCCCCAGAAAAAAAAGCTCCGCCGTTGGATAGCTTCGATGGGCTGTCTCTGCTGTCTCAGTGAGCTACTCCATGAGCCTGGTTGTCTTCTTGTCACAGTCGTGCGATCGATAAACACCGGCGTAGAGAGATTTCTCCATTCCGTTGTCCACCAAAAGCCATAGTACGGAGAACCCGGAATCTTCAAAGCAACGGAGACGCCGACAGCAAATGTCGTCGCGAACATACACACAGACCCCAGCTCGCCTCTTGAACTTATGTTCCAACGAGAATCCTGGGTAGTTGAGGTACGCCGTATCAGATGGGGTTGCTATCTGCGTCTCCGTTAAAAAGAATAGGTGTGGCCTCTCGGTCTCGAGGTCGTGATGGACCGGATCGAGATTTGAGTGCAGACCTCGTATGTTACTGAGGTGCACTTTGAGTGGGAGGAAGTGCAGCCGTTGTTTAACCTTTTTCTTTTTGGTAACTTTGTTTTTCATTATTTCTCGTAGAGTGGTGGAGACGTGGAAAAAAAGTCGAAACGCTACTCAGGTACCCTAGAAGACCTCTTGGGCTCGACTGACTGGTGAGAAACTCATTTGGAGACTGCGGGGACGCCCGAACCCCCCGAAATGGCCACCGGGTCCTCCCTTCCGGCCGCCAACTGGCACGGTGGAGCATTGCGGGATTTTTCGCTAGTTGTGTGGGGCAGCCTTTCACACGTGGCTAGCGCACTACTTATATAGGTCCCGTACTAACCGCGGTCAGCCGACGACTATCACCATGCTTCGGATCCCGCTACCCTCCAAAATGAGTTGCCCGGTACAGTGTTGCTAAGGCCGGCCGGCCAAGACCGGTTCCGAGCAGCGCAACTGACTTTTTCCCACACCCCCATGGATATAAAATTAAATGGGACACCTACTGAAAGGGGTGCTTCAGACCATCAAACTGAACAACTTTTAGTATGAGACCAACACAGAAATCTCGGAAAAAAAAAACTTTTTTTTTTAGTATTTTCTTTTAAACTGCAAACATAACTCGACTGAAATGTATGGGACAGCAGATTTTGTTTTTGCTATTTCGATATTGGTCCCATAGAGAAAGTTATTCAGTTTGATGGTCTGAGGCACCCCTTTAAGTAAGTGTCCCATTTAATTTTACACCCTGTCTAAAAGATCGAAGAGTATAATATATCTTTCTTTGCTTGGTGTCCTACTGCAGCGAAGTGTAAGGCAGAGAGACATTATATTATGTCCTAAACTGTTCAGCAGCGCTGTGAAGATTTTTTCAATGTTCTGCCCTGGAAAGAGCTAGGCATCAACATATACGGCGAGTAGATCAGTCACATCTGGTTTGCCGATGGTAAATAAACCAAGCAACGAGGCAGATTATACTCTTTTCCATCTTCTGTATAACGCGCCGGAGCGTATGTTATGTATGTGGGCCAAGGTGCTGAATCCTTTTCGGAACCCGGCTTATTCGCGAGGCTGGAAGTAATTGAACTTGCGTGCGAGACGGTTTGTAATGAATCTCGGAACAGTTTATACTCGTAGACATGCAGGCTAAGAAGCGAAATGGTCTTCAGCAAGACATTGTCGCTCTTTTTGAGGAAGGGCACCTCTAGACTTCTGTTCCATGCCTGCGGCGTTGCTCCCTGTATGACGTACCTAAACGATATTTCCGAAGGATCGGTACCCGCCTTCCAGAGCTCGGCCGTAATCCCGTCATCACACAGTGCCTTATTTATTTATTTGTATTTATTTATTTAACAAATGTATTACAGCCTTGTTGTTCATTTGCTGTTTGGGAGCCATACTAATCTCGTACTGGCTGACGTCCGGGATATCTTTGGTATAGTGCCGGGTCAATCTAGATCTATGGTTGTTATCTAGATTTTTAGCGGGTCTCCGTGTTGACGTGTGTATCTGTCCAAAGAATCTCAACCTATCTCAGAAGCTTGGACGATAATGATCCTGCCATCTTCGGTCTTTAATTTTGCTAGCTGGCTTTGGCCAATAGACAGATCCCTTGCGAAGATTTTGAAGCCTCTGTTCCGCTCTGTTCCTCTATAGCCTCCCTAATGTAGGCTCGGTGATCATAAGTTACGGACTTCGAAATCTGCTTATTGTGCTGCCTAGCTTCCGGTTTTAAATGCGTTTAACACAGAAACATTATCGAATTTTTACCTCTTCGTCAACATGATGAAGTCTATCTCATTTCGTGTACCGTTTGTGCTCATCCAGGTTCATTTCCTGTGCTCACGCTTCATGAAGAAGGAGTTTTCATCACAGAGTTCCTTCTCCATGAAGCCGTCCATTAGTTGGCCCCGTTAATTCTGTCGTCAAACATCATTGGGGTGGTTGGGGATCTACCTCCTAGTGGTCCACCCTGGGCAACGCCGCCACAGACTACAACAAGTTCGTGGTGTCGGCTGAACGATCCCCCACAGCGGTGGTAGGCTCCGCAAGGAGCCGCCTGGCTCGCGACCACCCTCCTGCCGGAGTCCGGCGCCAAGCAGCTTGCTGCGTTCCGTCGGTGTGCAGGAGTCCCAGCGCCATTGGGGAATGGGAAAAAGTCAGTTGCGCTACTCAGAACCGGTCCTGACCTCTGAGCAACACTGTACCGGGAAACTCATTTTGGAGGGTAGCGGGATCCGAAGCACGGTGACAGTCGTTGGCCGACCGCAGTTAGTAGGGGGCCCAAGTAGTGCGCTAGCCACGTGTGAAAGGCTGCCCCACACAACTTGCGAAAAATGCCGCAATGCTCCACCGTGCCAGTTGGCGACTGGAAGGGAGGACCCGGTGGCCATTGCGGGGGGGTTCGGGCGTCCCCGCAGTCTCCAAATGAGTTTCCCACCAGTCAGTCGAGCTCATGAGGTCTTCTAGGGTACCTGAGTGGCATCTCGACTTTTTTTCCACCTCTCCACCACTCGACAAACTATGAAAAACAAAGTCACAAAAAAGAAAATGGTTAGACAACGGCTGCACTTCCTCCCACTCAAAGTGCACCTCAGTAACATACGAGGTCTGCACTCAAATCTCGATCCGGTCCACCACCACCTCGAGACCGAGAAGCCACACCTATTCTTTTTAACGGAGACGCAGATAGCAACCCCGTCTGATACGGCGTACCTCAACTACCCAGGATACTCGTTGGAACATAAGTTCAAGAGCCGAGCTGGGGTCTGTGTGTATGTTCGCGACGACATTTGCTGTCGGCGTCTCCGTTGCTTTGAGGTTTCCGGGTTCTCCGTATTATGGCTTTTTGTAGACACCGGAATGGAGAAATCTCTCTACGTCGGTGTCTATCGATCGCACGACGGTGACCAGGAGACAACCAGGCTCATGGAGTATCTCACTGAGACGGCAGAGACAGCCCAACGAAGGTATCCAACGGCGGAGCTTGTTTTTCTGGGGGACTTCAATGCCCACCATAGCGAGTGGCTGTTCCCGTTCCAGTTAACTGACCATGCTGGGAGAGAGGCGCGCAAGTTTGCATTATCGCTAGATCTCACCCAGCTGGTGAATCAAGCAACGCGGGTACCGGATGTTGATGGTCATACGCCCAATTGTTTGGACCTTCTGCTGACTTCAGATCCAGACAGGCACTCAGTATTGGTCTCTGCCCCGCTGGGAACGTCTGATCACTGTCTGGTGAAATCTCTCTCCTCCCGATGACAGCCCTAAGGGCACGAGGCGAGTCTGGCGATACGAGTCGGCAGATTGGGATGAGATGCGGCATTTCTTTGCGTCTTACCCGTGGCGGCAAGTGTGTTTTTCTTCGAGTGACCCTGCTAGTTCGGCTGATGCGGTTGCGGACGTGATACGACAGGGAATGGAATATTATATTCCTTTCTCCGACATCTCACTCGGTCACGAAGCCCAACCTTGGTACAATGCGAATTGTGCTCGCGCTGAGGCTAAAAAAGAATCCGCCTACCAAGCATGGGTCCAAGCTCGCGACCGCAAAGTTAGAGCTCGTAGGGTTCGCGCGAAGAAGAGGGCCTTTAATTCTGCCGCCAAGTCCTGCAAACGGGTGATCCGGAGGGCTCGATTCGACCATGTCAGCCGCATTGGAGCCAAACTGGCATCCTACCCTTCTGGTAGTAAACAGTTCTGGTCCCTTTCAAAATCGGTCGAATCCAACTTCTGCCGTCCCACTTTGCCTCCCATGCAGAAGCCTGATGGGTCGCTGGCTCACTCCGCAACTGAGAAAGCTAATTTATTTGCTTCTCTGTTTGCGAGCAATTCACGTCTGGACGCTGGTGCCAAACAGCCGCCAACCATCCCTCGGTGTGTGATTCTTCGATGCCGGAAGTCACAATACATACAAAAGAGGTCCGCCGAGCATTGCGTAGTCTGGATGTGAATAAGGCCAGTGGTCCTGATGGTATACCTGCAAGAGTGTTGAGATATTGTGCGCCTGAGTTGTCTCCTGTTCTAACACGCCTGTATCGCCTCTCTCTCAGAAAAAGAACGGTGCCTAAATCCTGGAGGCTTGCGAATGTGCAACCGGTACCCAAGAAGGGCAGTCGTGCCGACCCCTGCAACTACCGCCCTATCGCCATTACTTCCATTCTCTGTAAAGTCATGGAAAGAGTATCTGCCTCCGTGGTCTAATGGTTAAGAGCATTGGCTCTCGACACGGAGGTCGTGGGTTCGATTCCCACGGGGGACACCTAGTGATATGTCACTTTGTGCGTTTTTCCCCAGTTGGTTAGGACATTGCAGGCTGAATCACCTGATTGTCCGAAAAGAAAAATGATTCCGTGCTTCGGATGGCACGCTAAGCCGTTGGTCCCGGCTACTATCTCTGGTGGTAGTAGTCGTTACATAAAAACCACGTCAGAGGCCGTAAGGCGGTCTGAAAAAACTCTGACACCAGGGCTCTGCCCACACGATAAGAAGAAGATGGAAAGAGTACTTAACAGTAAGTTGCTGTCATACCTAGAAGACAATGATCTACTCAGTGATCGCCAATATGGCTTCCGCCGGGGGCGATCGACTGGGGATCTTCTTGTGTATGTCACGCACTGCTGGGGCGAGGCCATCGAGAAGCACGGTGAAGCACTGGCTGTATCACTTGACATCTCGAAGGCCTACCTGACAGGGTATGGCACGCTAGTTTGCTGAGCAAGCTTCCCGCTTATGGCATCCCCGCTGATCTTTGCAGCTGGATATCTGATTTCTTGAGAGAACGGTCGATTAGAGTTGTCATTGACAGCTGCTCTTCTGACCTTATGGCAATTGATGCTGGAGTTCCTCAAGGGTCTGTTCTCTCCGCGACACTTTTCCTGCTGCACATCAATGACCTCCTTGTGTCAGGTATTGTTGGGTATGCAGATGACAGTACTGTCATGGAGAGATATGTATCTGGCGCAGGGGCCAGCGGGGATAAAATACGCTCGCAGAGGGAGGCCATGGTTGAGCGGACAAACTTGACTTTAAGTCTTGTCTCCCAGTGGGGTGACAATAATTTAGTCAACTTCAACGCCACCAAAACACAGGCTTGTCTGTTCACTGCAAAAAGGAGTCCGTTTAATCTGACTCCTACTTTCCGGGGTACATCTGTCCCTGTTTCCGACAGTCTTGGGCTTCTGGGTATAAGCTTGACCACAAAACTCAACTTCGGCGCTGACATCGAGTCTAAGGCTCAAACTGCGGCCAAAAAGCTGGGCATCTTAAACAAGGTGAAGCGGTACTTCACTCCTGGACAGCTCTTAGTATTGTATAAAGCTCAGGTCCGATCATGTATGGAGTACTGCTGCCACCTGTGGGATGGCTCAGCCAAGTATCAACTTGCCGCACTCGACTCGGTTGAACGCAGAGCCAGGAGGCTCATTGGCGATAGTAAGCTGGTGGAGGCCAAGGTTCATAGCCTAGCCCACCGCCTGCTTGTCGGTCTTCTACAGATTGTACTTCGGTGAGTGTGCCCTAGAGCTGCATGAGCTCATCCCACCTTCCCCTTTCTACTATCGGACTTCCAGACGCACCGCGGGATATCACCCCTTCTTGGTTGACATCCCACATATCCGCACCAAGCGCCTTTCTGAATCTTTTATAATGCGCACAGCCAAGGAGTGGAATGCCTTACCTGCGTCAGTATTTCCGAGTACTTACAACCCGAATTCCTTTAAAGTACGAGTGAATAGGCATCTTCTGGGTAAGCTCGCTACATCTACGACCCCATCTTCGTCCTGAGGACTGGATTGAGGTCAAGAGCAAACCCATAGTTAATAAAAAAAAAATAAAGAAAAAATCAAAATAATTAACTCACTCGTAGATTTTCACCGTCATTTGCCCAGTTTTGCGTTGAAGTCTCACATGACAACGTGTGCTTTGGAACTATAAATGGCTCTAGAGACATCCTCCCCATACATAGACCCTACCTCGTCATCATGTTTCTGTTCTTATGTCGGGGCCCAGGTATACCTGTATAACCTTTAATGAATACTGTACGAGATTTGTGGAACATAAACCCGGCACCGTGCTGGGGCCCGAGACTTTAGGTCGCCATCTCGGAAATAAAGTAGGCTTCCGAATTTGAGGATTTTCGAGTCTCTCCCTCTTTTCGGACTTCAGATGCTCCAACGATATTCCAACGTATCCTGCTCAGCTTTTCCTCGATTTCAGCGCGCAACTCGTCGGTCCGCTGTGACGAGTGTTATATATTACCAGGTGCAGCTGTTGTCGGTTGTGGTAGCCGGATCTCTGCCGGAGATTCTTCGCACACCCTGCCCCGCCGTTACCTTGACCGCTACCATAGCCAGGAATAGCAGGGCCGCCAGGGAATGGGAACCTGGTTTTGGTTGCGTTGGCCCTGGCCACGCTTGGCAGACGGGTTGGCAATCGCAGTTGGATTGAATGTGTGTACTCAGAGGATGGTGCTGCCCATTTTTTGGTGGCCATAATGAAAATGAACATGGATGATCATGTAAAATGTCTGTGGTGTACCCTCTCAGCGCTTGAAGCTGTTTACAATTATGTTTACCTGGAACGAAACTATCCAATTAGATGGGTGCAATTTTAAGAAAGAGGTCAACCTGTCGAATCCTACTCGGCAAGGCAGCTACGTAGTCTTTTCACGTCCCAAATTCCGCAGTGTCTCAAGACGAAAGTCTTTGACCAGGGTGTATCGACAGTGATGAAATACGGAACTGAGACTACGTCTCGCTCACTCAAGACCTCATAAAAAGGATGAAAGTCACCCAAAAAGCAATGGAGAGGGCTATGTTCGGAGTTTCCCTGCGAGATCGAATCAGAAATTAAGAGATCAGCAGAAGAACCAGAGCAGCTACGTAGCTACGTAGTCTCTTCACGTCCCAAATACCGCAGTGTCTCAAGATGAAACACGGAACTGAGACGTCGTCGCGCTCTCAAGCCTTCATAAAAAGGTTGAAAGTCACCCAAACGGCAATGGCGGGCTATGTTTGGTGTTTTCCGGCAAGATCGAATCGGAAATGAAGAGATCCGCTGGGACATAGCCCGAAGAATTGCTAAACTAAAGTGGCAATGGGCGGGGCACATTTCTCGCAGAACCGATATGGCCGATGGGGCCGAAGAGTCGTTGAGTGGCGATCGCATACCGAAAAGCGCAGCGTGGGTAGCTCCCGCACCCCGCACCCCTTCTCAATCCTTGGGGAGGCCTATGTCCAGCAGTGTGACGTCCATCGGCTGAGATGATGATGATGATCAAGTATTTAATTCATAGGTAAATACGTATAAATCCCTCTCGGAATGGTTAGCAACACTGTTACAACAACCGTCTTGCTTGTAGCTGTCTTGCATGTAGGTAGGTATTTTATTTATCTTAGTAAATGAATAAAACTTATTTATAATAATAATATTATATAATTATAGTAAGTCCTGATCGATCCTGAGCTTCGCCGATCTATTCCTGATCAAAAAAGTCAATTTGGGTGGAAAAAAATGTTTTTATTTTTTATTATTTTCAAACCCCTATATCTCCGAAAGTATACCACTTAGGTCATTTTACCAAAGTATATTTTCTGTTTGTAATCATTTTCCCTGTCGATTGGCATATGTTTCATCAGTGGCCGCAAAATCGTGATTTTTTCAAAATGGCGGACAGTAGGTATGCCACTAAGGCAGGTTGCTCTTTGTAAAAGAAAGAATACATAGCAAATATGTCCTCATTCTATGTAATTGGCATTTAATTGTGATCCCTCAATCCACACGTTTCAAAATAACAAATCATTTGTAAAACAATGAAAATAGCACCTACAATAATGCAAAGCCGCAAATATTTAGTAAAAAAGTTCTACTAAATCTTACCAATTTCAGATCCTGGATTAACGGTGTGGAAAATGAGAAAAACAGCTTCGATTATTCTGCTCAAATAAACCAAGCAAGGTGACCACAAACTAAAACTTCCTGGGACATCATGATTATTCATTTCTCATACTTTGAATTTGAAAGTAGGTAATTGTTTATCTATGAAGCGGCAGTGTTGCCACCTTACCTCCAGATCAAATAGCTAAACCGTACCCAAAAAGTAGCTAGATACCTAAAAGTGGCTGAATAAAGTAATGTTAAAAAAATACATAAATATGCTGAGATGCAGTTTATTTGGATCAGTAATATTGATTTACAATCAGTTATTCTATAAAATTATGCTCTTTGATGTTTTACAATGCTCATCATAGAAAATAGCCTTTCGACTTCTACGTTTAGGTAATCGGAACTCAAAAACAATAAAAAATGCTCTAAGGACCCGTTAAAATGACTAACTTTAGCTTAAGAAATTGGTATTTATTAATAAATAAATAAACAAAAAAAGTGGCTAGAATAAGTGGCTAAAATATTTAGCCACAGATTTTTTTTTGTAGCTGACAAGTTCAAACATGTTGCTAGATCTAGCCAAAGTGACAACACTGTGAAGCGGGTGGAAAACTGGAAAGTGATGCATGAGGATAAATATTAAATATATTTGGAAAAAAAGGATACCTACTTACCCGGTGCAAATTTTTCCTAAGGACCCGTTTTAAAACGTGTAAAAATCACTCGTGAAGATCAGTCTATCTCATTCTCACTGTAGCATACCTACACACGACGCATAGCTGAACTCTATGTCCATGAACTTACTATATCTTCTCATATTTTTCAAACGTTTTGAAACGTACCTAGTCTAAAATTTATTCATCAAGCGATTCAGAAATTATTTTTGCATATTATATCAGCTGCTGTAGTATGCCACCGTGACACAGCACTATCGCACCTTCGCTCTCTTTCTATTTGTGCGCGAACGAACGAGATAAAAAACGTGATATAGCCGTATCACGTGCAACATGCTAGCTAGGCTGGCTTTTGTTTACTTTCCTCGTAGTCGAAATGAAAAGCAGCGGGGCAAGTACGCCAACCCGCGATAGCGTGATATAGCACTATCACGCTTCCACTCTCTTTCTATTTGCGCGCGAACAAACGAGATAAAAGACTACATTTGACAGATTGATGTGTTAAATATCGCTATATAATTTTGTTTATTTCACAATTTTCAGTGGTGAATTCATTAGTTCGACTCAGATATCAGTTATACACGCAATACTCGATAAGAAGAGAATGTTTTAATCACCGATGATTTGCTTTAAATTTTTGAGGAAATCTTTTGTGTAGTTCCGAAGCGTTTCACCAGATCTTCACCAAATTAAAATGGAACCATCTCGAGGGTAAATCCTAACTAGGAACTAAAAAAGAATCACCCAAATCGGTCAAGAAATGCCGACGTTATTACGATTTTCGAAGGTTCTCCTCGATTTCTCTATAATTCCATAATCAGATCCTGGTTTCCTTAGCATGGTACACCCTTAGGATATCTCCCTTCCAACAAAAAAAGAATAATCAATCAAATATCCGCGAAAACACAAAAAAAGATTAAGCAATTTTAAGCAAAAGCTCGTAATAGCTTAGTCCTCCAGCTGGAGGCTTGGAGACAAAATGTTTCAAGACGGTAATCTTTTGTACCATTGACGTCTCGCTTATTCTAATGGGCGGTTGTCATATGTCATAAGTATGAAACCCGCCGCCATTTTGTCCCGCGCAACAGGGCGATAGCAAGCACACTCATATAAATGGGTGCTTCACTTTTGATTAGACGAGATTCCGTACGTCTTTTTTTCAGGTCCGTGGGCTAGATCTAGCAACATGTTTGAACTTGTCAGCTACAAAAAAAAAATCTGTGGCTAAATATTTTAGCCACTTATTCTAGCCACTTTTTTTGTTTATTTATTTATTAATAAATACCAATTTCTTAAGCTAAAGTTAGTCATTTTAACGGGTCCTTAGAGCGTTTTTTATTGTTTTTGAGTTCCGATTACCTAAACGTAGAAGTCGAAAGGCTATTTTCTATGATGAGCATTGTAAAACATCAAAGAGCATAATTTTATAGAATAACTGATTGTAAATCAATATTACTGATCCAAATAAACTGCATCTCAGCATATTTATGTATTTTTTTAACATTACTTTATTCAGCCACTTTTAGGTATCTAGCTACTTTTTGGGTACGGTTTAGCTATTTGATCTGGAGGTAAGGTGGCAACACTGCCGCTTCATAGATAAACAATTACCTACTTTCAAATTCAAAGGATGAGAAATGAATAATCATGATGTCCCAGGAAGTTTTAGTTTGTGGTCACCTTGCATGGTTTATTTGAGCAGAATAATCGAAGCTGTTTTTCTCATTTTCCACGCCGTTAATCCAGGATCTGAAATTGGTAAGATTTAGTAGAACTTTTTTACTAAATATTTGCGGCTTTGCATTATTGTAGGTGCTATTTTCATTGTTTTACAAATGATTTGTTATTTTGAAACGTGTGGATTGAGGGATCACAATTAAATGCCAATTACATAGAATGAGGACATATTTGCTATGTATTCTTTCTTTTACAAATTTCCTTACAGTTTTTACTAAAAGTTAAACGCAAATAATATTGATTTATTTAATAAATTAACGATAAAATGCTATCATTAAAAATTTCATGTGTGTGGATTGAGAGCTCAGTGAAAAGGCTTTGTAACTTTTTGTGTAGGATGCTGTGTATCATGTTATATGGTAGATTCGTTGTAAATAAAGTACTACTAAAAGTCTGTAAGCAAAAACTTGGTTTAAACTTAATACTTTCCCAGATGTAGAAGGTCCTCTGTGAGGATTGAGGGATCACACGTTTTAGGTTATATCTTTTTAATTATCGCTTTACAAATTCCAGGACGCATTTTTACAATTGTTTTACAACTACTACTAAAACCTGTAGTACTTTATTTCCGAATTCAAAATGTGATCTCTCAGTGCACACACACATAGTTGGATTGAATGTGTGTACTCAGAGGATGCTGCTGTCCACCCACCGGTAGATCCCTTAGTCGCCTTTTACGACACCCACGTTAGGAAATGGGGTGGTGCTATTATAGGTGCTAGCCGACACCACACGGACAATTTCATTATGTAATTATGTATGTGTCTTTTTAGCAATAGAAGTTTCAGAAAGGATATGTTTGGGGAAATGTAAGTAGACATTTTAGGGAGTCGTATTTTGAGGAAGTGGACCTTAGAGACGCCCACTGCAGAGCACAGGCTTTCTCTTATAAATACATATAAACATTAAAATACATACCCATCTTTATAGGGGCATTGTGTGAACACCTGGCCTAGGTTATTTGCAATCCGTACAGTATATCCCCAGTAGACACCGGTCTCTGCTCTCGGTGTAGTGAGACTGACTATTTTCCCTTTCATCTTCTTACTTCCGTCCTGCGTAGGCAGCATCCGCACAGTCACTCTGATACCAGGGTTCAACAGTTTATCCGTAGATATGTCTTGGAGTAATCCCACGTTTACTTGGGAACCTTTACCGGGTTTAACCTTTTTGTTCATTGTTATTCCTTCTCTGAAAATAAATTGTCAAATAAAATTAAAACAATGTTTCTTCCCATTATATTTATGCCTTTATTTTTAGCCTTTTGTTTTTGTTGTGTCTCACTGTCAAGTGGGTTTTGGGAGTATTGTAATCCCAGGGATGCTGGAGCCACGTGGCACGCTAAAAAGCACCTGGAGTGCAATTTTTGAATCTCATTCGCTGAGTTCAGCAGTTGAAAATGTCAGAATTACTGTGGAGATATGCATCTTTCTACTGCTGATTTGACTTTCAAAAATCATACTTCAGGAGTGCGATTTTGAAAGTCAAATCAGCAGCGTATCTCCACAGTAATTTTGACATTTTCAACTGCTGAACTCAGTGAATGAGATTCAAAAATCGCACTCCTGACCACTTGCCAACTCACTCCTAATTAAATTTTAAGAAGCATCACTAAAAAAAATGGACATGTATTTTCATTGCAAACACAAATTGTTTAATCTATCTTACTGCCAAGAAGCTAATTCATTTGTCTATGTAGCTTTTAGTGGGAACTAGTAGTTTGGACAGGATATCCACACTGGCGTTTCAATCGGCAATGTCTCAGAGAGGTAAGACTGGGGGCACACCTCATACACTTTACCGTCACTTCATACAAATGGAAAAAACTGACAAGACGTAAGCATGTGTGCTACTGAGTATTCACTCTCCCTTCAGTTCAGTATGCATTCGCAAACGAGACAGGAATATGCTATTCATCATCATCATCATATCAGCCGATAGACGTCCACTGCTGGACATAGGCCTCCCCCAAAATGGGGGGATTTGCCATAATCGCCACGCTTGGCAGACGGGTTGGCGATCGCAGTTGGATTGAATGTGTGTACTCAGAGGATGCTGCTGCCCATCCTCCGGTAGACCCCTCAGTCGCCTTTTACGACACCCATGAGAAGAAATCGGGTGGTGCTATTCTTAGCCTACACCACACGGACAATGCTATGATGCACAGATGCTATTGCCTACATTTTATATCATACTTCCTGCCCTGGGGTGAGGTTAAAATTGGTGGGGGCAGGGAGTGTCCGTACTATATGTAGCACTAGAGTCTTTGTTACACTGTGGTGCAAGGTTCGAAAGGATAATTATCAATGATAATTATCATGATAATAACAGGTTGATAATTATCAATTGATAATAACTAAAAAATTGCGCCCGTGAAATAGAACTATATTCTAAGTATCCAAACGTGTATTTCCGCACTTGTTGCGTGTATCCGAACGCACATCTAGCCGAAACACGGGAATTCCCCCAATTCACAAAAAATGTCAGTTGGTGTTACATAAAGCCTAGTGAACTCGCATGTTATTGTTTTACTAAGTTAAATATTGTTTATTGTGTTGAATTTCAACAATTCCGCGCGAGAAAGATCCAGTGTGGTCATACTTTAGTTGCACTAAGACAAAAAATACTGGGTTATAATTAAATAATAAATATAATAAACCATCGATATTTCTTATGAAACAATTTAACAAATGATATTTTAATAATGGTGATAATTATCGGATAATTATCAGATAATCTCGTTATTATCTTGATAATTTCGAACCCTGCTGTGGTGCAGGCATGCAATCTGAAAGAAATCACCGATCAAAACACTCGTGTAGAAGAGCTCTTGAGTAAATCCTTACCTGAACTTAAAGTCATTTGATTGCCTCAAATGATGTGGAGCGTCCAACGGATTCAAGAGACCGGCAAACTCCAGGTCCTTGTGCAGCGGGAAGAAATGTTTCCTCAAGTACTGTGGGCACTCCAGATACTGCAATATCCTTGCTAATTGCACACAACTCTTACGTGCCACTTTCCCTCCCTCCACATCGTCAAGCTTCGACTTCTTAGTGTTCAATCTGTCCCCAACATCGTCGTAGACTATAACCTCGTCAACACAAAATACGCAAGCCGCTCTTGCTATCTGACCCGCTAGATAAGTACGCAACTCTGCGGACTGAGCGTTCTCTAAAATAGACCCTGGAACCGCAATGCTGATTGTCGAGATTTCTGCGTATTTCTTCTCTCTTTCGACCTCTTCTTTAGCTTTCTGTTCAACATCTTTTTCGAGGGCCTGCCTCTTCTCTCTCTTTATAATCTTCTCTTCGTTGCGCTGACGTTTTAGAGCTTTCCTGTCCTGATTTATTTCTCTCCAACTTTTGCCTGGCGTTTTTTGTTGAAGCACTGGTTGAGACATATTTGTTACTTGCCCCTAAGATGACACTCTGACCCTTATGTCTAAGAATATATCATACAATTTGATCACTACTCATCTGTGAAGACACAAGATAAATTAAAATCCACAATTCCACATTAGATTAGACTAATAACAAAATTACAAAAAGTGTGGCCAAAAATGCAAAAAACGTGTTGGTGTTTTTTTGACATTGAATTGACATTACGATTTTTTTGTTGATTAAATTCAAGGCAAAGGGTTCTATATTCCCATACAGCCGATGTCTTTAATTTTTCTTTGGTGTTCTACGTTTTGACGCTTCTTTGGAGTTTTTGGAGACAAGACAATCGAAAGACGCAGGGCTGCGTTCCGAACCTACACCCTATGTGCACCCAGAGTGCACCCCGAGCGCAACTTTTCGCACTAAACGCCGTTCAGAGCCTCGGTGTAAGACGTTTTACTATAGAGCGAGTTGAAAAAACAACCGCACAAAAAGGTTCAGAACGCAGCTCAGGAAACGCAGAGAGAGGTGAATCGACCGCTTTGCCACGCTGAACACTTTTGCACCGCAAATGACGGAACACTTTTTCTGTTTACGAACCATATTATACCTACACCATCATATTTCACTGAACTGAACTGTATAATATTTTTCATATTTTTCACTTGCACGTTGCTTGCACGACACTTTTTTAAGTAAGATAAATGACCATAGACGAAGAATTTTTCGCTTACGCTGGTAGACGGAATATCATAATTAACCGGGTATGAGATAGCGATAGTCATAAAATCCTATACAATGATTACAATGAGGGATTTTCCAAAAGCAAAAAAAAAAAACAAAAAGAGACAAGACATTGACAAGAGAGGGGTCGATTCGAATCGAATGGCCAATATAAGCTGACCGCGCGCAGGGTGAATAACGTATAAACCACCTTATTTTGGTTTTGCTTAGCTTGATGTGTCGCCGTGTGTACAAACAAACCCTTTCTTATTGTTGTTGGTTTATTATTAACTATCTGCGGGGCTAGTATGCCAACCCACGATAGCGTGATATATCGCTATCACGCTCCCGCTCTCTTTCTATTTTCGCGCGAACGAACAAGATAAAAGATTCGACAGATGGATGTTTAAATATCGCAATCGCGGGTTGGCGTGCGTAAGTACTAGCCCTGCTGTTGCTGTTGTTGATTACAAGTTTACCGGTTTATTTTTGTTGAAAGTCTCAGGCCTTAAAAAACTTCTCTGAATCTCAGCCTCAGTTTCTGTTAAGCCGGGTCCGCTGCGCCATGTTTTCGTGTTTGCTAACATCGTTTTCTAACTTTCCCCTCCCCCGCAGGCGAACGCGGGTGATGTTATCCATTTGCATCGGATAACATCACCCGCGTTCGCCTGCGGGGGAGGGGAAAGTTAGAAAACGATGTTAGCTAGCAAACACGAAAACATGGCGCAGCGGACCCGGCTTTAGGTTTTTGTTGTTTGTTGTTGTTTCTCTTTTATTGTTCGTATATTCAAAATGAATACAAAACCCATACAGCCACTTCCGATACTTGATTCGTTGTTGACAGATAATAACACCGAGATTGTTAATAATAAACTGACAATAATATCAAAGGGTTTGTACTGCGTCTTTTTATTCATAATATTCATAAATATATTTGCTCATACCTAATCGACCCCTCTCTGTACAACGCCATCTATCGAGAACTTATGAACTAGCATTTTTTTTTCTCTGGACTGGAAAATCCCTCAAGTCCAGGTGGAGTCAGGGAGTCAGTACAAAAAAGTGGTTACGCCGATATAAGGACAGCAATAAGGTCCTTTCTCCTTTTTTAGAGCGAATTTGGTATATAATGATAGACTTTGTAGGTAGAGTTGTAAATGCTACGTAGCCTACCACTGCCTACGGTAGTCTACCGGTAGACTATGGTAGACTACGGTAGACTACCGATTCATACCGTAGATTATGTAGATTTCAAATAAAAAATCGTCGATTTTTTTTTTTTTAAATTGATTTTTGTTCATCTAATATGTACTATGAGAAAGTACTAATCAATACAAATTAATCAACATTATGTAAATATTTTTAAATGTCAACAAAAGACGATTTTAAACTTTAAAGATTTTAAACTGTCATTAGGCTATAAATTGCCCCTCTTTTCGGACATGAAGGTTTCCTCACGATGTTTTCCTTCACCAAAAACCCAACGATAATTCTTTAAAACCGTCCGTACCGACATGAAATATAAATCATAAAAACCACATTTCAGTAGAACGTACGTGCCCTGGGGATCGAACCCATACCCCTAGGAGCTGGGCTATCGTGGCTTAGTGCATAACAAAGAGTAATATAAGTATATTAGAAAAGAGAACCCACTCGTGGCAACATTATGCATCCACCTTATGTCAAATTGAAGGCTAGCTAGCGCCATCTGTGTTTCTCTGAAAATAATTCTACCTATACTATACATACCTACTTATATATATACTTATATACTCATACCGTTGTTTGAATGCTAGTTTTCGTTCAATCCCGCACCGATCGAGTGAAATTCCAGTATCCTTACTATTCCTATAATCTGTACATTGGTAAGAGAACAACTGAAACTCCAGAACATCACTAAATCGGCACAAAATTGAACAAAAACTACAAACAACACATTATGCAAAGTGGTTCGCCATTTTGTAAATTTGTCAATTTGACATTGACATAGACAATATAATCTTTTTTTTTCATAGTAAAAGATATATTTAACAGATGGCAGCACATTCTATGCAAACTGAATCGGAAAAACCACCAAAAGGCAAATGTCCTCCGCCTGGTGCATAATATCACATTTTAAACAACCTTTTATAAAATAGTATATTTCAATGTCTTTTTTTCGCGTTCTAGATTGATTTTTATTTTCTCTAAAATTATTGCCGAATCTCTCTTAGCTTATTTATCACAAATAGTAAATGGCAGCCGCCTTAAATATTGTGAAATGTCCAAAATTTCTACGACTGAATAATCTACAATTGCTAGTATTGCTACCGTAGCTTATGTAGCCTACCGGTAGTCTACCTCACGATTTGGTAGACTACGGTAGATTTACAACTCTATTTGTAGGCAATATTTTTTGCCCACTGCTTTCTTACGCCTGGATGACGACAACGGCTGTATGGGGCCGATCCTTTTGCCCTTCCATCCATCAGGATAAAAAAAAAAAACGTAAACGTCAAAACTTTTTTGTAGGTTATATTTTTAATTTCTTTTTGGTTTGTTTGTTTCCTTATTTGCGAAGTTTTTAGACTTTTTATTGGTAATTGTTTGTTTAGTAAGTTGTCTTGAACTCTACAAAACCAAATATTATACTAATACGAGAGCTTGCTGAACTTTATACATAAAGTTAAAAGGAAAGGAAACTTTTTAAAAGGTAGGTAAGCCATGCTACATTTTGATTCAGTAGGCAACAATTTTTAATAAATCTCCCATGTGATTGTTCTCAAACAACCAAAGTTACTCCAACAAACAAACTTTATTGTAAGTTGCATATTTTATAATGGCCGACAAACCTCTTGACTGCGCAGCACGGAATTTGTAGGCGAAAGGCGCTGCCGCGCATACCCCTCACCCCAGTCCATATTTCAAGTTGTTTGCCGGATACCATACCATATTAAAATTCCTAGGTACTTCGTCAGAGACAGAGATGTGACAAAGTAACTACTGTCTTATAAAATTAACAATAAAATCGGTCAAGTGCGAGTTGGGCTACTCGCGCACCGAGGGTTCCGTACCACACCACCCCAGAACACAACATTATTAACTTAGAAAAAAAGTTTTTTTGTCTGGGACCTTAAGGGCGAGACCGACTCACACTTGGCCAGTTTTTAGTATTTGATGTTATTCTGTAGAGCTTGCTCTATAATCTCACTAAGTTTGACGCTTGTATGTATTACTGTTTTTACGATAGAGCGTGAAGATTTTTTTAAAATAATAACTAGTTTCTTGTTGAGAACCCCCCTTAATTTTAATGTTAAATGTTAAAAAATGTGGAATGTAAACATGTAAATGTAAATGTAATATGGAACCTGGTTCTGAAATAAAGATTTATTATTTTTATTATGTATCTCTTGTTGGTATTTCTCGGGCCGAAGCCCGGACCTTTGGAAGGCTTGCGTGGGGACACAGGTCCAACACGTAGAGGCCCCTTAGAGACACTTTTATCTAAATGCAATGGGATGCACCAACCGTGGTCTATCTCTGAATGCATTATGAAAATGCACCAGAAGACTTATCACGTTCGGTGCAGAGACTATTGTAGGAAGGACAAAATAAAACTACTCGGGTTATGGGGGTGAACTTGGTGGGCCGGGAAATCTGGGTTATTGCGGAGAGACTCGGGACGCCTGCCGTAACAAATGTCTCTGGTTTGTCAAAAATGGCAGACGGTGACTTGCCAACTCATTTGATGGGCCCCCCAAAACGGCCGCTCGCAAGGAGCGACAAGGCGGCAACATCTAGTGAGTGGCTAAGGTTGTAGAGAGGTGAGTCTGCGGGCGCCGGTTCCCGGTGCTAAGCGCACCAGTCAGCAGGTCCCGGCGTTATGACATTTTACACTTCCAACCTGGAGCATAGGTTCCGCTCTTGCGACTCCACTCCTGGCCGGCCGGTTAAGGCAAGACAGGAGGTGAGGGCCAAATCAATCCGGGCCCTCTGGAGAATCGGGTCCGTGGTGTCGCCAATCACCAACAGCTCGCCACAAGCTGCCCTGCGGGCTATTATTATTATTATTATACTTTTTGTCATTTTTATTTTTATTTGTTAACAAATCCAATCCACCGTAATAACGCATAATCTGAGAAAATATCAACTATCTAGCTATTACGGTTCAAAAGTTACAGCCCTAAATAGGTAGGACAGACGGACGGACAGACAACATAGGCTTAGTAATAGAGTCTCGGTTTCACCCTTTGGGTACGGATCCCTAAAAATCGTACTGTCGAGTTCAGATGACACTCTGACCCAGGGTTAATATTTTTTTCCCAAAAAGTTTCTCAAAAAGGTTTCCAAAGAAATCCTCCAAAGATTCCAAAATAAAGTCTTCAGAACAATAACCAATGCCCCTTGGCTAGTCAAAACATCAGAAATTCATGAATATTTGGAAATGCTGACTATAAAGCAAGAAATATCAAATATTTCAAAACGATACCAGAATAGACTAGCCAATTTTCAATGAGCTAGCAGTTGCGCTAACAGACCACAGTAATGATGTAAAAAGGCTAAAGCGACTCAACATACATGATCTAGACATTCCTAGAAGGTGGCAATAAAGGAATACCCTCCACTGGGAGCTGGTTCATTCCACAAATAAACATCCTCATCATAATGTTCTGCTTATAGTGTCAGCACTGATTGTAGATAGTTAATAAATAATAATAAAAAAAAGGTTATGATGGGGATGTTTATTTGTGGAATGAACCAGCTCCCAGTGGAGGGTATTCCTTTATTGCCACCTTCTAGGAATGTCTAGATCGTGTATGTTGAGTCGCTTTAGCCTTTTTACATCATTACTGTGGTCTGTAAGCGCAACTGTCATCAGGTGAGATTGGGGTCAAATGTTTACCTATCGAACATAAAAAAAAAAAAAAAAAAAAACTGCTAGCTCATTAACATGATTGGCTAGTCTATTCTGGTATCGTTTTGAAATATTTGATATTTCTTGCTTTATAGTCAGCATTTCCAAATATTCATGAATTTCTGATGTTTTGACTAGCCAAGGGGCATTGGTTATTGTTCTGAAGACTTTATTTTGGAATCTTTGGAGGATTTCTTTGGAAACCTTTTTGAGAATCTTTTTGGGAAAAAATATTAACCCTGGGTCAGAGTGTCATCTGAACTCGACAGTACGATTTTTAGGGATCCATACCCAAAGGGTGAAAACGGGACTCTATTACTAAGCCTATGTTGTCTGTCCGTCCGTCTGTCCTACCTATTTAGGGCTGTAACTTTTGAACTGTAATAGCTAGATAGTTGATATTTTCTCAGATTATGCGTTATTACGGTGGATTGGATTTGTTAACAAATAAAAATAAAAATGACAAAAAGTTTAAAATCAAGGGGGGTTCTCAACAAGAAACTAGTTATTATTTAAAAAAAATCTTCACGCTCTATCGTAAAAACAGTAATACATACAAGCGTCAAACTTAGTGAGATTATAGAGCAAGCTCTACAGAATAACATCAAATACTAAAAACCGGCCAAGTGTGAGTCGGTCTCGCCCTTAAGGTCCCAGACTTACATATTTAGATGCCTGTTTAAGTGAATTGAAAATACAATTTCTAAAATCTTTAAGAAAACTTGGATGTTTTAATAAACTTTAAAATATCTAATCCATCTTAATAAAGGCTCCTTCATAAAATGCTGACTCGGTTTTAATGGGACGAAAAAAATATGTTGTCCCTGACATTTGTGTTGAGTAGGTTTACAGTTTTGTAAGGAAAAGCAGATTATAAAAAATATTGTGCATTAGTTTTGGAGGATCCTGTCTGTACACACGGCGACACATCAAGATATTATACAAAACTAACATAAGCTGGCCGCGTGACGTTTATACGTTACTCGACCTACGCGCGGCCAGCTTATTTTGGTTTTATATAGCTTGATGTGTCGCCGTGCGTAGTACATAACGTGATGTAACAGCTATACTATGTTCGTAGACACAGACTTTAACTATGGGTTCGTTGATCTGTCGCCATGTGTACATTCAAAATACTCTCTAAAATAAATAGAAGTAAAATGGTGATGGAAGATTAAGAGCTGATGATAGTAAAATAATTAAATAACTTAACCTTTTTAATCAGTTAAATTATTTTGCTGTCACATGCTACAAGAGTTGTTTGTGTTGATTAGGTACATTTGTTTGTATTGCCAAGTCGTTGTAACAACTATATTACTTTCATCATGTAGTTGACGTAAACTACATAGGGTTGGAATTTTTTTCATACTATTTTCTAAAGTATTTTTAATTCTGGGTTGATTTAGCAAACTAGATTTATTAACTTATTAATGGATACTTAAGTACAATGTTACTTTGTACATGATACTATTTATATTTATACAATTCTTATTGGAATCAGAATACTGAACTGAAAAGTTTTATTTTCTTTGCAAGTTAAAAACTTGAAATTCCGGCTAGAATGTACTACCAAATATTGACGAAACTGCAAAAAAGACGTCTCGAAAATTGAAGAGTTTCGAAAGTATTTATTTTGAGGTTTGTGTGTTAGGCAACGCTTCTCATGCATTCGTGATTTTGAAAGAAAAACGTAACTACCTCATTGTAATTACTTTGATTTTACATACGTTTTTAACCGACGAAAAAACAATTTATCTTCTCTTCTTTTGGGTAAACTAAATGATATTTAAAAAAAAACCAAGTTATAAACTCACACTTGAAGTTTAATAATATTTTAAATCTGAAATCATAGCAATAAAAATTATTTCTCGCAACCGACAACCCTATGTTCAATGGATAAACAAGATTGTGCTATTATCAGGACCCCTGCGAGAGGTCGCGCTACGCAATAATTATCTTGTTAACAACAACTGTTTTATTCTCAGTTCTATATCACCAGTGGAAAACGACAGACATGGCTTCTAACGGGAAATTAGGTATGTATTAATTTTAAATTACTATAAATAAGTAGCTGGGCTGGACCTGAACGTCTAGTATAGTATGATTTCTCTATACGCGCACGACGCGCCTTCGTATATAGAAAATAAAAATATAAGATTTAGTAGGGAAATAGCCGAGGCGCGCGCAAGAAGAGAAATCATGCTAGAGGGTCTGGTGAAGGCGTCGGGAACCCGTTGGTTGAGGGCAGCACAGGATCGGTCATCGTGGTGACCCTTGGGGGAGGCATAAGTCCAGCAGTGGACATCTATCGGCTGATATGATGAAGTAGGTTTCGTAACTTAAATGTCATTCATTCAAGCTTATATCTGCATCAGAGTACCTAATTCAAATCATACGTATAATATACTGGATGTGTATATCCATATCCGAACCTTCGTGTAGTAAGTGATCTCATCACCTCTCTTGAATGTTTCAAGAGCTTGGATCATTACTTGGGACATCGAGCAGAACAAGGAGGGCCTTTTTGTTAAACCTAAAGTCTGGCTGAAGGTCCGGCAGTATCTTATACCATGTAGAATGGAGATGCTATGATAAAGCGAGTGCTTGCGAGTGAAAGGAACGACACAGTGTTCAAGAGTTTGAACACTGTGTTGCTCCTTTCTCACAACAGGATTACCTACTACAATTTAAATGAAAGAGTTTGAATGCTGTTTGCTACTCCATCAAGGTAAACCTACAGTACGGATTTAGGTTAACCTTGGCTTCATATTCGTCAACTCATATTCAATCCACTGCAGGGCATAGAACAGAGGCATGGTAAACACTCCACCGACAAGAGCGGAATCAATGAGATGATGATGTAGGGCATAGGCTTTATCTTCTTTGAAGAGTAAAGAAAGCAAAAAGTATTGGGGCTAATACAAGAAATCCCAATGTGTCGAAGTGTTGCTGGCTTGCCAGCCCCCACAACAAGATATGATACGATAGGCTTCATTTTCCTAAAAGGGATTGGGTCTTTCTCCACTTCACGGGTTTATAAGCGATTGTCATAGATATACCTAGGTACAGGTGAAAAAGTTGTTGGCATCCATTTAAACTAAGTCTACATAGGTAGCAAAGTGAAAATAATAATAGTGAGGGCGCTCTCGGGTGGGGGGGTGCGGGTGGCGGGGGCGCGGTCCCAGTACCGATTCACCTGCGCGCTGTACCCCAACGGCCGGTGCCTCAAGCCCTCCGCACACCGCGCGAGCCCCCCCGCACTCCGCGCCAGGGCTGCCAGATTGTATAATTGGATACAAAAACTGTATAATTAGGTCTCTGTTTGTATCCACTATGTATCCTAGACTCTCATGTATAATTGGATACAAAACAAACCTAATCATATTTCGAATTGAAAAACCCTGTTTTAGTCGGAAAATCGCAGAAGAGTAACATAAAAACTGTTATACTCAGTCATTTTAAATTAAATTGAGACAAAACGCTATAATTTCGTTCAAGTTTTGTTGAATGTTGTCGCTTTTGGCTCAACTGAAGCTTAAATAAATGATATAAAGTTGATGAAAAAATACCAGTAAATTAAAAAATCGACTAAAATTCAAATTATGTGATGAATAATCAGAAAAAAAACTTTTTGATTTATTTCGGAGTCTTTTACACCTGAATGTATCCTGCGAGTCAATTTTGTATAATTTCAGGGACATTTCTGAATAATTATAAAAAATGTACCTACTGGCAGCCCTGCTCCGCGCAAGCATAGACCCAACGCGGCCACTAAGCGCACCCACTTTATTGTATTTACGCTTTGATAGGTAGTCTTAGTTTAAATGTTGGTTCCATTTCCATAGCATCAAACTGGATTACTTTTGCTATGGAACCAACATTTAAATAGGAAAAAAAAATCTCTTGTTCCATACATTTGATTTTATTTGAGTCGAGTAGCTATTATTGGTCGTTTCTATGGAACTGCTGATTTCTTTTTGAAATTTCTGATTTTCTCCTAAATAAAAGTTTTTAAGTTTGATAGATAAATAAATAAATTTCATCCTGTAGGTTTTTTTTTTTAAATTTATTTATTCAATACATTATTTTTATAATAATTATATATAAATTTCAGGCGCACTTCTGAAACCACAGGGTTTATACGAAGTGCGGTTAAGAAATAGGTAGATTGAGCTCTAGATAAACACTGCAGAGTAATAATTTCATTTACTCGCAAGTCACAGATAAAAGCGTAAAATTAAAGGTTATTGAACTTGTGACCATAGCATAATGGTCAAGGCGACCTTAATCAGTTCAACTTAATTATACTTATCATTAAAGTTTTTACTGATCGTAAGGTCAGTTACCAACCGTCAATAGTTCATTGTTTGAAGTCATTTTTATGTGAGAATTTCATTGAATCTCTGTAACCTGTAGGTAATTATTGTGGTTCACCGTGTTGTCCTGTGGTTCACTGCAGGGCACAGGCCCTGCAGTGGGACCTTCAGGGAAGGTGTAAGGGCGTTCGTCCACCACGCGTGCCCAATGCGGATTGGTAGACTTCACATTACATCAGAATTTCAATAAATATATGTTTTTTACATCTATACAGTACAATAATTTATTTTATATAATATCTTGGACATATCTTGGACAAATATCTGAATATCTAATAATAATAATAAGTATTATCTGTTGTTATTTAGTGATCAATTGATAATAAAACTAAAAGTATAAACTTGATTCTGGATCTTCTATCGAGACGTAAAGTAGTATATGTAGTAATTATTGTACTCTGTGATAATAATAATTTGTTTAATGAACATTTTCAGCTCTTCTCAGCGTTTCGGATAAGACGGATCTCCTGCCCCTTGCTAAATGTCTCGCTGACGTCGGCCTCGGGTTGGTGGGGAGTGGAGGCACCGCCACTGCGCTGCGCAATGCAGGTCTCAAGGTGTTGGACGTGTCTGACATAACGGGAGCCCCAGAGATGCTCGGAGGCCGAGTCAAGTCCCTGCATCCCGCCGTGCATGCTGGGATCTTGGCAAGGTTTGTAGCTTTTAACTTTAGAGCCATGTGGTCGAATGGACCACCCAATTTCTTATGTGTGTCGTACGAGGAATCAAGGAAAAGGTTTCTTGTTTCATTGGGCGAAAATCTGACACGACGTCATTCCATCCTGAAACCTTGAAATGACGCTAAAAGCGAGCCTTGCAACAACAGGCTTCAAAATACAGTAAAAACTGGACAACTTTCACTATGTAGCCAACAAAGAAATCGCAAAAAATGAATCTATGGAAGAACCAATTTTTCTTTAGCTAATTTCAATATTGGTTCCATAATAGTCATAGTGTAAATAAAATAGTGATGAAACTCAGCGGTCGCGGCGGGTCTATGCCCGCGTTGCGTGCGGGGGACGGGCGTACCCTAACTCAATTCGCTGTTAGGGTACGCGCGCAGGCAGCGTGGGCCGAGACGCACTCCTCCCGGCCCCTGCACGCCCCGCACGACTGGCCTGCCGCGACCGCTGAGCTTCACCACTATTAGTTCTTTACACTATGCCATAGTGAAACAACAACACCACAAAAACAAGTTATTCCACAGACTGTCAGACTCCGACCAGGCGGACATGAAGCGGCAGAAGTTCGACATGATAAGCGTCGTCGTGTGCAACCTCTACCCCTTCGTGCAGACTGTGTCCAAGCCGGATGTTACCATCGCCGACGCCGTAGAGAACATCGACATAGGTTAGTAAGACTTGTTTGAAAGAATACTCGCGTCTTTACGTGACAAAGGGCCTTTCACGTCCTACTTAGCTAGATAAGTGGGACTAGCATGCTAGTGATGCTACGCACGACAAAGCAACAAAACGAGGAAGACGTGATGCATTTATTTTGGTATGCTTAAAGTAACAAAGACTGACTGACACATCTCGATCTTTCATGTTTTTTCGAAGGTAGCATGCAATAAAAATAAGCACACAGATGCATGCAAAGCGAAAGCTATTTGAATACTGAGCATATTTAAGTACTTATGTTATAACCACAAAAAATAAAAAAATTGTAGCAGAAAGTTTACTTAAAAAAATAATACAAGAATATTTTCGTCGATGTTTTTAATTCTTCAAAGGTTTAAAAAAACGGGACATCTCTACTCCACGTATGCTGATCTCAAATTCTCCATGTCTAAATAAGTTAAATTTCATAGGTGGCGTGACATTACTCCGCGCTGCAGCTAAGAACCACGACAGAGTGACCGTTGTATGCGATCCCAATGATTACGAGAAGGTCATCGCAGAGTTGAAGCAGAACAAGGACCACCAGACCTCATTGGAGACCAGGTAATTATTGAATTAGTATGTTTTGCCGGCCATGCCGAAGGGTCGGTGACGCGCTGCGGACAGGTATGGTCCATACCGATGCGGATTCGAAACCGAACCCTCATGTTATGATTATGAGGCGCTGTCCTATTGCCATCGCTCGCGCGATCATGCGTGCGTCCGACGAAAATGATTGTGCGACTGTACGTTTAAACATACTCATATCTGCAGAATGTCCTATTGAAGCTCGTGCGATCATGCGATGCGATCGAATTGTTCTATTTCTATTCAGATATAAGTATGTTTAAACGCATGGTCGCACAATCATTTTCGTCGGACGCACGCACGATCGCGCGAGCGATGGCAATAGGACAGCGCCTGAGGGTCCATACCATATAGACCTGATACCAATAAGATTTTCTGACTTATGTACCTAATACAGACTGCTCTCAAACGGTAAAGAAAAAGGTCTTGAGGAAATCTGCATACGCTGAAGCAGAAATTCTGATGAATCTACCAATCCACATTGGGCACGCGTGGTGGACTAACGCCCATGCACCCTCCCTGAAGGTAGAACTGTGCCCTGCAGTGGGATCGTACACAGGCTATACCTTTAACTTATTATTAACACTTATAATAATAAATTGGCAGGCAAAGACTGGCCCTGAAGGCGTTCACACACACCTCGGAGTACGACCTGGCTATATCTGACTACTTCCGCAAACAGTACTCCGCCGGTCAGTCTCAGTTGACCCTCAGATACGGTAAGTTTCAATATTTTTCTAAACGCACAAGCACAATTTTCGCTTACGTCTTGTCTATCTACGTATATTATTCCGATGTTTAGTCAATATTTAATTTAAAAAAACAAAAACTTAAAAAAATGCATTAGAAAAGGATTATTTAAAATGTACCTATTGTATTTTTTCACTAATACCTAATACGGAACGTTTTTTGAAACACCAGTCAGCAAACGACGGTGAAGATACGTTATCTACATTACCTACGTCATCTACAGTGGTTGAAAGAAACCAAAAAGTTAATTTCAATCTCGATGCGCTCCATACAAACGAAGTCTAGTGATATTTTCAATACTGTCCAATAAAATTCAATTAAATTTTTCAGAAACAATCTAGAAACGAATCTCTGTGTTTTTATGAAGTCAGATTTTCGTTAAAATACCTATACAGTTTTAATGCTAGGATTAACTTAAGATTTGTATGGAAATCTTTGAAGCACTGTAATTTTAAAACTATAAATTTTAACGAAAATCTGACTTCATACAAACATAGAGATCAGTTTTTTAGATTGTTTCTGTCAAACTTTAATTGGTTAGTATTGAAAATATCACCAGACTTCGTTTGTATGGAGCGCACTCCGAATTATATTCCCTTAAAACATGCCTCTAACTCAGAGTTGACTTTACTCGGTTCCTGGAATTTATTTTGATAAATATCCGTTTCCCACTTGATAAATTACGGACTGACCAACTCAAAATTGAATCTCCAATAATGGCATACAAACATGAGATTTAACACGTTTGGCGAGAAACTGGAACATTGTGTGGGAGTTTCTAATCACCTTAGCAGAATCTAGATGCTAGATGGAACGTTGTGTAGGAATTTCTAATCACCTTAGTAGAATTTAGGTGCTACATGGAACATTGAGTAGGAATTTCTAATCACCTTAGCAGAATATAGGTGCTAGATAGAACATTCTATATGAATTTTAGTCAACGTAACACGTAGCATTCGTATCCATAACCAGAGTCCGGAATTTTGGTAGCACTTTTAACATGTCAAAGGGATTGCACGTTTATCGACTTCCGATTGTGTCGATATATTAAATCTGAAATAGATTGTTAGGTCCTTATCATTATTGATACTGGCAGTTATTCTATTGACCTTTTGATTACTGTTTTAAACATCTATGTCAACATAATGTCAATAATTTGGTATCTTAAAATGTAATTCATTAGGTATCTAATATCGGAAATGTCTCGTAGTAAGAAAGATACGATAGAGAAATGGTTAGTAAAATACCCAGAGTTTATTTATAAAGAAGAAGATTCCTTGATAAACTGTTCTGTTTGTGATGTTAATTTAATTTATCGATACAGTCGGAAGTCGATAAACGTGCAATCCCTCCCTTTGACATATTAAAAGTGCTACCAAAATTCCGGACTCTGGTTATAACTGGTATAAGCTTACCATGCTTACCATACACTAATGGAATCCTCACCCTCACAGGTATGAACCCCCACCAAAAGCCTGCGCAAGTGTACACGACGGCCGACAAGCTCCCGCTGTCGACTCTGAACGGCTCCCCAGGGTTCATCAACCTCTGTGACGCGCTGAACGCGTGGCAGCTCGTCAGCGAGCTGAAGCAGGCGCTGGGGCTGCCGGCCGCGACCAGCTTCAAGCACGTGTCGCCCGCCGGCGCCGCTATCGGCCTGCCTCTGACTAAGGAAGAGGTTAGTTAGTAGCTCACCGGGTTCATCAACCTCTGTGACGCGCTGAACGCCTGGTAGCTCTTCAGGGAGCAAAACAACCATACAAACTAAGGCGTTACAATGCTTGTATATCTAAATCTAAACATTTACAAAAAAAAAATTACGACATGGTTCACATGGTTTTTACCTGTCCCTGATTTCAAATCACCAATTTTTGGATTTTTTGTCTGTCTGTTTGTTTATTTGTTTGTTTGTTCGAGTATCACGCAAAAACTACTGAACCGATTTTGATGAAACTTTTTTGTTTGATAGCTTATCATCTGACTTAAAATCTGGTACTTATATAATTTATATGGACGAAGTCGCGGGTAAAAGCTCGTCGAGATATAATTATGCTCTCAAAGTCCCTTTAACTTCTAAAATACTGGAGTTAAAAAATCTGAAGCTATTTTACAATGTAGCTCCACATAAGTACTTTCAACGAAAATTATAACGAACGATGTAGCACAATCAGTGTCAGAGTAATCGATTAAAAACCTGCATCATCGCCGCCCGTCAATAGGTGGCGCTGAACTATTAACTCGCACTATCGTTTGCTTTTGAAGATTTCTTTAAGCTTTGTTAGAATAAGCTTTTTATGTAATGACTACGGAACCCTATCTTGGGTGAGTCCGACACGCTCTTGGCCGGTTTTTTAGAATTATTGTCGGTCCGTTTGTTTCTTTGTTTGTTTGTTCGAGAATCACGCAAAAACTACTGAACCATTTTGATGAAACTTCTTTTTTGCTTGAAAGCTTATGATTTGACTTAAAATCTGATGTATCATTTACTTATCGCGCTACGATGACGAGAACCCGTCCGGACGAAGTCGTGGGTAAACTTTATTGCCATAAAACACAGAGTAAAAGAAACGCGTCCAATACAAGATCATAGTTTTAGTGCATCCTGAAACAGATTATGGTTGTGAGTTTACGCATCTAATCTTATAAAACATTGAAGATATTTACAAAAAAAGATTACGATATGGTTTTTAGGCTTCCCTGATTCCAAATCACAAAATTTTGGACTTTTGTCTGTCTGTTAGTTTGTTTGTTTGTTTGTTCGAGCATCACGCAAAAACTACTGAACCGATTTTGATGAAACTTTTTTTGTTTGATAGCTTATGATCTGACTTAAAATCTGGTATATAATTTATGCGGACGAAGTCTCGGGTAAAAGCTCGTGTATTTATAAATCGTATGACTTCCGCAGGCCGCCGTATGTATGGTAGATGATTTGCTGCCGACCCTGACCCCGCTAGCATGCGCGTACGCGCGGGCCCGCGGCGCAGACCGCATGAGTTCGTTCGGAGACTTCATCGCGGTGTCGGACACGTGCGACGAGGTCACCGCGCGCATCATATCGCGCGAGGTGTCCGACGGCATCGTTGCTCCCGGCTACACGGCCGAAGCCCTCGCCATCTTGAAGAAGAAGAAGGGCGGCAATTACTGTGTGCTACAGGTTGGTTGGATGATGTTACTAATTAGTATTAACATGCTTCAATTTCAAGGCTAATTTAAAAAATGTGGCTCTTTAAAAAGTAAAGTTTACCACTGTTGTGTTGTTATTACGGAGTGGGTCTAATGCGTCTTTAAAAAATACCTATAGAGTTTATTGAGAAAACATAATTAGAAAGATACAAGTTTCTGGAGTGTCCTTCGCGAGGTTCAATTCTAGATTGTGCGTGCAAATTAATTTGGTAATATCAAAAACAAATGTTAATGCAGTAAAACCCCGTTGCACGCTAGGTCAGCAGTCTGTACTGCATACAAGCGTACTATGCAGAATATCATAACAGTGCCCTCTACTAATTAGGGGGACACGTAGAGAAACGCTCCTCCAATCATGTCGCGTTTTTCGCCGTTAGCCAGTGAGATGTCATGAGGCGAAGCCAAACGCCCAAAGTACAACGGCTTCCACCCACTACAGTTCCCTCCAGACTCATCCAAAGGGACCAGAAGCGATTGGGCACACGTAGAGGCTACCTGACTTAACGGTTTGTTAATTTACCCCTCGTATAGTTAAAACAATTTTTTCGTAATAAAGGAAATAAATAAATAATAGTTACGGAATGACAGACAGAATCGTTATTGATATTAAAATCCACACAACCGTGAAATAAGTATTCGCCGGATCATTGATAATGATAACTCAAGAGATATTCCGTATATCGCGTCAAAATCGTTGTCAGGGTGTGTCGAGGACGGCGCACTATAACCTTCAATGCCTTTAGGTATGTTTCAGTACAAACGATTACTCCTACCGGCGGCATGTGGGCCATGACGTTTGTTTGTCGTGCCGCCTCTAGTCCGTAGCACATAATCAATGATAACAAATTAATTTACAGATGGACCCGACTTACGAGCCTGCTTTAATGGAACAGAAGACAATCTTCGGTCTGACGCTAGAACAAAAGCGGAACGACGCCAAGATAACGGCCGATCTGTTCAAGAACATTGTGACCAACAAGAAGAATCTACCGGAGAACGCCGTGAGGGATCTCA
Source organism: Agonopterix subpropinquella (assembly GCA_922987775.1). Lineage (NCBI taxonomy): Eukaryota > Metazoa > Arthropoda > Insecta > Lepidoptera > Depressariidae > Agonopterix > Agonopterix subpropinquella. The sequence goes on along the minus strand of OV277701.1, from coordinate 15,052,820 downwards.
TTGTTGCTACTATCGCCCTCAAATACACACAGAGTAACTCTGTGTGCTACGCCAGGGATGGACAGGTGAGAATTTGAGTTCTTTATTTAAAGACCGACCGGGAAAATAATTCCGTTCGTCAATCTTCGACTAACATTTCCCGACGGTACTCGAGACCATAATATACCAAATCAACTGTTAAAGAGGGAAATTGATTGCCGTGCAGTCAATGAGCGTTTTTCTTTTAGTTTTCTTGTGGATCCATAGATGGCGTTACGGTCTATGCTAATAAAGGTCAAAATTTCAAAAAGTGTTTCTTTAAAATAACAAAGAGGGAGAAGATTATCAAAAAGATGCCTACGCATCTTTTGATTGAATATTTCATTATTTAGAAATCATTTTACTCGAAAATATGAAACTGTTCATGTCTGACATGGTTGTACGGGCTCGATCCCTTGGCCTTTAAAAAAAAGTCAGGTACAGTCTTGACATGATTATGACAGGATCTCGCCTACGTCTCTATGGAGCGATAAGCATGTCATCTGTCGAGTTTTTAATTTTTAGGAACTAAATTTAAAAAAGAAAAGAAAAACGCTCATTGTCCGAATCAAGGAACATATGTACAGCCCGACCAGAAAGAGTAGAAATTAAATGAGGGCGCCACTGTCGCTTTACACGGCAACACTACACTACGACCTAAACTATTTTGATACTTGCTGTATTTACTCCGAAAGTTTATGCAAAACGTTATCTATGTTTAGCTAAATTTGGCTCTGACAGCAGCTAAATTTTACATCCAATATACATTTTAAATTTCGGCAACTACATGGCTAGCATGGCAGCGTGATATAGCGCTATCACACCTTCGCTCTCTTTCTATTTGCGCGCGAACGAACGAAATAAAAGGTATGATATAGCCATATCACGTGTAACATGCTACGCCTCCTGTATTCTAGTTCTAGAAGAAAAAAATGAAAACGCATATTACTTTATATTGTAGGTACTTTCAAATTATTTGATTTTGAATACGATGTTTACTACTTTCGTATTTTCGTAGATCTGATATTTACATTCCTTCTATTTAAGATTTCTATTTCTAGGCATGGCAGTTTTTTTATCGATGCATTCCGGACAGAAAAATTTTGCGATATAAATGTTTTCCTGAAAACGATAAAAAAAAAGTAGGTAATCGATAAAATATTAACTAGTCGCAGTGAAGATAAACTAAACATGCAGGAATGACATTCAAGGATCAAAATTATGCGGTCCACGCATACAATAACGTCAGTTTTATCAACAAACGATCATAACCCAAACGAACCAAACTCGAAAGAAAATGCCCTAAATGATTATTTTTCAGATGATAACTGACGATAATTGATATAATTACGCTGAAAACTATTGTTAAAAAGCAACATGAGAGTAAATAAATACCTACCATATCAGCAAATCGCTTGTAAACAACATCCAATCTATTCCAATTTTCCCCGCTTGATATACCTCCAAACATAACAGAAAATAACGTAGTAAATTACTAAACTTGCACCATTTTTTGTTACTTTATCCATTAGTAATAATAATTAGGACAAATTCAAATATTTTACGGTAAATTTTTATTTGAAATGCATAAAACTGCATTTGATATTTTGGTGATTGACAGTTTGACGTTTTCCATAATGTTGTCATGATAATGAAAAAGTTTAGTTCCGATTTATTTAATTTCTAGACTTTACGGTCGTACTGTACGTCCGAATGTACCGAACGATATGTCAAATAAGCTATTAAGAACTTTTGTAGAACTAGAAGTGGTAAACGTAGTGATTCCATTCTCTTTGGAAGTGGTGAAAAACAGGCTCTTAGAAAACAATATTAAAGCAATATAATTATTCAGATAAATAAATTTTTTACACTGAAACAGGTGGTTTAAACACAAAATGACTAAGCATAATGTTGTGAGCGTAGGAGCGATTTCTACAAGTTTCAATGTGAAAGAAAGAAAACACACAACAAAACACACTAAAATAATTTTATAGAAAAACTAAACTGAAATACGCAATTTAACGAAAATAACATAATAAGAGTGTGTGTCGCAGTAGCATACAGGGTTACAAACGGCTCAAAGAGCTTAGTGCTGATTTTCTGTCGCACCCAAAATACCAGATGTGCTCTTTCTGAAAGTAATACCCCCAAAATCATGATGGAATGATGCGTAATCTCCATACGTAGAAAGAGAAGGTGAAGGAGAAGGAAGCACATGTCTTGTCATATTGTCTCATGTCTCAATAAGAGATGCACATATCAAATTCGCTCTAGGTAAACAAGGAGATCGCTACCTTATTGCCGTCCTTATCGGCGTAATCACTCTTTTGTACTACGGCCACCTGACTCAAAACTGTCACTTCATATAAATTTTATAGGATTTCATGAGTATCGCTATCTCATACCCGGTTACACCGACATTCCGTCTACCAGCAGCGTAGGCGAAAAATTCTGCGTCTATGTCTCCATAGCAATTATGACAGGTGTGACAGCGAAGTTGCATAAAATCTATTTGGCAGCAGGCCATAGGCTATCTTAAGGCTATCTTGTATACTAAAATCTTCAAATCCCATTCCTTGAGGATCTAAAGTGTATCTATTATGTGGGATGCAGGTGGTGGGCATCGGAGCGGGGCAGCAGTCTCGCATCCACTGCACGCGGCTAGCGGGCGGTAAAGCGTCGCTGTGGTGGCTGCGCCGGCACCCGCGCGCGCTGAGCATGCGCTTCCGCGCCGGCGTCACGCGCGCCGTCAAGTCCAACGCGATCGACAACTACGTCAGCGGCACCATAGGTCAGTACATTCAGTCTCGCATCCACTGCACGCGGCTAGCGGGCGGTAAAGCGTCGCTGTGGTGGCTGCGCCGGCACCCGCGCGCGCTGAGCATGCGCTTCCGCGCCGGCGTCACGCGCGCCGTCAAGTCCAACGCGATCGACAACTACGTCAGCGGCACCATAGGTCAGTACATTCAGTCTCGCATCCACTGCACGCGGCTAGCGGGCGGTAAAGCGTCGCTGTGGTGGCTGCGCCGGCACCCGCGCGCGCTGAGCATGCGCTTCCGCGCCGGCGTCACGCGCGCCGTCAAGTCCAACGCGATCGACAACTACGTCAGCGGCACCATAGGTCAGTACATTCAGTCTCGCATCCACTGCACGCGGCTAGCGGGCGGTAAAGCGTCGCTGTGGTGGCTGCGCCGGCACCCGCGCGCGCTGAGCATGCGCTTCCGCGCCGGCGTCACGCGCGCCGTCAAGTCCAACGCGATCGACAACTACGTCAGCGGCACCATAGGTCAGTACATTCAGTCTCGCATCCACTGCACGCGGCTAGCGGGCGGTAAAGCGTCGCTGTGGTGGCTGCGCCGGCACCCGCGCGCGCTGAGCATGCGCTTCCGCGCCGGCGTCACGCGCGCCGTCAAGTCCAACGCGATCGACAACTACGTCAGCGGCACCATAGGTCAGTACATTCAGTCTCGCATCCACTGCACGCGGCTAGCGGGCGGTAAAGCGTCGCTGTGGTGGCTGCGCCGGCACCCGCGCGCGCTGAGCATGCGCTTCCGCGCCGGCGTCACGCGCGCCGTCAAGTCCAACGCGATCGACAACTACGTCAGCGGCACCATAGGTCAGTACATTCAGTCTCGCATCCACTGCACGCGGCTAGCGGCGCTGTGGTGGCTGTGCTGCACTGTATAAGAAAAAATTAAGGTAAAAATCGGTGGGAGGCAGGAAGAGTCGGACACTCCCCTGGCCCCCACCAATTTTCCTCCGTTCCCTACGTTCCTCTCAAAACCTTTCCCTCAATATGCCCGTCCATTCCACAGATTTCTACACCCACTCCTTTACAGTCCAATCTGTCCGACTCTGGAACTCGTTGCCTGAGTCGATTAGACGTGCTCCTTCGCTGGATGTTTTCAAGTCGAAGGTCAAAGCTTATTTCCTGGGACTGTGACTATTAATTATTATTTTGTTGTCTTTGCAATTTCTCAGATTATAAATTTCTTATTTATTTATTATTATTTTCTTTTTTTTTCTTTTTCCTTTCCTCTCATTCTGCTTTTCTTCTCAGTCATGGTGGTTGTATGTGTGTTTGTGTTATCTTTCCTTTACTATATTATAGCTGTAGCATGTATATTTTATGCGTATATATTATGTATGTATATATTTATATATGTAAGTATATGTATGTCTATTATTATGATTTCTCCTCTATTTCTGATATTTACTATTTATTTTATATAGCACCGACCCGTTGTTCTTTGTTTAAATTTCCTCTACCCTAAGGTTGTCTGGAAGAAATCGCTTTTTAGCGATAAGACCGCCTTATTTGTACCATTATCGTTATTTATTCCTATGCTGTATATGTGATTGGTGTAAATAAAAGTATATTTCATTCATTCATTCAATTTTCTCTCGTGGAAGACGGGAAGAAGTCTCAATCTGTTAAAGAAAAAAGACTTATCTCGTATACGAAGCATCCTTTTCCATCTATCCATTGCGTCCTTTTCAATATTGATAAAACGTTTTCACGTCTTGTTATTTCAACTTATATTTGTCAGTATTTACAGCAAGTGGAAGAACTCTTTGTATTTATATTTATTTGTATTTGAACTCTTTGTCACGTTAGCAATGCAAAATGTTGATAACGATTAAAGTATACCGAGTAGGTCGCAAGGTATTTACTCAATTTGTTGGCTATTTGGGGCGTCGCGATACTAAAAAGGTTAAAAAAAACGATGGGATATGCTATTCTTGATGTATTTTATATAATGTTGTAATTTGTACGGGTCCAGGCTCAGACCTGCCACTGGAGCAATGGAACGAGCTCTTCGAGGGCGCTCCGCCGGCGCTCCTGACCGAGGAAGAGCGCGAGGCTTGGATCAAGGGCATGGACAAGGTCGCACTCGCCTCCGACGCCTTCTTCCCCTTCAGAGATAACGTCGACCGCGCTGTACAGGTTTGTATCTAATTAATTATACAAGAGTTTTTAAGTAGTAAAAAAATGTTAAGGGTCTTTTCAGACAGTGAAACTAAACAACTTTCCTTGAAGAACAAATCGTGGACTTGGACTTCCCATAGAGTCTATAAAGTCCGGATTATCAACTGATAATCTTTCTCGTTTTTTTTTAGTTTCATTGTCTGACACCCTTAAAACTTTTTTTAGTAATTATAAACTAGGAGTGTATCAGAACTAGTTGCTACCCGTAACTTCGTCTGCGTTGACTTGGTATGCCCTATGTCCTTCCCAGCCCCGGATCTAGGGGGGGTCAAACCGGGGCCCACGCCCCGGGCGGCAGGTTAAGGGGGCGCCAAAATCAAGAGTTTGATAAATAATTTATAGCAACGACTTGAAAATATTGCAATAAAAATTCAAGCTCGCTACGCTCGCTCCAGCTTTTTTTATTAAGACTACGTAGTAATAATGTCATACCTATTGCGGAATTCAATCCAGATTTTAGATCATAATAAAATTATTGGGACGAAATAATCATATTGCGATCCTTGGGGGAGGCCTATGTCCAGCAGTGGACGTCCATTGGCTCAGATGATGATAAATCATATTGCAGTAAAATCTCGAGCTTGCTTCGCTCCCTCTAAGTTTTAGAAAAGTATTATTGCAACGACATATTAACGTGAACCTGGCCTCCATGGGAAAAAATTAATGCCCCTTGGAGGGAAGGGGCGCCAAAATCAAGTTTTTGCCCCGGCTAGGAAAAATCCTAGATCCGAGGCTGGTCCTTCCTCAAGCTATGTCCTGTACCAAAGGATGATGCAAATTCTGGTATCCACCTCCTGGGTGTGACACTGGCAAGGATTTTAGAATCATAAAGGATACCACTCCTCCTTACAAGCATGGAAACTAGAAAATTGGCCATGGCGGTCGGTAATGTTCGACCTTCTTCCGTACGTCTCCGTCGTCGATATTTCCAACGTTTTTGTATCCCTTCCTATCAGAACAAAAATTAAATAAGCACTTTCTTTTTTTTTGTCGTTGGATTAGAAAGGGACAAAGTAACGTCCGAAAACAGAGATTTTGTATCAAAAATCTCTGTCCGAAAACAATCACGGGAATTTACGAAAGAATAACGATCATTACCGACCACCAAGAAGTATTATCATGTTTCACAGCTTGTTAGGCAGTCTGCGCTCCAAGGTAGACAATATCTATGCCAGCTTCTCGGACACTACTATTGTCCTTTATTCAAACATTTATCAGCGAAAAATTCTTCGTCTATTGGCTATGTGCGAAGTGGGTATTGGGAACTGTCAAGTCGATCGCAGCGCACGATGTGGCAGAAATTTGTACTTTTCCCGGCGAAGCTGTGTCAGATTTGCTTGAATCTATGCAAATCCGCACACTCATTCAATCCTCAAATATCTAAACTAGCAAATACTAATACTTAAAACTTGGCAGGGATGTTTTTATTGCTATCTAGGTGTTCACAAAAAAAAGATTTTTCGCAATTCAACCCCCAAAGGTGTGAAAACGGGGGTGAAAGTTTGTATGAGAATTTCGTAACAAAGAATGGGAATTTCAGCCAATTAGGTATTATAATATTTTAAATATCGACAATTTTGCTCATTTATTTAGTTTTTACTTTATTTTAATATAAAATAACAAACTTTATCCTAACATTTTATGTACAAATAATTCACGGGGCTGTGTTGCGCTAGATGGCGCTAGTGTCGTGCACATAGCCAATACATTTAACTACTTAACTATTTCTGACAAAGCGTTATAACTGTTCACAGTGCGGTGTGGAGTACATCGGGAGCCCATCGGGGTCTAACAACGACAAAGAAGTCATCGACGCATGCAATGAGCACAAGATCACTCTCGCTCACACCAACTTGAGGCTCTTCCATCATTAATTTACTTTTATTTAAGTCTAACTGTTCAACCACACTCTTTCGTTGCGCAAAATATTATTTGCCCTCTTAAGTATAAATATACAATAAATTAATAGATGAACGAAAAGGCATAGAATAACTAATAATCTTATGGAAAAGGGTAGAATTATCTATCGACCGAAGTAAAATAAATATTTTGATCGAAGGAGATATCGACATTATCAATAGAGATTTACTCCAGGTAATTTCTTAACCCGTGAAGTGTGATAGGGACACCCGGGTATCCGGAAGATTTTTTGGTCTATCGCGCCATAGGGACACACGGGTGGTCGGGAGACGACCGCTCGCTATTGGTTCGCGATTTATGACGTGGTGTTTCATTTCAGCATACTATTTATATTTTTAAGTGTCTAAGGGACACTCGAGTTTTTGTTCGAGTGTTTGGTCTAAAAAAACCTTGAGATGGAAGATCTGGGCCCCTAGACAAAGTATCTTTCGGTTAGCGTTAACGACAGTATAAACATAATATATCTATGAGTAGAAAACATAAAAATTGCGTGTTCTTGACGATGACGTATGGTGGCGAAAGCAAACTTCAAAATGTTTCGATCGCCAATGTCAAATCCCTACATTCTGTCATTTCTACTAGCGTCACAGGTCCGGCACTTCAAACAACGTTTTAGATTTGACATGATGACGTTCGCACATGCGCACTTTGCGAAAATTGTGTATGACATATGTGTAGGGTTGACTTAACACGCATCGTATGAACTACATTATACATTTTGTTACTTTTTATAGTTCATTCTGTTATTAAAAATAGTTTTTAAGCTAAAGAATCACAGAAATGTGAATTTAGCGTTATTTTTCAACGTTTATTTTTACTGTGAGGAGAAAAATAAAATATATTTTATGTAGTCAAATCCAACGGGTGCGCGCGCCTGACTGCATTCCCTTGCTCGGCTTCCCTCAAGTTACCACAGACAGTGTGAGAAGGGGTGAGGTATCTGAAGTCAAAGGGGGGCGGGGAGTGGCCGTTCTGTATGTAGAACTATATACTATTACCTATTCTGTGCTAGCGTCTACGCCAATAGAAAGGTTACTTTCTCTATACTATTATTTAGTTACCGTTGCATGTGCCAAGTTAATTCGCCCGGGTTGTACTAGTTTGTGGGAACAAACTACTTGACACTGGCACTGGCAGAAATGCAGTACTTATACACAGGCAAGCAATTAATTTATAAATAAGAAAAGAAACAACAACAATTATTTGGGACATTGTTTTGTGATCCCAAAATTATAATCAGTGATCATTATTTATAAGGAAAACGAAAGATTGTGATATATTTAATAACAAAGTCTTCCAAACATTCCATATAATGAATGACATACGATATCTATGCACGATCTACCGAACTACGATTTTCGAGCGAGATATAATGCGACAGAGTTTTCTAGGTCTAGGCATATCTCATGATCACTTTCAATTTTGATCGTTTTGCATATAATTTTATCAGAAAAAGAATATTGGAATCTCTGTTTTGAATGTTGTGTAATGAAAAAAGTTATTTTTCAACACACTTGTTCGTAAAGTGGATCTTAATGCACCGCTTTTAGGTACATAATGCAGCTTATAGAACACGCGTCCGCGAATGTAACGTTATCACATTAAAGTAGGGCCAATTTAATAGGCCACATTTGACATTTGTCAGTTTGAGCTTCATAGTGAGGTGCCCTGCTTAAGAAGACTGATTCGATTCAGACTTCAATCATAAATGTGAATTGTATTCAGTTATTATGAAAAGGTACTTATACAATGTGTTAATGAATTAGCGCAAAACCTCATACACCCCAACTGATTTATAACAAAGTAATTAGATTGAAACTAATTTCATTATTTTGATAGTTACAATTTAAAGTTATTCGCATTTTAAGTTTTGAGGCAAAAATGATTTGTTATCATTTCAGTAATGAATGAAAGCGCTAACATGCTTATGGATACATTTTAATAATCTTGTTTTGATAGTATGTAGGGTGAGTGTGCCCGTGCGGTGGGATGATATCGGGTTCAGTAAATTTTAAAGGACAACCGCCGCGGCCGCTCTCCCTTGAAAAAATACCTTAAAATGTATAGAAGTTTTGACTGAAGTCAAATGTGTCATAAATTATGAGGTTTTATAAAAACGACTCAGATAGTATCATTTATTTTTATTTAACGAGTTATTTAATCATTTATTATTAATAAATTATAAAAAAGCAGCAACCCTAACATGACTGTCAGGCTGAGATTCAGAGACGTTTTTTAAGTCTTAGTTCGGACTCCCGTATGTCAAAATCCATACATTTTGTTTGACCCTACTTAGTTCGAACTATGACTTAAAAAATCGTCTCTGAATCTCAGCCTCAATGTTGTTTAGTAGGAGGTGTTGCAAGCACAATATTTTTTTTATATAAAAATGATAAAAACTAATAAATCATTATAAAATAAACTAATGCCTGCCTTGAGGGTCCGCGTGGACTCTGAACACGGATCCGATGTCAAATTTGAGAAAAGTGGCCGCCATCTTGAACTATTCAGTTCTTGGACAGATTGCTTCAGAAATCTTAAGGACCGCGGACTCTCAGATATCGATTTTGGTAAAAATCGGCCCAGAAACTAAAAAGTTTCAAGATAGTGGCCAATTTTCTCAAATCTGAAAACAGATTCATGTTAAGAGATCGCAGAAACCCCTAGATATCCATTTTGGACGCAGTCGGTTGAAAAACAAAAAAGTTCAAGAGGGCGGCCACTTTTCTCAAATCTGACATCGGATTCGTGTTAAGAGATCTCAGGAACCCCTATATATCGATTTTGGAAGCAATCGGTTAAAAAACAAAAATGTTCGATAAATTAGGTATGTAAGTAGGTATCTTATTTTGATCCTTAAACGATTTGTTTACGATATAAAATAATAATGGGCCAGGGATTCGACTGATGATTTTTAAAATAATATTACAGTACCTATAAGTATACCTTTTCATAATAACTGAATTGAAGAAATTGGGGGCAAATGTTTACCTATCGAACATAAAAAAAAAAAAAAAAAAAAAAAATTGAAGTCTGAATCGAATCACTCACTTTTTAAGCAGGTCACCTCACTATGAAGCTGAAACTGAAGTGCGATTTTTGAAAGTCATACGAGCGACTTGGCAGTAGAAAGATGCATAATCTCCATAGTCATTTTGACATTTTCTACTGCCAAGTCGCTCGTATGATTTTCAAAAATCGCACTCGCACAAATGTCAAATGTGGCCTATTAAATTGGCCTTACTTTAGTGCGATAATATTTGTCTGAAATAGTTGTTTTTACGAAATATTATTACTTTTTCCTTGCAGGTGTGTTGAAAAATGTCGTATGAAACGCGTGAGCGTTGGTCATTATAGACTCGGCTAGTATATACAGCACTCGCCTGTGGCTCGTGCTGCAATCCCACCTCGGCTATAATGACCAACTTCGCTCACTTGTATCATAAATAATGTACTATAAGATTCTACATTTAAACAACATATTTTTTATACTTAGTTAAAATGCAGTTTTAATTCTAAAGGAATCTAGCATTATGTGTTGTGCCTTATTGTTCAATTGAGTATTTTAAATAAATCTACTTAAGTAGGTATTAGGTATTTTTATTTCTCACTCCCTAGTTATTTGGTTTCTGACTACCCCGAAAGGGATATTACGGTCGCCAGTTTATGTATGTGTGTGTATTTAGTTTTAGTAGCTATTGTTATAATCTATCTATCCCACCAAAAACATTCTGTAAAAAACTAGCCGTCTCGATGGAGCTGCTTGTTTATCTCTAAAAAGTAATGAAATCTAGACAAGCCCGCCCGCCGTGCCGTATGGATACGATGACGTCACGCGCTACTCGCGAACACTGACGAGATTTAAAAAACCTGCGTCAACTTCCCACGCTTATAACTTCGGTAATATTGCACCGATCGATGTGAAATAAAAACTAGAATAATGTGTACGGTCTAGACTTTTATTCTACATGCTTAAAAGTGTAATGTTGTAACCTTGTTATCTTCTCCATTCTTACTGATCTGTGTTCAGTCTAAGCAAAGTTTTACTCGACTCTGACTGAATACGAAAATTGAACGTTCAGACTAAGCAAAGTTTTACTCGACTCTGACTGAATACGAAAATTGAACTTAGCATCGGTTTTGACATACGGGAGTTCGAACTATGACTTAAAAATCGTCTCTGAATCTCAGCCTAACATTCAGAATCAAGGGTGTATATCCCCGCAAGTTGATATTGCGACTGGCGGCCATCTTGGTGACGTAATTTTGACGTAGTCGACTGTGCAACATCAGTACCGTTCGCAAGGTTAGCCCGTGCTTGATGACGTCACTCAGCGGTTATTGTGACAAGGTTCCATCGCAATATCAACTTGCGGGGATATTTGAAAGCTATCTTGTTCCAAACAGAAGAGCTGCCACCTCAAAAAATCGATTGGGAGCTAAAACTGTGAAAAAAGCGCTAGATTCCAAAATTTTCGCGGCTTAAAAAAGCGCTAGATACGGCGCTAAATTCATATCACATTAAAAGTCCTTTAAAGTTCTCGAAATAGTCTTATCAGCCTTTCCGAAACAATTTTTTTTGTCAATTTAAGTCAATCAATTCGTAAGTCGCTTATAAAATTTAAGTCAAAGTCAAAAGCATTTATTGTAAAACTATAGGTGCGACAAGGTTTTAAAACAATTACATAAGAGCGATATAATGCGATATAATAGCGTATTAATGATAACACTTCAAATAAGCGTTCGTATTTGAATCTCTCGAATACTGTACGCTCTATGGACATGTTTTGACCACAACATGCTATCAATATTTATCATATTCCAATCAAAAAACACAAAATATAGCATATTCAAACACAAATAATGATGGTTTATCAAGAGTTAAAAAAGCGCTCGATTCTCCGCTAGGCGCTAAATTCTTAGATACGGCGCTAAACATACAAAAAAAGCGCTAGATCTAGTCCCGAAAGCGCTAAGGTGGCAGCACTGGTTCCAAATTAGGGAAATACCCGATCACATAAATATCTGGGAACAATGTTGCTCCTTGCTCCAATATATTACTGTTAAACAAACGATGCATTTTAATATTTATAGTAAAGGAATAAAGTTTATTTTCGTGAGTTCTTACTACCGCCGGTAGTTTTTTTGTTATTTTTGCGGCTCTGAGTTCATGGTGTGACGAAGTTAGTAAAATAATAATACGTCTTACAGTAAACAATATTTATAAACAAAAAAGTACAGGGTTGCTCAACGGTGGCATCCAAGGTGGCATCTAAAAGTTAAAAAACATTGCAGAATCACAAAAAAATCTCAGAAATTGTAAAAAAACTAAATATGTCGCTGCATCTAAGCTGCGTTCAGAACCTACACCCTACTATGTGCACCCAGAGTGCACCCCGAGCCAGGGTTGGATTTAGGGACGTTTAAAAAGATAGCACAAAAAAATGAAAAGGATAGTATTTATAAAAAATTATAGTACACTTTAATTATTTTTAATTTAACATAATAGTCATTAAAATCAACACCATTCAAGGCAATATTTATTCGTCTTCTACAAAGTTTATCAGTTCTTGAATATTACTATTAGTTCTACACGTATGACATCTTTGGTATTTATTTAATCTTATCAACATATCCTCAGTAGGAATAAAATCAGTAAAATTACCACTTTTGCTACCGCTTTTGATAGCGTCACAAGACAATAAAATGCCGTCTATGGATTGTTTTGCCAGTTTGTTTCGTATCTTAGTCTTGGTAAGGTTCACTTTACTGAATATTCGTTCGCACATGCACGGTCGAATATTCATATGGCGTAAAACTAAGCATTCGGGAGTAAACTTGAAATTATAGTATTTTAGCGTACTATCCGTAGTTGTGGATAGTATATAGTACAAAGGGCGAAATTATAGTAAAAATACTATAATTATAGTACAAAATCCAACCCTGCCCCGAGCGCAACTTTTCGCCATAGATATCCAATAGAGGATTGCGCTGTGCCAAATTATCTTTCTCTCGGTTTAATCAAAAATAATCCATAGCCCAAACACATAAAAACTATTTGGCACGCATAAAGTTGACCATGCTAGAAGAAGAAGGCATGAGTTGTACCCGGTGTCCCATTCTACAGTGTACTGGTGTTGCCATATGTATATGTTATGATTTCAGCCGAATTGGTAAGATCAAATGAAGCAAAAATGTATCAAATCTTTTTAAATTATTTGTGTGTTGCAAAGCCGTGGTAGTAAAAAAGAAAAAATTGACAACCCTATCTGCCGCATTATTTGAAATTGTCGCTAGCCGTCAAATTAATTTTTATTATTTTTTATCCACATTTTATGTTAAAATGGTTCGTATTTGCTCATATGTTCCTTGTATTTGCTCAATCGACGGCTGCAAAAGTGAATATTTTCCAGATTGTGGCTTATTGTATCAAAGGTTTGTATTTTTAATATGTTTTAGTCTTGAAAATATTAAATTAGTTAGGGTAACAACAAACATAGAAGGTAAGCATCGGACGCCAAAAATATTTTAGTTTAATTAAAATCCAATCATTCATATACCTACATTATGATAAAAATTACGAAGATAAAACTGTTCTAATATCTGTGATAAAACATAGTAGGAGGTTAGGTACGCGCGGCCAGCTTATTTTGGTTTTGTATAGCTTGATGTGTCGCCGTGCGTGGGTAAGAGGTTGTTTGTTTGTGTGTGCCAACGAATGTTAAAATTTATCTCCAAAACGGCTTGACCGATTTAGATACGGTTTTCTGTAAAGGGTTTGTGATTTGATTAACGGTGGTTCTTAGATAGGTGTTACGGTGTTCATTTGCCAGGGGGCGCTGCAGTAAATATTTTTCTTTCGTCAAAATGAGTTTTTGCGAATTTACACCGAAACGGCTTGACATAAGGTCGAGCCGTTTCGGTTCGGCTGGATGATTTTTTTACCGTTTCGAAACTTTCAGGGGTGGTTTAGACCATCAAACTGAACAACTTTTACTATGGGAGCAAATCTGAAATCGTAAAAAGAAAATCATAGTAAAAGTTATTCAAATTGATGGTCTGAACCCCCTAAAAGTTTTAGAAAGGTAAAAAAAAAAAAACAGATGTGCGATTTTTGAACATCATACGAGTGACTCGGCAGTAGAAAATGTCAAAATTACTATGGAGATTATGCATCTTTCTATTGCCGATTCGCTCGTATGATGTTCAAAAATTGCACTTCAGGGTGTTCGCGTTAGGTCCGCCACACACATACGGAATTGCAATCCGGAATTAAATAAATAATATAAATAAATAAATAACGCTCACAGGCACATACATTGTAATGATCCCAAGAAAGCACTATTAATAGGCTGTTTATTATGGAAACCATACAACAACGGCACAAACATGTAAACATCCATGACCGAACCGGGATTCGAACCCAGGACCCTGGTTTGGCAGTCCGGCGTGGTAACCATTACACCAACCGGGTCGTCAAATTTCAAATCAGGATTGTGATTTTGTACAGGATTTGACAGCTGCGCAATTCCGAATGCAATTGTGGAGGGGGGAAATCCATACGAAATCGTAATCCTGATTCAGGATTCCGGATTGCAATTCCGTATGTGTGTGGCGGATCTTAAGGTACCTAGTCCATAGAAAATTCTGCTATTGTGAACCTTTTTAGTCACATACAGGTGATCCAAAAGGTATGGTAGGCTGCCATACCTTTTGGATCACCTAGTACTATCACGTCTTTGCTCTCTTCTATCTATCTATTAACACGCGCAACATGCTCCGGTTTCAGGATTATTTTAATGTCAATAAATAGTTCCTAATAGTGCCTAGTAATTTATGCCTAGGTCTGATAAAAATAGTGCCTTTAACAAAATGATTTTTACGAAATATATTTTTTTTTACCATAGTACGCTAGTTTGATGTCAAAGTAGCATAAATAGGTTAGGTATAGGTACACATTTTCTGTAGCAAAGCAAAACGACTAATCTCCATCTTTGTCTCCATTCAGGAATTCGAGCGACAAAATGTAAACAACGGTGATACCAGTGTAGAAAATACCATCTCGAGACGGAAGAAAACTTATCTCCGGAATGAACAACAGTAAATTATCTATTGTACTTGCAAAGGATTTCGAGAAATTATATGTGAATTTTGTATGGAAAATAATTTAAAAAAACGCAAGTTTTAATTTATTTTAGATTAAAAGAAAGCGTGACTGTAAATATTTTATTTCGTGGTCTGGCAACAATCAGATATTTTAGATCTTTGGTTCGTTTTAACAAAGTTCTTAATGAAAAAGATTTTTTATCGTAAACAATAACGTATACGCGTCTGTTGATTGTTTAATACCTTCATCTGAATCCGTACGCTATGCGCGGATGCTACGCATAGCACAAAAAGCCCACACAGATAGAGTAGCGGGCTACATATAACGTAATTTAAAAATTTCATTCTAATTGTCACGATTGTTTTTATTATTTATACATAGACAATACATTTTTAATGGTAATGCAATTTATTATATGTTGTGCCGACATAATTTTATTCTTAAAAAAATGCACCAAAGGTTTCTGACCACGTAATGTCACTTTGACAGTGACATTTCTTTATTTACATTTTGTCGCTCGAATTCCTGAAGTGCGATTTTTGAAAATCATACGAGCGACTTGGCAGTAGAAAATGTCAAAATTACTATGGAGATTATGCATCTTTCTACTGCCAAGTCGCTCGTATGATTTTCAAAAATCGCACTTCTGAACGGAGTATACACAAATAGTGAAAATATAATAAAGCTCTATTCATATTTGACGGGACGGGACGGGCACGGGACGGGACGGAGCCAGCGAGAGCAATGAAAAATGAACCTTATTTACATAGTAGGAGAGTATAAAATCCTTTGACGGCCAACGGCCTCCGTGCTCCGTCCGTTGCCGTCCCGTCTCCGTCCGTCGCCGTCCCGTCTCCGTCCGTCGCCGTCCCGTCTCCGTCCGTCCACCGCCCGTGCTCCGTCCGTTGCCGTCCCGTCTCCGTCCGTTGCCGTCCCGTCTCCGTCCGTCGCCGTCCCGTCTCCGTCCGTCCTCCGCCCGCGCGGTGCTGCCAATAGTTGATCTCGAAAAATCGAGGAAAATTTTATGGTGAAAAGAATTTGATATGGTGAAGGTGACAGTTCAAAATGGCTCGATAGATGGCGCTGAAGCGAGTTACATAACAGTACCCGTTTGTAGTAGTACTCGGTAACTTCTTTGTTTTTCAACCGATTGCCTCCAAAATCGATATCTGAGAGGCCGCGTGGACCCCGAACACGAATACAATGTTAGATTTGAGAAAAGTGGCCGCCATCTTGAACTTTTTTGTTTCTTAACCGATTGCTTCCAAAATCGATATCCGGGGGTCCGCGTGGACTCCGAACACGAATCTGATGTCAGATTTGAGAAAAAAGGCCGCCATCTTGAACTTTTTTGTTTCTTAACCGATTGCTTCCAAAATCGATATCTGGGGGTCCGCGTGGACTCCGAACACGAATCCGATGTCAGATTTGAGAATAGTGGCCGCCATCTTGAACTTTTTTGTTTCTTAACCGATTGCTTCCAAAATCGATATCTGGGAGTCCGCGTGGACTCCGAACACGAATCCGATGTCAGATTTGAGAAAAGTGGCCGCCATCTTGAACTTTTTTGTTTCTTAACCGATTGCTTCCAAAATAGATATCTGGGGGTCCGCGTGGACTCCAAACACGAATCCGATGTCAGATTTGAGAAAAGTGGCCGCCATTTTGAACTTTTTTGTTTCTTAACCGATTGCTTCCAAAATCGATATCCGGGGGTCCGCGTGGTCTCTGAACACGAATCCGATGTCAGATTTGAGAAAAGTGGCCGCCATCTTGAACTTTTTTGTTTCTTAACCGATTGCTTCCAAAATCGATATCTGGGGGTCCGCGTGGACTCCGAACACGAATCCGATGTCAGATTTGAGAAAAGTGGCCGCCATTTTGAACTTTTTTGTTTCTCAACCGATTGCTTCCAAAATCGATATCCGGGGGTCCGCGTGGTCTCTGAACACGAATCCGATGTCAGATTTGAGAAAAGTAGCCGCCATCTTGAACTTTTTTGTTTCTTAACCGATTGCTTCCAAAATCGATATCTGGGGGTCCGCGTGGACTCCGAACACGAATCCGATGTCAGATTTGAGAAAAGTGGCCGCCATTTTGAACTTTTTTGTTTCTCAACTGATTGCTTCCAAAATCGATATCTGGGGGTCCGCGTGGACTCCGAACACGAACCCGATGTCAGATTTGAGAAAAGTGGCCGCCATCTTGAACTTTTTTGTTTCTTAACCGATTGCTTCCAAAATCGATATCTAGGGGTCCGCGTGGACTCCAAACACGAATCCGATGTCAGATTTGAGAAAAGTGGCCGCCATCTTGAACTTTTTTGTTTCTTAACCGATTGCTTCCAAAATCGATATCTGGGGGTCTGCGTGAACTCCAAACACGAATCCGATGTCAGATTTGAGAAAAGTGGCCGTCATCTTGAAATTTTTAATTTCTCAACCGATTGCTTCCAAAATCGATATCTAGGGGTCAGCGTGGACTCCGAACATGAATCCGATGTCAGATTTGAGAAAAGTGGCCGCCATCTTGAACTTTTTTGTTTCTTAACCGATTGCTTCCAAAATAGATATCTGGGGGTCAGCGTGGACTCCAAACACGAATCCGATGTCAGATTTGAGAAAAGTGGCCGCCATCTTGAACTATTTTGTTTCTCAACCGATTGCTTCCAAAATCGATATCTAGGGGTCCGCGTGGACTCCAAACACGAATCCGATGTCAGATTTGAGAAAAGTGTCCGCCATCTTGAACTTTTTTGTTTCTCAACCGATTGCTTCCAAAATCGATATCTGGGAGTCCGCGTGGACTCCGAACACGAATCCGATGTCAGATTTGAGAAAAGTGGCCGCCATCTTGAACTTTTTTGTTTCTTAACCGATTGCTTCCAAAATCGATATCTGGGGGTCCGCGTGGACTCCAAACACGAATCCGATGTCAGATTTGAGAAAAGTGGCCGCCATTTTGAACTTTTTTGTTTCTTAACCGATTGCTTCCAAAATCGATATCCGGGGGTCCGCGTGGTCTCTGAACACGAATCCGATGTCAGATTTGAGAAAAGTGGCCGCCATCTTGAACTTTTTTGTTTCTCAACCGATTGCTTCCAAAATCGATATCTGGGGGTCCGCGTGGACTCCGAACACGAATCCGATGTCAGATTTGAGAAAAGTGGCCGCCATTTTGAACTTTTTTGTTTCTCAACCGATTGCTTCCAAAATCGATATCCGGGGGTCCGCGTGGTCTCTGAACACGAATCCGATGTCAGATTTGAGAAAAGTAGCCGCCATCTTGAACTTTTTTGTTTCTTAACCGATTGCTTCCAAAATCGATATCTAGGGGTCCGCGTGGACTCCAAACACGAATCCGATGTCAGATTTGAGAAAAGTGGCCGCCATCTTGAACTTTTTGTTTCTTAACCGATTGCTTCCAAAATCGATATCTGGGGGTCTGCGTGAACTCCAAACACGAATCCGATGTCAGATTTGAGAAAAGTGGCCGCCATCTTGAAATTTTTAATTTCTCAACCGATTGCTTCCAAAATCGATATCTAGGGGTCAGCGTGGACTCCGAACATGAATCCGATGTCAGATTTGAGAAAAGTGGCCGCCATCTTGAACTTTTTTGTTTCTTAACCGATTGCTTCCAAAATAGATATCTGGGGGTCAGCGTGGACTCCAAACACGAATCCGATGTCAGATTTGAGAAAAGTGGCCGCCATCTTGAACTACTTTGTTTCTCAACCGATTGCTTCCAAAATCGATATCTAGGGGTCCGCGTGGACTCCAAACACGAATCCGATGTCAGATTTGAGAAAAGTGTCCGCCATCTTGAACTTTTTTGTTTCTCAACCGATTGCTTCCAAAATCGATATCTGGGAGTCCGCGTGGACTCCGAACACGAATCCGATGTCAGATTTGAGAAAAGTGGCCGCCATCTTGAACTTTTTTGTTTCTTAACCGATTGCTTCCAAAATCGATATCTGGGGGTCCGCGTGGACTCCAAACACGAATCCGATGTCAGATTTGAGAAAAGTGGCCGCCATTTTGAACTTTTTTGTTTCTTAACCGATTGCTTCCAAAATCGATATCCGGGGGTCCGCGTGGTCTCTGAACACGAATCCGATGTCAGATTTGAGAAAAGTGGCCGCCATCTTGAACTTTTTTGTTTCTTAACCGATTGCTTCCAAAATCGATATCTGGGGGTCCGCGTGGACTCCGAACACGAATCCGATGTCAGATTTGCGAAAAGTGGCCGCCATTTTGAACTTTTTTGTTTCTCAACCGATTGCTTCCAAAATCGATATCCGGGGGTCCGCGTGGTCTCTGAACACGAATCCGATGTCAGATTTGAGAAAAGTGGCCGCCATCTTGAACTTTTTTGTTTCTTAACCGATTGTTTCCAAAATCGATATCTGGGGGTCCGCGTGGACTCCGAACACGAATCCGATGTCAGATTTGAGAAAAGTGGCCGCCATTTTGAACTTTTTTGTTTCTTAACCGATTGCTTCCAAAATCGATATCCGGGGGTCCGCGTGGTCTCTGAACACGAATCCGATGTCAGATTTGAGAAAAGTGGCCGCCATCTTGAACTTTTTTGTTTCTCAACCGATTGCTTACAAAATCGATATCTGGGGGTCTACGTGGACTCCAAACACGAATCCGATGTCAGATTTGAGAAAAGTGGCCGCCATCTTGAACTTTTTTGTTTCTTAACCGATTGCTTCCAAAATCGATAACTGACTAACTGATAACTCCTCAAATCTGACATCAGATTCGTGTTCGGATTCCACGCGGACCCTCAGATAACGATTTTGGAAGCAATCGGTTAAGAAACAAAAAAGTTCAAGATGGCGGCCACTTTTCTCAAATCTGACATCGGATTCGTGTTCGGAGTCCACGCGGACCCCCGGATATCGATTTTGGAAGCAATCGGTTGAGAAACAAAAAAGTTCAAGATGGCGGCCACTTTTCTCAAATCTGACATCGGATTCGTGTTCGGAGTCCACGCGGACCCCTAGATATCGATTTTGGAAGCAATCGGTTGAGAAACAAAAAAGTTCAAGATGGCGGCCACTTTTCTCAAATCTGACATCGGATTCGTGTTTGGAGTCCACGCTGACCCCCAGATATCTATTTTGGAAGCAATCGGTTAAGAAACAAAAAAGTTCAAGATGGCGGCCACTTTTCTCAAATCTGACATCGGATTCGTGTTCGGAGTCCACGCGGACCCCCAGATATCGATTTTGGAAGCAATCGGTTAAGAAACAAAAAAGTTCAAGATGGCGGCCACTTTTCTCAAATCTGACATCGGATTCGTGTTCGGAGTCCACGCGGACCCCTAGATATCGATTTTGGAAGCAATCGGTTGAGAAACAAAAAAGTTCAAGATGGCGGCCACTTTTCTCAAATCTGACATCGGATTCGTGTTTGGAGTCCACGCGGACCCCAAGATATCGATTTTGGAAGCAATCGGTTGAGAAACAAAATAGTTCAAGATGGCGGCCAATTTTCTCAAATCTGACATCGGATTCGTGTTCGGAGTCCACGCGGACCCCCGGATATCGATTTTGGAAGCAATCGGTTAAGAAACAAAAAAGTTCAAGATGGCGGCCTTTTTTCTCAAATCTGACATCAGATTCGTGTTTGGAATCCACGCGGACCCCTAGATATCGATTTTGGAAGCAATCGGTTAAGAAACAAAAAAGTTCAAGATGGCGGCCACTTTTCTCAAATCTGACATCGGATTCGTGTTCGGAGTCCACGCGGACCCCCAGATATCGATTTTGGAAGCAATCGGTTGAGAAACAAAAAGTTCAAGATGGCGGCCTTTTTTCTCAAATCTGACATCAGATTCGTGTTTGGAATCCACGCGGACCCCTAGATATCGATTTTGGAAGCAATCGGTTAAGAAACAAAAAAGTTCAAGATGGCGGCCACTTTTCTCAAATCTGACATCGGATTCGTGTTCGGACTCCACGCGGACCCCCGGATATCGATTTTGGAAGTAATCGGTTGAGAAACAAAAAAGTTCAAGATGGCGGCCTTTTTTCTCAAATCTGACATCAGATTCGTGTTCGGAGTCCACGCGGACCCCTAGATATCGATTTTGGAAGCAATCGGTTGAGAAACAAAAAAGTTCAAGATGGCGGCCACTTTTCTCAAATCTGACATCGGATTCGTGTTTGGAGTCCACGCGGACCCCTAGATATCGATTTTGGAAGCAATCGGTTGAGAAACAAAAAAGTTCAAGATGGCGGCCACTTTTCTCAAATCTGACATCGGATTCGTGTTCGGAGTCCACGCGGACCCCCAGATATCGATTTTGGAAGCAATCGGTTAAGAAACAAAAAAGTTCAAGATGGCGGCCACTTTTCTCAAATCTGACATCGGATTCGTGTGCAGAGACCACGCGGACCCCCGGATATCGATTTTGGAAGCAATCGGTTGAGAAACAAAATAGTTCAAAATGGCGGCCACTTTTCTCAAATCTGACATCGGATTCGTGTTCGGAGTCCACGCGGACCCCCAGATATCGATTTTGGAAGCAATCGGTTGAGAAACAAAAAAGTTCAAGATGGCGGCCACTTTTCTCAAATCTGACATCGGATTCGTGTTCAGAGACCACGCGGACCCCCGGATATCGATTTTGGAAGCAATCGGTTGAGAAACAAAAAAGTTCAAAATGGCGGCCACTTTTCTCAAATCTGACATCGGATTCGTGTTCGGAGTCCACGCGGACCCCCAGATATCGATTTTGGAAGCAATCGGTTGAGAAACAAAAAAGTTCAAGATGGCGGCCACTTTTCTCAAATCTGACATCGGATTCGTGTTCAGAGACCACGCGGACCACCGGATATCGATTTTGGAAGCAATCGGTTGAGAAACAAAAAAGTTCAAAATGGCGGCCACTTTTCTCAAATCTGACATCGGATTCGTGTTCGGAGTCCACGCGGACCCCCAGATATCGATTTTGGAAGCAATCGGTTGAGAAACAAAAAAGTTCAAGATGGCGGCCACTTTTCTCAAATCTGACATCGGATTCGTGTTCAGAGACCACGCGGACCCCCGGATATCGATTTTGGAAGCAATCGGTTAAGAAACAAAAAAGTTCAAAATGGCGGCCACTTTTCTCAAATCTGACATCGGATTTGTGTTCGGAGTTCACGCGGACCCCCAGATATCGAATTTGGAAGCAATCGATAGAGAAACAAACTAGTTCAAGATGGCGGCCACTTTTCTCAAATCTGACATCGGATTCATGTTTAGAGTCCACGCGGACCATCAGATATCAATTTTGGAAGCAATCGGTTGAGAAACAAAAAAGTTCAAGATGGCGGCCACTTTTCTCAAACTTGACATCGGATTCGTGTGTGGAGTCCACGTGGATTATCAGATATCGATTTTGGAAGCAATCGGTTGAGAAACAAAAAAGTTCATAATGGCGGCCACTTTTCTCAAATCTGACATCGGATTCGTATTCGGAGTCCACGCGGACCCCCAGATATCGATTTTGGAAGCAATCGGTTGAGAAACAAAAAAGTTCAAGATGGCGGCCACTTTTCTCAAATCTGACATCGGATTCGTGTTTGGAGTTCACGCAGACCCCCAGATATCGATTTTGGAAGCAATCGGTTGAGAAACCAAAAAGTTCAAGATGGCGGCCACTTTTCTCAAATCTGACATCGGATTCGTGTTCGGAGTCCACGCGGACCCCCAGATATCGATTTTGGAAGCAATCGGTTAAGAAACAAAAAAGTTCAAGATGGCGGCCACTTTTCTCAAATCTGACATCGGATTCGTGTTTGGAGTCCACGCGGACCCCTAGATATCGATTTTGGAAGCAATCGGTTAAGAAACAAAAAGTTCAAGATGGCGGCCACTTTTCTCAAATCTGACATCAGATTCGTGTTTAGAGTCCACGCGGACCCCCAGATATCGATTTTGGAAGCAATCGGTTGAGAAACAAAAAAGTTCAAGATGGCGGCCACTTTTCTCAAATCTGACATCGGATTCGTGTTTGGAGTTCACGCAGACCCCCAGATATCGATTTTGGAAGCAATCGGTTGAGAAACCAAAAAGTTCAAGATGGCGGCCACTTTTCTCAAATCTGACATCGGATTCGTGTTCGGAGTCCACGCGGACCCCCAGATATCGATTTTGGAAGCAATCGGTTAAGAAACAAAAAAGTTCAAGATGGCGGCCACTTTTCTCAAATCTGACATCGGATTCGTGTTTGGAGTCCACGCGGACCCCTAGATATCGATTTTGGAAGCAATCGGTTAAGAAACAAAAAGTTCAAGATGGCGGCCACTTTTCTCAAATCTGACATCAGATTCGTGTTTAGAGTCCACGCAGACCATCAGATATCGATTTTGGAAGCAATCGGTTGAGAAACAAAAAAGTTCAAGATGGCGGCCACTTTTCTCAAATTTGACATCGGATTCGTGTTTGGAGTCCACGCGGACCATCAGATATCGATTTTGGAAGCAATCGGGTTGAGAAACAAAAAATTTCAAGATGGCGGCCACTTTTCTCAAATCTGACATCGGATTCGTGTTTGGAGTCCACGTCGACCCCCAGATATCGATTTTGGAAGCAATCGGTTGAGAAACAAAAAAGTTCAAGATGGCGGCCTTTTTTCTCAAATCTGACATCGGATTCGTGTTTGGAGTCCACGCGGACCATCAGATATCGATTTTGGAAGCAATCGGGTTGAGAAACAAAAAATTTCAAGATGGCGGCCACTTTTCTCAAATCTGACATCGGATTCGTGTTTGGAGTCCACGTCGACCCCCAGATATCGATTTTGGAAGCAATCGGTTGAGAAACAAAAAAGTTCAAGATGGCGGCCACTTTTCTCAAATCTGACATCAGATTCCTGCAAGAACATTGTATATAGTATCCTATAGGTGGACCAAACTCTCGAATTTCGTGGAGAATGCAAAATAAACTCTAATTTTACGTAATAAGTATTAATTTCCTTCAATGTTGTTGTAGGCTGACAACCAAGCAAATGTGAGATAACCAGAATACTCGTGTGTCTCTTTCTAACGTGTTGCCAACTTATTAAGCTACCACTTTAGAATTTACTGTAAAAAAAGATGTATTGTAAATTAAAAAAATATTTTTGATTTGAAAATTCATAATTTAAAGTATATTAGGTATTGATAATTTTAATTTGTTTTACACTAATTTTGTTCAATTTATGACAAAACAAATAAGGTAAGTACAATACTTTAGTGTATTATTTCAAAACTTTTTAATGGCAACTCTTTGGTGTTATGAAAAAATATTATTATGGCGGACATATTTGAAATTTGAAAAGTCATAAAATAACAAATTAAATTGTTGTGATAACTGATGATAACATTGTAAACCTTCGAAATGGTCAATTTTTGTTGTGTTACTGGATGCAAAAATGAAATTTACCCTGGCTGTGGGTTTTCTTTCCACAGGTTAGATATTTTATTGTTTCGCTAAACTTTTCTTAACTAGGGTGACCATTGACCATTTTGGCGACCTATGTATTAAACACAAAATGTGTGTTGCTTGTAGATTTCCCAGGGATGAAACGCTGAGAGAAAAATGGTTGACAGTAGTCCCTGGGAAAACCTGCAAGACATTCGCCTGTCTGTTTGTTTGTAACAGCATCACGCAAAAACTAAGGAACCGATTTTGATGAAACTTTTCTTGTTTGATAGCTTATGATTTGACATAAAATCTGGTAAGTACGTATTGGTACTGACGTGTTAATGAATAAGCGCAAAACCGCATGCACCCCAACTGAATTATAGCAAAATATTGATTGAAACAATAATTTCATTATTTTGATAATTAAAATTTAAAGTTATTCGCATTTTAAATTTTGTGGCAAAAATGTTATCATTTCAGCAATGAATGAAAGCGCTAACCTACTCATGGATACATTTTAGTAAGTAGGGTATGTGTGTCCATGCGGTGGGTTGACATCGGGTTCAGTGAATTTTATTTTGAAGAAAGAATCATATGTCGAAACCAAGATAATTCAATTCTCGATTCTAAACAAAATACTTTCTAGTTTTGCGATAATTCATTAACACGTTGTATTATTTTTGCGGATGAACGAGAACAGTCGCGGGTAAACTCAAAATTATATATATTTTTAGTCTGAGTTTACCCCTAAAAACATTTTCAGAATAAAAAGATAATATTGAATCCTCAACGAGATGGAAAGAAGCAGGCTTGAATAAATGCATATTAGGTATCCCGTCAAATTTGAGAATAAATGGACTCCCTAGTTAGAAAGGGACACACGAGGATTTAGGTAATCTCACTTGCCCCGGTGCCAGCACCGTAGTGTACAATCTAGTTACTATACAAAATTTTTGGATTCCTGTTTAGAGTCCACGCGGACCGGACCCTCAGTTATCGATTTTGGAATCAATCGGTTGAAAAACAAAATCATTGTTTTTTTTTTAACTTAGATCATAGTGAACGTTGTTCAGTTTGATTATCTGAAGCACCCCTGTAATAGCGCATTTAAATGTACACTCTGTACCTATACCTCCTGAGTCTCTATAATATAAGGTAGTTCTTGCGCGATTTGTGTCTTGATCTTCTTCCCAGGAGTGCGATTTTTGAAACTCATAGAAACTCTTTGAAATCAGCAGTTGATAAATTTAATATTAGGTCTTCTTCTTATCGTGTGGGCAGGCCCTGGTGTCAGAGTTTTTTCAGACCGCCTTACGGCCTCTGACGTGGTTTTTATGTAACGACTACTACCACCAGAGATAGTAGCCGGGACCAACGGCTTAACGTGCCATCCGAAGCACGGAATCATTTTTCATTTCGGACAATCAGGTGATTCAGCCTGCAATGTCCTAACCAACTAGGGAAAAACGCACAAAGTGACATATCACTAGGTGTCCCCCGTGGGATCCGAACCCACGACCTCCGTATCGAGAGCCAATGCTCTTAACCACTAGACCACGGAGGCAGTTAGGTACCTACTATGGAGACGTGCATCTTTCTACTGCTGATTTAACATAAAAAAATCATACTCCAGGAGAGTGATTTTCGAAAGTCAAATCAGCAGTAGAAATATGTCCATACATTTTCAACTGCTGCCGCACTCTTCCGCATTTTTCAAGTCTGAAGTGCGATTTTTGAAAATCATACGAGCGACTTGGCATTAGAAAATGCCAAAATTACTATGGAGATTATGCATCTTTCTACTGCCAAGTTGCTCGTATGATTTTCAAAAATCGCACTTCTGTTTGCCGGGTACTGACTGTTCTACCGTACGGGGTATGAAATTACCGTTAAAATTCGATAATTAAAGTACGTCTGGCAACACTGGGTGTCGGTTTCGCGTCGTGCCCGCCCGTCCTCCGCCCGCGCCCGTCCGTTGCCGTCCCGTCTCCGTCCGTTGCCGTCCCGTCTCCGTCCGTCCTCCGTCCGTGCCCGTGCTCCGTCCGTTGCCGTCCCGTCTCCGTCCGTTGCCGTCCCGTCTCCGTCCGTTGCCGTCCCGTCTCCGTCCGTCCTCCGTCCGTCTCCGCGCCGTTGTAGTATGACTAAAGCTTAAAAGTCCTAAAAGCATAATCGCATTGTCACCCTACTAAGGATAGGGACACCGCGTCCAGCAATGTTTATCGGCTATCGGCGACCAAAAAATACGATTGGCGACCAGTCGCCATTTAGGCTATGTCCCAAATTAAAATAGGCGATTTTGGGCTATATTAAGAAAAACTGACTTTTTCGGGTTATCTTAGGCTATTTCAAGAAAAATCTGAAATATTATACTTATTGTTAGTTAAATTATATGATTTTTTATCGCAGATAGCATAAATTGTACACTACAACACAACACACTATGTACAGTCAAGAGCACGTCAAGCACCCACTTTGGACTTTGTACCGTTCTTATTTAGTGCGTCATAAGCGTTACAATCGAACTGCAATTGTAAAGCTTGATGTGCTCTTGACTGTACCACATAACGTACGTGTATGTTATGCGGTACAACTAATTTTAAATTGTGAGTATAGATTGCAGTTGTAAAAAATATATATATTTTTCCTTCACGAGCAGCCAATATAGCATTTATTTTGGCCAATTTGCTGTATTTTTAGGCGACTTTAGGCTATAATATTATTAATATTACACGGGGAAAAAATAAGGCGACTTTAGGCTACTTGGCCCGAGATTTTTGGCGATTCAGATTGGCTGGGACTTGGCAACACTGAGAACAATCGTCTGCTATTGGCTTGAATCCAGAAGTGCGATTTTTGAAAATCATACGAGCGACTTGGCAGTAGAAAGATGCATTATCTCCATAGTAATTTTGACATTTTCTACTGCCAAGTCGCTCGTATGATTTTCAAAAATCGCACTTCTGTCTGAAATTTGATTGGTTGCTTGATTGACATTAGGTAGTAAATGCCAAAGCAAAGAGTACTTTAAAATAGGGTTCAGTAGGTTCCTTTTGGTATATTTACTATACTCTTTATCTACAGTTAGTATTATAAGTTTGGTATTTATTAGTACTAGTCATTCACTTCGAGTTGGCCGCTACCTCCCTTCCCGCTTCCCCGCACCGCACCCCTAAGAGACCCTAATAAACGCAATTTTATAACCTTTAGCAACGCAACCACGTACGACACATCCGTCCCGGTCACTAATATCGCTTTTAATTTTAAATTTTTATTTGCCTTTTATATTATTTTTTGTCGACGGGACCAATTAATGTGGCTGTGAGGAAATTTTGTAACGGTCATCGACGGCCAACTGGTCGTGAACGGGTAGTAGACTAGTAGCAGGCCTATGACAGCTTAGTTCCATTGTTTCCGTTGTGGCGCTGTTTCCCATCGTCCTCATTGGACGATGATACTAGTCATTTGCTTCGAGTTGGCCGCTCCCTCCCTTCCCGCTTCACCGTACCGCACCCCTAAGAGACCCTATGAAACGCAATTTTATAACCTTTAGCAACGCAACCACGTACGGCACGTCCGTCCCGATCACTAATATCGCTTTTAATTTTAAATTTTGATTTGCTTGTTATATTATTTTTTGTCGACGGGACCAGTTAATGTGCCTTTGACGAAATTTTGTAACGGTCATCGACGGCCAACTCCAAACAAACGGGTAGTACATTGTATCATCGTCCAATGAGGACGAGATACAACGCCATATTGAACTTACAACAACAGCAGCCTCATGCCGTGTTGTTGCGTCAGAAGCTTATATCTTGTGATTTTCCTGGTATTTTAGCTTGAGTTTAGAATCCTTGAGAAGCCTCAATTCTTCTCCGTCGTATGACATAATAATATCGTTGAATAGTTTGTTCCTTGGTCAAATATCCCTATTTTTGCATCCTGGAATCAGTGTATACATACCTATAACTACAAGTTCTATATACATTAGTTTGACGACAGAACGCCACAACGGAAGCAATGGAACTAAGTGCAAATTTCACTGTCGCATCTGTAGCTTGCTACATATCAGTAATCTGTGACTAGTAGTACTAGTCATTTGCTTCGAGTTGGCCGCTCCCTCCCTTCCCGCTTCACCGTACCGCACCCCTAAGAGACCCTATTAAACGCAATTTTATAACCTTTAGCAACGCAACCACGTACGGCACGTCCGTCCCGATCACTAATATCGCTTTTAATTTTAAATTTGTATTTGCTTGTTATATTATTTTTTGTCGACGGGACCAGTTAATGTGCCTGTGACGAAATTTTGTAACGGTCATCGACGGCCAACTCCAAACAAACGGGTAGTAAGTAGGTGCGTAGCAAAGAGTAGAGTAATATATCAGAAAGAAATGAAATCTGGCCGGCGCCGGCGCCGGGTTCGTGCTTCGTGTTGCTCTTTAGATTGGAAATAGGCAGTGCAGAGAGATTTTGGAGAAATTGGTAATCCAGACCTTGGTCATCCTTGACCATTGGCCGAGACCCAACTGGAACTGAAGACCGGCCGGCCGGCGGCTATCGCTCGGCGCGCCCCAATCGGACAAAGAAAAAATCACATGAGTACAGTAAACTCACAAAGTACTTTGTTATATACTGAAACTGAACAGTGCAGAAGTGAATTGATTGTTTGTGTGTTCGCTACCTGACCAAAAAATGTGGTGTTTATAAACTTGTTAAGACTTTTAGTTAAAGTGTAAGTTAATAACAGAAATTCAGAATGTCTGGAAGTGAGCTGGAGTTTAGTGAGAGCTCCAACTCTGCGATGGACTCCGCTTATTCCTCGCCTTCGTACCAGGTCCCGTCAAACAACGACTTTACTGGACTCGCTGCTGCCAAAGATCACATTCACAATGGTAAACACTTGACTATTTTTACAGAATTCTGCACCCATTCCGATAAGTCTTATCTTGAATCTGATTTATAGTATAGTTATCAGTGTTATTTAGGAGTGAACCAAAATTTGCAGGTAAGAATTTTAAGAAACAAGAATCTGTATATCACAATTGTCCTGCGGTGGTATATTTGAAGCAGGAATAAAAAGATATTGCCCATGTGACAAACTGTATTCATTTCAAATCATTTCACAACTAACGAATGAGTATGATCAAAGAACAAATACAATCGAATTCGAATCAAATTAGAGATTGAAAAATGTAGGTACTATCAGTTTAAAATAACAATGTGCATGACCTTGAAGGGCCGTTGGATAACTTCACTCGGTTGACAAAGGAATGTAGACTCTATGCAAAGGAAACAATCATTTGAATGACTCGAGTGAAGTTCGTGTGATTGCGTTACGTCACATTTGCGAGCGAGGTCATGCACATTGTTATTTTAAACTGATAGTATACAAGCCAGTTTTCTTCTAAGGGGGGGGGGTGGGGGGGGGGGCAGCTGGTGGTTGTTTATAGTAAGGAGATTAAACTACCTAGATTCTAATTAGTATCGTTGAATCCAGAAATGTTGTACCTACCTATTATTATAATACCCTATTGTACCTGCCTATTCAATGCTAGTAAACAATTTCTATCAAATAGGTTTGTTAAAAATCTTTTTTTTTTTCTTAGCTTTCGGTTTATAGTTCTAATTGGAATCAAACAAGATTGTAGATTTAAAAAAACAATTTTTTACAGCTTCCTTAAAGATTATTGTTCAACCTGAAAAGTATACCCGGATCCGATACAAGAAGGAGTTGAAAGAAAGCACGCACGGCTGCTTGCTTGGAAGGTCCGACACCAATGTATCCAAAACATATCCCACTGTCGAGGTAAGCCGCTAACAATTTCATACAAACATTCCCCGCTACTTCTTGTGCTTGACAGCTTGTTAAAATGCTTGAACTATAATAAACTATTTGGGATAATAAATGGTATTCATATTGATTTAGATTATTCTGACAGCCTCAGCTGCTCAAGAATGTTCTGGTTTAATATCTTTATGGTTATACAAGATACCAAGTCCTTTCAATTATACATTTGATATGTACAGTCATAAGCAGATATATCGTAGCAAACAAGGTGGTCAAATATTTCAAAGCAGTTCTAATTTTCAATAATTTCTTTACTCATAATCTATCTATCTATCTATCTATAACGTCACACCTCTTTCCCAGTGGGGTAGGCAGAGACCAGGGCGCGCCACTTACTACGATCTTTACATACCTCTTTTGCCTCATGCACATCCATACATCTCTTCATACATGCCCGTCGGTTTCGAGTACTCCGCACCTCCCCTTTTTGTAGGACGCAACTGATTTGATCAGCATACGTCCTACGAGGGCGCCCTCTGCCGACACTTCCACTCACATTAGCAACATATATCTCTTTCGTACATCTGCTATCACTCATCCTTTCCACATGACCAAACCAACGAAGCATACCTTTCTCTATTCTTTTCACAACATCTTCTTTCAATTTACATCGATCTCTTATTACACAATTTCTCACTCTATCTCTCATCGTGACACCACACATACTTCGCAAGGAACGCATGAACTCTCTCTTTACTCTCTCATTACTCATACCCGCTCTTTACTCATAAACATTCAAAAATATCGGAACGCCTAGAACATCAAATATAACTACGCAGTCAGGGTGGTCATAAACATCTGAATAGTTTCGGAAAAAAACTTTACTCCGTTGCTTTTACATTTCAATTTTTAAATAACATTGAAAAGAAATTATTGAAAATTCACAGTTCAGTTCAGATATTTAAATGACAAAATACACGTTTAGATATAATTGGTAAAGGACATCTGGCACATAATACCCAAAAATGTATAACCATCCTTCTATTTTTATTATGGACTATGGAACACTAGAAACTAACTGCAGGCATTAGTTTATTTTATTATGATTTATTAGTTTTTATCATTTTTATATAAAAAAAATCATTGTGCTTGCAACACCTCCTACCTCCTCCTACTAAACAACATTGACAGCCATGTTGGGGTTGCTGCTTTTTTATAATTTATTAATAATAAATGATTAAATAACTCGTTAAATAAAAATATATGATACTATCTGAGTCGTTTTTATAAAACCTCATAATTTATTACACATTTGACTTCAGTCAAAACTTCTATACATTTTAAGGTATTTTTTCAAGGGAGAGCGGCGGTTGTCCTTTACTGTAAATAATTTGATGAAAATTAGCAGTGCTCAGAAATATTTGGACACCTTGTATGCTACGATACATCTGATGGCGACTGTACTAGTACAATTAGACAAGTTTACGGAGCATCTTTGAAGGTTCTGACAAAATAAACTTAGTTTGTAATGAATTGATCCACTAATTTCAAGCACGTACTGAACGTTGAGTCTGAGTAGCCGCTTTCTGACTCTACCACATGAATAGTTCATGACATCGGAATGTTATTTAGGTGTTGTGTGAATTTTTTCACCTTACTAAGTTTTACCCGACTGCGCGACGCAAAGGAAGGGTAATGTGTTTATCAAATTATGGCTCCATCGTGGTGTTGTGATTGACGTTGTTCGGTGACAGATATTTAGATGATCTCAAGGGTTATTCTTGTACAAAAACACATGCTTGTGCCTCTTTGTTATGTTTAATGAATTACCTAATAATAAAAAAAGGGTGAATATTATTCTCTCTGCACTAAAAACTTTAGATTCAAAGTTTTCTTAAATTCAGTATTACAGTCATTCCGGACGACCCGGTTGGTGTAATGGTTACCACGCCGGACTGCCAAGCCAGGGCCCTGGGTTCGAATTCTGGTTCGGTCATGGATGTTATAATATGTGTGTGTCGTTGGTGTATATGGTTCCCATAGAAAAAGCCTACAGGTTTAATCATTACAATGTATGTGCCTGTGAGCGTTATTTATTTATTTATTATTTATTTATTTATACATAAGCTGAAGATTAATAAAGTATATACTCTTACTTACCTAACATTAACAATAAAATATACAGTATGGACACTAACTGAGGCCTGAGCCCCACAATTATTTTACCTCACGAGATGGGATGTGATGGGACTATGGCACTAATCAGAATTAAATTCCCACTAGTTCCATTATTTCACAAAACAGCGTTACTGGGACTAGTGGGTAAAATAATAGCCACTAGTCCATGGAACTAGAATATAGAACTAGTGGTAGCGGACAGAAAGGACTCGGGTGGATGAGAGTAAGCATTAGCTTATCCCTCTCTCACTCGCACTCACTCAGTATTGCATATGTCACTTGAGTAATTTTTTTTTGCCATACAATCTATGTTACCTCAGAGCTGCGTTCCGAACCTACACCCTATGTGCACCCAGAGTGCACCCCGAGTGCAACTTTTCGCACTAAACGCCGCCGTTCAGAGCCTCAGTGAAAGATGTTTTACTATAGAGCGAGTTGAAAAAACAACCGCACAAAAAGGTTCAGAATGCAGCCCTGCCATGTCCCTATGTTTTGTTTTTTCCATCCATTAATTAAGTGCTATTAGAACTAGGAAACTTCGAAAATGACTAAATATTTCTCAATTTTACAGCTTTGATCAGACATCCGGCAAGCAAGCAAACTAATTTGACGAATATAGGCTTTCTCATATAATTTTTAAAATACTTAATTATTTAAATCTGCTTAGTTTAGGAGGAGGAAACAGGGGAACGCCAGAATCGCGATTTCGTTTTATGTAGGTAAAATCAGTTGTCACTTTCGCACGCAGACCGCCTTTCCTCTTGTTCAGGGTGCGACTTAAATACGGTACCGCCACAGTATAAGAAAGAGTATCTATTACTAGATACAGTATGGACA
Organism: Agonopterix subpropinquella; assembly: GCA_922987775.1. Lineage (NCBI taxonomy): Eukaryota > Metazoa > Arthropoda > Insecta > Lepidoptera > Depressariidae > Agonopterix > Agonopterix subpropinquella. The sequence continues at coordinate 15,019,575 of OV277701.1, read as the reverse complement.
CTCCCTTCCTCCCACCAACTTTTTACCTCACCCCCCTATCGCCCTCTGGTTACTCATTACCTACGAAGAAGACTTAAGGTTCAATTTCTTTGGTTTCGCATGTGCTGACGTCATTTTGTCAATTTCAAATTTTTGTATGCAGTTTCCGGGCTGTGGTACCGCTTACGCTTTTCAGCTAAAGGCTTTGTAATACATTTGGTAATTAGTCGAGTAGCTAGTTAACATTAATATTGTACTTCGCTGTCATGACTTTGTGTGACAGTTGGTTAACTACCCAGGTAAAGCCATCGTGAGGTGCAGCCTGGTTACCGAGAAAAGTGGTGAGAATCATCCACATAAACTACTCATGACTGATGAACGCTCAGAGAATTGTGACGTTTGCAAGGTGGTGCCTGAGGACGGTAGCTATACTGTTTGGTGAGTACTGGCTCATTTTTTTATGTCTTTAAACCACATACTCTACCCATCATACTGAACAACTTTTACAGTGGGAGCAAACCGATCAGAGCAAAAAAAACTGCAGTCTCATACAGGTGAGTTGAGTAGGCATACTAGGCATTGCAGTTTAGTATGGAACAGAAGATTTTTTTCTGCTCTGATCGATTTGCTCCCATTATAAAAATTGTTCAGTTTGATGGGTAGAGTAAAGGTTAATGATACTTTTTCTTACATCCTGTACAGGGTGTACAATTAAATGTCTTACATATAGCGTGTACAATTAAATGTCGTACATACAGCGTGTAAACTTAAATGTATGGCATACTTAAGTGGGTGCTTCAAACTATCTGACTGAACAACTTTGACTATGGGACCAGCATTGAAATCGATAAAAAACATCTGCTGTATTAAACTCGCTTTAGATTGTCAAACTGAACAACTTTCATTTCACTATGGAGTCAATATCGAAATGGCGAATAGAAAAGCAACCTTCACACATTGGGTCGACTCGACCATAAAAATTTTCTATAGAAGTTCACTTTTTATTTTCACATTTTCGAATTTGGCTCTATGGAGCCACATTCGTAAACATACGCACCCTGTTTAATATGTAGGTACTTATCACATAATGTTATGTCCTGTATGTAATAATTATTAAAAAACAATACAATAATTAAGATATTAATAATATTATATTAACACCACGGAGAAGAACATTTAACACAATATGACAGCCAAGTATTATAGTTAAGTAAGTATAAAGCCCACTTGTAAACTAGTTTTTAGGGTTCCTTACCCAAAGGGTGAAAACGGGACCCTATTTAGTAGTAGTAGTATTTAGTAAGGCTTAGTAGCCTACGTACGTTGTCCGTCCGTCTGTCTGTACTACCTATTTAGGGCTGTAACTTTTGAACGCGGTGGTCGAGTCAAAAAATGACGTCAAAAACCTATTTATATGATATTATTTTGAATAAAAAATTTTGAATTTTGAACCGTAATAGCTAGATATTTAAAATTTTCTCAGATTATGCGTTATTACGGCGGATTTGTTAATAATAAAAATGTCAAAAAGATAAAAACTAAGGGAGGTTTCAACAAGAAACTAGTTTTTATCAACGTTTTTTCTTCACGCTCTAACGTAAAAACGGTAATAAATACAAGCGTCAAACTAAGTGTGATTAATTGATTATAGAGCAAGCTCTACAAAATAAAACAAATACTAAAAACCAGCCAAGTGTGAGTCGGTCTTGCGCTAAAGGTCGCGGTCAAAAAGTTTTTTTCTAAGTTAATGTTGTGTTAATGTGGTGTGGTACGGAACCCTCGGTGAGCGAGTAGCCCGACTCGCACTTGACCGGGTTTATTTTATTTAAGTACTTATCAAAAGTCGCCGCTTCCGCGCCGTCGTAGCCGGAATTCTAAATTGTTATTAGTAACAATTTAGAATTCCGGCTAGCATTGTTAAACCTATTAGGTTTGTCTCGATACTAGGTACTTGACGACGTAACAGTATAAGAAAGAGTATCTATTACTAGATACAGTACGGACACTCCCTTCCTCCCACCAACTTTTTACCTCACCCCCTCTATCGCCCTTTGGTTACCGCGCACTGGTTACTCGTTACCTACGAAGCATGTGCTGACGTCATCTTGTCGTTTTCGAATTTTTGTATGCAGTGTCCGGGGTGTGACGACGTCTCTGTACATATTGTTACTTAGAGTAGGTACTATAATTTACTACCGTAACTTATACTAAAATCCTATCGTCTCTCATTAGGTCTATCTCAAATTTGTCAACAGTGCAGGTACACGAAAGTAACACATCAAGCTATACAAAACCAACATAAGCTGGCCGCGTGTAGGTCGAGTAACGTTAACGTCGCGCGGCCAGCCTAAGTTGGTTTTGTATAGCTTGATGTGTCGCCGTGCGTACATCGGGGGAACTTATAAATCTGGTACTACTGAATCCTACTAAATATAGTAGGATATAGTACCATAAATCTGAAAAATCGCATAGGTACGCGTTCTTATACGCACCCACACCCCCACACACAAAAGTGCTCACTTGACGAATCAGAACTTATTATAGACTTGACTAATCGTAACTTAATGTAGACTTGACGAATTAAAACTTATCATAGACTTGACGAATTAGAACCTTTAACAGACTTGACCAATTAGAACCATTAAAGAACTTGACGAATCAAAACAAAACCGGGCGTTTAAAAGCCGCTTGACGAATTGGAACTATAATCGGACTTGACCAATTGTACCCTAAATCCTCCAGTCAACTACAAATGTATGCAAATGCTTGTAAAACCCATTCTGTGGGTGGATTTTGGCCCTTCTCTCTGAATGCTTGCCAAAATATCTATTGTTTAATAAACATTACATGACAGTTAAAGAATAAATAACAAAGCTTATAATCTCACGAATGATTCACTTTTTAGTACCTATATTGGTTTAGTATGAAGCAGGTGGTTTCTGTCTGGGTGAGGTCATATCGATAGAAACAAGAACGTATGTACTATCAGTTTAAAATAATAATGTGCATGACCTTGAAGGGCCGTTCGATAACTTCACTCAGTTGTAAAGGAATATAGACTCTATGTAAAGGATATAATCATTTGAATGACTCGAGTGAAGTTCGTGTGATTGAGTGACGTCACATTTGCAGGCGAGGTCATGCACATTGTTATTTTAAACTGATAGTACGCCATTTTCCCGCGCTTTACCTATCATATACGGTCGGTCCTTCTTAATTATGCTGACACTTTTTTAAGGGGATGATCAGACCGTCAAACTGAGCAACATTCTCTATGGAACCAAAATCGAAATCGCGAAAAATAAATCAGCAGTTCCATGCAAAACTGCAAACCTACTCGAGCCAAATGTATGGGACAGCTGACTTCTTTTTCGCGATTTCGATGTTGGTCCCATAGAGAAAGTTGTTCAGTTATATGGTCTGATCATCCCCTTTAAAAAATGCCAGCATGGTATATTTGTAGTACAATTATTGCGTAAATATATTATAGACGTTGTACATAGCTACTACATGTTCAAGGATATGGCTAGAGTCTAGTCTAGCCGTATTGTTGAATGGTCTAGCCGCTAAACCATTTAACAACATCCATGTTGCTAATTTTGTTGTAGCTACGTAACCTACATTTAAGAATATTATCGGTACAACATCATCATCATCCTTCTGACCTATTCCCACTGCAGGGCACCGGCCTACCACAAGGAGGGCATATGATATGGGCGTTAGTCCACCGTGCCTATTGCTGATTCGTAGACTTCACATACGCATCAGAATTTCTTCTTCAGCGTGTGCAGGTTTCCTCACGATGTTTTCCTTTACCGTTTGAGAGCAGTCGGTATTATGTACATAAGTTAGAAAAACTAGTTGGTACTTACATGGCAATCGGCATGTTACTTTGTGCGTTTTTTCCTTGTTGGTTAGGACATTGCAGGCTGAATCATCTGATTGTCTGAAAAGAAAGATGATTCCGTGCTTCGGATGGCACGTTAAGCCGTTGCTCCCGGCTACTATCTCTGGTGGTAGTAGTCGTTACATAAAAACCACATCTGAGGCCGTAAGGCAGGCGGTCTGAAAAAACTCTGACACAAGATAGTTCTGCCCACAGGATAAGAAGAAGATTGTTACATAAAGAACAATGGCAGATTTTGACCCAGGCATTTTTACGAAAACTAAAAGCCATTCAGGACGGCGCGGCGGTCATAATGATTAAAAACAGAAAAAATTAAGGCATTTTTAAAAAAAACTTCCACATCTCCAGAAGTCCGGATTCAAAAGTAGAAATTACTAGTAAAATAGACAAATCGTCAAAAAAGCAGTAGCAAAACGCAACCACGACAGCTATTTTTATCTAATGTTATCACTGAGGTATTTTGGTCGTCACGGAACGTATTTGGCTTGGTTGAACTGATAGTGTGTGTGATTTCGTTTTCTTACATTATCATAATATGGTTCGGTGAATTTTCATTAAAATAAACACAATGAATGCGTAGAAGATTGAGTGCACTATCTAATAAGAAAGATTATGAGTTTCACACACTTGATACAAAAGGTATCATAAGGAGAAATACCTTTCCCCCAACTTCTACAGATTACAACCAATTTACAATTTTCTTAGTTTTGATTCACTCTACACGTATTACTAAGTTTCATTCATGTATGGGACCTCTAAGTCTGGGTCTCACATTACCTACATGGCCTTCCGCCAAACTTCTTTGGAAAATTTAATACTAATTCTTGCCCGCGGTTATACTCTCGTAAAAATCGTTGCATTTAATAAATAAAACATATTCTCAATAGAGCAGTGTTTATCGTGGAAATGAAACAAATTGCGAATATTGCGATCGCGCTTAGGGCATTCCCCGTTTGCGCAAATGCATGCCCCATCTTTGTGCCTTTACTCTGCTATCTACAGTAAAGACTAACAAAGAATATTATTTAATTTCATTTTCTGTAATTTGTTCAACTATCCATGGTATATTAGGTCACAAGTCTTAACCATTAAATAATCTGTGACGATGGTGTGAGTGTGATATTCCTTCGAGTTTCATTCCCGGTTTAGAATAATAGACCACCCCATGGTGCACCCCTCTTTTAAACGCTAAATGATAGCTAATAGATAATTGTACTTTTTGCAACCATCAGCAGCAAGGCTGATTCAGTGTTTATGGGGTGTAGAGCTTCTCTGTGATGGGGATGGACCAGGTCTGCCTGCATAACTCTAGTCGGTTTAGGGGTTACTGATGATTAAAGGTCTGTAAAAAATTTACGATGAGCTGCACGGCTCATCGTATGATATTGTTGTAGAATGCACTGTAGCTATGTGAACAGTACATAAACTGTCAAGTTTTTTCAGTCGGTTTAGGAGATACAGCCAGTCAAAGTTCCGACCTTTGAACGGATCTCCTTAACCGACTGATGAACCATGTCAGTTTTTGTACTGTTCACATAGCTAAAGTGCATACCTACTACAACAATAACATACGATCAGCCGTGCAGCTGATCGTTAATTTTTTACAGACCTTTAATCATCAGTAACTCCTAAACCGACTGGAGTTATGCAGGCAAACCTGGTCCATCCCCCATCACAGAGAAGCTCTACATCCCATAAACACTGAATCAGCCTTGTTGCTGATGGTTGCAAAAAGTACATTTACTTATCTCTCGGAATATAATGTAGTCATACTATAATTCGTTTAATTAAGTCTAATTTTGTGATGTGTTTTTATTCTGATCATCGATATTTTCAATTTCTTTAACATTCCGTTTGTTCCTTACAGTTTCGGTGGAATGTTAATAGTACACACTACCAAGAAAGAAGTCGTGGAAATGTTTCGGAGAAATGGGAACCGCACGGTAAGCTTTTGTTTTTAATTTACGAGCTCTTATTTCAAGCACTCACTCTGCGTGCCGTCGAGTGTATTTTGTTTTGGTTAAGAGGCTCCCCATAGGTAAACGCTAGCTCGGGCCATATTTTACTGGTTTTTAGAAGCTATCTTATCGTTATTTGAAAGACATACAAATAATCGAAAAGTGTAGCAATATCCTTCAACATCTCGGCTTTATTTGTTATAGATCATATTTCTTATTTTTCTATAAAATACATATGAAACCTGTGTTCAAAGGAAAGCATCTACTTTTAAAATTGAAGTCACATTTACTTGAGACACACACCTTTCTGTACTTAGACAATATTAAGATCTAAAATTAATATTTAGCAATTTTTCTTTAAGACCAATATTTAATGAATAATGATTTAATTGGATAATTGCTAAATTTGGGGCGAATTCTTATGATTTTAGAATGTGATTTCCTTGGATTAGAAGGCTCCACTGTGACATAATGAAGGACAAGCCAGTCAAAAATAGGTATACCTACTAAAATGACGTAGTTTAGTAGAGGTGAGGTGGCTCTGAAAGAGTCAAGGTCGTTCGGTCAGGGAAACCCCTTAATACATAAATAGTTAAGTACGTATCTAGTACTTTGTACTTCCTTATAACTATGTGATTATTATTTACGAACGTTAATATCCGGTGTATAATAAACTAATGTTTGACGACCCGGTTGGTGTAATGGTTACCACGCCGGACTGCCAAGCCAGGGTCCTCGGTTCGAATCCCGGTTCGGTCATGGATGTTATATGTGTAAGGTTTTATTAATTTTCATAAGGTTTTATTGATACCTTGCACTGGCCACACTGGCGGTAGGGTTTGAGGGACGAGGTTTTTGGCGGAATACGCATGGACTCTCGGACTGTAGAGTAGGACAGACGCTATGATTGTAAATTAAGATAATAAGTTTAGAAAGCAGTTGGCTAATTTGGTTAATGTTGGATAGTTTAAATAATTAATTAATTAAGATAATAAGTTGTTAATGTTGGAAAGTTGTAAATAATTAAATATAACAGAAGATGGACAATATAAGTTTTAAAAAAAGGATATTGTGTTGGTTATTTCTGAGATAGTTCTACATCTCAGAAGCGGGGGATGAACTTTTCTGGTAAGTGCACGCCTACAATCACTCTATAATATGATAGAACACATTTTTGTATATTATTGAACCCATAAGTTATTGAGTATATTCAAGATGAACAGAAATTCACTGCATAAGAAATCCTTATTCCTAAGTAAGATTTAGTATTTCTAGTTCATAAATCATGAAGCATCATTGTAATTTCCGTACCTCTTGTTGGAGCGGTACCGTTCGTTGATAATGATAACAAAACAAATGTATCAAGTTTCAGTTTCTTTATAAGCTACGCTAGAGAACGCTTTGATTGTTTATACTTCGTAACGTGATAAACTTATAATGATTGTGAGTTGTTCCCATGGTGTTATTAAGTTTAGATTCCTTTAATTTAAATACATCGGTATATTAACATTTATGATTTGCCGTAAAAAATAAAAAACGGCGAGTTTCAGCAATGATGAAGAGAATGGAACCCGTTGGAATCTGGAAACTCCTGAGCGGAAGCGGTTTCGCTACAGGCGCAGACGGTTGTCAATCGTCCAGGGCCAGGGTAGCTGTAGCCGCGGCCACAACTGCCACCTGCTAGAGCGATAGCAAACATTGAGAATGGAGCCAACGCGATTGCGCCGGATGGAGAAGGACCTGCAGAGGGGCGCCACAGTTGCAGCAGGGTGCCTGATGCTGGGTCGAGCTATAAGGAGAGCCGCAGTTGCAGCCGGGTGCCTGATGCTGGGTCTAGCTGCGAGAGCCGCAGTTGCAGCCGGGTGCCTGATGCTGGGTCTAGCTGCGAGAGCCGCAGTTGCAGCCGGGTGCCTGATGCTGGGTCTAGCTGCGAGAGCCGCAGTTGCAGCAAGGTGCCTGATGTTGGGACGAGCTACGTCTGAGGCTCGCAAACAGAGCAGACTTACCTAAGGGCGCGATGGAAAGGAACGAGAATCTGTGAGCGGTAGCGGCCACATAAAAGGTCATGTAATTCCTCTTTATCTTCTAGCGTTAAAGATAATTCCAATAACAAAATTCATTAATACTATGTCAGCACAGACTTCAAAGGTCACTGGCACCTTAGTATGAAACCTATACCCACGACCTACAGAAAAAAAAGTATAGGATGTTAAGATAAATGTCTCTAGTTCATGAATATATATATGTCGCATTAATGTAGACCATGGGATTCAGGCCAAAAACTTATTGTAGAAAAATATAATATTTTGGTACATTTTTGAACATTTTCGTACATTTTGCACATTTTTGGACATTTAGTATATTTTAGTATTATACTACATTTAGTACATTTCCCATGGTTAAAAAAAAAAAATAACTACATAAAATTGAATGTGGGTTAAGTAATACTAAACATTTTGAAACCAATTTAGTTTTTGTAGGAAAAATTTAGTTAGCTGGGTCAGATTTCTCCCAATGACCTTTGAGGGCAATGTCGATTATAAAAAAAAGAGATATTATTTCAATGAATTCAATAGTTCAGAAAAGAACTAATATAACATAACGTAAGGTTTAATAACATCAACGAATGTGCGAATGAATGTATACGTCTGGGATGCATAAGCATAAGTGTATACACATGACTATACTTCCCGAGAGGGTGGTCAGAGATATTCTAGCTAGAGCCTCGGAACATCCACGTTTCACTGGAAGTACCGAAACTCTGTCCAAGTGGCTGGGATGCGAAGACTATTGTGATTCTCACCTGACTAAGCAAAAACTCATACGGCTAGTTAAAACCTGATCCTCAATATTATTTACGTTAGATAAATGGTAGACAAAGTTAATTCTCGGTTACATGTTTTCTCTTGTGAACAAAATATGGTTAGATTTTAGACAGCGTGTCGAAGCAACTGAGTAGATCATACGAATCGCTTGAGATCGAATTATTAGGTACGAAAAGCTGGCCCTAGTTTATCAGTGTGACATTAAGGATAGGCGGGCCATCGTCGATTGCATCATTCAAGGGATGAGCCTTTAAAGTTTACGTTCAACAACAATAAAGAGCCCTATATCAATTTGCCGTCGATAAACGGATAATGAGCGGAATAATAGAATGAGTTGAAATGTTAAGTAATCACAATAAATTCAACCTCTTTTTTTTCATGAGATACGTTTTGTCTACATAAAATTGTCATTAACTTGTGACCTTTTTCTTTCTATTTAAAATGAGGCTCTAAATGTGGATGAACTAGGTTTATTAGTGATACGCGGGCTCCACCTACATATTATTTCTAAAAGGCGGAGCCGGGGTCTCTTTCTCTGCCCCAAACCTTGTACCTATGTGTAGCCACTGAAATAGATAAGACACAAACCAGAGGCCTATACATACATATAGATTGAAACAAGATACAGGACCAGCGAAGGCTTAGCCATGATCACGCTTGATCCACAATGAACAAAATGCTGGCAACGATTTTGTACATTCTGTGGGTTCTCTGAAGGTGACTTTGACGAATGATGGTTTGACCGCTATCTGTTACCTACTTGTAGGATCGAAATTGATAGTTTGTTAGATAAACCCATGGTGGTTAGTCAGTCTTATTCCGATCATATTATTATCTACAAAGGTGTGAACTACAATTCCTGCACACTTGTTCCAAGTTATCTAACGTATCTACAAGATGCTAACGAACGTCTGGAAAGAGTCACAATAATAGGTCAAAGTAAAATTTATGGTACTCCGAGTATTAGGGCTACTACGGGGACAGCAAAGTTTACTGGTAGCGTGTAGTTGGAATCCAAAAAGGGAATCCAAAAGGGATTGATAGAATTAAAACGGAATATTCTAATTGGTTTACATGTAGTATTTCAATAATTTCATTGTTCCATTATGTTGCTGAGCACGTAAAAATAATCTGTTCTCCGGTCGGGCTAAGGGCCCGCCCGCAAGAATGCTACTTGAGATATTTAAAATACCTACAATATACATATATTACCATGTTGCAATACGTTATACAAAATGGATGGATAGATATGAGTAGGTATAACATTCTAGACGAGTGGTGGTTGATGACGAGACGCTTGTAATACGTAGAGTGTTTACAAGGTTCTACATGGTTCACTTTTTGTAATAATAACACCGTACTTAGTACAGTCAGTATCAGAATTAAATGATGAAGAAAGTATCTTTCAAAATTATTTGATGATGTTATATTCGTGTTACTAATTTTATTGTTATTTTTGACGGATAAGTTAATTGAACATTTTACATGTTACATCTATAACTTAGTAAAAAGATCGATTTGTGTACGATTAATTCCATTTTAAATTACGCCCAAGTTAAAGATGACCCGGTTAGTGTAATGGTTGAAACGCCGGACTGCCAAACCAGGGTCCTGAGTTCGAATCCCGGTTCTGTCATGGATGTTATATGTTTGTGCCATTTTTGTATGGTTTCCATAATTAAAAGCCTAAAGCTTGCTTGGGATCATTGCAATGAATGTGCCTGTGAGCGTTATTTATTATTACTTTATTTGATACCATGGCATCTTCGAGAAAATTTTATAATTTCGCGTTCTAAAAGAGTGCGAGTAGTCTATAATAGGCTAATATATGCAGATACCCCTTTGTGTCGAACCAACAAACTGGTGATAATATTATCTCGTACAATTTAATAAAAAAATTGCCATACAACATTTGACATGGTATCTGATAGCAACAAAGCAAGACAAGGCTCAGTCCAACGCGTTCGCAACTCCTTCGGCGTCACGAGGAGTGTTTTGATCACGAATAAACGAGTAAGGCTACACAGATACTAGTAGGATGAAAATCGAGTTTAATTAAAAACAGCCAGTCCTATAGTTTATAGACCCGAACAATGATCAATGAATTGCTTCAGTATCATAAGAGAAATGGCAGCCTAGTTAGACGCGGTAGTTACCATCTCAAATTATTCTTGTACAAAAAAAGGGGGATAGCAGTACGTACTCCGTTTTGTTTGAATTACCATACTACTTAATGCAATCACTGTAAAAGAAAAGATACCCTATACAAGTTAGGTTTATGATTATGACCGAAGGTACTTTCAGAAGAACCTATTTTGATAATCTTTTAGGCCAGTATTTTGGGTGACTATTTGAATGTTGTGATGTGAGTGAAGCAGCCTCCACAACATGGAAAGAAAGGACAAAAAAAAAAAATTCTTTCGGCCTAAAGAACTATCAGAGTAATAAGTAATTAAAATTTTTATTTGTGAGTAGCGTTCGAAAGGTAAAAGATAAAAACTTTATAAATTATTGGACTTTATTAATAAACTTTATAGATTTTATGTACTGAAATAAATAATTTGATTTGGTTTGGTAAAGCAATAAAATTAAAAAAAAAGAAGAAGGATAACAATTATAATAATTTAATAATCTACTTACCTACGACGACCTTACGACATCGTCTCGTTGAAATAAATTATTATTAATGACAGCTATCATTTTGTTTTTATAATTATAATTGAGGATAAACCTAAGATAAAGTATTAGGGGTATGATGGATAATAATAAAGCACGACATGCAGTCATGGAACCACTTTTCTGGGTCTTCCTAATGATTTGTTCGGTTAATAGAATTGTTGTTAATATATAGAAAATATTGTTCTTAGTTATACGAAATGTTAGTTATGAATATAACTCGTCCGTTTTAGATTATTTTAGTTGGAAAAAGAACCTTCGTGTTGAGATAATAAACGATAAAATAAGAGTTTAAAAGTCGAGACATATCGTTGATCTATCTACTGTTATTACTTTTAGTACAGATTGATATTGCCAGTCTTTAGTGATAAACAGAATTATATATTTGGTACCATCTTTAAAAGAATAAATAATTCCTGGGAAGAAAACGTTAATGCCTGAGTGCCTGTACAAATTGTCAGGACGGGATACCCACTCCAAAAATTAGTTGTTTTACAAGGTCAATCGGTCTTGACAAGCCCATGGTAATAAGTAGTTGAGGATAATATTGAAATTGGAATCTTTCTTGAGTTTAAGAGAGGATATAATGTTTAAGAACGTAAACGGTGGTTATAGTGTCAGAATCTTGGCAGAATGATAAAACTTTATTAAATACCTACTTACTGTATACATTAATATTGACTGATACGCTAGTGTGACTACAAGATTGTTTGTTGTTCGTTTTTCAGTTCAGGTGCGAGAAGAGCATGGAAAACGTTCATGACTTGCTTGACCTGAATCGGATACTGGATATATGGTTGATTTGTTAAACTGACACCATTAAAAGAGAGGTTCGGTTTGCGGATTTATTAAGTTTGGATACTGAATAATTATGGTTAATCTGATAAACCGACACCAATAAAAGAGAGGTTTGGTTTACGGTTTTATTCTGGTTGGATAAAAGGACAGATACCTATTGGCACAGATATACCCATTGACATTTCTAATTTAAAATATTATCAAAGAGAGAAGATTTGATTTTTGTTTGTTTGGTTGAATAGGCTTCCAAACTGCTGGACCGATCTATGTAATTCTTTCACCATTGTAATGCTACATTGTCCGTGATGGATGAGCATAAGCTATATAGAGACGGCTAAGGGTGTGTTAAAAAAAAAGGGGAATTGCAATGTATTAAACATAGAAGGAATGAAGGAAGCCGGGAGGCCGGTTTGGAAGGTTGCGGGTTCAAGACCCGTCCAAGACTATATTTTTTTCAATTTTTAATTTGATTTGGTTGCACTGTTTTTGTAAACATTTAGTTGTTATTGTAAGGTTAATCGTTATATTATTGGTTGGATGCCTAAATATAAGGACAGATAATTATTCGAGTTGCCATATATAGGTAATTGTACCGGGGATTGATATTATGTATACCTAATTATTTTGTTAGTTATTTAAAAGAATTAAGACAAAGAAATACAATATTTTGTAGTGGATACCACAAAATAAATTATATAAAATCATTACAGTTTATTGATGGATATTATGGCCTTGGTTTTATATTTTTGTCATTCGTATTTTATTGTTATTATAACTGTTTGTTTTATATATTTCTTTACTTATGAATTAGAAACACTAGTCAATCAAATTCATACTTTGTTTTGTCTACTTATTTGGTTAATAAAATAAAAATACATCATTTACCATGAAACAATTATATGTTAAAATTTAGCTAATTAATACAAACATAGTGTTTGCGAACAATTTATTCTTGTATTGTTTATTGTGTGTGTGACTGACGCACACACATTATTATGAAAATTATTTGTTTGGTCAATTAACCAATCAATTGAATGTTTATTTTGTATAATAAATGTACCTACAATATGTTTTAATATTTAGGTAATTTATTTAAAAGGATAATAACTACAATTAACTGTTTAGTAATGATGTAAAAAAAAAAAAAAAACGTTTTTGCCGAGTGTAAGGTTCCACCGGGTGCGTGTATGAGGACATACACGTCATCAGGATGGTCGAGTGTAAGGTTTTATTAATTTTCATAAGGTTTTATTGATACCTTGCACTGGCCACACTGGCGGTAGGGTTTGAGGGACGAGGTTTTTGGCGGAATACGCATGGACTCTCGGACTGTAGAGTAGGACAGACGCTATGATTGTAAATTAAGATAATAAGTTTAGAAAGCAGTTGGCTAATTTGGTTAATGTTGGATAGTTTAAATAATTAATTAATTAAGATAATAAGTTGTTAATGTTGGAAAGTTGTAAATAATTAAATATAACAGAAGATGGACAATATAAGTTTTAAAAAAAGGATATTGTGTTGGTTATTTCTGAGATAGTTCTACATATGTGTGTGCCGTTGTTGTATATGGTTCCCATAACAAAAAACCTAAGGCTTAATTTGGGATCTTTACAATGTATGTGCCGTTGTGTATGTGTGAGTTATTTTTTTTTAATGTTCCCGTTGGTATGGAAGGCGACTAAGGGATCAGGTTTCTATTGGAGTGTTTTTTTTTTAACAAACCTTTCATCTTGACTTATAAATGCACCTTTAGAGCCGGTTCGTAATTGTTTCTGCCCACCGTTAAAGGGAATATGAACAAGAGTATGTTTGTTGTTACACTGGTTGTCAATGTTGTCATACTAAAATGATATAAATGAGAAAGTGTCTGTTTGGATGGTCCTTATCACGGCCAAACTGCCGAGCCAATCTTGATGAAACTTGGCTGGGATATCTCCCAGCCCAGCCCAGCTTGTATCCGCGAGGATACGACAATAGACATACGCATAAAAATTCCACGTAAAAAAATCAGTACCTAAAAGAAAATCTAACAGCTGTTAATATGTATTATTATCTTAGACAATTTATATAGGGACTCGCCTTGCGGTAGCCTTTCCCCTCTGTCACGGTATAAGAACAATTGATCTTGTGCATTTACACCCAATTTTATACCTTATCACTAAACGAGACAGCCTATAATAGCGAAACAATAATTTCGAACTTAGAACGTTTGGGGTTCACACGAGACTACTTTTCATGATTTTTAAGATTCAAAATTAGAATCTAAAGTTATGGGGAATAAAATCCAAAGTTGCGGATTTCATGTTACCTCGCCCCCCGCAAAAAGTGGCAGAAATGTTTCTTAGTAGAATGACACGCGTAACTGGTCCCTATATAAATTGTCTAAGATTATTATGCCATGCCAACCTCATATCTTCAGTAGATAGATACTATTTAATTTACTTACTTATATTAAATAATGTTGGATTTACTCATCGTTTATTTATGTTTTACTTCACAATCCGATAACGTTATCTATGCTGTTGTCATATTAACACATTCAATGGTTATTTTCAAAGCTTTATGTCTTAATTGAAACGCTATCTAATCTAAATAAAGTCATTAGTTCTAAATGCCACACAAGTAGTATAGGTTAACATCTAAGTGCGGTGTGGTTCTACATAAAATAACTGACGAAGTGCGTGTCGGACCACGCGCAGGATAGGGTTCCGTAGTTGCCCGTCACAATATAATATGGACTTAGAAGGAGGCTTTTTGCTTTATACTACGGTTTAACGGCTAATAAAGTCTAAAAAGTACATTTTATAAGTTGATGGACTATTACTCGTAAACTTGTAAAGCCTACTTAGCGTTGATAGTTTTCCTTTTAAATTCGTTATGTATGCTATTGCCATGAATTTTTTCACGTCTCCAACTACAACAGTTGAGCTGGGAGAGGGGGGGGGGGAGGGGGAACACTTGACTCTAACCAAAATTTTCGCTTTAAAGCTTAATATTTCGCTAACGGATCCCTAAATCGAAAAATGGTTTTCCCAAACCCATAATATTTTTAAAAGACTTATCCAACGATACCCCACAACATGAGATAGACGAGAAAAAAAATGTCATCCCCACTTCGCGTGTAGGGGAGTTACCCTAAAAAAATATTTTTCAAGATTTTATTTTACCACTTTGTCGGCGTGATTAATATGTATACCCATATCAAATAATAGCTTTCCAGTACTAAGCGTCTCTGAGCTAAGCCGCGGACAGCCGGACGGACGGACAGACGGACGGACATGGCGAAACTATAAGGGTTCCTTGTTGACTTCGGAACCCTAAAAATTATGATTTTCCAAGAAGGAAGTTCTAGCCATAATACATTATAATGCATTTGCGCCTGAAATGAATCGTTATCTTTAGTTAACATACAAGTCACGTCTACTCACGTCTGTACCACACAAGTGTGAGCGTCAGGATGTCTAGCTAGACTACACCGGCAATTTGATTTTTAAGCTAAGCTAAATAAGTCATTTATTTAGTACCTATTTGGTACCTATAATAAAAATTTGGTACCTCGCTACAAACGGAGAAATATAGGAAAAAAGTGATCCAGCCATTCTGACGGTCAGGTTGTCTGGTTGTCTGGACCATTTTTTTACCCGACTGCGCCAGAAGGAGGGTTGTTTTGTAAACTAGTTGTCGATGTACTAAATATTTGATGATATGTACCAAATAGTACTAAATAGGTGTTTACTAAATAGTGCATCGCTTAAATCGAATTGCCGGCGCGTGGTCCAGAGCAGACATCCTGACGCTCACCGCGTAGGGGTAGGCAGAGACAAATGATCGACATTCGCTATACGATCGATGACTCACCTCTATTCCCTCAGTCACAAGTCATAAGTAATGATATGACTGAGGGAATAGTGGTGAGTCATATTTATAATTAGCTTCATAGTTAAATAACAAGCGTGCTTGTTAGTTTCGAGTAGATTTTTTATTTGGCCCTTTTTAAGTACATTTCTAATTGGGTCTGCATTTACGTCTACGGCGGCCTCTTTTGATTGTTTTGCTCACACTTGCTTTATTAGTATATTTCATACTTCAATCTATTATCACTCATCCTTTCTACAGGGTGTACAATAAAATGGGACAGCTACTTAAAGGGGTGCTTCAGACCATCAAACTGAACAACTTTCTCTATGGGACCAATATCGAAATCGCGAAAAAAAAATCCGCTCTCCCATACAAAACTGGAAACATAACTCGACTGAAATGTATGGGACAGCAGATTTTTTTTTCGCGATTTCGATATTGGTCCCATAGAAAAAGTTGTTCAGTTTGATGGTCTGAAGCACCTCTTTAAGTAGCTGTCCTATTTTAATTTACACCCTGTATATGACCAAATCACCTCAGCATTCCCTTGTCAATCTTTGTCACTATATCCCACGGACCTGAAAAAAAGACGGACGGAATCTCGTCTAATCAAAAGTGAAGCACCCATTTACATGAGTGTGCGTGCTGTCGCCCTGTCGCGCGGTACATAATGGCGGCGGGTTTTCGGACCTGCGCTTAGAACCGGTGCGTCTGTGTGAGTATAGGTCCCTTGTAGAAAAAACGAAATTGTAGGACCTTGCATGCTTCACCTCTTTTTAGAGTGACATTACGTCCGTCTTTTTTTCAGGTCCGTGCTATATCCCCTTTCAATCCAAATCTTTACCTAATCAGTCCGTATTCTTTCATTCAGAGTCACACAACAAAGATTGCATCATCATCATCATCAGCATATAAATAGGCCTACCCTATTGCATAAAGAACGCATTTCAACAATAGGTAGTTATTTTAGATTAATAGACAATTTGAATTCAAATGGTGTATTGCATTGCAATTGCAAGGGAGCCTTCCTACAATCGCACGCTATAATGAATAACACTCACAGTCCGAAGCTATAAGACTTTTACTATGGGAAGCAGACAACAATGGGACTAACACACTCACACTCACTAAATGAGTTATCTATCTATTTTACATGTAACATCCATAACGGGATTCGAACCCAGGACCTCTGGTTTGATCTGTGTATTGTGAAAAAGTTCTACTCCCACTCACTACAAAAGCCTAAAAGCTATTTTCGCATGTGACCACTAGTAAGGGTATATTTTTGAACATGTTTCAATTTTTTAGCAAGCGGAATGCACCAAGATGGCCAACGCTATCAACCTGACGGTCGTGAGACTGCGTTTTAGCGCTCATGATATTGAAACTGATCAGCAGATTTGCCCTCCCGTTTACTCGGAACCAATTAAAGATTCAAGTAAGTCATCTAACTAATCTTTGCCTCTTTCAGGGGTGGCATGCTAGACAGTTGGGGGGGGGGGGGGGGGGGGTCGTCTCGACGTAAAACAATACCTACTGTCCCATTATATTAGAGTTTTATCTCCATTTTTTCGCCTTAGTGAAAGATGTTCAGTTCGATGTTAAGAATATTTATGATATGTTCTAAACCATCCATTTCAATATTACTGGGCTGTTTTATTACACCCTGTATAAGCTAATTATTAAGGCTATTCTGCTATGTAATTTGTATGTCTGTCTGTTGTTTTATCGTCCGTAATCTGGCTGCATAATATTCAAAATTCAAAATTTTTTATTCAAAATAATATCATATAGATAGCTTTTTGACGTCATTTTTTGACTCTACCACCGCGTCGGAAGGTGTTCCGTTGAGAGAAGATGCGGCCAGAAACTCTACAACACACATCTTTTAAACAAAACAAAATGTACAAAGTACAATTAAAATACAATATTGCATTACATAGTGTAAAATTGTCAAGACCAGACATATTGGTCATTCAAATAATCATCGAGTTTATAGTAACCTTTTTAATATTGTTTTTTATCACAGATACCGCTAATGCACTGTTCCTTGATTTCACAGACAGTCAGTTACCGGTGAAGTGATGCAGATTAGTTATTTATCGTAATTGTCATCGGTGATCAATGATCAATACAATTTAATGAGAGCTGCCGCAAAGGTCGCAAGATAGCCTAAGTTTACTTCGATTTAGATTTTGTTTGTTAGTTACAAAGTACGAGTAGGCTACTTAGTATAGTAACTTACTCTACCCATTAACGATTATTGATAAATTCTCACTCATTATTGACTCCTACCTTC
Source organism: Agonopterix subpropinquella (assembly GCA_922987775.1). Lineage (NCBI taxonomy): Eukaryota > Metazoa > Arthropoda > Insecta > Lepidoptera > Depressariidae > Agonopterix > Agonopterix subpropinquella. The sequence goes on along the minus strand of OV277701.1, from coordinate 15,001,272 downwards.
CTATCTCTTACACGATTAATGAAAGTGAGCTGTAGAGTGAAGACCACTAAAAAAAATCCTTTTATTTGATCCTGGATAAGTTGACGGCTTTTTAATTAAAGTATAAAGTAACCATTGCCAATTTCAAGTATTATTGACTTTTAAACATGTTACACAGCGCATTTCGAATCAAATTAAAGATTGAAAAATAAAGTTTCGGACGGGATTCGAACCCGCACTCTTCCGAACCGGGGAAGCGCGTTATCCCATTTCGCAACCGAGCCAACTGCTCAAAGACCGAAATTTTCAATCTTTCCCGGTTTGGAAGAGTGCGGGTTCGAATCCCGTCCGAGACTTAATTATTCAATCTTTAATTTGATTTGAACCATCGCCAAATTCATTATCCTCGCATCTTGGTATCAATATAGCACGCGCTATTGTAGTCTGGCCTTGATAATTCGACCGATAATATAACAATAATATCAACGTTATTGACACAATAATATAAATCATTACCTAGTTTACCTAGTGTTATGTTTTTTCAGAAAGTTCCTCGTCGAACGACCTGGTGATATGTCGGCAAAGTAGGTGCTTCGGGCGTCCAGTTGGCGGTGATGACATGTACCTTTTTGTGGAAAAAGTTAATAGTAGTATGTATTATAGCTTGTATACCATGATTCACAGGGCAGGGACAAGGGTCTGGAACTTAGACAATTTAATAGGGACTCGCCTTGCGGTAGCATTTCCCCTCTGCCACGGTATTAGATCAATTAATCTTGCGCATTTACACCCAATTTTATACCTTATCACTAAACGAGACAGTATAATAGCGAATCAATAATTTTGAACTTAGAACGTTTGGGGTTCACACGAGACTACTTTTCATGATTTTAAACATTCAAAATTAGTATCTATACTTATGGGGAATAAAATCCAAAGTTGCGGATTTCATGTTACCTCGCCCTCCGCAAAAAGTGGCAGAAATGTTTCTTAATAGAATGACACGCGTAACTCGTCCCTATTAAATTGTCTAAGGTCTGGAATTTACAAAAGCGGAAAGTGTCATGAACAACCATTAAGATTTCGTTATATACTACAGAATAAGAAAGAGTATCTATTACTAGATACAGTAAGGACACTCCCTTCCTCCCACTAACTTTTTACCTCACCCCCTCTATCGCCCTCTGGTTACCCGGCAGTTACCTAAAGGTTCAATTTCTTTGTTTTCGCCTGTGCTGACGTCATCTTGTCAATTTCAATTTGTTGTATGCAGTGTCCGGGCTGTGCCCATACTCTATGCGCTCATTTAATTTTATTTGGGGAGCTTACAGCAAATAGGTTACAAATTTTGTCGGCTATAGGCCAATTACAAGCTTTCACATATAGGTTTCATTCAAATTATCAAAGAAAACGCTTAACGCGAATAACGACCTAATGATAGAAAAAAGGCCGATTGAAGTAGATCTTCAGGCTTCTGTGGATTCGGTTCAAACGGAGCAGAGAAGAGATTTTTAGGGTTCCGTACTTCCGTACCCAAAGGGTGAAAACGGGACCCTATTAAAGCCTACGTTGTCCGTCCGTCTGTCCGTCCATCTGTCCTACCCATTTAGGGCTGTAACTTTTGAACTGTAATAGCTAGATAGTTGAAATTTTCTCAGATTTTGCGTTATTACGGCGGTTAAAAAATGTCAAAAAGTTAAAAATTAAGGGGGGTTCTCAACAAGAAACTAGTTTTTATCAACGTTTTTTCTTCGCGCTCTATCGTAAAAACGGTAATACATACAATCGTCAAACTTAGTGTGATTATAGAGCAAGCTCTACAGAATAACAACAAATACTAAAAACCGCTCAAGTGTGAGTCGGTCTTGCGCTAAAGGTCCCGGACAAAAAAAGTGTTTTTTCTAATTAATAATGTTGTATTCTGTGGTTGTGTGGTACGGAACCCTCGGTGCGCGAGTAGCCCGACTCGCACTTGACCGCTTTTATTTATATTTTTATGGCGCAATCAAAGTGGAGAAGGGCATAGTGCACCCCAGCCGATAAGCATCAGCAAGTGCGCAGTCAAATCAAAATAGTCAACTACCATAGTCAAATTATCACGGGAACATATTAATTTTCAACCTTGTTTCAGAGAACATAAAGATTAGATTCTTTGAAAAAGACAAATTGGGCAAAAGAACTTGGGAGAAAACAGTACACTTACTCGAAAAGGAAGTCCACCGGCAGTTTGGTATCTTTTTCAGGTATGAAAAACTACTATTCATGCATGCATGCATATGCCCACGACTATATTCCCCGAGGGGGTAGTCAGAGATATTCTGAATATTCAGAACATCCACGTTTCACTAGTAGTACCGAAACTCCGAAACTACTGTCGTGATTCATGATATTTTGTTATTAAATCTTTATTTTGTGCTAGCAACACGTTTAATATTCTTTCAAATTAACTGAAGTCCTTTTTAAGCCATTCATTAGTTATGTACTAATGAATGGCTTAAAAAGGACTTGTATCCAAAGCCGTTAAATATATTTTGAACGGTCATTGATTTGTTCGGTTGGTAGCACAGACTTTTGCGAGCTGGACCAATGAAACGCGAGGTGCGTTTGGTTGGTACAGTGGACGGGAAAAAGTGGGGAGTCCGTTGGAAATGGCGCAAAACGGATTAAACGGTCAATTCTCAGCCGGCGCTTGAAGTGATAACTAGTATTTGTGAAGTGATTTTGATATTTTAAATTAAATTAGTTTAGTAAAATTATTATAATTATAATACAGTGAAAGTATATTATTAAAATATATTTGTCAAGTCTCGAAGTTTAAATTACTAGGTACGCGAAACTACTATTCTCTCATTATGAAATATCAAATAAATCCTACTAATATTATAAACGCGAAAGTTTGTAAGTATGGATGGATGGATGGATGTTTGTTCCGCTTTCAGGCAAAAACTGCTGAACGTATTTCGATGAAATTTGGCATACAGATAGACCATGGCCTGGATTAACACATAGGGTACCTACTTTTTATCCGGGTAACGCAGACGAAGTAGTACCGAAACTCCGAAACTACCATTCTCTCATTATGAAATCAAATAAATTATTTATATTTCTATGATAGTGATTTAAAGTATTTGTGTATAAATTACATTTCTTGGTTTCCCCAGGACACCACCTTACAAAAATACCGAGATAACTAAAAAAGTGGATGTTTCTATGGAACTGTACCGTCCAAGCGACGGACATACCAGCAAACCAATGATATTCACTTATCAACCGGACCCCTTCCAAAGCTTGCAAACAAAAAAACGCAAGCTATCCCAACATGGCGCATCTAGTCCGTCGACATCCTCGGGTACGATAAGTATACTACTAGTAAAGATTTGGTTTATATCCTTTTAATCAACTGTTGCCTCTCTATTTATTAAATATACCTTCTTCTTATCGTTTCGGCAGCAAGCCCTGGTGTCTAGAGTTTTTTCAGACCGCCCTACGGCCTCTGACATGATTTCTATGTAAGGACTACTACCAAAAGATAGTAGCTGGGACCAACGGCTTAACCTGCCATCCGAAGCACGGAATCATTTTATTTTCAGAGACAATCAGGTGCTTCAGCCTGCAATGTCCTAACAGACTGGGGAAAAACGCACAAAGTACTTACCTAATATTTCAGTAGGTGTCTCCCGTGGGAATCGAACCCACGATCTCCGTGTCAAGAGCCCAATGCTCTTAACCATTATACCACGGAGGCAGTTAATAAATAAATGACACGGCCATTTATTTTGGTTCCGGTTTAAAATGGACTACCCCATTTCTTTCCGTGGGTCTCGTACGAGGCTACTAAGAAGGTACTAAGAGATAAGGTTTCTTTTGCAGTGTTTTTGTGGGCCTCGTCATTCCAGCATGAAACCTGCTAAAAGTGAGCCTTGCTAACTGCACGCTTCAAAAGATGGTTGATAGTTGTAGAAAGGTTTCTGACCACCCCGCAAGGGATTATGGTCGCGAGTTTATGTATGTATGTGAATATCCCTATGGCATTTTTTATCTATAACACTAGCTTTTGCCGAGACTTCGTGTTCATTCCGCTCCCGTTGTCGTAGCGAGATAAAACATAATTATATACCAGTTTATACAATGACATTAGTAAACAAGAATGGACAGGCCTTACGCGAACATTTCAAACCAGAAAAATGAGGCAAAACAATTGACAGTTTTACTTCGAAAATGTAGGTACTGAGATGAGATGACAGACCAAGTACCCTAGTTTGTATTGAAGTGCGCTAGTTGTTGCGTGCTTCAACTTAAAGCGCTTTGGGCCTATCCATTAATTTTACTTTGATCTAAGAGTTTATAAGTCGAATCGTAAGCTTTTGAACACAAAAAGTTTTATCAAAAACGGTCCAAAAGTTTTGGCGTGATGCTCGAACAAACAGACAGACAAACATAGAAAAAAAATTGTTGGTTTGGAGTCAGGGACACCTAAACACCATATCTTAATTTTTTTTGTAAATATCTTCCATGAACAGACAATTTTATAATAGAACAGTGTCTTTGTGTCAGTGTATTGTAGATTGTAGTATAGGTATGAGTATGATTCCTAATCTAAACACCACATGCCCAAGCAAATATTTGTCTTATGCAAATATATATTTAGCTAACCTTGCATATTGAACCTAGGTGTTCCTGAAATTTGCACCGAACGAAGTAAACATTTAGCCCGTAAATTGTATTTCTGGAGCTAAGATTTTCTACCGTATCTGTTTAAAAGGTGTTGTGTCTATAGCCTATATCCAAACCTATATTTTTATAGGACTATTTATAGCGATGTTTTTATCCCTATTTGTAAAAAAAATACATTTAACGGGTTCCTCCGCGTCGCAATATTTATTTCTCAGTCAAGAAAAACTCTTCTTAAATACCGTATTTCTGTTTTTGGGATACCTACTATTATCATATCAGTCTTCATGCTAAATTTCGATTCAATAGGTTCAAAAATGTGGGAGTAATTGAGGTAGGGCATACAGAAAGACAGACAGAATGGACGAAAGTAAAAGGGCTCCTTGTTGACTAGGAAATCACGGAAAAACGGCCACTTCTACATTTATTTCGATATTCTTAAAAGTGGAATGTTTAACCTATAAAAGTATTATATAAAAATTGCTTTTGTAGTAAGTTGCAGTAGCACTTTTTTATTTTGGGTATTCATTATTGAGAACTCTTTAATATTGTGATGAGGGTGCTACTGAACGGTAAAAGGACTAAACCAAAGGACTAACTAAGGACTTCCCGATAATTTTTGTACAAAACAAAAACCGGTAATATGCCGAAATCGGCAGTATTACAACCGCCCATGATCACGAGACGAGATGACTAAAGAACAGCAGCTCGATTTTTTCTTTTCTACAAATATAAATATAAATATATATATATATATATATATATACAACGTGTTAATGAATTAACGCAAAACCTCATACACCCCAACTGATTTATAACAAAATAATTAGATTGCAAAAATAATTTCAATATTTTGATAGTTTAAATTTAAAGTTATTCGCATTTTAAGTTTTGAGGCAAAAATTATTTGTTATCATTTCAGCACTAAAAGAAAGCGCTAACGTACTGATTGATACATTTTTATAATCTTGTTTTGGTAGTAAGTAGGGTGAGTGTGCCCGTGCGGTGGGTTGTCATCGGGTTCAGTATATTTTAAATTTTGCAAAAAAATTATTTAATATTTTGAAAAAAATTAACTATGTTGAAACCATGATAATTCGATTCTGCTCTCGATTCTAAACAAACTACTTTCTAGTTTTGCGTTAATTCATTAACACGTTGTATATAATATATATATAATATACAGGAAGATTTTTTTATCACCATCCAAATTTTAATAAAATGTTTGTTTATGAAAAAAAATCGATACATGTTTTTTCTTTTAATATCGCTCAGTACTAAAATATTGAGATATGACTACGCAAAAATGTCTTAAGAAAAACAATTCGACTGGACACAGTACGCACCTACCTGTGCCACAGATTACTTATTAATAGTTACTACCACTCGACCCGATTTCGCGCGCTTTTTCGAATGTAGAACTTTGCTTTTCAAGAACGAAAACTAACGAACGAATCTCTGTGGTCAGTAATTTTCTTTGGGTCAGAGCCTTTTAATTTTTAGAAAAAGTTTATTATGTGTCATTGTGTCATTCAAAGACAGTTCAAAGAGTACTTTATTATAACCGTGTCATTGAACAAAAATAAACAAAATAAGGGACTAGTATAACATTTAAACAATGTTTTGAAAGTGTTGTGTGTTCCTGTTAAGTTTACAATGCGTGGGACTCTGAAGCTAGGGCTCCGCCCCCCGGTCCTGCCGCACTACCCGGTCGGTACGAATACGAAACTCGATGACCAAGCTTTATGGAAAATTCTGTAGGATAAAATTTTTAAATGTGCAATTTTGACCTGCCCTTTTTTTTAATGAAATGGGTTCTATAAGTGATACCAAACATGTAGAAAAAATTTGGATGGTGATAAAAAAATCTTCCTGTATATATAAAATATAAATATCATTCTTTTTCGCTTGCCCTGATTACTATTGGAACTCACTCGAAACAAACAAATAATTAATAAACGCTCTAAGAACCCAGCGAAGATAGCTCACAGGTTTGAACTATACAGGGTGTAAAGGACAGCCCTCCGCAAACTAAAACGGTGAACTCAGACCATCAAACAAAACATCTTTCACTATGGGGCCTATCTCCGGAAACGCAAAAAAAAAATCAGCTGTCCCATACATTTGACATGCTTCCACTTGAGTACCTACCATGGTCTAAAAAAACAAGGTCTTCTATTCCCAGAATGACACAAGCCTACGTCACAAAAAAATGGCCGCTAAACATGTTAAAAGGGTATGATGACGTAGGCTTGTGTCAGTCACGTGGTCAGTCACGTGGTCGGAAGAGAATACCAGGCGCAGTATATTATTGAACCATGGTACCTACTATAATTTTTCATCGCATTTGTTATAGTACTGAAAAGGTGCTTTTCCCCAAAACAATTTCTGTATCAGTTATAAATATTTCTTCAAGTATCTGATATACACTTCTGTACTTACTAGGAATTTTTATGAATACAATAGCAGAGAATAAATAATAGTAGGTACTTCAATAGTTTGTAAATGTTGTTACAGGTAAAACACAAAACGTGACGCCAGTGCCTGTTTCAAGGATTGAAGTGGTAAGTAAAGTAATAAGCATATAGGTGTTTGTTAGACGTAATAAAGCAGTAATCAAGTCAACAATTTTATTTCCGATTCGATGTTAGTGATTACGTGTTAAGTATTGCAGTATAGGTTTTTATTTTAGACATGTTTCTTCCATTTTGTGGAGAAAATAAAGTTTTTGTATTTTTGTATTTTTTTTTTGTATTTCCTTAAGAATATCGTATATTTTCTTTCAGATTCCAGCAGAACATGTATCCCAAATATCGAAAAACTTCGAAAGTCAATACGCACAAACATCTGCTAACCAAATGCAACAATATCACGGAATGAAAACTCCTCAATACTACGTTAAACTAATGCCGCCACAAGGCGTACTTCCATCTTCTCAAAGTGGAATGGAAATGCAACAGAATTACGTGCAACAAAATACACAAGGTGGAATGCAGTTTGGTTCAAGTGTATTTCAATCCCCCCAAAGTGAAATACAATCCCCTCAAAGTGTATTGCAATCCCCCCAAAGTCAAATGCATTCTCCTCAAAATGTTATGCAATCCCCCCAAAGTGGAATGCAGGGTGCAAATGTCATGCCAATTACACAAATTTATGAGGTTCAACTACAGCAAAATAGTGAAATGCAAATGTCGCAAAATAGTGTGCAATCAATACATGGTCAATACAATGAAGCGCAATATATTAATGAGATTCACATCCCAGAAGTTGGAATACAACAATCAAATAATGGGGTGGATCAAGCCCAAAGCGGCCTTCGATTGGTGCATCAGGGTGTTGTACAAGCGCCTTTAAGTGGCGGAGCTCGGTTGCCTCATTCGCCTCAAAGTGACAAGGAAATCTACGATTTGGACTTCCTAGATGAGCTGGTAATTATAGCATATGCTCACGACTATATTCCCCGAGGGGGTAGTCAGAGATATTCTGAAACTTCTGAACATCCACGTTTCACTAGTAGTACCGAAACCCTGTCTAGTGTGACGGGGAGTGAGCCCGTCGCCACTTGTAATGGACAGTAGATACAATACATGCCTCGAAATTGAAGCATGCAGGTTTCCTCACGATGTTTTCCTTCACCGAAAAGCCAGTGGTTAACACCACTGGCTTTTCGGCAAATCGTACATAAATTCCGAAAAACTCATTGGCACGAGTCGGCCTGGAGTGCGATTTTTTAATCTCATTCGCTGAGTTCAGCAGTTGAAAATGTCAAAATTACAGTGGAGATTTGCATCTTTCTACTGCTGATTTAACTTTCAAAAATCATACTTCAGGAGTGCGATTTTTGAAAGTCAAATCAGCAGTAGAAAGATGCGTATCTCGACAGTAATTTTGACATTTTCAACTGCTGAACTCAGCGAATGAGATTCAAAAACCCCTGGAAGGGGTTCGTACTATCGCCTCCTGCACGGCAGGCAAGGTTACTCGCCACTGGACCACCACGGCTCTAAGCTGGTAATTCTTTATGTTCTTATTGTGTGATGTCGAACCGACTTGGTTGATGATTCTGTCTATTGAGTCGAGGGTCGCGAATTCGAATCCCGCTAGGGGCAAATATTTGTCACGTGATCACGAATGTTTGTTCCCAAATCATGGATGTTTGTTACACCTCCTGTTAGCTGTAAAACAAATTGTTTACAAATACAGCGTGTTAGGGTAAAGAGTTGCATTCTACAGGGTGTAACAATACACCCTAGTAATATTAAAAGGGGTGCTTCAGACCATCAAACTGAGCAACTTTCACTATGGAGCCAACATCGAGGAAAAATAAAAAAATCACCTGTCGCATATATTTTAGTCGATTCGCTACTGCAGTTTTGTATGGGACGGGTGATTTTTTTATTTTTTCTCGATGTTGGCTCCATAGTGAAAGTTATTCAGTTTGATGGTCTGAAGCACCCCCTTAAGTATTACTAGGGTGTTTTGTTACACCCTGTAGTTGGATTACTTTAAGGGGAAGTTGTACCCATGATACCGAACAACTTTCCCTAAGAAAACTATAACTAGGAAAAATTGAAACTTTTCTATAGATTTCTTAAGGAAAGTTGTTCAGTATCATGGGTACAATCACTCCTTAAGGTTTACTCTAACATCCTGTTATCTGCTATTATAGGCCAATAACAAAGCACATACAACGCATACGCATGCGCACGTGCGCGCGCGCGCGTGTGCGCGTTTTGCGCATATGCATGCGCATGCGTGCAATGCACATATATATAATATTTGAAATTCAATAACAAAGCTTTCACATAGTATAATTTTACAAAAGTTCGATAAAGACCGATCCACCCGACCCGGGGCGGGCTATTCGCGTAAGCAGGCTTGTATTTGATATTTATTTTTCTCCAGTTTCAATATTTTACAAATATGAATACCAATTTTTTTTAATTACAGTTACTGTAGCACAGTCGGTAGTGAACCTGTCTGCTGTGCCGAGGGTCGCGGGTTCGAATCCCGTAAGGGACAAATATTTGTATGATGAATATGAATATTTGTACCCGAGTCATGGATGTTTGTATCTATATACGAGTATGTATTCTATATCGTTGCCTAGTCATCATAATACAAATCCAGGCTAGATTCTGGTACTTTAAATGTGACTAGATAATTTGTGTGACATTGTCCAAGATATTTATTTATTAATTTATTTATTTACTGTATGGTTTCAGCAAGGCGCGCTTGCCGACACTTCTACAAGTCAAACGGTGGAACCGATGGCTTCATCAGCTAATTCTGACTTCACATTTCCCGTAAGTATTCCTTTGAAGCACTTGCTCATTTTAATAAAATATTGTTTTCTAGTTAGTTTATTATTCTAGGTACCTCTACGTGGTACCTACTCATATTTGTAATATATTGCATTGGCTGTTGATTTTATGTGGTGATCTATTTAAATTCAAACTAATCCTTTGTCTGATTTGAACACATAAAATGTACACAGTAAATATGACAAGAGAATTGTTTTTGCTGCGCGCTCCATACAAACGAAGTTTAGTTATATTTTGAATACTAACCAATTAAAGTCAATGACATTTTTCAGAAACAATCTAGCTAGAAACGAATCTCTATGCTTGTATCTTGTCAGATTTTCGTTAAAATGTATAGTTTTAAAGTTACAGTGCCTCAAAGATTTCCATACAAATCTTAAATTAAGTAGTTTAATTATCTAGTATTGTTCTTGTTATCGTGTGGTGTATGTTACAAAAATACAAATAAACATTTTAAGACCATCAAACTGAACAACTTTCACTATGGGACCAACATCGAAATCGCGAAAAAAAATCTATTGTTCCATCGTCATCATATCAGCCGATAGACGTCCACTGCTGGACACACGCCTCCCCCAAAATAGGTAGATTTGCCATAATCGCCAAGATGCGATTCGTTTGCGATGTTCCATACTAAACTATACGTCTACTCGAGCTAAATTTATGGGCAAAATATATATTTTATCGCGATTTCGATGTTGGTCCAATAGCGAAAGTTGTTCAGTTTGATGGTCTCAACAACCCCCATAAAAGATTAAAATGTTTGCTTTTACTTTTGTAACACCCTGTATACCTCAAATCACTTCCCAGCTAAACTAGAACAACAAAAAACCAAAATGTTTATTATATTTATATTAAAAGTCAAATACAACTTACTAATTGATTCATCACGCCATCACTATAAGACTTAAACTTAATTTACAGACACCTCATCAGTCTCGTGCGAGCTCAGCTGAACCCAGCGGAGTACAGTCGAACAATTCTGAGACTGCTGATAGCAGGATTATAAATGATCCTGTGTTAGGACAGGCCTTAGTTCACAGTCTAAGCTCTATTGTCGAGGAAATTGAGCTGAATCTTGGTTCTAATGCGTTTGATGATGATGAGGAACTAGTTAGATTCTCCGGCATGATTACCGGTCAGTATTTATTAGTTTATTACCGCTTTTAGTTGGTACCTCCTTGGATAAGTTATATGTCACGATAGACAGTCGAAGCTAAAAAAATTGCAACCAGTACTGGCCTCTAAACCCTATCCATATACACGCACGCAGACATAATTTGTATGACTCCTCACGCAAACCAATCTATTCTATTCTATTTTTGTTTAATGGCGTTTCCTTGGTGGATTTTGCCAGTATCTAGTTTAAAAAGAGCAATTAGTGCTTGACGTTGTACGGTAATTGGATATGGCGATCTCAAAGCCCTGTTTTTATACAAAAACACACACTCGAAACCGCCATAAAATGGCGGAGCCGCGTGGCTACTTAAATCGCGAGCCAACGACAGACGTCCACTCGAAAGCCCTCCAGCCACGCGACTCCCAAACCAATCTAAGAAAGTTGGCCCCTTTTGTTTTATACGGTAGAAGCATAAGGCTCATTCTAGACATATACTTTTTCTACGGGTACCTCTAAAAACTGTTTTTTTAACAGAGCATTAATTCTGACATCTACAGGGTGTTAGGGTAAACAGTTGCACTATTTTAAGGGGTGATTGTACCCATGATACTGGAAAACTTTCCCCAAGAAACTTATAGGATTTTTAATTTTATTTTTACTTTACGTTAATCCTACTTATAAAAATATTATGCTAAACTTACCTGTAATGTAACAAACATGCTAACCGTAGCTCACCAAACTGTAATCCTGGGAAGGCGTTGGTATCTCTAGAACTGGCCCAGTGCCGTGTTGAGGACCAACGAGTCACAATGTAACCATACGTGTTTTTGTGTTATAAATATATTTTTAATTTTTAATTTAATTTTAATAGGATATTCTTGGACTTCGATTAGCAGATTGTATTTAGTAAGGAAAGTCCAACAAAAATTGCGAATTTCCTATAGGTTTCTAAGCCTTAGAAACCTATAGGACCTTAGAATATAACGGAAAGTTGTTCAGTATCATGGGTATAACCACCCCTTAAAGTAATGCAACTGTTTCCCTAACATTCTGTATAGGAAAGCAAAATAGGAATTTTTGATAATGATGCCAAACGTAAGATTACAACAAAAATCTTACAGCGATTTTGGAGATTTCCATTTTTTTTAATTTTAAGTACCTAATTTGTTTTTTCAGATTATTTCCCGCCTGATGCTAACTTTGTAAGTAATTGATTGATTGGTTTCAACTTTCAAGCTACCTTTAATTTCTTAAGAGTTCGAATTTATGATCCCCTTTTCTTTGTACAGGTCCTAAGAAAAGATTCAGGAAGAGCAAAGGTAAGTTATAATTCCATTTAGATTTGATACACATACACATAAAGATTTTTGTGTGGAAGTATAATTTTCAACGTATTTTTACAGAGTAGTGCAACAAAGAATCCATTACACGTTCAGAAGGGCAAAGGGTTAGCTGGCGAATCGTCAAAGAAAGACAACAGTGATGAAACCAACGAATATACCGCGTATTACACGGCGGAAGATGGCTTTGAAGTGAAGAAGGTAACACATAACATGAAAAGGACGGTTCATTCCAGTTTAACTAAAAAAATCATACGCAAAATTAACACATGTCCTAAACAACGAATAATTTATGTTAAAAAATGTGGCAGCCAAATGAAAAACATCAAACAAACTTTTGTATAATCTAGCTTTACCATTATTATGTCCTCGTTTATAAATAAGTAAGCAAAATGTTGCTCTCGTCAAGTCTAAAGTTCTAAACCTTCAGTTGGAAGGCATTTCACGCAGTTGGTGGCGGTCAATGTCGAAAGATGCTGTGTATTGATAAGTTTGAGCCGATTTACTATTCTGACAAAATTATGAACAATATGCATATTGGGGCAATTTGGAGTATGGACCTATTATCGCTCATCTTCTTTAGTGAAACGAGGCCGTTGCCCTGAGGCTTACTTCTTTTCTTAGCACTGAAGTACCTAATGTTTTTTTAATGGATATTTTAAATCAATGTGTTATTCCTAGCTGATTAAGGAGATATGCGATATTGTGAAAAAGGGCGGATACAAGAAACAGGATGTCCGATGTAAATTGGAGAGGCTGTTTGAATTGCGACTCTCTAACGGAGACACGTAAGTCTACTTTTAGATTGTCCTTATTTTATTTGTTGATCTTCCTATAATTACTTCGACTAATTCTTTTAGTATTACTATTACTGTGTGATAGGTAACTCAAAAATACATTATTGTTGTTCTTTCGTATCAGCATGAGCTGTATTCAGGGCCGTAGCTAGAACTGGATTGAAGGTAGGGCATAGGAGGTTTAGGGTAGGGCGGAAACAAAAGGTGGTGTGGTTGTACCTAATTCAGTGTCTGTGAAATCTTCTCTCCAGGAAAGAAAAGAAAACGATGGTGATACTGAGTTCTATTAGCCTAACTACCCTCAAAATACCTAAAGGCTGGAGCGAGCGAAGCGAGCTCGAAATTTTACACTCTAAGACTCAAAATGGAGCTGGAAGTCAGTTTCATGGTCTTGTAGGGTGTTTTGTTACACCCTGTATAATAATGGTTGGGTAATTTTTAAGGTAGGGCATTGCCCCACGATGCCCCCCTCTAGCTACGGCCCTGGCTATATTGCATGATAAATTAAAATTACTCATGCTGTACCTAGTGTAAAGATTAGCCAGTCATAACTAGATAGGTAATTTCTTATTGTATTTTCTGTAGTTTCATCGATTACAAGAGTGCGATTTTTGAATCTCAAAGTTGATCTCAGCAGTTGTAAATGTCAAAAATAATGTGGAGATACGCTTCTTTCTACTGCTGATTTACTTTTAAAAATCGCACTCCTGAAGTATGATTTTTGAAAGTCGAATCAGCAGTAGAAAGATGCAGCATATCTCCAAAGTAATTTTGACATTTTCAACTGCTGAACTCAGCGAATGAGATTCAAAAATCGCACTTCTGAACGTTGGCTCTACAGAATTGTTGGACTTGTATTGCGTCACGCACCTAGCCGAAACATTGTAGGACGTTTCGACTAAGTGCGTGACGTTATACAGGATGTAAGGAAAAGTATCATTAACCATTAAACCACATACTCTACCGATCAAACTGAACAACTTTTACTACGGGTGCAAACCGATCGGCGCAAAAAATAATCAGCTGTCTTATACATTTCAGTGAGTAGGTATTGCAGTTAAGTATGGAGCAGCTGATTTTTTTTTGGCTCCGATCGGCTTGCACCCGTAGTAAAAGTTGTTCAGTTTGATGGGGGGAAAGGGGGGGGGGGTATGCGGTTTAAAGGTTAATGATACTTTTCCTTACACCCTATACATTTAGTGTTCATTAATTTGTATCCTATAAACAAAATAAATTAAGTATCAGTAAATTTTATTTTTTTCAAATTTATATTATTTTTTTCCAGCCCACGTTATAATTTTAATTTAAAATATTCACCAGTGTGGAGCAATCTTACCTAACTGTTTGCGAATTATTCAAAAATACATTATTAATTAAAGCATGCGGGGCCAGAGTGAAGCTAATAATGTATTTTTGAACCGCGACCGATGACTTTCATTAGTCGTTACAGAGTTATCGACCAGAGAAAATTATCCTTATGACATTTTCAAATATTAGCCTTTAGGAAACGTTGCATACTAGCCTGACCGTGTACCCACACTTTCGATGTTCACTATATCGCCACTGTTTCGGTCCGAACTTCATTGCAATAGAGTTGACATTGGAACGAAAATGTTCACGCAATTACGAAGTTCGAATCCCGGAGTAGACCCCCAGATACTAGCTGAATTTTATCTCGTAAGCTAAGTTTTAAAAAACATTTGCAAAGTTGTGTAACTTTAAAAGTGAGATGTGATCTATTTTATTTATTGTATCTATTTTAGTTAGACTCACTTTTAAAGTTACACATAAAAAAAATGTATGTAGAAAATGCTGTGACAGATTGGGCTGAATGACATGAAAAATGAAAATGATAAACGAAAATTATAAATGAAAATTAAAATAATAATTAAAATGAAAAAGTTTATTTAGTACAAAAAAAGTATACAAAAATATGCAGAAAACGTTAAGGGATCCAGTCTCTTTTGTGCGTGAGATCTTTGTACAAATGAAAGAAATAAACAAAATAGTAATAGTGAAAATAAACAGTTTAAAAGGTAGGTACTTAATTTAGACTTTTACAACATCGTAACAAAATTTTTATGATAATCTAAAGTTTAGATTATTATTTCAATGTTGTTGTGTTTAGATTCTAAACTAACATCAATACAGTAAGGACAGTAAGGAGGTGTGTAAGGAGTGGAGTTTGCGTGTGTTTGTGTATGAGGAAAGGTGAGTGCGTGTATATTAAGTGTATATGCAGGATTGTGAGGGTGTCTGTTTCTATGTGTACTTACTGTTTGTTTGAGGTGTAAAAGTTGAAGACTGATCCTATATTATGCTTAGCCCTACGATAGTTGGTTACGTCTTGGGATCGGCAAAAATGTCCACTAAGCATGATAGGTGAGCGCAGGCAGATGAATGCTTATAGTTAAGCATTGGCTACAACTACAGACGAAAATCACTCTTAATTGCGGAAAAAACGATCGTAAAGTAGGCGAAGTTTGGCAATTACAAAAATGTTGCCAGGTATTAAAAAAGGTACATTACGTGGTAGTTAATTTACAATTTGTACTAGGTATACATTTTTGCTAAAATTTACAGTTTTAAAAATTCGGGCGAAGTTAGGTACCTAGTTTTCGGGGTGTAACTTTGTTTCGTAATGTGTGGTGCAGGTTCCTGCACATGGCGCTGATGTGCAACATATCAAGCTTCGAGTACATCGTCAAGTTGATGCACTCTATGAGGATGCCGCACTTGTTGAACCTGGCCAACGACACGCAGCACACCATCCTGCACCTCGCCGTCATCTACGACATGCCTGAAGTTGTCGTCTTCCTTCTTGAAAAAGGTAATTAAAAGTGCTATTGGCTATGTGCGAATTGAGTGGTGGCAGGGGAACAGTAAAATCGATCGCAGCGCACGCTGTGGCAGAAATGGGAAACTTTTCCGGACAGGCTGTGTCCTTGCTTGAATATAATGCAAACCCACACACTCACTCAACACGAAATATCCAAATAAATACTACTAGGTCGTCTGGAAGAAATCGCTTCTTAGCGATAGGTAGGACCGCCTTATTTTGTGCCTCGTGTCTTGTATTTCTTTCTCTGTATTTTTAATGTTCATGTTTTGGTGTAATATAAAGAATATTTGATTGATTGATTCATTGACTCCGAATTTTTTATTTTGGCATAAATGTTTCTATTGGCTGGCGTCTAGGTGAAAAAGGCAACTCAAAGGTGTGAAAACGGGGTGAAACTTTGCGCGACAGAGCTCAGGTTATTTTATCTCATGTGTGACATACACAGTCCGGTGAAGGGAGTGGCCATTCTGTATGTTTAGTCCCATATACAGGTGTACATTAAAATGGGACAGCTACTTAAAGGGGTGCTTCAGACCATCAAACTGAACAACTTTCTCTATGGGACCAACAACGAAATCGCGAAATAAAAATCTGCTGTCCCATACATTTAATTTGAGTTATTTTTGCAGTTTTGTATGGGAGAGCGGATTTTTTTTTCGCGATTTCGATATTGGTCCCATAGCGAAAGTTGTTCAGTTTGATGGTCTGAAGCACACCTTTGAGTAGCTGTCCCATTTTATTGTACACCCTGTATATGGTTATGTTATGTGGTGAGTCGGTGACCGCAAGATTTTTTGAAAATGTGTAATATCCTCCTTGTTTTAGGCTGTGACCCGATGCAGCCAGATATGAACGGCAACAACGCGATCCACCACGCAGTCATGTGCAAAACGTCTTTGGAACCATTTTGGAAATTGGAACCAGCCACAGCTTTTGATCTGAATGCTCACAATTATGGTGAGTTTCAATTGTTTACTTTTAAACTAGTTGAGATAGAGACCAGGCCTCCGACACTCGGCCATATACAGGGTGTCCCAAAAACCAACGTCAAGCCGAAAACGGTTGATAGGCCAGGTGGTGACAGTTATCAGAAAAATAAAAAAAAAATCTAAGATTAGTACTTTCCATAAAATTTTTTTTTTTTTTAATTTACACCCTATGATGATCTTTTAAGTACTATGACTACAAATCTTTACTTTTCAATTTTTTTTTGTGTGTGGTGTAACCCTGAATAACCCTTCTGTCATCTACACCAGACGCACCGCGGGATATCACCCCTTCTTGGTTGACATCCCACATATACGCACCAAGCGCCTTTATGAATCTTTTATAATGCGCACAGCCAAGGAGTGGAATGCCTTACCTGCGTCAGTATTTCCGAGTACTTCCAATCCGGATTCCTTTAAAGTACGAGTGAATAGGCATCTTCTGGGTAAGCTCGCTACATCTACGACCCCATCTTCGTCCTGAGGACTGGATTGAGGTCAAGAGCAAACCCATAGTTAATAAAAAAAAAAAACAGTCTGAAATTAAAACACAACTGCCTCAGTTTTAAAGAAAATATCACTTTTTGCCCCACCATACACTAAAAATTATTACATCGCCCAACTTTAACTAACGGTACTGTAAAAAAAATGTACTGTGCTATTTCGGCAAGTGACTTTAAAAGATGGTGTATTTAGTCAGGATTCTAAAAAGGTATAATACTAGCTAGATTATTTATTAACTAAGAACACATAATTTTTTTTTTCAAAAGAGACCCGATTTTAAGCTAATTCTTTTTACATAGTTAAAATGGTTCTAATGCACGTTAGGCTTTCTCTAAGTCCCTAATTGCCAGTTACAAGTTTGAATGAGATGGATAGTGACCTACGTACAATTTATAATATGCATATATTTCATATTGTATGAAAAATTTCAAAACTAAACTGTAAAATGAAACCGTCAGAAAAGCAAACAGCTCTCCACCTGGCGGCCATATACGACTCGGAGGCGAGCGCTCGAACCCTGCTGCAGCACGGCGCCAGCTACAACGTGAAGGACTTCCAGGGCCGCACGCCCCTGCACCTCGCCGTCTACGATGATAGGCTGGATGTTACCAGGGCCCTTCTCGACTTCATTGATGCTGTGAGTTCTTTGTTCTTGTTGCGTTCACCGCCGCGACCAGTGTTCATTATTTCCCGGCGAATACAACTAACTTGTTTTGATTTCTGCACTATTCGCCGTGTCTCGCTTGAAACCGTGGCATGCACATTACTTATTCATACATTTGTTTCTGTCACCTGCCGTGCCGCCCGACGCTCGAGCTATTCGTTCTTTCTTTCTATATTTCTGTACATTTGTTCCATCCAATGCAGCGAATGTCCCGTGTGCAGGCTGTTATATGTATGTACGTGGGTATATGTATGTACATAAACCCACGACCGTTTCGGGGTGGTCAAAGCATTGCTACAAGTAAAACATTTCTGTTTAAGTATGTAGTTGTATAGGCCGTCAACTTCGTGCGCCGCGCGCCCTAGGGGTACAGATACAGAAGTAGGCGGGGACGAGCTCGCACGCGACGCACATGCCCCGTGTGGCACTTTACTAGGGGCGGTAAATTCGGGAAAAATATTGATTGATTGAGCTCTGTCTAATAACTAATTCGTACTTAGATCAGAGAACAGTCGAGCTCGCTTCGCTCGCTCTATCATCATCATCAGCCTATAAATATCCCATTGGAGTCACGTGTAGGTTCTGACACGAGCATTTCTGTCGCGTGGTGTTCGCGCGGGTCGCGTTTTTGCCGGCCACGTGACTCCGCAATCTCTTCCTGTTCTTGAACAATCACTGAGATTGGGATAGACACTCCCATAAATTACTTGATACTGGCGGAAATGTAATGCTAATGCACGCAAAAGTCCATTTATCACTACATAGTATAAAACAAAGTCGCTTCCCGCTGTCTGTCTGTCCCTATGTATGCTTGGATCTTTAAAACTACGGAACGGATTTAGATGCGTTTTTTTTAAAAGATAGAGTAATTCAAGAGAAAGGTTTATATTTATATGTATTAAGGGGCGTCCGCCCGGTTTTGAGTAACTTTGTAACCATTTTATACATTAACTATGGCACTTTTTAAGCAGAAAACAAAACTGAACAATCTACAGGATATGAGAAGTGATGTGGTTTTTCTCGAAATCTATTTTAATTAATAAAACTGAAGAAAAGCTACTCCAAAGTCACCTCTTTTTTTCCAGTTGTAACCGTTTTACTCTTACATTGTTGATCAGAAGAATATGAAAATTTACAATATTCTTCACAATACAATATGAAATGATGTGATTTCTTATTTTTTGAAAATTCATAAAAAATCATACAGGTTTTCAAAGAAAACGGAAAATTCTGACCGGAGCCGCGCAATTGAAGCGGGATGGCTAATTGCAAAAATTTGCTTGTAAGAAAGAGAGCCTTGCAGATGGGAGGAGTAGCCTTAATAATACATCACTACATATCAGCATTACACCCGTGCGAAGCCGGGGCGGGTCGCTAGTTATAAATAGAATAGAAACGTCCCACTGCAGGGCGCAAGCCTACCCTCAAGACAGACATACCAAATTCACAATCTCCTTACATTTTGTTTTTAGAGCGATATCGACGCGGTTGATGGTCTCGGGTCCACTGCGCTGCAGATCGTGACCAGTGGAGAAATCAAAGAAAATTCCCTAGAAATACTCAAACTTTTGCTTCAAAAAAAGGTAAGATGACGGATTGCCGTCTTCAAAACAATATTTACTACTATTTTACAGTCGCATAACCCAGTAAAATTAAGCTAAGTAAGATAAATATTTTCCGGAGTTTTTCAACTTTTTTTAAACGTTCCTTTGGTACGTAAAATTGAAAAAAAAAGTAGATAAATACCCGGATAGTTGTTCACCGGGTTTCCCCTAACCAACGTATAGTAAAATTATTTTAGGGATCACCATATGCATGCCCTGGTGATCAAAGGAATATTTCGACTTCCTCAGAAGGTCGACTTCTGACGGATGAGGTCACAGCCCACGAAAACTATGGAAGATAGGGTTATGGACCTCGAACAAGTCAATGTCATAGAGGACCCTGGTCAGATTTTTTCAGGTTTCCTGGTCAGGTTGGCAGTAAAAAAAATCAAATATTGCTATATCCAAAATGGCTGCCATGGACATTTTAAACGCCAACACAGCTTTTAAAGGTTCCCCGAACCGACTGAAAATTTGTATCTGGGGGTTTTCGGGGTCGCTGATTAAGAATATTAAATAATTTTGTTTTATCTTCAACTTTCATGAGGGTCGCAATCAAAATTTCATAATTTTTGAAATGTTATTACTTTCTCGGCCCTGTAGCCCTCAAAGGTCCTATGACAAAAATGCATACCACTTGTTTTGTAGGAAATTTTGTCAGGTTTAATTCGTCCATACAAAACATTTCGATACGAATTACAGATTTATCTAATTTTACTGGGTTAGCAGAAAGCTGGACAGAGCGAAGTACCTAGACTTTGGCGCCCCTGCCCTCACGTAAGGGCACACCAAGCGCGTAGCAAGAATTTTTTCACATGATCAGACCAGACCTGGAGCGAGCGATGCGAGCTCGAGATTTGATTGCAATATGATTAGCTAGTATAGTAGCAATATTATTGAAAACTTTGAATGACTTCTGCATTACGACAGTCTCAATGCAATAAAAAACCGGAAGCGAGCTCGAGATTTTACTGCAATATAATGAGATCATTGACTAACTGCATTACGATCCAAAACCTTTTTTTTTTTCTGAAATATTTGAAAGACATTCCAATAATTTATTTTCAAACATGATTTTGATGCCCCATTAGCCTGATGTGGCGTGGGCCCCGGTTTTTTAAATGAAGTATTAAAACAATGTCCAAATTAAACAGGGAGACCCGAAGTTCCACGAGGGCGATAGTTCGCCGGCGTACAAGCTCGCCCGTCGCAAGCCGCGGATGTGGCAGATAATGAAGGAATACACCTCGGTCTCGAGCGCTGACGTCTCCGAAGATTCTTCCGAGGACGAGTTCGAATCTGCTGATGAAGGTGATGATGTAAGTACACTTTTTAGACAACTCTGAGCGTGATGGTACAGCGCTGTTTTTTCTCCATAGTTGACAAATAAATAAAAAATAGGATAGTTACTTTGATAGCTTTGTAAGGAAAGAAGTAGCATGCATAGCATATGCTCAAGCTATATTCCCGATATTTATATTTCCTGATTACCCAGTCAGAGATATTCTGAAAACTCAGAATATCCACGATTCACTAATAGTACCGAAACTCTGTCCAATGTGACGGGTATTGAGCTCATCGCCCCTTACAATGGGCAGGAGAAAGAAATGTCACTTAAGAAACGAAAGAATTATAACAAATTGATACAGACTGTACAGTATAATTGATTGATTGATTGAAATAAGCGATTACTCTTTCTGCAGCATTTAAATATGTGCGGAAATCTCGTAGTGTCCTAAAAAATTGTACCAGCATTTGAGCTATTTTAATTTTATGGATGTAAATATAGTTTACCTTTTTTGATTACAGGATTCCGATGACATCGCTACAGAATTGGCAGACATGACGATAGAAGATAAGCAGATTAAAGAAGAAAAGAATTAGTGCCATAGTAGCGTAGCGTGGTACCGTAGCGTAGTATGTTTGTTTATATTTTTGTTACTAATCATCCGAAAGTCGTAAGCGTAAGGCCATCACAGACCTTGTCGTCTCAATAATTTGAGTGCAAAGGATTGGAAAATGTGTTACATTTAAAAAAATTAAGTAGACCGCTGATGGCACAAAGTATCAGGTCGAAATTCAAAGCACAATTAAAAAATTGTGAGTTTTGTCTAAGGGGAGTCAAAAATGTATGGATTTTGACATACGGGAGTTCAAACTAAGACATAAATAACGTCTCTAAATCTCATCTTTACTGAAGTCTGTCAAACAAATACTAGAATGGAATTTTTTGTTTACTTTCCATCCATACAAATAAAAGTTGGCTTTTTGTATGGTACAGTTTGTATGGAAACTCAATCTCTTAACAATCAATATGTTTTTAACAAAGCTCCCAAAAAGTTCTTCAAACGATTTCTATATTTTCACCCTGTAGGGTATGTGATGGCCTCTTAAGTGTTAATGTTTGGTTTGATCTGTGGTGTTAATTGATGGATACACAGGGTTCAGTAGTTAAGGTTCCATATTGAAAACTTCTTGAATTGTAGAGAGCCTTAGACTTACATGTTGGCAACCTTCGATCAAAGTAAAATGAATATATATAATAGGAAAGGAAGATAATAGGAATTACCTACTTATAACTTATAAGTAGGTAATTCTGTGGGACCTAATCACATATTGTCTTATAAAATACAGGAGCACTAAATCTTGGCATAGTCAAAACCTTCGAATTCACTAGTTAGCTAACTATATGGACATGGAATTAAAAAGCCAAAATTAGTTGCTAATTATAACTTTGACGAATACGTACCGAGATGACAGACCAAGTACCCTACTTTGTGTGGAAGTTTATTCCTAAAGCGCTAATGCGCGCTGCATACAAAACGAAGTTTGGTCGTAAGTCAATGATTTTTTTCAGAAATAATCTAGAAACTAATTTCTATGATTATAATGAGTCAGATTAATTTAAGATTTGTATCGAAATCTTTGAGGCACTGTAACTTTAAAACTATACATTTTAAGGAAAATCTGACTCACTACAAGCATAGAGATTAGTTTCTAGATTGTTTCTGAAACAACATCATTGACTTTAATTGGTTATTATCTTAATTATTGATAGAAAATATAACCAGACTTCACAAGCATAGAGATTAGTTTCTAGATTGTTTCTGAAACAACATCATTGACTTTAATTGGTTATTATCTTAATTATTGATAGAAAATATAACCAGACTTCGTTTGTATGAAGCGCGCTCCGAATTATATGCACAATGCTTTGGGCCATGTTTGGGCCCATCCATTCATTTTACTATGATCGAAGTTAGCAACTGAAGTTTAATTTTCAAAATTGATTAATACCTACTGTGATTTTTATTAAATGATTATGATTGTGATATTATGATTATGATGCTCAGAATAGGTAGGTATTTAAAATTGGAAAGACGTTGGATTTGTGTACTCAAATAATTAGTCTTGGTTAAGACCCACCTTAGGTGTTAGTACCCTATGAATAGATAATAATTATCTATTCATATGGTATAGGTTGGTATGATAGCGGCTTAGTAACTTTTATATGACATCGAAATACAATTTGAAAGTTTTCGAAACTTTTTACATATCTTTGATAAATATTTTATTTTATATGATTTATTAAGTGAATGTTATCTGTTTACAAATTAACAATTTTATTATAAATAAATAGTAAATAAGGACCATTATGATGATAATTGTCGCAATATTCATCTTGATAGTGTGTAACATCATTATATTATGTAGTCAAACAGAATAGCGTTAAGGGTTAAAAACGTCAAAAGTACAAGTTGTATTTTTATACGCAAAAGATATATTTTTGGCATTATATTTCATAGATTTATATTTTAAACCTTTAAATATTATATTGACTGAATACGTAAATATGTATTCTTCTAGAATTCATCATTGCCTCCCAACATGGAGCTCTCGCGTCTTATCTCTCTCTCAGATTGCGCGCATCTGAGCGAGATAAAAAGCGCGACAGATCCATGTCTTGGGTGTCTCTGTAAATAAATGCTAAGCTATAATTATTATGGTTTGCTTCTCTTCGGAGGACGGAGACATTTAGGCTCTAGTATGACTTCTCCACTCGCGCGTGACACGCCTTCGATGCATAGAAAATGACTGCCTCTGCTTTTCAGAGAACCAACCAACAAGTAATTACTTAGTATGGAAAGAAATCAGAGTCCCGCGGCAAGTACAGGAATCATACTACAGGGGTTGGATTAGGTTCGTAAACTGTTGATATTCAAAAAGCTGTGAAATGCCTAATTAGGGACATTTTGATGCACAAAGTGGTGAGAAACTTGGTGAGGTGGATATCGATCCACCAGTTTCTCACCACGTTGTGCATCGATCCACCTCACCAAGTTTCTCACCACTTTGTGCATCAAAATGTCCCTAATTAGGCATTTCACAGTTTGTGTCGAAACACATTTGCGTGTCGATACACAAATGTGTTTCGACACAAACTTGGTGAGGTGGATATCGGCACAAATGTGTTTTTTTGAGGACTAAATAATAAAAATTGATCCATTCTAAAGCTACGATAAATATGAACTAAGCTTATCTATCAGTAATTAATGATGTGCTGGTATCCTGTAAGATTTTCAGGGGCCCGATCGCGCTAATTTTAAACATCGAAGTTCGTTCCTTAGGCTCAATTCCCACTGGCGCAGAGTCGAAGCGTCGCGACGCGGCGTGAAGCTTCACGTTTTTCAACCATTCTAAATTCATCTCTATTTCTTTATTAATATTTTTTTTTTAATAGGGTACGAATTTGTGTTGCGAAAATTTGAAAACGCTCAGCGACGCGCGAATGCGCGCGTATTCGCCTGCATGGGTCTCTCGGGTTCGCGCGTCACCGCGCGCAGAAATGCTAACATTCACGGTTCAATGGGGCGAATTATTTCTCGTCGCGTCGCTTCGACTCTGCGCCAGTGGGAATTGGGCCTTATTTAGTTTGCTTGTTTTGCCCCACTTATTCAATTTCAATCCTAATCACATTGCAATCCAGTTATTATTAAACTGTGCTGAATTCAATGCTGAATTCCGTATCGTGCTTAACTTGACTTATTTAATACGAGCTTTTACGCATAAATTATATACCAGATTTTAAGTCAGATGATAAACTATCAAACAAAAAAGTTTCATCAAAATCGGTTCAGTAGTTTTTGCGTGATACTCTAACAAACAAACACCCAAACAAACAAACAAACACCCAAACAAACAAACAAACACCCAAACAAACAAACAAACAGACAAAAAATCCAAAAATTGGTGATTTGGAATCAGGGACAGGTAAAATCCATGTCGTAATTTTTTTATTTTGTAAATACCTTCAATGTACAGACACATTTCTGTTACAGTTTTATAATATTTTAGATGTGATTGACAGCCTGAAACGTCACAGCGATCTGTCAAACGACTGTCATGAGCAAATGATTAGCGAGATTTGAAATGTAAAATGTGTAAAATCGAATGTAAAAATCTGGTAAAAATAAAAAGTTGTGATTCGCAAGCGGTTCAATGAGGTTTCATTGGAGATTTATTTGGCGTGATCGGTCACCTGGCTTTCTTTATTATCAAAGAGAATTTAATTCACTACGCGTGTTTTTATTATTAGATTATTTGTTTAAAACGAGGCATTTTTTATTCTTATTTTAGTTTAAGTTATACAAAAAAATCTAAATAAAAGTAGACAGTTGGATGAATTGTTTTATTTCGCAAACCCTTCTCCTAAACGAGCCGACATAGTCCAAAGAAAAGTGGCAATGGGCGGGCACATTGCACGCAGAACCAATTTCCGATGGGGCCCGAAGAGTTCTCGAGTGGCGACCGCATATCGGAAAGTGCAGTGTGGGTAGGCCCCCACATAAGGTGGACCGCCGACCTGGTGAAGGCGGCGGGAACCCGTTGGATGAGGGCAGCGCAGGACCGGTCGTTGTAGCGATGCTTGGGGGAGGCTTATGTCCAGCAGAGGAACTCTAACGGCTGACGTTATCAAGTATTCGCGACAAACTGGTATTTTGTAATGCTTTATGTGATTTATGTCGGTGTAGTTGTCCAACTGCTACTATAAGAGATATATTTATTCTATTTTTTAACCAACTTCAAAAAAGGAGGAGGTTTCTCAATTCGACCGTATACCGGGTGTAAAATAAAATGGGACAGCTACTTAAAGAGGTGCTTCAGACCATCAAACTGAACAACTTTCTCTATGGGACCAATATCGAAATCGCGAAAAAAAAATCTGCTGTCCCATACATTTCAGTCGAGTTATTTTTGCAGTTTTGTATGGGAGAGCGGATTTTTTTTTCGCGATTTCGGTATTGGTCTCATAGAGAAAGTTGTTCAGTTTGATGGTCTGAAGCACCCCTTTAAGTAACTGTCCCATTTTATTGTACACCCTGTATATACAGGGTCCTTCTTAATATGCTGACACTTTTTTAAGGCGATGACCAGACCGTCAAACTGAACAACTTCCTCTATGGGACCAACATCGAAATCGCGAAAAAAAAATAGTTGTCCCATACGTTTGGCTCCGAGTAGGTTTGCAGTTTTGTATGGAAGTGATGATTTTTTTTTTGCGATTTCGATGTTGGTCCCATAGAGGAAGTTGTTCAGTTTGACGGTCTGATCATCCCCTTAAAAAAGTGTCAGCATATTAAGAAGGACCCTATATATACATATATTTTTTTAATGATGGCGTCCATCTTGGTATTGATTATTTTGTCAAATTCTTGACGTGTACGGTTATATAGGTAATTTTGGTGATTTCAAGTGTTGTTTTTTGAAAAGAACACTAATTGAGCCGCCACTGTAGCTTCGTTGTAGGTCGAGGAGTGGGCAACCAACGACCGAAACGCGACGCGACTACCCAACAGCAGACCGACAACAAGTCATAAGAGGTCGGTGCTGGTACAGTACATTGATATCGTTGGAACTAGCCAACATTTCTATTCAGCTTATGTAGCCTACCGGTAGTCTACCTCACGATTTGGTAGACTACGGGTGATTCCATTCTCTTTGGACTACGGTAGATTTACAACTCTACTTATCCGAAAGATATTTTGTCGTATCTTCCATACAAAATATGCCAAACTATCTGTCGGATAAGCTAACAAGAACTTACTCAGAAGTGGTGAAACATGACCTAAGACAGATGGATGTGTTACTAGCGTAGAGGGAGTAAAACTATAGAGCAAGTGACAGTGTAACCGGTTTTCTATCGGTGTCTGATTTGTACATGTGTGTGTAAATGTTACCCGATTGAACTCAATTTTCCCACAAATTTATCAATACCACCAACTTTTCACAGTCGGCTAGTCTAAGTAATACATTTTGTTAATACTACTTTCCTAACACAAATCGCAGAAATATTCACAAATAACATTAAAATTTAATGTTACGGTGGTTTCAGTCCATACAAAAGTTTGACACAGAATACGCGTAGACGGAATTAATAAAAGTAATATTTTATATATGGAAAAATAGTTTATAAAATCTAGATGCCGCGTTACAAATAACATTTGCAATTTATAATATAATTACGAAGATTTATAAAGCTTTTAAAATGTAGTATGAAAAATTACAAAGCATTATATCTTCGTAATTATATTATAAATTGCAAATGTTATTTGTGACGCGGCATCAAGATTTTT
This sequence comes from Agonopterix subpropinquella, assembly GCA_922987775.1. NCBI lineage: Eukaryota > Metazoa > Arthropoda > Insecta > Lepidoptera > Depressariidae > Agonopterix > Agonopterix subpropinquella. The sequence continues at coordinate 14,973,807 of OV277701.1, read as the reverse complement.
TAAACTATTTTTACATATATAAAAAATAAAAATTTATTTATTCTAAGTTACTTATACTTATAACGTCTATGCGTATTGTGCGTCAATAAAATTGTTTTTGTATAAAATTGACCCCTCTGCAACCACCTTAATATGTAATAAAATTAGCCAGAATTGGAGCCTTGAAAAACTGTGTAGTTATTTGTCAAGCAATGAGGTCAAAGAGGTTATTTTTTCGAATTTGATCAATTTCTTTATTTGACTGAAGCATGATGAAGGGTTATGGTAAATAAATTACAATTTAGAAAATAAATTTTAATGTTTCTTAATCTAACCAAATGGCTTTGATCAGGAATAGTGTTGTAAAAAAACAGTTTTTTTTCTACCGTTAAAAAAAACGTGAAAAAAAATTTAATTTAAAACATCTGCACTGGTAGCATGCAAACCCGCGATAGCCGTGATACGGCTTTATCACGTCTTTTATCTCGTTCTTTTGCGCGCGAAAGAACGAGATAAAAGCCGTGATAAAGCCGTATCACTGCTATCGCGGGTTGGCATGCTACCAGTGCTGAAATCATAGCTTTAACTTTTAATTCCATGATTATATTGAGTAACTCAGCATTCTTCTTTATTAATCGTCTTTGCGCTTAACGAGTAGTACGCAACTTCTTTAGGCGCTTTTCAGCTAACTCACTCTTCAATTGAATTCTAAGATGTTTCTTCCTCAGTGTTTCTGTAATTTTTTCTATTATGACAGGTTGTCTGGTAGCTGAATCCTGAAAATGAACAAAACAGTGATGAAACCAAACCATTACTAGGTACCTATGTATTTTCCAAGTCAGTTTTCCCGTATTTACGGGTGTTTCAAAGGCCATAAACTGGTAACACTGAATGACTGCTGATCTAGAGGTTATGGAATCAATGTTGACCTATAACTTGGTTTTATGATTTAATTTGTATTGTAATATCATTTTAACGTGTACAATAGACATTAATCTAATCACAAACAAAGTATTTGTAGCATTTAATTGCAGTGAAACGTACCTGTGAAACGAAACATTCCCAGCAGCACTTTTCGATCTGTTTTTGCATCCTAGGACACTGCAGACCACCATTTTCACTTCGATAATGATTATAAATTATTATATTATCAGAACACCTCACACAGCAGGTAATTCAGGCTGTTACAATTCCGTAATTCATAACTTTTGATAAGCCTAACAACAATACTAGTCAATTTGGACCGCAATACGTCAAAATGACAAGTTGCGGTCACCAAAAAAGTGGTTACACGGCGTTCATTATAGTCTTTCTCACTCTTTCTACAGACTAGTGTATAGGTTCACCTCTATCGAACATTAAAGATGTGTGCGTATCATTTACTCCATAGTTCTACTCCCTCTACGGTTACTAGGCTCAATTTACACCGCCGCGGAATGGAACGGAAGCGAATTTTTGCATCGAATTTGTATATAGCATAATTTGATCGAAGAGCATAATGAACTTTATATCAATGGTATAAGACACAAAATAAATACGAGCCAAAAAATTCCACGCGCATCTTCCGCGGAATGCTCGCGAATGCTCGCGCATGTGGAATCCGCGGGAAGCGGCGCGAACGGGGGAACTCGTTCGAAGTAGTGATGTGCCGAGTTGAACTTTTTAACCGACTCGCGATTTTTCAAACTCATTCTTTTAACTCAGCAGATGAAAATGTCAATATTTCTATGGCGACGTGCATCTTTCTACTGCTGATTTGACATTAAAAAAACATACTCCAGGGGTGCAATTTTTGGAAGTCAAATCAGCAGTAGAAAGATGCGTATCTCCATACATTTTCAACTGCTGAGTTCAACGTATGAGATTCAAAAATCGCACTCCAGGTCTTTAAGTATATTGTGTAAGGTTTTATTAATTTTCATAAGGTTTTATTGATACCTTGCACTGGCCACACTGGCGGCAGGGTTTGAGGGACGAGGTTTTTGACAGATAACCGACGCTGGCATGGACTCTCGGACTGTAGAGTAGGACAGACGCTATGATTGTAAATTAAGATAATAAGTTTAGAAAGCAGTTGGCTAATTTGGTTAATGTTGGATAGTTTAAATAATTAATTAATTAAGATAATAAGTTGTTAATGTTGGAAAGTTGTAAATAATTAAATATAACAGAAGATGGACAATATAAGTTTTAAAAAAAGGATATTGTGTTGGTTATTTCTGAGATAGTTCTACATCTCAGAAGCGGGGGATGAACTTTTCTGGTAAGTGCACGCCTACAATCACTATGATAATATATAATATGATTTAAAATATGATAGATCACATTTTTGTATATTATTGAACCAATTAGTTATTGAGTATATTCAAGATGAACAGAAATTCACTGCATAAGAAATCCTTGTAAGATTTGGTATTTCTACTTCATAAATCTTGAAGTATCATTGTAATTTCCGTACCTCTTGTTGGAGCGGTACCGTTCGTTGATAACAAAACAAATGTATCAAGTTTCAGTTTCTTTATAAGCTACGCTAGAGAACGCTTTGATTGTTTATACTTCGTAACGTGATAAACTTATAATGATTGTGAGTTGTTCCCATGGTGTTATTAAGTTTTGATTCCTTTAATTTAAATACATCGGTATATTAACATTTATGATTTGCCGTAAAAAAATAAAAAACGGCGAGTTTCAGCAATGATGAAGGGAATGGAACCCTTTGGGATCTGGAAAACTCCTGAGCGGAAGCGGTTTCGCTTCAGGCGCAGACGGTTATCAAGCGCCAGGGCCAGGGTAGCTGTAGCCGCGGCCACAACTGCCACCTGCTAGAGCGATAGCAAACATTGAGAATGGAGCCAACGCGATTGCGCCGGATGGAGAAGGACCTGCAGAGGGGCGCCACAGTTGCAGCAGGGTGCCTGATGCTGGGTCGAGCTATAAGGAGAGCCGCAGTTGCAGCCGGGTGCCTGATGCTGGGTCTAGCTGCGAGAGCCGCAGTTGCAGCCGGGTGCCTGATGCTGGGTCTAGCTGCGAGAGCCGCAGTTGCAGCCGGGTGCCTGATGCTGGGTCTAGCTGCGAGAGCCGCAGTTGCAGCCGGGTGCCTGACGCTGGGTCTAGCTGCGAGAGCCGCAGTTGCAGCAAGGTGCCTGATGTTGGGACGAGCTACGTCTGAGGCTCGCAAACAGAGCAGACTTACCTAAGGGCGCGATGGAAAGGAACGAGAATCTGTGAGCGGTAGCGGCCACATAAAAGGTCATGTAATTCCTCTTTATCTTCTAGCGTTAAAGATAATTCCGATAACAAAATTCATTAATACTATGTCAGCACAGACTTCAAAGGTCACTGGCACCTTAGTATGAAACCTATACCCACGACCTACAGAAAAAAAAAAGTATAGGATGTTAAGATAAATGTCTCTAGTTCATGAATATGTATATGTCGCATTAATGTAGACCATGGGATTCAGGCCAAAAACTTATTGTAGAAAAATATAATATTTTGGTACATTTTTGAACATTTTCGTACATTTTGCACATTTTTGGACATTTAGTATATTTTAGTATTATACTACATTTAGTACATTTCCCATGGTTAAAAAAAAATAATAATAATAACTACATAAAATTGAATGTGGGTTAAGTAATACTAAACATTTTGAAACCAATTTAGTTTTTGTAGGAAAAATTTAGTTAGCTGGGTCAGATTTCTCCCAATGACCTTTGAGGGCAATGTCGATTATAAAAAAAAAAGAGATATTATTTCAATGAATTCAATAGTTCAGAAAAGAACTAATATAACATAACGTAAGGTTTAATAACATCAACGAATGTGCGAATGAATGTATACGTCTGGGATGCATAAGCATAAGTGTATACACATGACTATACTTCCCGAGAGGGTGGTCAGAGATATTCTAGCTAGAGCCTCGGAACATCCACGTTTCACTGGAAGTACCGAAACTCTGTCCAAGTGGCTGGGATGCGAAGACTATTGTGATTCTCACCTGATTAAGCAAAAACTCACACGGCTAGTTAAAACCTGATCCTCAATATTATTTACGTTAGATAAATGGTAGACAAAGTTAATTCTCGGTTACATGTTTTCTCCTGTGAACAAAATATGGTTAGATTTTAGACAGCGTGTCGAAGCAACTGAGTAGATCATACGAATCGCTTGAGATCGAATTATTAGGTACGAAAAGCTGGCCCTAGTTTATCAGTGTGACATTAAGGATAGGCGGGCCATCGTCGATTACATCATTCAAGGGATGAGCCTTTAAAGTTTACGTTCAACAACAATAAAGAACCCTATATCAATTTGCCGTCGATAAACGGATAATGAGCGGAATAATAGAATGAGTTGAAATGTTAAGTAATCACAATAAATTCAACCTCTTTTTTTTCATGAGATACGTTTTGTCTACATAAAATTGTCATTAACTTGTGACCTTTTTCTTTCTATTTAAAATGAGGCTCTAAATGTGGATGAACTAGGTTTATTAGTGATGCGCGGGCTCCACCTACATATTATTATTTCTAAAAGGCGGAGCCGGGGTCTCTTTCTCTGCCCCAAACCTTGTACCTATGTGTAGCCACTGAAATAGATAAGACACAAACCAGAGGCCTATACATACATATAGATTGAAACAAGATACAGGACCAGCGAAGGCTTAGCCATGATCACGCTTGATCCACAATGAACAAAATGCTGGCAACGATTTTGTACATTCTGTGAGTTCTCTGAAGGTGACTTTGACGAATGATGGTTTGACCGCTATCTGTTACTTGTAGGATCGAAATTGATAGTTTGTTAGATAAACCCATGGTGGTTAGTCAGTCTTATTCCGATCATATTATTATCTACAAAGGTGTGAACTACAATTCCTGCACACTTGTTCCAAGTTATCTAACGTATCTACAAGATGCTAACGAACGTCGGGAAAGAGTCACAATAATAGGTCAAAGTAAAATTTATGGTACTCCGAGTATTAGGGCTGCTACGGGGACAGCAAAGTTTACTGGTAGCGTGTAGTTGGAATCCAAAAAGGGAATCCAAAAGGGATTGATAGAATCAAACGGAATATTCTAATTGGTTTACATTTAGTATTTCAATAATTTCATTGTTCCATTATGTTGCTGAGCACGTAAAAATAATCTGTTCTCCGGTCGGGCTAAGGGCCCGCCCGCAAGAATGCTACTTGAGATATTTAAAATACCTACAATATACATATATTACCATGTTGCAATACGTTATACAAAATGGATGGATAGATATGAGTAGGTATAACATTCTAGACGAGTGGTGGTTGATGACGAGACGCTTGTAATAGGTACGTAGAGTGTTTACAAGGTTCTACATGGTTCACTTTTTGTAATAATAACACCGTACTTAGTACAGTCAGTATCAGAATTAAATGATGAAGAAAGTATCTTTCAAAATTATTTGATGATGTTATATTCGTGTTAGTAATTTTATTGTTATTTTTGACGGAGAAGTTAGATAAGATAGATAAGATAACGTTTATTTTTAACTTTTGCTTAAAACTATAACATTAAACGAGTTAATTGGACATTTTACATGTTACATCTATAACTTAGTAAAAAGATCGATTTGTGTACGATTAATTCCATTTTAAATTACGCCTAAGTTAAAGATGACCCGGTTAGTGTAATGGTTGAAACGCCGGACTGCCAAACCAGGGTCCTGAGTTCGAATCCCGGTTCTGTCATGGATGTTATATGTTTGTGGCATTTTTGTATGGTTTCCATAATTAAAAGCCTAAAGCTTGCTTGGGATCATTGCAATGAATGTGCCTGTGAGCGTTATTTATTATTACTTTATTTGATACCATGGCATCTTCGAGAAAATTTCATAATTTCGCGTTCTAAAAGAGTGCGAGTAGTCTATAATAGGCTAATATATGCAGATACCCCTTTGTGTCGAACCAACAAACTGGTGATAATATTATCTCGTACAATTTAATAAAAAAATTGCCATACAACATTTGACATGGTATCTGATAGCAACAAAGCAAGACAAGGCTCACTCCAACGCGTTCGCAACTCCTTCGGCGTCACGAGGAGTGTTTTGATCACGAATAAACGAGTAAGGCTACACAGATACTAGTAGGATGAAAATCGAGTTTAATTAAAAACAGCCAGTCCTTAGTTTATAGACCCGAACAATGATCAATGAATTGCTTCAGTATCATAAGAGAAATGGCAGCCTAGTTAGACGCGGTAGTTACCATCACAAATTATTCTTGTACAAAAAAAAGGGGGATAGCAGTACGTACTCCGTTTTGTTTGAATTACCATACTACTTAATCACTGCAATCACTGTAAAAGAAAAGATACCCTATACAAGTTAGGTTTATGATTATGACTTTATGACCGAAGGTACTTTCAGAAGAACCTATTTTGATAATCTAATCGATTCGATCGATTTCTAATCTTTTAGGCCAGTATTTTGGGTGACTATTTGAAAGAAAAACTTTATAAATTATTGGACTTTATTAATAAACTTTATAGATTTTATGTTCTGAAATAAACAATTTGATTTGGTTTGGTAAAGCAATAAAATTAAAAAAGAAGAAAGATAACAATTATAATAATTTAATAATCTACTTACCTACGACCTTACGACATCGTCTCGTTGAAATAAATTATTATTAATGACAGCTATCATTTTGTTTTTATAATTATAATTGAGGATAAACCTAAGATAAAGTATTAGGGGTATGATGGATAATAAAATAATAAAGCACGACATGCAGTCATGGAACCACTTTTCTGGGGCTTCCTAATGATTTGTTCGGTTAATAGAATTGTTGTTAATATATAGAAAATATTGTTCTTAGTTATACGAAATGTTAGTTATGAATATAACTCGTCCGTTTTAGATTATTTTAGTTGGAAAAAAGAACCTTCGTGTTGAGATAATAAACGATAAAATAAGAGTTTAAAAGTCGAGACATATCGTTGATCTATCTACTGTTATTACTTTTAGTACAGATTGATATTGCCAGTCTTTAGTGATAAACAGAATTATATATTTGGTACCATCTTTAAAAGAATAAATAATTCCTGGGAAGAAAACGTTAATGCCTGAGTGCCTGCACAAATTGTCAGGACGGGATACCCACTACAAAAATTAGTTGTTTTACAAGGTCAGTCGGTCTTGACAAGCCATGGTAGTAAGTAGTTGAGGATAATATTGAAATTGGAATTTTTCTTGAGTTTAAGAGAGGATATAATGTTTAAGAATGTAAACGGTGATTATAGTGTCAGAATCATGGCAGAATGATAAAACTTTACTGAATACATTAATATTGACTGTTACGCTAGTGTGACTACAAGATTGTTTGTTGTTCGTTTTTCAGTTCAGGTGCGAGAAGAGCATGGAAAACGTTCATGACTTGCTTGACCTGAATCGGATACTGGATATATGGTTGATTTGTTAAACTGACACCATTAAAAGAGAGGTTCGGTTTACGGATTTATTAAGTTTGGATACTGAATAATTATGGTTAATCTGATAAACCGACACCAATAAAAGAGAGGTTTGGTTTACGGTTTTATTATGGTTGGATAAAAGGACAGATACCTATTGGCACAGATATACCCATTGACATTTCTAATTTAAAATATTATCAAAGAGAGAAGATTTGATTTTTGTTTGTTTGGTTGAATAGGCTTCGAAACTGCTGGACCGATCTATGTCATTCTTTCACCATTGTAATGCTACATTGTCCGTGATGGATGAGCATAAGCTGTATAGAGACGGCTAAGGGTGTGTTAAAAAAAAGGGGAATTGCAATGTATTAAACATAGAAGGAATGAAGGAAGCCGGGAGGCCGGTTTGGAAGGTTGCAGGTTCGAGACCCGTCCAAGACCGTCCGTCCGTTTTTTCAATTTTTTATTTGGTTTGGTTGCACTGTTTTTGTAAACATTTAGTTGTTATTGTAAGGTTAATCGTTATATTATTGGTTGGATGCCTAAATATAAGGACAGATAATTATTCGAGTTGCCATATATAGGTAATTGTAGCGGGGATTGATATTATGTATACCTAATTGTTTTGTTAGTTATTTAAAAGAATTAAGACAAAGAGATACAATATTTTGTAGTGGATACCACAAAATAAATTATATAAAATCATTACAGTTTATTGATGGATATTATGGCCTTGGTTTTATATTTTTGTCATTCGTATTTTATTGTTATTATAACTGTTTGTTTTATATATTTCTTTACTTATGAATTAGAAACACTAGTCAATCAAATTCATACTTTGTTTTGTCTACTTATTTGGTTAATAAAATAAAAATACATCATTTACCATGAAACATTTCTATGTTAAAATTTAGTTAATTAATACAAACATAGTGTTTGCGAACAATTTATTCTTGTATTGTTTATTGTGTGTGTGACTGACGCACACACATTATTATGAAAATTATTTGTTTGGTCAATTAACCAATTAATTGAATGTTTATTTTGTATAATAAAATGTACCTACAATATGTTTTAATATTTAGGTAATTTATTTAAAAGGATAATAACTATAATTAACTGTTTAGTAATCATGTAAAAAAAAAAAATGTACGTTTTTGCCGAGTGTAAGGTTCCACCGGGTGCGTGTATGAGGACATACACGTCATCAGGATGGTCGAGTGTAAGGTTTTATTAATTTTCATAAGGTTTTATTGATACCTTGCACTGGCCACACTGGCGGCAGGGTTTGAGGGACGAGGTTTTTGACAGATAACCGACGCTGGCATGGACTCTCGGACTGTAGAGTAGGACAGACGCTATGATTGTAAATTAAGATAATAAGTTTAGAAAGCAGTTGGCTAATTTGGTTAATGTTGGATAGTTTAAATAATTAATTAATTAAGATAATAAGTTGTTAATGTTGGAAAGTTGTAAATAATTAAATATAACAGAAGATGGACAATATAAGTTTTAAAAAAAGGATATTGTGTTGGTTATTTCTGAGATAGTTCTACAATTGTAATTTAGAGTCAGGTCTCAGGTGACAGTGTGTTAAATGTCCATATAAATAAAATAAAAGTAGTAGAACGAGATAGCGTTTAGAGTTCAGGAAAAAAAAGCAGGCGTGTCGCTGCAGTCAGTTAAAAATTAAATTGTGTTTACTGTAGGGCGCTGTCCTATTGCCATCGCTCGCGCGATCATGCTTGCGTCCGACGGAAATGATCGTGCGACCGTGCGTTTAAACATACTCATATCTGCGGAATGTCCTATTGAATATCGTGTGATCATGCGATGCGATCGAATTGTTCTATTTCTATTCAGATATAAGTATGTTTAAACGCACGGTCGCGTTGCGTCCGACGAAAATGATTGTGCAATCGCGCGAGCGATGGCAATAGGACAGCGCCTTCTACCTATACAGGGTGTAACAAAACACCCTAGTAATACTTCAGACCATCAAACTGAACAACTTTCACTATCGTATGGAGCCATAGAGAAAAAAAATCAAAAAAATCTGCTGTCCCATACCTACATTTGAGTCGAGCCGGTACTGCAGTTTTGTATGAAACAGCAGATTTTTATATCGCGATTTCGAAGTTGACTCCATGGTGAAAGTTGTTCAGTTCGATTGTCTGAAGCACCCCCTTAAGTATTATTAGGGTGTTTTGTTACACCCTGTAGTAAGGAAGAAAAATAAAATAACTTAATAGTTACCATAGGCAAATAGACAACCCGCAACCGTTCTTCAACAGAAATGGGCATTCTATAGTTTGTTACTTGTTTTTGGATATGTTGCCGTAATTCATCAAATTTTTTAAAGCTCATTTTATAATAGTCATAAAAAATAGTTGGATACAGACAGATGTAAGTTTTTGCAAAATGTTTCCGTATTGGCCAAAATTTTTTCGTTTTTTCCATAAATCATGAACCCGCATATACGTCTTTTCCTTTTTCGTATAGTATTCATTTTTTTCTTCTTCTGCCTCACAAATAAGCGATATAAAAATAAGATCCAAGTCAACCATTCTTGTCAAGTAAAAGATCTAGACTAAACAACAACGGAACGTCCTTAATGCGTACTCGGGAATTCGCGGGAATGCTTTCCCGCGACTTCCAGCGTCATGAGGCGAATTTGACGCTTCCATTCCGCGGCGGTCTAAATTGAGCCTTAAATGTCATTATCGCGGGTTGGCGATGGCGTACCGGTACCAGCCCCGCAGGAGAGGTACGTTTATGAGTAAATATACTTTTCTGTAGTGGGAAGGTGGGAGTGGTGCCTTCAAATTGCATTTTACTTCTAAGAGAAAATCAAACAATGAATAGTAAAAAAAATAATAGATATAATTTGCTTTTGAACAATACAGAACAAACAACAAAAAGATACGTGTGAACAATCGGTCCCAATTATCCGTAATAACTTCTCCCTGAGTAAGGGTGTGTTTCCACTGAAGCGGAGCGGAACGGGGATGTGTAAAATAAACCAATCTAATTGCTCAATTTAACTCCTTCCTTTTTACCGGTTGAATTTACATATCTCCGCTCCGCTTCAGTGGAAACGCACCCTAATGCTGTATTCGTCATTTGAAAATAAAGAAACCCGATCGAATCGGGTACAAGCATAGACAGCAGTTATTTTATCGTTCACACTGGTTCAGCATCACTGCTGCTTGTACTAGGTACTAGTCATTCACTTCGAGTTGGCCGCTACCTCCCTTCCCGCTTCCCCGCACCGCACCCCTAAGAGACCCTAATAAACGCAATTTTATAACCTTTAGCAACGCAATCACGTACGGTACGTCCGTCCCGGTCACTAATATCGCTTTTAATTTTAAATTTTTATTTGCCTTTTATATTATTTTTTGTCGACGGGACCAATTAATGTGCCTGTGAGGAAATTTTGTAACGGTCATCGACGGCCAACTGGTCGTGAACGGGTAGTACTTATTTTATTGGGTCGCCTGTTCAATTTACAATATTAATGTACTTGTGTACATTAAATCTTTTAGATCTAAATCTTTTAGCCACTTTTAGCTAGATGTCAATTAGATTTACTAAAAATATGAACAAGACCAATCTAAGCTGATAATAAAATTTCAATACTTATATATTTTATTCAAATAAATCGATTTCAATTCAATAGTCATTCAATATCACAGAAACTTAAACTACACTTAACAGCTACCAAATGAAGGCTGTCCAAGCCTCATTGAAAAAAAAATCTTAGTTACTAGTTACTAATCAAATTTTATGCCTAGACTCAGACAAGAAATTTGATTACATTTAGTACAAATAATGTAAAGGAACCAATCTAGCGAAAAAGCGGTTGAACTTCGCGATTTTTTTTCCAGTTGTGACACGATGCAATCGCTGTGTATGAGCATAAAATGTCTGCCGTTTTTCTGCTAGATTTGTGCCCAGCCTAAAATCAACACACTGCAAGCAAACGTTAACATTTTCCTCTGGATCAAATAATGTCTATAAAAACAGATATTTTTGAGATACATATAAAATACCACAAAACCTTCATAAAATTCAGTCAATTTCACTTTTTACTTATAAAATCTACCATTCAATAAGGCGAGCTTCCATTTTACTCTGCATACCTACTAAAAACGAAGTCATAACATTTAATATTTTTATGAAAATACTCTATCTATGCTCTGGCAGTTCAGAACTAATAAATGAACGCAAAATTTCCACTTTCTTTGTTTCTTTTATAGGTGATCGTCCATTAATTGTTTCAAGAAATGTATATTATTTATTAATTTTATTGTATGTACAATCTGATATTTATTAAGGGTTTTCCGGTTTTGCGATGCTGACCTAAGCGATGTTGACCTATGTCGAAAACAGGAGCAAAAACGCAAATGTGGTTTTGCCCATTATTTTTTTTTTCCTGGAGTGCGATTTTTGAATCTCATTCGCTGAGCTCAACCACCACAAGAAGACCACCTGAAAGAAGACCACCTGATTATATAGGCAACAAAGCAATGGACTTTACCCTACCAGGTCAACGTGGCGTAGGCAGGCCAAAACTCAGATGGTCTGATGTTGTAAAGAAGGAAATGGACAACTGCGAGCTCTCCGTCGACGATGTTCAGGATAGAGCGAAGTGGAAGAAACAGACTAGGAAAGCAGACCCCGCTACCCAGCGGGACAGCAGCTAGGAAGATGATGATGATTCGCTGAGCTCAACAGTTGAAAAGGTCAATATTACTATGGAGATATGCACTTTCTACTGCTGATTTGACTTTAAATCGAACTCCTGAAGTATGATTTTTGAAAGTCAAATCAATAGTAGGAAGATGCATATCTTAATAGTAGTTTTGACATTTTCAACTCTGAGCTCAGCGAATGAGTTTCAAAAATCGTACTCCTAGAGTGCGATTTTTGAAACTCATACGTTGAACTCAGCAGTTGAAAATGTATGGAGATACGCATCTTTCTACTGCTGATTTGCCTTTAAAAAATCGCACTCCTGAAGTATGATTTTTGAAAGCCAAATCAGCAGTAGAAAGATGCATATCTCCACAGTAATTTTGACATTTTCAACTGCTGAACTCAGCGAATGAGATTCAAAAATCGCACTCCTGGACGTCATATATTTGACGAGACCACGCAATATTTGCAACAAAACCATATTACAAGCGATTCCAATCGAATCGACTTCCTAATAATCTAAATAACCGCCTTCACTTCATTATTTTATATCTTTCCGCCTAACACCCAGTATAGACAAGTAAAGAACAAAGAGCTTGTTTCTCTAGTACCTCCATCTAGTATGATTTATTTTTTATTTTCACGGATTTTTATAACGGATCTAAGCCATATTCTATGTCTATGCCATACTGCAGTATGGGTACATGTACACCACTTGTTTGAGCACGGCTAGTTTTCATCTCGTATGTAACTTCGATCAATCGCTGATATATCTTCTTATAACTTTCGCCGCCTCCACCTGTCCCATGTCTTGTAACAGCATTGCTAGTGACTTCGATGACACGTTCTCACCGCTCTCCTGGAAAAGGTTTCTCAATTTAATAAAAGGTTTGTTTTCTTAGTAACGGTGTAGGTATTGTACGATTTCTATCTATCATTATTTAGACATATGATTTGTCTGCTAGTTCGGCCGGCCGGCATCGATACTATAACGACTACAACTCTAGTATAATTATAGTCAAATTATAGAGAGACTAGCGGCCCGTCCCGGCTTCGCACGGGTGGACGTCTAATCTTTTCTAGCAATAAATATAGCCTATGTTACTCAGGGTGAATGCAGCTTTCTAATGGTGAAGGAATTTTTTAAATCGGCCCAGTACTTTTTGAGCCTATTCATTACAAACATACAAAAATAGGTACAAATCTTTCCTCTTTATAATATTAGTGTAGATGAGCTTTACATATAGCTAGAGTGGGTTGCGCGGTGTTTCAGCAGTCATTTGCACGTACATTATAAGAATGGGGCGGGGCGGCTATTGATGGTGCGATTTGATTTCGATTCATAATAATAAAAATACCCTCATCGCGGTAAAATTAAGCCCGTGGGTTACTGGTCGCGGAATTACCGCAGGGGAATTCGCCAATAAAAATGTCTACTTTTCAATCAAACGTTCGATCAGCATTGCATGACAAGAAATATTTGTTTGCTGGGTTTCTTGGGAATCGTTGTTCAGTATCTGAGTACATACTGTCTACACTTAATCCTATATACATACTAATTAACTTGATTATAGCGGAGTATAAGAAATAGTATCTAGTACTACATACAGGACGGACATACTCCCTTCACACTCACTCAGTGCATTGCATCACACGACATGCTTACCACTTCTTGTAAATGTTCCTCATTTGTATGTAATGATAGTTAAAGGTGCGTACGGACTAGAGGCAGCCTCGCCTGAGGCACGCACGGCTCGCCCTGTTGCCTCAAGTGCGTACGTGCCTCAGCCCGAGGCGTGCCTCACGCGAGGCTGCCGCGGCGCGAGCGGTGTCGGTTTTTAGACTGTGCTCAAAGGCGCCTCGGCGTCCGTGCCTCGCAAGTGTGAACGTGATTTTGAGCACTGTTTCGATCAGCTGTTGATCCGGCGCGGCGCCATTTTGTCGCGCCGCCATTTTGTCGCGCCGCCATTTTGTTTTTCGTGGCTCGGCACGTCGCCTCAGCCTGCTACCTAATGTTGTTTTAATTATTTACCGAGGCGGCCTCCACACGAGCCGTGCGTGCCGAGGCTGCTCACCCTGAGGCTGCCTCTAGTCCGTACGCACCTTAAGGTTCCATGGTTCGGTTACAGTGTGGTGCCGTAGTCGGGTAAACAAATATAAAAGATCGTAGCAAACCTTGAGGTGGTTGAGCAGGGTCCTCGTGGGGCTGTGCGTGTTGGCGTACCAGCTGAGCAGCGCGTCCATGCGCAGGCGGCCCGCGAGCGGCTGCCACGCGCCGCTCGCGTCCAGCAGCGCTGAGACCTCGCTTATGTACAGGGGCAGCTCGTACAGACCCGTGTCCATCATCTCCTGAGGGGGGGGGGGACAATCTTTTATTAATGTACTAACTTATGCCCGCAACATCTGTCCATCATCTCCTGAGGGGGGACAATCTTTTATTAATAAATAAATAAATAAATAAAATAAAAAGAACTTTTCTCAAACATGCTTGGAAATGTGAGCATTATTTTGACAACCTTCTTCGAGATAAATCGAAATTGCTGTACTGGCCAAATACATGCGCGCAGCGGCCGGCAATGTTGTATGAAAATCCATATCTGTCGTGTTTAGCGACCAAATAAATTACATAGTAAACTCATATCTGTCGTGTAATTTAAAAATGGAACGATCTTATTCTCCGAAACATGGCGACCAAGGAGGTAACTCATCAAAGGTTTTATTTAAATTTCGAACTGGCTTGCAAATAGAAAGCTGTTTATTGAAAAAAAGAAAACAAATTGTTGTTCGTTGTTCGTCATTGATTTTGAAAAGAGTTCTAATTTCCGCGAATTATTTGAGAAAATTTACTGTTTTAATTTCCGCGCATTGTTTGAGAAAAGTACTATACAAGCCTTGGCCACAACTAGGCATTGATGGACTTACGTATGTGTGCCTCGGCTTCGCCTCGGCCCACATTTACACGTTCGTCCATCAATGCCTCTGTTGCTGGCCGCTGCAGTAATGTACTATGATTCATCCACACATATTACGTACTAATGAACTAACTTATACCCGCAACATCTGTCCATCATCTCCTGAGGGGGGACAATCTTTTATTAATGTATTAAATTTTGCTCGCAACATCGTTTAAGTAGTTTCCATTTAGAGGATTGTTTAAAAAAAAAAAAATCTTAGTGCACCCCTAAATCCTCTGTAGAATATACTAGTTGATTTTGTAATAATTTCCCAAAATTTTAGGCATGGTTCAGACCATTAAACAACTTTTACTATGGGAGCTCAGATTGGTATGTTATACAATTACCGACCGTATGTCAAGGTCTTTTAGGCACGCGCCCGCGCCTCGACTCCTGTATGCGATACCCCTTACATTTCGGTCAGTATGGGAAAACAATAATTATGTAACGAAATACGTTATGACAATATTGTTAATTACTTTGGAAGTATAGCACCTACCGGCATTATTCTATTACCATTATTTAGAGGACAGAAGCTATAGAATCAACGATGATTTCTCTATTGTACAGTCGCCATCAGACATATCGTAGCTTACAAGGTGTCCAAATATTTCTGAGTAGTGCCAATTTTCATTAAATTCTTTACAGTAAATGATACCAATTACATCTAAACGTGTATTTTGTCATAAATATCTGAACAGCGAATTTTCAATAATTTCTTTACAATGTTATTTAAAATTAAAATGTAAAACAACGGAGTAAGGTTTTTTCCGAAACTGTTCAGATGTTTATGACCACCTTGACTGCGTCGATATATTTGATATTCTTGGCGTTCCTATATTTTTGATTGGTTATGAGTAAAGAAATTATTGAAAATTAGAACAGCTTAGAAATATTTGACCACCTTGTTTGCTACGATATATCTGCTGGTGACTACTTACGCCCTCATCAGCTGACTCGAAGTCGTCCTCGGGCTCCGACTTGATCTCCTCGTCGACGAGCTCCATCGGCACGTAGGGCTGCATCATCTCGCGCAGCAGCTGGTTGCCGCTCGCCATCTTCCACGCCGGCTCGTTGTGCTCCTCGTGCTTCATAGGGTCCGCCTGCCGCGTCCAGTTAATACATGAGTATAAATTGGCGATAGGCCCTGTTTTTAACGTGCTGTGTGTGACATTGACCGACGGCGGGCCCATACAAAAAGCACGTTTCGTATCGGGCTTTCCCATCCCATACTAATCGTGAATTTTTGTATGGGCCGGCGCCGTCGGTCAATGTGTCTCCGAATGTGTTGCGACCAGAAAATGAAATGAACTATACAGGGTCCTTCTTAATATGCTGACACTTTTTTAAGGGTATGATCAGACCATCAAACTGAACAACTTCTCTATTGGCCCAACATCGAAATCGCGAAAAAAAATCTGCTGTCCCATAGATTTGGCTCGAGTTTTGTATGGAAGAGCTGATTTTTTTTCGCGGCTTTTATGTTAGTGCCGTAGAGAAAGTTGTTCAGTTTGACGGTCTGATCATCCCCTTAAATATGCTGACACTTTTTTAAGGCGATGACTAGACTATGAAACTGAACAACTTTCTCTATGGAATCAACATCGAAAACGCGAAAAAAAAAACAGTTGTCCCATACGTTTGGCTCCGAGTAGGTTTGCAGTTTTGTATGGAAGTGATAATTTTTTTTCGCGATTTCGATGTTGGTCCCATAGAGGAAGTTGTTCAGTTTGACGGTCTGATCATCCCCTTAAAAAAGTGTCAGCATATTAAGAAGGACCCTATATATTGATGTCTTAAATAGGTATGGTATAAGTATCGTGGTGAATATTTAACTAAAAAGGCGCTCCAGGGGTCTTATTGTGTATCAATCCGATTCAATCAGCATTAAATAGACATGGGGTTTTTTGGGAGTTGATAGCGATTCTACAGCAGTGTTACCTAAATAGATTACTCACCTTTTTCTCTAGTAGAAGTTTGACTATTTCAATTGTATTCTGCCTCAAGCCGGCACCGCATACAATTTGCAATGCTGTATTGCCGCTACCGTCAACCGCATCGATTTCAGTCTGAAACATTATACAATACAATCAGAACTTGTAAATGTGTAGCTTGTCTTATTTACAATACTAGATGTTTCTATTATAATTGTATTGTAACAACTTTACGACATACCTAACATGGTTTCCACAATAAATATTACTTATTTCTTTGATTCAAAGTTGGTTTTTGATCGTATTTAGAAATAGCATCCTTTTTAATCTGTGCACCCGCCATTTTGGACGTGTTTCTCCACACTAGGTTGCGAAACATCTATTTTCTCGAAAATGGGTCACGCGAACATCTGGTACTCCCACCCCCATAGACTCCCACCCACTCTAACAGACATGGACTTATTCGCAGTAGTTTTTGCGTGATGCTCGAACAAACAGACAAATATTCTAAAAATAAAAAGTTGATTTGGAGTCAGGGACACCTTAAAACCATATTGTAATGTTTTTCTTGTAAATATATTCAACGAGCTTTTACCCGCGACTTCATCCGCATTAATTATATACCAGATTTTAAGTCAGATGATAAGCTATCAAACAAAAAAAGTTTCATCAAAGTCGGTTCAGTAGTTTTTGCGTGATACTCGAACAAACAAACACCGAAACAAACAAACAAACAGACAGACAAAAAATCCAAAAATTGGTGATTTGGAATCAGGGACAGGTAAAAGCCATGTCGTAATTTTTTTTTGTAAATATCTTCAATGTACAGACACACTTCTGTTACAGTTTTATAATAGTTTAGATATATGTATTGCTCCTGACCGATTTCGGCCACGGCGACTGCTATCTTCAATGTACACACGGCGACAAATCAAGCCACGCAAAACAAACATAAGCTGGCCGCGCGACGTTATATTCTCTACCTACGCGCGGAAAGTTTATTTTGGTTTTGCGTAGCCAGCTTGATGTGTCATCGTGTGTACAGACACACTTGTTACAGTTTTTAACCCCCGACGCAAAAGAGGGGTGTTATAAGTTTGACGCCTATGTCGGTCTGTCTGTGGATCTGTCTGTCTGTGGCATCGTAGCGCCCAAACAGGTGAACCGATTTTAATGCGTTTTTTTTTTATAGAAAGCTAATTTTTGCAGGAGTGTTCTTAGCTTTGTTTCATTAAAATCGGTTCAGTAGTTTTTTAGTAATTTTATAAATGATGAAATAAGATTAAATTAAAAATTAAAAAACCCTCTACGCTAAAAACAAACATTTAAAGTTATAAATAATTCGGTCACCTATTTGTGATGTATTCAAATGATTTTTTTTTTTTAACTCTCTTTTCGATATTTTAGGTAAATTAATGCGTAGGGGACGGCTATGAAATGAACATAGTTTTTTTATTCGACAATCACTTGCAGGGTTTTTTAAATTTTTAATTTAATATTATATAATAGTTAAGATGAGATACTCACTGGTAGTATAAATTCGAGCAGCGCCTTGATGACCTCTAAACAATCATCGTATGCGGCTAGATGGAGCGGCGTGCGGCCCTCACTGTCGCGCACATTGTAACTCGCCTTCGACTGAAGGAGACGGCGCGTGCTCGACTCCGACTTGTAAATGGCCGCCAGGTGGAGGGCTGTTAGCTTTTCTGTGGACAGATTTAATTACATAATAATAATTTAGATAAACTACAAATAAATTATATGGCATAGATTAGAGGCTAAACGACCCCAATAATTCAGAATAAAATTCCGTACCTCCACACAATATTATAGGGTCCCGTTGGTACCCTACTATTGCACACCTTGGACACTGTCATTGACACTGGAGTTATCATTTTATACAAATGGGCAAAATTGAAAAGAAGAGGTAGTGCGATACAATGCAATACAAATGCGAGTGAGTGCGAGCAAGACAGGAATACTCACAAGCCTATATTTGACGCCACGATCCTGACAGAGGGTTTGGGTATTTGACTACATGCAATATATTTTATTTTTACCTTCTCAATAAAAAAAAAGGATAGAAAATAACGATAAACTCCCATTTTCATTAAGTTTTTAGCTTGAATACTATTTTTAATAGCAAGATAAACTTAAAAAAGTAATGAAATGTTGATGACGTCACAAATTATTATTTAGAACAAATATTCATACAAAGCGCACGTTTTGACGTCCAATAAAGAGTAGCTGATTTGACTAGTTGTCAAGTAGCCTATTAGTGCTCCCACTAATAGTGGAGGGAGTGTCCGTACTGTATGTAGTAATCTCCATTCAGGAATTCGAGAGACAAAATGTAAACAACGGTGATACCAGTGTAGAAAATACAATCTCGAGATGCTTCCGTCTCGAGAACTTATCTCCGGAATGAATAACAGTAAATTATCTATTCTACTCGCAAAGGATTACGACAAATGATATGTTAATTTTGTATGGAAAATAATTAAAAAAAACGCAAGTTATAATTTAATTTTCATTAAAAGAAAGCGTGACTGTAAATATTTTATTTCGTGGTCTGGCAACAATCAGATATTTTAGACCTTTGGTTCGTTTTAACAAAGTTCTTAAAGAAAAAGATTTTTTATAGTATAAAATAACGTAAACGCGTCTCTTGATTGTTTAATACCTTCGTCTGAGTCCGTACGCTATGCGCGGATGCTACGCAGAGCACAAAAAGCCCACACAGACAGAGTAGCGGGCTACATAACATAATTTAAAAATTTCATTCAAATTGTTACGAATTGTTTTTATTATTTATAGATAGACAATACATTATTAATGTCAACGCAATTTATTATATGCCGTGCCGCCATAATCTTATTCTTAATAAACGCACAAAAGGTTTCTGACCACGTAATGTCACTTGGACAGTGACGTTTCTTTGTTTACATTTTGTCTCTCGAATTCCTGAATGGAGATTAGTTACTCTTTCTTATACTATGACTAAGTAAACGAACACACACACATCGCTATTACAATACATTTTTACATAAACACACGACCATAAATGAACTACTAATGTACTATTAGTGAAACGTGGATGTTCTGAGGTTTCAGAATATCTCTGACTACCCCCTCGGGGAATATAGTCGTGAGCATATGCATGTACACGACCATAAATCCTTTCGAGGGGCGGTCATATTATTTACTTTGCCCATCTACACTTTTAACGGATAAAACACCCGAAAGCTTTACAAATAAATAAAGCAGACAAACCATTGTTGTACGCGTTCAGGTCGCAGTTGATGTTGTTCACTGATATTGCGGTGAGCAGCGGGGCCAAGCACGTCTGGCATATGACGGCGAAGTGGACAGCGTTGTTGCCTTCTTTGTCACCGATGTTTGGGTCGCAGCCTACAACAAACATTCAATCAAATTAAAAACACATTTTTACTCACTGCCATAACTAACATAACATTTAGCTGTAATTTAATATAAATGGAAAATAAAAACCGGTCAAGTGCGAGTCAGGCTACTCGCGCACCGAGGGTTCCGTACCACACCACCACAGAACACAACATTATTAACTTAGAAAAAAACTTTTTTTGCCCGGGACCTTTAGAGCAAGACCGACTCACACTTGGCCGGTTTTTAGTATTTGTTGTTATTCTGTAGAGTTTGCTCTATAATCACACTAAGTTTGACGCTTGTATGTATTACCGTTTTTACGATAGAGCGTGAACAAAAAAACGTTGATAAAAACTAGTTTCTTGTTGAGAACCCCCCTTAATTATTAACTTATTGAAATTTTTATTATTTGTTAACAAATCCGCCGTAATAACGCAAAATCTGAGAAAATTTCAACTATCTAGCTATCAACTCTAGTAATAAAATAAAAATAATTCATTTAGAGAAACAAAGTCCCACACACAAGCATTGCATAGGTAGCATTACATAATGACATTATACTGTTTATTGTCTATTATTACGTTTATTGACGCGCACAAGTGTATCTAAAAAATTATCGCATTTTTGTTTAGTCAATTCACAATAACCCTACTGGTTTTTGTTACATACTGTATTTGATTGTGCAAAGACTTTGAACCGATTCGAACAAATTGATTACACATTTTCATACAGTTCCATCGTTCATCTCCTATTATTTTTATTATTTGGGGTTTTGGGCCTTGACAGGCTTGCTAAGCCTGTGCCACGTAGACCATCGCTGGTCCTTTGTGAACGCCCTTTTTATAGTTCCTTACCAATCCCCACTGCCGCCAGAAAACGCAGTAGATTCTTGATCGGGATAGTTTGTATCTCATCTGGTGTCAGCACCTGCCTACCCAGATGAGTGCTGCGTTTGTACATCAGGGGGCCACAATCACATAGGAGGTGCAGAGGAGTTTCCATCTCCTCCTTGCAGAATCTGCAGCCGGTCGTGTCACTTAAATTGAGTGTGTGCATGTGCTTATTTAATTTGCAGTGGCCTGTGAGTGATCCTGCTATTGTACAAAATTGATCCTTGCTGAGGGCAAGGAGACCGTTCGCAAGTTTGCGATTGTAGCCTTTGATAAGTGCTTTTCCTAAGCTCCCCATTCAAAGTTTGTTAAAACAGCTTACCTTTGCTGACGAGGTAGGTGATATCCCTCGGCGACATGTCGTTGAGGATAGCGAGGTGTAAGACGGTCTGCTGCAAGTCGTTGGTCAGGTTCAACAGGTGAGTCATCCGCATAGAGTGTATGAGCTTTATTATGAACTCGAAGCTCGAGTGGTTGCTGCTTAGTGTCATGTGGAGGAACCTGCAGATGTACATATAATGTTTGTAAATACTTTAATAGGATGTGCAAAAAAAACTTATAAAAATGACGTCTTTGAAATTGAATGGTGAATATTTTTTTGAATGTAGTACAAGTAAAATAATTCCGCTAGTCAATATTCGTTTGCGCAGAGCAGACCAGAGTCCCCGTTAAAACCCGAAGGCATTTAATAACACAGATTACTGATATGTAGTAAGCTACAGATGCGACAGTGAAATTTGCACTTAGTTCCATCATTTCCGTTCTGGCGTTCTGTCGTCAAGCTAATGTGTATAGAACTTGTAGTTATAGGTATGTATACACTGATTCCAGGATGCAAAAAAATAGGGATATTTGACCAAGGAACAAACTATTCAACGATATTATTATGTCATACGACGGAGAAGAATTGGGGCTTCTCAAGGATTCTCAACTCAAGCGAAAATACCAGGAAAATCACAAGAAAGCTTCTGACGCAACAACACGGCATGATGCTGCTGTTGTTGTAAGTTCAATATGGCGTTGTATCATCGTCCAATGAGGACGATTCATGAGGGAAAATGTGACTTCAGCGCCACAACGGAAAAACCGGAACTAAAGCTGTCATAGGCCTGTTTAATAATCAAAGGGTGCAAAGTCGGATCAAAGGGAAGAGGGCGCGAAAACAAATAAGCCAATAGCGTAAACAGATTGAAGGTGGCGCATCCTGATTGGTGAATATAGTTTCGCGCGGTATTAGAATTTGTCAACAGCGCAGGTACATCAGTAAGACTTATAAACCTGGTACTACTGTAGTTATCTGTAACACCTTTGGCTTTTTACCCGACTGCGCCAGAAGGAGGGTTAACGTAGCTCCCGCGATTCTCATTATATCGTCCGGCCGGGCGACCCACACTTCGCTCCCTCGGCCACACGGACAATGCTTTGATCCATCTGTCGTCACCTCGGTTTGCCATGTGTCCTGGCCATTTCCATTTGAGTTCCATAACTTTCTTATGATACTTGGCCTATTTGGCAAATATCACGCAAGACAAATATACGAATTTTTACGTGAAAATAGGCAATAAAACTATAAAAACGTGTATCCCAGGGGATGTTTTGATTGATTTGCCTATTTCACTCCTTTTATGTGCGTCGAAAACCGACAGACAGACAGACAGACAGGAAATGCGTATTTGACACGTGTGACACTGATATTTGCCAAATAAGCCGTGTAAAGTGCTGGTGGCACTTGGATACAGACATCTAGGACCTTAGTACGACGTATTCAGAACTTGATCTATGAGTTTCATGTCGAGCATAGCACGCTCCATGGGTCTTTGTGCGACTCTCATTTTGTGTAAAATTATATACTATCAGCTTAAAATAACAATGTTCATGACCTCGCTCGCAAATGTGACGTCACTCAATCACACGAACTTCACTCGAGTCATTCAAATGATTGTTTCCTTTGCATATATTCTACATTCCTTTATCAACCGAGTGACGTTATCAAACGGCCACGGCCCTTCAAGGTCATGCACATTGTTATTTTAAACTGATAGTAAATACACGAGCTTTTGACCCGCGACATCGTTCGCGTGGGTCTTTGCGTCCTTTTAAGTTTACAGGGTCCTTCTTAATATGCTGACAATTTTTTAAGGGGATGATCAGACCATCAACCTAAACGACTTTCTCTATGGCACCAACATCGAAATCGCGAAAAAAAAATCTGCTCTTCCATACAAAACTGCAAATCTACTCGAGCCAGCTGGACAGCTGATTTTTTTTTCGCGATTTCGATGTTGGTGCCATAGAGAAAGTTGTTCAGTTTGATGGTCTGATCATCCCCATAAAAAAGTGTCAGCATATTAAGAAGGACCCTGTAGATTAATGATAAAGATAATAATTATGTAGGAATAACTCACGTGTCCCCGTTGGATAGCCGCATCTCACACAGCCTCTCGAGTTTGCTTCTGACTACGTTCTTCTTTATCTTGGTCTTGTGTTTTATTATCTCGCATATCTCCCTTACAAGCTAAGAATAATTACAGTATTTAAATCAATGAGGAATCGTGACAGAATGTACCATTGGAGGGTTAGAGTTGACATAGGACGATTGAGTGCTTGATCTAAAAAACGTTGAAACGTTAAAAAAGGGTGAAATTTATATCATTGCCATCCTTTTAAACTAAGAGTCTACCCATCAAACTAAACAACTTTTAAAATGGGAGCAAACCGATCGGAGCAAAAAAAAAATGGGCAGCGGCGGCGGGTACAGTTTAGTATGGAACAGCAGATTTTTTTTTTTGCTCCGATTGGTTTGATCCCATATTCAAAGTTGTTCAGTTTGATGGGTAGACTCTTAGTTTAAAAGGATGCTAATGATATCAATTTCAACTTTTGAAAATAAGCAAAAAACATTATATATTTTTGCAGATAGTGGCGTAATTAATCTACGTGCTATTCTATAAGAAACTATACTACGGCTTTGCCCAGGTGGGATCCATTAATATAATATGTAGATACAGGTGAAGGACAGCCAGGCCAATACTGAAAAGGTGAATTCAGACCATCAAACTGAACAACTTTCACTATAAACGTCAGGAAACTTTGTATGTCGCACTTTGTAAAACACTTTGTAATTTGATTTTAAATTGTTTTTAAACTTTAGATGATTTTTTTTTACCTATTGATGGATTAGACGATTGGCATAAAATAATTTGAATTCTATTCTAATTGATGGTTATCATATCAATTATATCAAAAAATAATTGTAAAAAGATTTTTGTGTTGTTTTTAAAATCAACATAATTATGTTATGTAACTAAAATAATTACTTTATGCATGAATAATTCTATAATTGTTATATTTTGTTTCTTCCTTAATTTTATAATATTTTACATTCAACATGTAATTTGCAGTGCCCTTACAGGGCTCATGTTGCGAACTGTTATTACCTGTATAGTATAGGATCTATCTACAACACATGAAGCAATAAATAATTACCTATGCATTATGAATCATGAAATGCGTCGCGTTTCCTGAGATTGGCTCTATAATGAAGGTTGTTCAGTTTGATGGTCTGTATTCACCATTTCTGTATTTGCCTGTCTGTCCCTGTAGAAATGTATTTTACAGATAAACCTTCCAGAAGAAAAGCTCTTAGGCCAGTCATTTTACGGAGTTTTGTTAGGCGGGGTAGGGAGTAATTATTAATTGGACTTTTAAACTGTAACCGGCACCATTTAGTGACAAAAATACTATCCTAAACCATATTTAAAAAAAAATTGTTACGCAACATAGAAATCAAAATTGTGTGTCCCAGAAGGCTTTTAAATTAATAATATTAATATCAATGCACTCATTTGAATTAGATTTAACAATATACATTATTTTTGATCAATAAAATAGGCACTAAAATTTGAAAAAATGAGGTATTTATTAGAAAATACGAATGTATTTTTCAAAACCTTCTAAGTAGACAAGAATATTTACATCATGTTTGAAGTATGTATGATGGTAAAGCCTTAAATATGTGCAAAAAAAAAATTATCATCAGGTTTTTTAGAACGAGATAATATCTATATTTTAAAATTGGAACTGTTGCTGACGTAATTTTTTTTTAATTTTGGTACATTGTTAAGCTCAAATTGGCTCTTTAATATTATAGCGAAAAAAAAAGCAATTAGTAATTAGTCCCGGCTCAAACCGTAAAATGACTGGGCTACTCTAACTAAACGATGGTTAAAACAAATCTTTTGTGTAGTCATCGCATGAGGATTCTGCCTATTCTTAAACTAAACTTAAATGTATTTCGTCAGGCACGACAGCGTCACTATTCAACAATACTCTCCAACAGTACATTTTGGCATAATTGCAACAGGATTAATTAAAGTAATTATCGAACGACGGGTCCTGCAAAATGTATAAGTAATGCTTATATAGGTACCACACTATGAACAGGGTCAAAGATTGTGCGTGGTAACTAAAGCTTCAATCAATCAATATACTTTATTTCACACCGAAACATAAACAGTAAAAAGTAATTACTATACTCATTGAGTTGTTATTTACTATGAGTACTAGAAATGATACGACAAATGTCATGCGCCACGTGCGGGTAAGAGAACGAACGGGTAAAAACATTCCCGGTAAATCTAGCAATTTAATGAGTTGAGTAGGGTGATGTCGCCGCAATTGAATAGGACAGCGTAGTGAAGTGCATTGTCTATTCTAGTTCGTAGTATGAAATTGCTGAATGGCTATACTAGATAATTTTCTGTAATAGGAACAATGAGTAAATAGGAATCAAAATTTCTTAAAACTAGCAACTTAAACTCAAGGTAATGGGAACGAGAGGTAGCGTTGACGCGAGATGGATAATGAAATACAAATGAAATAGTAAATAGAAAAATATGAATATATACTTCGTCAACGAATCTGTCTGACTTAGTGACATGTATTTTTTGTTTACTATTTACCCTAAATTTCCGTCTTCGCATACAATGTCATTAGTCAACGCCATGCATAGAGGTATGTTCAACAACGTTTTACTAGCTGACAGAAAACTCCTCATTAAGATTAACTAAACAAGAATTTAGTTTAACCTAAACAATACCTGTTTAACTTCAAGTCCGTCTTCAGCTTTATAGAAGGCATTGTACTCCCCGCTGCCTTTAGTTTTGTCCACCGTGTTCGGTTTCTTGTCGTCGCTCGACGACGTTGGAGACAGCGGTTCGTTCTTTATTTCCATCTAAATAGACAATATTACCATTTACCAACTTAAATATTATCGAGTCGCATCGGTGGCGCGTTGTGGAAAGGTATGGACACTCAAATCATGAGGGTCGAATTCCAATACGCACGAACGACATGTCTTGTACACAAGGCGAGCTACGCGAAACAAACATAAGCTGGCCGCGCGACGTTATACATTACTCTACCTACGCAGGGTCAACTTATTTTAGTTTTGGTTGTGTCGCCGTGTGCACCAATGAGTTTTTCTTACTTATGTACGTAATACAGAATGAAGGAAAACATCGTGAGGAAACCTGCATACACTAAAGAAGAAATTCCGATGCGTATGAATAAAATAGAAAATACAATAGAATGGGACAGCTACTTAAAGGGGTGCTTCAGACCATCAAACTTAACAACTTTCTCTATGGGACCAATATCGAAATCGCGAAAAAAAATCTGCTGTCCCATACATTTCAGTCGAGTTATGTTTGCAGTTTTGTATGAAAATGTATTTATTGTGGATCATAGGTAAATTAATAGATGTTGTACATAGAAAATAAAACAGTTCGGCTATGTGTAAAAAAAAATGCAAGCAAGAAAAATTTAGACAAGCACTAAAAATAACTATTAACAAAAACAAATTATTACAATTATACAATTTGGTGAATTTACAATGGCAAAATAGATAATTTCACAATTTGGTACATTAGATGGATTCGTCAGCAAGGAATTCGTCAAGACTATAGTAACATTTCGTAATTAATATGTCATTCAGTCTGCTTTTAAATAAACTAAGCTCATCTGTGTCACGTATGATCTTAGGGATTTTATTGTAGATGTGAGGTATCCTACAGAATAAGCTTTTATGCAACAAAGCCGTGTTTGATGGCAACACCATCATTTTACCTATATGCCGCTGACGAGTGTGAAATCTAAATAAGTGCAAGTTTGATTTTGCAAATACCGCGCATTCGTAAATGTACAAACTTGGCAGAGTTAAAATTCGCATTTTTATGAAATGCGGCCTACACGAATCAGTTTGTTTCAAGTTATAGATAGCTCGGATACACCTTTTTTGAGCTTTAAATGCTAAGTCTTTATTCGTTGAGTTACCCCAAAATATGACGCCGTATCTCAGGATGGACGCAACACTACCGTGGTATGCCGTCATGAGTGCTGAATTATGTACGACTTTATTTAATTTATAAAGTGCATAAGCGGATTGCTGAAGTCGTTTACAAACATGGTCAATATGGTTTTTCCAATTCATTTGGCTGTCAATATATAAACCCAGAAACTTTGTTTCCTTTATTTCTTCTACGTTTGTTCCTATGTAATTAATGTCAAGATTAGTTAAATTATTATGTCGTTGACTAAAATTCATTATTTTTGTTTTCTCCAGATTTATATGAAGATTATTAATGTCAAGCCAATGTATTATAGATGTCAAAGAATGAATAATGTTAGTATTTAAGTTATTTATGTCCCTACTTGCAAATAAAACTGTGCTGTCATCTGCAAAGAGTGTCATTTCATGGTTGGTGGCAGATGGCAAATCATTAATATACAGGAAGATTTTTTTATCACCATCCAAATTTTAATAAAATGTTTGTTTATGAAAAAAAATCGATACGTGTTTTTTCTTTTAGTATCGCTCAGTACTAAAATATTGAGATATGACTACGCAAAAATGTCTTAAGAAAAACAATTCGACTGGACACAGTACGCACCTACCTGTGCCACAGATTTCTTATTAATAGTTACTACCACTCGACCCGATTTCGCGCGCTTTTTCTAATTTAGAACTTTGCTTTTCAAGAACGAAAACTAACGAACGAATCTCTGTGGTCAGTAATTTTCTTTGGGTCATAGCCTTTTAATTTTTAGAAAAAGTTTATTATGTGTCATTGTGTCATTCAAAGAGTACTTTATTATAACCGTGTCATTGAACAAAAATAAGGGACTAGTATAACATTTTAACAATGTTTTGAAAGTCTTGTGTGTTCCTGTTAAGTTTACAATGCGTGGGACTCTGAAGCTAGGGCTTCGCCCCCCGGTCCTGCAGCACCCGGTCGGTACGAATACGAAACTCGATGACCAAGCCTTATGGAAAATTCTGTAGGATAAAATTTTTAAATGTGCAATTTTGACCTGCCCTTTTTTTTAATGAAATGGGTTCTATAAGTGATACCAAACATGTAGAAAAAATTTGGATGGTGATAAAAAAATCTTCCTGTATATCAGAAAAAGAAGGGACCCTAGTACACTGCCCTGAGGTACCCCATATTCTATAGATCTCTTTTCCGATACATATGTCAATTCATTATTGGATTTTGGGCATATTTGATTAATGTGTGTTACGTGTTGCCTGTCACTGAGGTATGATTTTATTAGTTTATATGCATTACCTCTTATTCCATAGACATATAATTTTTGTAGCAGGATAGCATGGTCCACATGATCAAAGGAGGATCATGTATGGGAGAGCGGTTTTTTTTTTCGCGATTTCGATATTGGTCCCATAGAGAAAGTTGTTCAGTTTGATGGTCTAAAGCACCCCTTTAAGTAGCTGTCCCATTTTATTGTACACCCTGTATATGAACGGGCTTCATCATCATCATCATAAGCATAAACCCCACTGCTGGGTGAAGGCTTCATCATTCTCCCGCCCCTTACGATGGTCCTGCCCTAGTTTTATATCCACTGTCAGCCTGCTGTTTGTCTCGTTATCATTATCGATCCTGTTCAAACCGTTTATTTATAATGGGTTTAGTGTGTAAAGCTAACCTTAACCCGACCGGAGTCTGCCACTAAATTCATAGATGAGCTGACGAAGTTCATGCTGCTTGCCTGCAAAATACATTTTTAATTAAGCAAAATATACATATATATTTTCTGAATTTTCGTCCATTGTCCCACGCGATTAATCTTGACTGAGTTGAGTTTTTTGTTGTTTAAGCACATTATTCAACGTTTTTATTTTTATTAGACTTCTATTTACATCTCATAATCATAAGGCAGTCCTAGCGGTATGAGATACTTACAAATGATAAATGAGCTTCGACTTATTATTGAATGTAAGACATATTTTTTGAAATATTACCAAATTAATAAAATGGAAGGATGATAGTATTTCCATGAGAAAATTTACCTTGTCCGGCAAGCTTTCCCCAAATGACTGCATATATTCTGAAAAGATAAAAAGTATTTAATCCTGGCGCCACTTAGATCTACAACATTTATAAATCATCATCATCATCTTCTTCTATACATCATGCGGCATCCTTTTGCTCAAGGTAAGTAAAGGTCCATTCATGCAATCATTTAAGTTGCTGTGTTGTTGTTGCAATGTGCCCCATTGCTCGCAGAATTTCTATTGCTAATATAGTAAACAGTACAGTACAGCACAACCAGGAAACTAAGTCCGTTCGTTGATCTTGGATGGGGCAGACAGGGTCTAACATTTCCTACCGGTATTCTTGGTTCAATGCAATTTGCTTTCACACACAAGACAATAATATGTCTTATTTCAAGAAATCCTTTCTACCCGTGCATTTGATAATTATAATTAAGGCCCTATGGTAGGACGAAATACCTTGGAGGCATCTTTTCTTTTTCATGTTTCGACTAGATTTATACAATTTACCGAATCCAAAGTCACACTTCAGTATTCTTAGATAGTTTATCTAATGAACTCATAAATTGAATATACAATTGGAATTACTTCACTCGATAGAAAATCGTCACAAAGATGACGTAATTTCTTGTATTTTTAAACATTTTTTTCGTGTTAGAAGAATTTAAAATAGTTTCCGATTTTTGGTATTTATATTCACCATAAGTTTATCTAGTGAAATCACAATAAAAAAATCTATAAAAAGTACTTTTGTTAACTTTTTTTAATGGATAATACGGCACGCGCACGCACTTTTCGGAGGGCTGGGCAATCGCGTTTCTCATAGAAAATATTCGTCTGAACCTATGACCACTTCATCTTATGGCTACTCTGTTTAAGAGGGAAATTGATTGCCGTGTAGTCTCATGACCGAATGTAGATCGCGTCAATTCACGTCCGTCATGCGCCAGGCGCGAAATCAATTGACCAATAGAAGCAGATCATTTTTGGCGTGCAACCGTGAAGTATATTTATTTGTTTAGCGGTTTCAATAGTAGTCACCTGCGCAGGTATATCCGTAAGCATTGTAAACTTGGTACTACTGTACATAATTAAAACTAACCAGTCCAATCATTCTCCAGGAACCTCCTCCGCTCTTCTGACGGTATGTGCGGGTCGTGGTTGATGAGGCGCTCCAGCTCGGTGGAGTTGAGCTGTATGATGGGCGGCTCCGGGATGTTGGGCTGGCCCAGCATGGGGCTCAGCGCCGCGGGCTGCTCCACCGCGCCCGCCGTCGTGTTGTAGAACAGCGCGTCCGCGACCAGCTCGTTGTTGGTCGACGGCTGACTTGTCGGCACGTGCGGTATCTGATAGAGTGTTAAAATTGAGTCATAGGCCGCGGTCCGATTCACCATTTCATAGCTCACAGTGCTAACGTCCATAATCGCTGGTCCGAAACAAAAAGCGCGATTTCACAACTTACGGCGTTATTAAAATCGGACCGCTTTTTCCGGTCTCAAACCACTCACAGTTGTATTGACGTTATATTGTATCAAAAACCGCCATAAAACATCAGTTTGACATTGACAGTGACAGTGGTTTGACATTACTCTTTGGGTTTGACATAAGGCTCACGGTGATATCGCTGTGGAGCATGGGCTCAGAAATTCCAAGATGGCGCTGATAATGACGTCATCAATGACGTCACGCCGCCGTCTAACGTGATCGCGCTTTCACCAAATCGGGACGCGTTTGAGAGCGCTAAAATCGATTTTGGCGTGATTTGGACCGCGGCCATTGATATACAGTGGGACTTTCAAAGTGTGCAATATTTGTTAAGATGAAGTATGATCTATGACATTTATTTATAATATAAAATACTAAATTTGGCGTGAATGTAAAGACCAACATCCACCATCATCATTCTCTTGCCCTTTCCCTTGTACCTACATTGAAAGCCTTTACTATACGTTTTACGTAATGAAATGCATTCAGGCCAGTGAACGCAAATATTCAGGCCATTTTTGTCTGTTTGTTTATGCACGCATCACATAAAAACTTTTGAACCGATTTGGACGGAGTTCCCAAAAAAGCATAGGACTTAGTTTGGATTAACGTTTTGGCTTTATTTCATCGCAATCGGTTTATTCAATCAAAAGTTATGAGTATTTAAAGTCAGTTGTCTGCACGTACAAAGTCGCGGGCGCGCCGCTAGTACCTGAATAATATAAAATAATGTGGACTCACGTGAATATGGTACATCGGTATATCAGACATGTCCTCGGTGCATCCGTTGTTCTGTTCAAAAAAACATTATATTTAAATCATCATCATGACAGTGGAATTATAACCAAAATGTATAAAACACCAGCATGGGTAGCATGACAACCCGCGATATCCGTGATACGGCTTTATCACGTATTTTATCTCTTTCGTTTGCGCGCGAACGAACGAGATAAAAGACGTGATAAAGCCGTATCACGGCTATCGCGGGTTGTCATGCTACCCATGCTGGTTTTTGTTCTTCGCGATTTCAAGTTTGACCCCATAGTCAAAATTGTTCAGTTTTACTCCGATGCACTCCCTTAGGTTCAGAGCATATCTAGCGGAAAAAGGCAGCAAGCCCTGGTATACGATTTTTCAAACCGCATTAAGGCATCTGACGTGATTTTTAGGGTTCCGTACCCAAAGGGTGAAAACGGGACCCTATTACTAAGCCTACGTTGTCCGTCCTTCCGTCCGTCCGTCCGTCTGTCCATCTGTCCGTCTGTCCGTCTGTCCTACCTATTTAGGGCTGTAACTTTTGAACCGTAACAGTTAGACAGTTGAAATTTTCTCAGATTATGCGTTATTACGGCGGATTTGTTAACAAATAATAAAAATGTCAAAAAGTTAAAAATTAAGGGGGGTTCTCAACAAGAAACTAGTTTTTATCAACGTTTTTACTTCACACTCTATCGTTAAAATGGTAATACATACAAGCGTCAAACTTAGTGTGATTATAGAGCAAACTCTACAGAATAACAACAAATACCAAAAACCGAGCAAGTGTGAGTCGGTCTCGCGCTAAAGATCCCGGACAAAAAAAGTTTTTTTTTCTAAGTTAATAATGTTGTGTGTGTTCTGTGGTGGTGTGGAACGGAACCCTCGGTGCGCGAGTAGCCCGACTCGCACTTGACCGGTTTTATTTAATGTAACGACCACAAAACATTATAAGAGGGGTTAGAAGTGAAAAGTAGGCGTGGAACGCGTGCCACACGGTTATGCTATGATTTGCATAACGCGACGTGATGCGAGCGAGAGGGCATAAGTAGTTGGAGCAGCGTGAGTGGGAAGACAAGTGGCGACAGCCGTCTCCGAAGCAAAAGCGCTACTTTGCATTTCTAACCACTCTTATAATTTTCTGTGGTAACGACTACTACCACTAGAGATAGTAGCCGGGACCAACGGTTTAACGTGCCATCCCAAGCACGGAATCATCTTTCCTTTCAGACAATCAGGCGATTCAGCCTGCAATGTCCTAACCAACAGGGGAAAAACGCACAAAGTAACATTTCACGTCCGCCGTGGGAATCGAACCCACAACCACCGTGTCAAGAGCACATTCGACCACAGAAGCAGTCATCACTAATATTCAAACACAACAAATACACTTACATTAATCATTGCGACGATGGCAGGAACCTCGCTTAGGCTCTTGATTGAGCTACCTACAGACAAAAATATAGCACAATATTAGTTATGTCACAGATTATTTAATAGTTACCACCGTAACAGATAGTTCACTCAACCGGATTTTTCAAATTTCGAACATTGCGCTTCAGGAACGAAAACTAAAGCCCGCACTTCACTCTCGCCGAGAACCCTCGTCGAGTACTTTCAAGGAAAATTACTATGGCTTACGACGCCACGAGAACAATGAAGGGCATCCACACTCTCGTTCTCGGCCTGTCTCGCCCGTTCTCGGCGAGAATGAAGAGCCGGTGTAAAATGAGCCTTATGTCAATGAGCGACCATAGACCCTTTGTCTAAGCCATAGACCCCACAGTGGGGCCAGGCTGTCAAACGTACCTGAGCTGTGGAGTGAGACAGGCCTGGTTAATAGGGACGAGTAACGCGTGTCATTCTACTAAGAAACATTTCTGCCACTTTTTGCGGGAGGCGAGGTAACATGAAATCCGCAACATTGGATTTTATTCCCCATAAGTTTAGATTCTAATTTTGAATGATAAAAATCATGAAAAGTAGTCTCGTGTGAACTCCAAACGTTCTAAGTTCAAAATTATTGTTTCGCTATTATAGGCTGTCTCGTTTAGTGATGATAAGGTATAAAATTGGGTGTAAATGCGCAAGATTAATTGATCTAATACCGTGGCAGAGGGGAAATGCTACCGCAAGGCGAGTCCTCTAAGCCCACGTACCTGAGCTGTGGAGTGAGACAGGCCTGGTTATGTCTCGAATATCTATAATTTATTGATTAATGTTGACGGCCTGATAGCTCAGTCAGTAGTGAACCTGCCTGCCGTAAAGGGCATTCTATTCATCTACAGGGTGAAATTAAAATTAAGTACCCATCAAACTGAACAAGTTTTACTTTGGGAGCAAAATGATCGGAGCAAAAACGAAACTGCTGTTCCATACTAAACTGCAATGCCTACTCGACTCAAATGTATGCAACAACTGATTTTTTTTGCTCCGATCGGTTTGCTCCCATAGTAAAAGTTGTTCAGTTTGATGGGTAGACTCTTAGTTTAAAAGGATGCTAATGATATCAATTTCACCCTGTACCTATACACTTAGTTTTCAATACCCTTACATACAATTTTCTTGTCCATCAAACTAAGCAACTTTCAATATGGAGACAACATCGAAAAATATCTGCCGTCCCTTTGACAGTGCTCCGTCACTCACGTCTGACAGCTGCGATAAAGTACCTACGTAACGCATATCTTGCAAGATGTTAATAACATAGGGCTATCACACGCTATCGCGATTGCCTACTTCCAGAACGGGTAGCATGCCATCCCGCGATAGCCGTGATACGGCTATAACACGTCTTTTATCTCGTTCGTTCGCGCACAAACGAAAGAGATAAAAGACGTGATATAGCTGTATCACAGCTATCGCGGATTGGCATGCTACCCATGCTGTACTGGACGGTTTTCTTTTGGGAAAATATGCCTGCTAATAATTATTGTGATGTTTGGTAGACAATCTAACAAAATGTGTCATTTTTCACATTGCCTACGGATGAAAAAAGGTACTTACTTACGTAAATTTCAATTTTGTTTTATCCAAAAGCAAAGTTTGATGTTGAAAACAATATGTGCAAAAATACTTAGAATACTGGTATAACAACGCTATTGTTTTTATCGTTTGTACAAGATACAAACAAAATCTACACTAATATTATAAAGAGGAAAGATTTGTACCTATTTTTGTATGTTTGTATGTTTGTAATGAATAGGCTCAAAAAGTACTGGGCCGATTTAAAAAATTCTTTCACCATTAGAAAGCTGCATTCACCCTGAGTAACATAGGCTATATTTATTGCTAGAAAAG
Organism: Agonopterix subpropinquella; assembly: GCA_922987775.1. NCBI lineage: Eukaryota > Metazoa > Arthropoda > Insecta > Lepidoptera > Depressariidae > Agonopterix > Agonopterix subpropinquella. The sequence goes on along the minus strand of OV277701.1, from coordinate 14,938,596 downwards.
ATTGGACGTCCACCCGTGCGAAGCCGGGATGGGCCGCTAGTAATAAATAAAGATACAAATAAACGGAATAATTTTATCAATGTTGGTTTAACTAGTTGTTGGTTTAAATTTTTTTCGCAAAAAAAAAATTCCTTTCAGGAGAAGTAATTCCCGTAGTCTTCGAACTTGGTTTAAACGTTATTTTGGAAAATAATATTGAAGAAAATAAATTCCTGGTGATGGAGGGTATTTTCTGACAATAAACAACCCTAGCGTTTCGGTAGTTACGTCAGAGGCGCGTGACGGGCAATGTGATATGGACTCTAGGTTAATTGACATAAGACGCGTTTAAGTTCGTCGTTCGTCGCGGTGACAGATCGTAAGACTCGGTTGTTTGTAAAAGCGCGCGAAATCAGTGTTTTCTAAGAGAGTGCAGTATCTGTTATGGTAGTAACTATTAAATAATCTGTGCCTTTGAGACGATTCCATACTATGCAGTTTCGTATGAAGCTTTTTTTTTCGCTAGTGAAAGTTGTTCAGTTTGATGGTCTAACTAAACCACCGCTTTAAATATTACTGGGGAGTTTTGTTACACCCTGTATATCGTTGTCTAGTCATCATAATACAAGTCTGGGCTAGATTCTGGTGGTTTCAATGGGGCTAAGACCGTTATTTACCTACTTATTTCATTATTGGTCGATGATCGGCCAAACGTTGTTACAAAATAGCCGTACAAGTCGGGTTCCGTAACGACGTACAGTATATAACCACATTTATTTTTCATGTCGTCAAATTTCATTCGCGCAGACAGTGGTAAACAGTATCCGATACCTACCTACCTCAATACCTACTTATACTCAACACCATCCTATAAATATTATCAATGTGAGAGTTTGTGACGATGTTTGTATGTTTGTGCCTCTCAATCACGCATAAACACAGATTTAGACGTTTGGCAGAAAGATAGAATATGTTCTGGAATAACACATAAGATACTTTTAAGAGCTTACAGATGAGCGACACTTTGCGGTCGCCGTGTGTCGCGAGCCTCTGCGACCCACGGCGACTGCAAAGTGTCGCTTGTCTGTAAGAGCCCTTAGGCTAGTTTCAGAGTCACTCTGAAACCAGCCTTCGGTCCGCGCAGACAGAGGCGTTGGTAATATAATCAACCTGATGATTAATCCGTTAAAGTGTGAAATTGATTGCGGTGGAGTCTAAAGACCGTATTACGATCACATCGGTCAGGCGTCAGGTACGAAATCAATCAAACAATAGCAGCATATAATTTTTCGTGCACAACCGTAGAGTATCGTGGTTGGTTCGCGCGGTTTTAATAACATTAAACTGCGCAGGTACATCCGTAAGACTTATTAAACATGGTATTACTGTAACAAACATACCTGAAGAGCTTTCCAACGAGGAGAAGGAAGAGTTCACCCTCCTCTTCTTGTTAGTCCTGAAGACCGGGTCCGCTTTGTACACGAACTCCCTTGACTCGCTCGTCCGTCCGTCCGACGGCCGAACTAACTCTATGTAAACTTTCACGTCGTGACTGATTTGCGGATCTTTGTACGGCGGTGTCCTGGAAAATGGAATGACCAATTTTAATAGAAAATCTAAATTACGAATCAAATGATTAGTTCCCAATAGTGTATATCCACTGTTTGGCGGCCTCACTTCTTCTTATCGTGTCAATGGTTCTTCAGTAGTGTTTCTATATTTTAGTAGCCAGGTGTTCGGCAAGCCTGACAGCGTCAGGAGTCGCTGTATTTAAATCCTCTCTCGTGCAGGTGTTTGGGCACAGCGGACATTCCAGCAGATGCCCCATCGACTGGATAGGTCTCACTGAAGGTCTACTAAACGTACTTCCACGTTCCACGTAGCAGCTTTTTACACTAGTGACTAAGATTGCGGTACGCTGACCCTTAACCCTACCCTGCCGCCCTCAACCCTCCACCCCTCACATCCTTGCCCTGCGCAAGTACGTGAATCGGCAAGTAGGACTACGGTATAGTGTTTGATATTGACCTTGTAAATATGTAGGCCTACCATGAGTTTTCACTGTACTACTGTAGTTGTGTCGCCAATTTTGTATGACACAATTAGTTCTCAACGTAACTACTAGAAGCGCTGTACGAAATGCAATACAAAAACTGTAGTTTTACTGTAGTTTACTAAATTATAAACTCATGGTAGGCCCACTGTATGTATAAAAGTGTTCCATCTGTTATAAATCTATAGGCCTGTGTTTAAGTAGTAAACTAAAGTATATAGTTTTACTGTAGTTTACTAAAGTATAAACTCTAGGCCCACTGTATGTATGACCGTGTTCTATCTAGTATAAATCTATAAGCATCTGTTTAAGACATAGACGAAAAAAATTGCTTAATAGATAGATGACTGACTCCGGAGTCAGACAGCCGTCGTACTACAAAAAGTGGTTACGTCGATAAGGACAGCAATAAGTAGCGATCTCCTTTTTTAACTAGAGCGAATTTGCTATGTGCATTTTATCTCTTATTGAGTGAAAATATATGACAAGACACGTGCTTCCTTCTATTACCTTCTCTTTCTACGGTCTAAGAGCATTATTTTAGAAGTTGCAATGCTACCAATGGACACCAATAGCACCTCCTCTATCGATAGCATTGTATTGATACTGCCTATCCATCTATCTAATGTTTTAATCGAGCAATTCTAGATGTTTTTAGTAAGATAATGTTTTCCTTTCAAAGTTCATCTAGGTAGGTATCGTTACCGTAAAAAAAAACGTTATCCCACACACATAAAAAAAGATACTGACCGAAGCTCTGTCGGCCAAGTCCTTTTACCTACTTGAAATATAAAAGACCATACACGGACCTGAAAAAAAGACGGACGGAATCTCGTCTAATCAAAAGTGAAGCACCCATTTATACGAGTGTGCGTGCTGTCGCCCTGTCGTGCGGTACACAATGGCGGCGGGTTGTCGGACCTGCGCCTAGAACTGGTGCGTCTGTGTGAGTGTAGGTGCCTTGTAGAACAAACAAAATTGTAGGACCTTGCATGCTTCACCTCTTTTGAGTGTGACATTACGTCCGTCTTTTTTTCAGGTCCGTGAGACCATAGTAGATATTTTAAAACCCATCAATATACTATCGAGCTGCAACCCTTAGTAGGAGCAGCGATGTGACTACGCTTAAGCATTCAAAATATAACATCACAAATCAAATTATGACTTACCTAAAGACAATCGCATATTGATGATGTACATCGCTCTGCAGAAAGTTACCCGTCGCCGACCATACTTCTTCATCGTTTTCGTTCAGCTCGTAGAAACGAATAATAATGTTTTCTGTAATAGGAATTTATAGCTTAAAAACTATTGAAATACAAGTAAAAGATAGAATATTATGTTTATTTATTTATTCGTTTATTTTTACTTTGATTTGAATTTTAAATGTTGAGCAGGTATATCAATTAGGTTACTTCATGTGCAAATAGGGGATCGGACAGTCCGGGACAATTAGTCAAATTAGCAACTTTTAATCGAACGTCAAAACGCCCGCGATGTATGAAAAATTGAACTAAATACCACAAGTGACGTCATCAACATTTAATTACTTTTTATAGTTCATCATGTTATTAAAAATATTCTAGCTTAAAAAAAGCTAAAAATGTAAAAGTATAAGTTTCGATTATTTATTTTGAAGTAGATACCTAGCAATAACTTAACTATTTCAAAAAGTCTATAAATTATGCTCTTGAAAAAAAAAAAAACCAATCGAGCACGTCAAGTGTGCTTTATCAGTTTTGTCACAACTTTGTGTTTAGTTTTTTTGTAAAAGACCCATAAGTATGCGCGTGCAGTGCATATAGGCAATTAGGCAGTGCCTACCTGTCTCCTCATTAATTATTAATCAACTAACAATTTACACTCATACTCTATAAACACAAACAAATAAAGCATCCAAAAGCTTAATTCCACATTCAAATATGGCGCGCAAGAACTGTCCGAAGTTCGGGTGAGCCCCAAACGCACGCACGCAGCGCGCAATAGGCAGTTTTCAAACGGCACAAGCTCACGCAATACAAACGATTTATGGCTACCTATGCATTTACACTTGTTAAAAACTATACGACAAAAATGCAAAGTACGAATTAACCACGCGATAATACGTGACGTTTGACCTTCGCTATTTACTGTCACAAAATAAGCATGCGTAATGTATTAACCAACCTCGTGTGAAAACAACGAAGCGCTTGGCATCTCATCGATAGATTGCATCTTCGCTATTCGGTTGCATGCGCGCTCTTGACGTTGTTCATTTGGCTGCGTTCAGGACCTTTGGGTGCGGTTGTTTTTTCAACTCGCTGGTAAGAACGTTTTCACCGAGACTCTGGTTTTGTAAGTCACACATCCTAATTCGTATATGAAAGTGATACCAAACTCGATGGAATTTATGCATTATTCGTATACGAATCAAGATGTGTGAATTTCAAAAATAGCACTCTTGAACGGCGTTTAGTGCGAAAAATTGCACTCGGGGTGCACCTGGGGCGTAGGTTCGGAACGCAGCCCTTGGCCGATTTTGTTTTGTTTGACTTTGACAGTTTGTTGAATTCCGAGCGTGTTCAATTGTTTTTTATGTGTTTTGGTAGAAATTTGCTGAATATTTTGTTTCTAGCAGTGTATTTTGTTAATATTAACAAATTATAAATAAAGTAAGGTTTGTAGTGAAAGATCAAATGTGTTTCGATAAATTACGTGCAGTTCAAATATTTTCGCGCAGTTTTCATTTGATTTGTCGTGGTTAATAATATTCATCAACTAGCGAAGATTGATCGTCAATAAAGAGAGCAGTGTTATGAAGAAATAGGTAAGAAGTTAAACGTGAAACAGTATACAAACCAGTGGCAAGTTGGTGACCAACATGCTCACTATCTACCTACTTGCCACTCTGGTGCTGGTGCTGGACAGAATTCAGGCACTCTCAGCGAAATGGGGATTGTAAATATGGTAGGTATAGTACTAAAAATATCTTTGATAGCAGTCGGGGTACAGTCGTGGGCACAATTATGCTGAAAACACCGTATAGGTTTTTTTTCAGTTCTGTTTGCCTACTTGTGCCTGGTGGTAATGCACGCCTGTGCATAAGACAAGTCAAATTCCTACTTACGTAACTGGGATAAGAGCAATGATATGTGACGTAAGTAATCTGACTGCCAACAAAATGTCCCATTAGTACCTTCAAAGGAACTGTCAAAAGCTGGGAATTAACCATAGAGAATTCACACGCTCCCCCTGGATGGAATTAACCCATTTCATTACATACGTTGTCCGCTAGAATAATTTTTTTATAGTCAGAGTTGTTTTAAAAATTTGGTTTATATTTTTGTTTGGGAAACACTTATTCTACAAAGAATGTAGAGGTGCACTAAGAAAGGATTTTTCGAAAATCAACTCCTAAAGGGGGACAAATATGAAATATTCCGAAATCTACGCGGCCGAAGCTATCTTTTAATATTTTTATAACTTTCTCAGTTCGATACTTTAAACTATGATTGCATCCCCGTTCTTTCAACTCTGATTATAACTGTAATAAATTAACAATTCGTATAATGCTTTGTTCTTTGTGAACGGGTAACTGTTACCTTAAAAAAGTATTCAAAGCCAAAACTTGCACATGTTCAGACATTTTTAACGTTTATAGTTTTATGACTTTCTCTCGTCCTTTTTTAAAATGAATCAACAAAGGACGAAAGGAATCACATAAAGTTTTTAACGTGCAAACACACAAACTCACTGACCGTTATATTTTGGGCTATACAGAACCTCTGCTCAAATGCCAACCATATCCGAAATTGAATTAAAATTCAAAAATTTAACAACGGTCCACCATAAAAAAAACTAAGTTTGAGTTACTAAGTTAAAAAGGGCTAAAAATAATGTAAAATGTTAGTCCTACTAATCATTTCGACGACCCGGTTGGTGTAATGGTTACCACGCCGGACTGCCAAACCAGGGTCCTGGGTTCGAATCCCGGTTCGGTCATGGATGTTTATATGTTTGTGCCGTTGTTGTATGGTTTCCATAATAAACAGCCTATAAATAGTGCTTTCTTGGGATCATTACAATGTATGTGCCTGTGAGCGTTATTTATTTATTTATTTATTTATTTATTATCATCATCAGCCTATATACGACCCACTGCAGGGCACAGGGCGTTGGTCCACGATGCAGTGTGTACTATCGCGGACTTTTCCGCCTGACCACCACTAGGCTCATTTTTCCTTGCATACTCAAAAATAAAAGCGATGTCTTACCCCGCCCTATTGATAAATTGACCAATTAATAATAGTTTCCAAACAATAAATTTTGGGCGAAATTATGCGATTTTTTTCTTAAGTGGTCAGGCGGAAAAGTCCCCGATAGTACATAATGCGGTTTGGTAGACTGCACATACACATCAGAATTTCTTCTTCAGCGTTTTCAGGTTTCCTCACGATGTATTCCTTCACTGTTTGAGAGCAGTCGGTATTACGTACATAAGTTAGAAAACTCAATGGCGTACATGGCATGTCGTACGTGCGGATGCGGATTTGAACACAGGCCCTCATGGTTGAGTGTTCATACCTATGTGCAACGCGCCACTAACGACGCGAACGCTCAAAAAGTTTTCTTTTAGATTGGCCTCGATTCGGACTGTGCCACGACTTAACTTAACTAAATTTATTCCTATCACTTTCTAAAATAAGATTAAGAAAAGAGACAGAAAACCAACAGCTGACTTTAGTGCTGTGAAAGTGACGTTAAACGCCCAAAAACGCTTTAAATAAGATGGCGTACATTATGATGGCATCTTATTTTGGGCGTGTAACGTCACTTTGACAGCACTAAAGTCAGCTGTTGGTTTTCTGTCTTTTTTCTTAATCTTATTTTAGAAAGTGACAGGAATAAATTTAGTTAAGTCGTGGCACAGTCCGAATCGAGGCCATTAACGTCAATTCATTAGTAGAATAACAATACGTACTTTTGTTGACTTTCTCAACGAGAATGAAGACGTCATCGCCGCCTCGCGGGCGGCCATTGTACCTGCTTATCCTGCAAATCTTCAAATCATTCGTGGCCGCGCTTTCTGGAAAAATAATTTAATTAAAAGAAGAACGCCCAATCCCGTTTCGCCTACAAAACTGGTAAATTTTATAAGAAATGCCACGATAGAAAAGGATAATTTCCATTTCCTTGGGAAGCACGATATTCCTTCTATCCTGTGTATAATTTCAGCTATCATACAATTTGTATGTGTTCTTTGATCATACACATTCGTCAGCTGCGAAACGACCCGAAACTGGCCGAAACGAATACACGTAGTCACGTAGACAATGCCTTTTTCCTCTATAACTGTAGCACAAATAAATCTGGTGTAAATATATGAGTGGTTATTGTATCTGGATTTTATGTCCGTTTTTGATACCAAACAACTTATATTATGCTAAATAACATTATTATTTTCACCCGTTCGTTTAACGAAATGAAGTCATCATCACTTCCGTGTAGGTATCTCCATACATAGTACATATTTGTTTACGAATACTAGTATCGTACTCGTACCGTACCACGTTATAACTAACTAGGCCGATAAAACTTAGTTTTATTTATGGGCCATATACTTAGACTAATTATATCCGGACCGGCCTTGCGGTAGCTCAATTAATCTTGCGCATTTACACCCAATTTTATACCTTATCACTAAACGAGACAGCCTATAGTAGCGAAACAATAATTTTGAACTTAGAACGTTTGGGGTTTACACGAGACTACTTTTCATGATTTTGAACATTCAAAATTAGAATCTAAAGTCATAGGGAATAAAATCCAAAGTTGCGGATAACATGTTACCTCGCCCCCCGCAAAAAGTGGCAGAAAGTTTGTTAGTAGAATGACACGTGGTTACGCGTCCCGATATAATTAGTCTAAGGCCATATAAAATAAAGGAAAACATTTATAATTTTAAACTTTTCACAACTAACTTTAAATAATTGTTACTAACACCTATTGTTCTACACTTGATCTAATATAAAATCGATAAATTGAATTAAATAATAGTTAAAAAAAAGTTGTTAAATTTCGTTCATACTTTTTAACTAAAAGCTCTGCCATAATTCTTATAACTAACATATAATTTAAGATATCCTTAGAAAGTTGTTCTATTAATTATTATCATAATAACTAGAAGATGAGTTGCATTAAATATTGCACTCTGTTTTAGTATTGGAGTACGAATGAAAAATAAAAAATTATATGTGCTGTACCTACGTATTGTTATCAATTAAGGTACAAATGGCTTTAAATTAAAAAAAACTGTTTTTCGCAGTCCACAAAACATAGGCAGGTACAGATAAGATAATACTTATAAATATTTACAATGTTTTTATGTTTGTGGGCGGGAAATGGGAGGTTTTTTTAAATTAAAAATTAAATATTTGCATGAATTCGTTCACGCTGCAAAACATATTTCAACAAATAAAACACAATAAGTAATATTATTGTTGGCATATAACACAAACAAACTCACTCATATTATGAATAGGCTCCGAGAACACAGGTGGGCAAATCTCTTTATCCGTCGCAATATCATGAGCACTGAACCTCAGTCGGACGATGTTCAAATTTATCGTCTTCGCTGTATTCTCGCAGTGCGCTCGCAGCTATAAAAATAATATAGGAATTACATACCACAGTCACAGAAAAACATTTTATCACTGAACAGTTATCTAAACTTTGTTAACCGATGCGTCCGCACCCACTGAAAGATGAACCTTAAAATGAAGCTAGTCCGCGCGATCTCTGGGCATACTCCTACTTTATTATATGGTGCCCATAATTTAAGCGTCAAGTAAAAATGTCTATCACGACTCAAAATTGTACTCATATTACTTAATTACCGGATTATCCCAGAAAATGATGCAGCTTTAGAAGCTTATTAATTTTTATCGGCCGTTTTATTTTTAATTAATTAGACACTTATCTGGTAAGGTTAATGAGTACTAGGATTTGTATTTGCTTCGTGGTAAGTATATTAAATTTGGATTAAAATTTATTAAAATACTAGAGCTATCCCGCGACTTCGTCCGCACAAATTATATACCAGATTTTAAGTCAGATCATAAGCTATCAAACAAAAAAGTTTCATCAAAATCGGTTCAGTAGATTTTGCGTGATGCTCGATCAAACAAACAAACACACAAACAGACAGACTAAAATTCTAAAAATGGTTGATTTGGAGTCAGGGACACCTAAAAACCATATCGTAATCTTTTTTTGGAAATATAGACGAACGAGACGACGACGACTAGAGGAGTTTTTAAAAATCAGAAGAACTCAAGCGCTTTTAGTTTTTTTTTATTGTAATTCAAAATTGAGTTTAAAATTTTAGTTTTCCTCTTCCAAAAAAAGTTAAGGTCAATAAAAAAAAACTTGATGTCTTTTGAACTTTTTTTTTATTCGAGCTTAAATGCGGACCTTCGGACTTTTTTGAGAAAACCCCTAAAAAAATCCATGATGCGGGAATTTTTTTTTAGGGTATGGCGAGATAGCAAAAGATCCCTCCTATTCACCAATTCAATTTTGCCAACGATACACCAAACACCCTGTATAATTTACAACAATTTAGGCAATTCAGGACGTAATGACGTGACAAATGGTGATAGGTGGCCAAATTGTGAACTACGATAACACCATATAAGAAACCTTAACCCTTATTCACCCCCCTCCTCCCCCACGTGCGACACCCACAGGAGAAAACTGGTTGTTCTATTCTAAGCAGGACAAAATGTGATCATATTGCTCTTTAGTCAAAAAGACAGCTAAACCTTTAAGTAGCAAAACGGCTTTCTGCATAGTTCGTGATTTCACAGCGATTATGAAGACAAGAAAACAAGAATGTTTGTCAATTATTGTTTAGGTATTTTAATAATTTTCTACGCGCTTTTTAGTAAGCCGCCGCGGGCCCGTCCGAATATACCAAAACATCATAAGCCTGTCACTCAACACCTAAGCACTACACTTATAAATTATTTGTTTGCATTAAATCGGAATGTGCTCATTAAGCAAACGATCTCGGCTTCTAGAAACTAAACAACGGACGGAAGAGTATAAACGTGTTGGAACTCTAAAGGAACGGATTATGTTGTTTGCGTATCATTTCCGATAAAAACAAATGTAAGTTAAAGCCTGACCAGAAACATAAAAAACCTGCTTTGGGGGCGCTACGATCAATTATAACCTACATACATACATACATATTCTCACGCCTGTCTCCCACTGGGGTAGGCAGAGACAACGGAACTCCACCTGCTACGATCCTGACATACCTCTCTAGCTTCCTCCACATTCATAAGACCTTTCATGCATGCTCGTCGGTTTCGGGTAGATCTGACCTGGCCCTTCTTAAGCACGTCGCCAATTTGGTCCGTATATGTACGTCTAGGCCGTCCCCTTCCAACATTTCCACTTACGCTTGCCTTATAAATTGCTTTCGTCAATCTGCTCTCATCCATTCTTTCCACATGACCAAACCATCGCAACATACCTTTCTCTATTTTTGTCACTACATCCTCTTTCAGACCACAGCGTTCTCTAATAAAACTATTTTTCAATTTATCCATCACATTTACACCACACATACTTCTCAATGAGCGCATTTCCACTGCGTTAATCCTACTTTCATGCGTCTTCTGCCATACCCAAGATTCACTTCCATACATCAATGTCGGGACTAACACTCCATTATGAACTGCCATCCGTGCCTTTTTGGACACGTGTTGGCTTTTCACAAAGGAATTCAGAGCTCCATTTACCCTATTTCCGGCATTCACTCTTCTCTCAATATCACTCTGACACTTACCGTCTCTGGTAAACATGCATCCCAAGTACACAAACTCATTCACCTGTTCCAATTTTTCATCACCAATCATAATACTACATAAGGTACGGTCGTCATTATCATTCCTCTCTAACACCATAACTTTTGTCTTACTTACATTCAATTTCATTCCTTTCTTTTTAAACGATTCATTCATGCAAGTCACCATCGCCTGCAAGTCATTCGCCGACGATGCAAGTAGAACTTGATCATCGGCGTACAACAGACATTTGACCAGCAACTCATTCATTCTTAATCCACATTCACTCTCTTTCAGCTCTTCCAAACAACTGTCCATGAATAAATTAAATAGCCACGGGGACGCTACACATCCCTGTCGGACCCCTCGAGAGATGCCGAACCAGTCAGTATACGCCCCGTTAATCCTGACACAGGCACTGGAATTCTTATACAGAGATTTCAGCGCCTGTATCAATTTACTATCCACTCCATACATGCGCAGCGTGGACCACAGTTCATTCCGAACCACTCTGTCATAGGCTTTTTCTAAGTCCACAAAAGCGCAAAAGATCTTTTAGTTTTATAACCTTTAATGACAATATTTCAAGTACAAAAATTAGTTCCTGATGATTATCCGCAAAATGGTGAGGTGTTTTATTTTTCTGGTCAGGATTTAGAAAACAATAAAATGTGCAACTTTTCTTAAAAAATAAATAAAAAAAAAGTCGATTGACTTGACTCAAATTTATGCAACAGCTGATTTTTTTTTTGCTCAGATCGGTTTGCTCCCATAGTAAAAGTTGTTCAGTTTGATGGGTAGACTCTTAGTTTATAAAAGGATGCCAATGATATCAATTTCACCCTGTATATGGTGGTAAAAACGAGCGATATATGAAAGGTAAGTTTGTACCTTAAATAATAAAGATTTAAAATTGTACTCAAAAAAACTGTTTAGGTACTTAGCAAAAATGCATTTACAGACTAAAAAAATATATTATTTTTATTTTGTCTCTTAGAGACGACGTATTTCTTTTTTACTATTTTAGTAAGTTAAAATTTATTAAATCTCACTATCATGTCTCATAGTTTTAAACAAACAGTATCGCTTTTTCCTAAGGTTAGTTTCAAAGACATTCCTACAGGAATGGATTATATTAAAACTTGATCTTTTTTTATAACAAAATTTTGAATTATATGAATAAAAAATGATGACTTACCTCTTTAGTGTTAGAAGTTTTAAACCTATCTAAATATTTCTTGAATAATAACCCTGGGACATCTTTTTTGGCCGTATGTATTATTCCCATGCCTGCGAAACTGTAAAATAAAATTAGTTTAGAGCCACGAAAATTACAAGTTCGTGAAATAAAATGTCTTAACTAATAATGTGGACAGGATACTTTCTATCCCGAAAACTACACCGCGGTTAATTTAAAAAAGCCACACAATTAATTAAAGAAACGAGAAGTCCTTCTCGAGCAAACTACCAGTTTATACAATACGAGCTTTTACCCGCGACTTTGTCTGCACCACTGACCGGTTCCCAAAATCGTAGCGAGATAAAAATATAATAAACTCACACGTTGAACTCAGCAGTAGAAAATGTCAAAATTACTGTGGAGATATGCATCTTTCTACTGCTGATTTGACTTTCAAAAATCATACTCCAGGAGTGCGATTTTTTCGAAAGAAGATAGGAGGAGTAGGAAAAAGAAATATCCGACTTCCCTCCATTGCAAACAGGAGACAGCAATAAGAAAAAGCATGGCTATTAGAGAGCCAATTCCAGAGATAATTTATGGCAGTGTTATAGACTCTACCGCAAAAGAACCAAAAATAAAAATATAACAATGGGGACCTAACGTTATGCTGAAACTATGACCTATTTTGCTTCCAGTAATAAGTATGGCAAAAACATCTGAACGCACAGACGTTATCCCTAGTTGCAAAAAGATCCATGTAGTAAGGGACACCAGAAAACGATTTTATTGAGTCAAGCATGGTCTGGCGCTCGGCGTACCAGAGCTCACACTCCCAAAGAATATGATGAGCGGTTTGTTCGAACTCGTATGTGATATAGCGGTATCACGCGTAACATGCTACGTATACGGCGGCTGTAGATGGTTTCTGCTTACCCAACTTTGTAGCTACCCTGCTCGGGCACAATGGCGCTGACGTCGCGGTCCTCCTGCTCGTCCTCGAGCAGTTTGTGAGGATGCTCGTCGTCTTTGTCTGCTTGCGATAGACGGCATCTTATTAAAGCTTTGCCGCTGTAATTCATCAACTGTTGGACGAAAGAATTACTTTACTATGTTATTTTATTTTAAACACTCTGTGTATTGGTTTTGTCCATGGAGGATAGAAAGGAGCGGAGGTGTTGCAAAGCAATATTTCTATCGAAGTAAGTGTCGCCAAAATGCTGGGACGGTGGACAAGGCGGGTGGCAGGTTCCGCCGCTAAAACCGAATCCAGGAACAGCGCACTTCATCGTTTTAGATGTATTTTATTAACAAAACCCCTCTCAGCAAAAAGAATGGTGGTCCGCTTCGTACTAAGCATCATAAGCCACGTCCACTGTGACGTCATGACCTAATATAATGGCGACAGACCTAATTGCCTTGAGGCACGTCCGCTCCTTTCTGTCCTCCATGGTTTCGCCGAAGTTTGTAGCGCTAATAAGGGATGTTTTCTTTTTATTTTTTTAGAGACTTTCATACAAAAGTTTTATGTACACACGGCGACACTTCAAGCTATATACAAAACCAAAACAAACTGGCCGCGCGAAGGTCGAGTAACGTATTACACTCTGTGTTTGGAAGAATTCAATAGAATTCTTTGTACCAAATTTCATAAAAAAATAAAGTCTCTAGCATCAGGCTGTTAGCATCCCGAATATTATAAAATAAAATATAAAATAATCTTCAATCAATCAATTTTCGTTGCACACCAAAACATCATCGCATCGTCGACCGTCGACAGTAGCAGCGTATTATTATCGAGAAGTTTAATGTTGTAACTGTAGCATAGTTCACTTGACATTTTTAGGATCATGTGTCAAGACTCAAGACGTTGTGGTGATAGATGGGTAGCCTGTAGGTCTAATTCCCACAAAATAATGTTTGCATGCATATGCTCACGACTATATTCCCCGAGGGGGTAGTCAGAGATATTCTGAAACTTCAGAACATCCACAAATAATGTTTAATTGACTTAAACCTTTAGTCTTCTCGTATGATACACATTAGAAGAGATGGGGTGGGTATTCTTAACCGAGGACCACAAGGCCTAGGTTAGGTACCTAAAATAAAAGTAAATCCCCTGTTTCAGGATTTTAATTATTTTCCTGTTAGCCTCTACGGGGGACGAGACGCAGGCTGGGTTTCCACCCTTATGTCGTTGACCTACCAGCAATTCGCACGAAGAAGTTTGCTTCTTCTTTTATAATGCGCACGGCTAAGGAGTGGAACGCACTGCCTGCGGACCTGTTCCCTGAGCAATACAACCTGGGCCTCTTCAAGGCAAGAGTGAATAGGCATCTTTCTAGGTAAGCATGCTACATCTTCGGCCTCATCATCACTCAACATCAGGTGAGATTGGGGTCAAATGTTTACCTATCGAACATAAAAAAAAAAAAAAAAAAAAACTAACAAACCTTAGTAATAATTATTGATTTATTAAGGACAACAATCGATAGCTACATTTTGGGAGCCAACATCAAATAGGTAGAGACATCAATAAGAGCTACTCCTTTTTGTGATAAAGTTCAAATTGGAACAAAGGACTTTATTCTCTTAGGAATTTATTTATGTAGACCTTTGTCAAAGCAAGTCATTTAGTTAACCAAATTTGAGGTTCAATGTAGGTATAATATATATATGGGTTCAATACAAAGGTTCTTTGTTTTAGAAATTAGATTGTAGTTGTAACAGAGGAAGCTATTGATAAGGCATGGAACAGTTTACATTCAGAATTAGGTATTTGTTAAACATAAATCTAATAATACATATTGTGATTCATAGATTATTATTTATTATACAGACATGGCGCAGGGTGTAAACTGAAATGCGATACATTATGCTCGTAACCCCTGTACAAATAGCTTTAGTTAGGGTTAACAATAAATGATTGTTAATCATACAATAGTTTCTTTTCTAGAAGTCTTTATAAACATAATCAAGTGAGCCCATTTATGCACTTAAATAGATATTATTTACGTGCAAAGTGATAGTTAATAACGCAAAGCGTAATTTCTTAATTTGAGCGCATCAGTCATAACATTTAACGGCAGATTAACATTTTTAATCACCAGTTGCAGAAACGCTCATTAAAGCTAATCCTCCATTAAATCTCTTGCTATCACTTTTTGTCTTGTTGACGTAGTAAAAGCATTTCTGGGGAGTCGCGTGGCTAGAGGGCTCTCGAGTGGACGTCTGTCGTTGGCTCGCGATTTAGGTAGCCACGCGGCTCCGCCATTTTATGGCGGTTTCGAGTGTGTGTTTTTGTATAAAAACAGGGCTTTGAGATCGCCACATCCAATTACCGTACAACGTCAAGCACTAATTGCTCTTTTTAAACTAGATATTGGCAAAATCCACCAAGGAAACGCCATTAAACAAAAATAGAATAGAATAGAAAAGCATTTCTGCAACTGAGCGTATGTAACATAAAATAATAACGATCTCTAAAAATGCGTGCGACAGACACACCGACAGACACCGAGGTGATTCCCTGAGTGTTATGTTTTGCCATTTCTGATATGGAACACAAACAATTTAGGTACCTACCTTATATCCAGAGGAACCAAACCTATCGTAAAAACTACCCAGGAAGGCGTCTGTCAAAAAATACACATACCTACTCAAGCCTACGCCTGCCAGTCTCACGTCGAGGTAGGCACAGATTATCACCTGATATGGAGTAATAACAATTTGAGTGTCTAAATGCAATGATCCATAGCGATTAAGATAATAACGTAATAACGACGACATAAACGACAAGGAATAACTTTTCATGTCCATTGACAACTTACTAAGTTATGGACGCCGGGTCTTAAACAAAATTCTCGATAAAAGTATCCCAGACTAACCTACATAAATGAATGTGCATGTTAGTAATATAATCCAACTAAAAACAGATGAAATTGTAATTTTATTTTAGGAATTATTACAGCACAGCAGCACTTGTTTGTCTTTATGTTTTATTTCACTTTTTATTCTGACACTTTTGTGCTCGACCCTACAACTACATCCAGTAGTTGGTAAGTCAATGTGGATTGACACAAACGTTAAATGTATTCTTACCTCAACAGTGGGATGAGTTTTAGGCTTTGAGGCACTCGTGGACTTGCCGAGCAGACATCCGTGTGTACCGACCATCTCACTCTTGTATCGGAACCTGAAGTGGTCCTGGGGCTGCTCCGACACTTTCAGACACGGTCTCGCACCTGTGCAAGCGATATTACATGTTTTAGTACCTGGTTTGCTCTTTCCGCACAATTTCATTCAGATCTACATCATCATCATCTTATTTTTTATAAGAGCTATGCTCTCGTCGGTGGAGTATTCGCCAATCCTGTCTACTTTCCGTAAGTCTCTTGAGTTCGTCGTCCATTAATAATATGTGACGCGTTTTGGTGGGGGGGGGGGGGCTGCGTGTCAAAGCTGAACGTCCTAGCCTAAACAATAACAATCAGCTTGTGCTACAGTGGGAACCGGGACACTCAGAAATAGAAGGGAACAAGCAGTTTCTTAAATATCTTGGACATTATCACACAAATTATCTCGTCACATTTAGGAGGATAAGCGGGTACCGTTTTTTCCATACAAAGATATTCCCCTGTTTCCTCCCGGGATAATGACACTAGAGCAAAAAATGTTTCGTGGTAAAACATTTTTTGCTCTAGTGTCATCAATAGAGATCGGATATTCGGATGCATATTTACCTAAACTTCATTTTTCACAAGAATAATGTGGACACGCCTTAGTTCATTTATTTTATGCAACAATCCCAGGATCGTTCTGTAGTCCCGGGATTGCTAAAAGATAAACTGATGACGAATGAGAATGTCGATAACGACATACAAAATATCATAGAACTTGGACATTTGAACAACATTGTCAGAGTTTTTCATGTTGTCAGAGTTGTTCATATTGTTCAAGTTGCACATGTTGTCGTATGTAGGTTATATCATAGTGGTGTGAATACCTACGAGGATCAGTATGATAACACAGTGTGGGTGACCCGATGTTTTTAAATAACTTTATTCAGAAAGGCATATCCATAGCCTGTTTTCGTGGCGAAAAAAGTGATGTTTAGGTAAATATGCATCCGATTATCCGATCTCTAGTAATCAACAACAATCTATGACTATGTTTTGCTCTGCTATGTTTTGCTTTTTTGCATAAATTGTACCTTGGCAGAGGGGAATGCTAACGTAAGGCAGGTTCCTATTTAAAGGGTCTAAGGTAAAATGTAATAGCACAAGTTTTCTGCCAATGCCGAGTGATATTTGGGAGCATCGTAATCTCAAGGATTGTTTTATGAACAAAAACACATCTGAGCCAATACAAAATGATGGAGCATCATGGCAAACTCAAATGTGAACCACACACCAACTCATGAACAGAAAGGAAAGGCTGAGAATGAGTGTGTGGAGGCCTTTCATTGTTCTCGCGGCGTCATGCGCTGTAGTAATTTTCCTTTGGAAGTTCTTACCGAGAATTCTCACCCGAGAAGTTCTCGCGAGAGTGTAGTGCCTGCTTAACCCGTCCAGCTCCAGTCGAACAGTACGGTTCGAAAAAGTAGGCTAAAGCTGAAGGCTAAATTATACTTTAATGAAAAAAAAGGTTTTTTTTTATCTTAAGGCTTTTTTATAGGTTGGTGCTCACCGGGTT
This sequence comes from Agonopterix subpropinquella, assembly GCA_922987775.1. Taxonomy (NCBI): domain Eukaryota; kingdom Metazoa; phylum Arthropoda; class Insecta; order Lepidoptera; family Depressariidae; genus Agonopterix; species Agonopterix subpropinquella. The sequence goes on along the minus strand of OV277701.1, from coordinate 14,920,856 downwards.
AAGAGTCTATTTCAAAACATGTGAAAATCACTCAGGGTGTCAATAAGAGAAAAAGCATACAAAATATGTGTGCTAGAGTGAGATGGATAGACTCCGAGTGATTTTTATGCGTTTAACAGACCCTTGAAGTGTTTGATTTGTAAAAAAAAATTTGTTTTGTATAATTTTCTTGAATTTTCTGGTTTACATTTCGGTCCTATTAGATTTATGTTTCATTGTAGTTATTCCACAAGCCAGCTATAAAATCAATAGATCACAATGAACTTCCACAAAAAACCAATTTCCTCTTTTATATTTTCTTTTTTAATTTTAACACAGATAAAAAATGCAAGCAAGCATACCCTGATGCATGGATACGTTGTCCGTACAAGTGATCCCAGAGAACACATTAACCAGGTGGGGCACCTGCTGGGATGGCGAGGAGTAAGGGGACTCCGCGTGGGACTGCGGGGACTCCGCACTGGACCCCTCGCTAAACTCAAACTCACTTGCCGACATTGTTACACTTTTCACAACTCACTACGCACAAGATTTCACTCAATAGTCACAATCAAATGATTTATCGTACATGTTTTTTGCGTTATTTAGTTTATTTACTCGTTTTCCTTATCGCTCAATGTAGAGAAGTTCGTAAATCCACGAGACAAAACATGGACAATACGCTGAAGTTTGACTTGACTTTGACGTTTGTCAGATTATCAGTGTCAACACCGGTGTTGCTGTGCTTGACACCTTGATCTCCTTACAATTTCAAAGAATGTTTACGAGTTTTTTGTTTTTATGGACTGTCCCTTTTTTCAGCAAAATTCGAACTCAGGGCTCCCACACATAACTGCGACGTCGCATCGCAATGTCAAATATCTGCAAGGGCTCGATGACTTATTACGGTGACATTATGTATGATTATTGCACGCAGCGCATCGCAGATAATTGCGATGCGATGCGACATCGCAGTTATGAGTGAGCACTGTCAGAGAAGGCGGCCAAACACAGAAATATATAAGTTGGGGTGAGGGAAGGGGAAAGGAAGCCGGTTGCCACACGGTTATGCAATGAATTGCATAACACCATAAGACGCGCAGCGTGGTCCGAGTGAGAGGGTATAAGTAGATGTAGCAGCGTAAGTGGGCAGACAAGTGGCGAAAGTCTTCTCCGAAACAAAAGCGCTCCTTTGCATTCCTAACCCCTCTTATAATGTTCTTTGTGATCAGTACTTGTGCATGATAAGAGGTCCGAGCACAGAACATTATAAGAGGAGAGGGGTTAGAAATAGATATACAAAGTAGCGCTTTTGCTTCGGAGACGGCTGTCGCCACTTGTCTTCCCACTCACGCTGCTACAAATTACTCATGCCCTCTTGCTCGCACCATGCCGCGCACCGTATGGTGTTATGCAAATCATTACATAACCTGTGGCGACATGTTCCGCGCCTACTTTGCACTTCTAACCCCTCTTATTCTTTCTGTGGGTCCGAGCTACGCTGCCGCGCGCTAGCGATAACAGCAGTAAGTACCTGTTACTTGATTTTGAGAAAACGGCGCTTAAAGTTTTCGATACATTTTTTTTTCTGACTTGTTTATACAGCTAAAGATTTATTTTTATTTTTTTATATTTAGCTGAAATTATGTATCTTGATATGCTGTAATCGATAAATTTGTATCTATATTAGAATAATTGTAATTAATAGAAAACCGTTTATCCTTAGCAAGAGTCCGATATTGAACACACTGAATGCTTAGAATAACAGCAGTAAGTACTGACTTACTGCCTTCATCGTAAGTAATTCATACAATCCATAGTATGGCGTTGGAATGTGAATATCTTAATATTATAAATATCTTATGTTTATTAAAAGTTTACGTATAAATAATAAAAACCTTTTAGGTAACTTAATCAAGTCTTCATTATGGCAAATATAATTTTACTTGAGATACATCATTTAAGGTTAAAAATAAATATTTTGTCCGTAGTAGCTATAAGTTACTGCTTTTATTCTTAGTAGTGGTTAAGTGTAAATGTTAGCACATTACTAAAACACCAGCAGTAAGTATACTTACTGCTGCATTCGTAGTAATTGCATCCAAAATTAAGACATACTGCTCTTATGCTTACTGTAAAATCCAGGTTCCCGTTAAGCTATCAAAATAAGAGTCGTAACATAATTTAAAAAATTATATCCATGTTGTTGTTAGTAAGACACTTAAATAACTATGTTAGTACAAACACTTAAGTGCAGACCGACCCAGTGCTTAATAAAGCTACCTGTCGTATCTACTTGCGACCATCTTCAGAATGCTGTTGGTGCTGGCGCGAACCCTCTGCAGCGCGGCGGCACAGCGTTTGCGGAGCGTGGTGGGAAACCCATCGACATGAGCGTCCGCGAACATGCCTGACGCACTGCAGAAGCGCGGCAGCCCCAGCAGCATCCTGAAGGCGTTATTATATTGGGTGCGCAGGCCCTTAGAGATGCCTGGCGATATGCAGTCCACAGATTACAGGTGTACATGGATGTGCAGTACGCTCTAAACAATTTTATTTTTACTTGCGCTGAGCAATGCCTGATTCTGTGGACTATCATATTGAATCTGACTGCAAGCGCCCTGCGCTCCCTTTCTATGTCTGCATCATCCTGCAGGTCTTCTGTCAGTATGTGTCCCAGGTATTTGAACTGTGACACTCTTTTAAGAGGGGTTCCATTCAGAGCCACGACAGGTATGTCTGATGGACACTTCTTACCGGACCTAAATAGCATGAATTCAGTTTTAGTTGTATTATATTTCAATCCATGTCTAGATGCATACGCCTCACAAACACTTATCAGTTTCCTGAGGTCACCGATCGACGGGCTGAGCAGCACCATGTCGTCTGCATAACTTATATTATTGACACAGGTACCGTCGATGTGACAGCCGACATGCATGCTGCTGAACTCAGCGATTTAAAAAGGGTGGGACACGTAAGCCCACCTTGTCTTACACCGCATTCCAAACCATATGATTCTGGCACTACATTTCCCCACTTGCACATATAGAGCTCATTATGCTGATTCCGAATCAATATGTGACACAATTTCGTCAAAAATCATACTTACTGCTGTTATTGCTAGCACGGCAGCACGCTCTTCTAAAGGTCATCATCTTAACATTACCAATTAGTTAGTTTAAAAAAGCCTATGTTGATAGGTAACAGAAGAGCATTAGGATCAGCGTACCATTTGTTTGTTTATTTGAGGGTAGTAGAGCAAAGTAGTATCAGAAGATTGGTTGCAATAAACTATTCCTACCTACTTGCATGTTTTTTTTTTACAAAGTTTCATTTTCATTCATTAATGTTTTTACTCAATACCCATCCTTTGTTATAAATCTCGTCACTATTTAGAAACAATTTATACCACTAGTAATTCTACCTTATTATGGGGTACTCTGTACGCACGGTATTACCATTTTATTTCCTGGTAGCGTCTGATGTCAACACGACGGACGGGGAATAACCAAGAACCATGACTCACAAAAAGTCCCTGCACTATTTGTTTGTGTGAGTGCGGGTGTGTGTGTGTATATGTATAGTATGAATGCATGTGTGTAATATACTATATGGACTATATGGAAATAGGTTCATATTCTATGATATGGAATCACTGATATACAATCATAAACTTAATATTATATTAAGATAGTAGGTACTTATATTAAGTTTATGCTACTAGTCATTCACTTCGAGTTGGCCGCTACCTCCCTTCCCGCTTCCCCACACCGCACCCCTAAGAGACCCTAATAAACGCAATTTTATAACCTTTAGCAACGCAACCACGTACTATCAGTTTAAAATAACAATGTGCATGACCTTGAAGGGCCGTTCGATAACTTCACTCGGTTGTAAAGGAATATAGACTCTATGTAAAGGAAATAATCATTTGAATGACTCGAGTGAAGTTCGTGTGATTGAGTGACGTCACATTTGCAGGCGAGGTCATGCACATTGTTATTTTAAACTGATAGTACGGCACATCCGTCCCGGTCACTAATATCGCTTTTAATTTTAAATTTTTATTTGCCTTTTATATTATTTTTTGTCGACGGGACCAATTAATGTGCCTGTGAGGAAATTGTGTAACGGTCATCGACGGCCAACTGGTCGTGAACGGGTAGTACGCATCATAGAGATAGGAAGTACCTACTACGCCTACGTATCGTATCTTATTAATTATCTTATTACGTAATAGTACAGCCGCCCTTTGCCCATTTTCCCAGGGGCCCATTCACAGTAGTCCTACATGTAGGACTACAATGCAGGATGTGCCCACACACAGCCGTCCGTCGGCCCCATTCACTATCCTACCAAGCAGTCCTACATGCAGGACTACGAGCCCACACACTGTCCTGCAAGCCATCCAACATCATTACTGTTTCGTGTTTTTAGTACTATTGTTAATAATTGTTGCAATGCCGCATTTCGCAATTGTTTGTTGCTATAATTTCCACGAAGTCCGTGATAATTTCTTGATTTCAGGTGCCTAAAGGCGATATTACACGGATCAACCAAATTGCATCAATTCCATTTGCCGGGTCCACACCTGACGATCCATCGCGCTCCGATCGCGCGCGGCACATCCAAACGCCTGCAATTCGCTCCTGCCGCGCGCGATCGGAGCGCGATGGATCGTCAGGTGTGGACCCGGCTATAGAACATTGCACGCATTTCCTATACTTAGCTTTCAATAATCAAATTGAAATGTATTTAGATGTCTCAATGCCATTGAAACAATGGAATTGAAAGCAATATTGAACCGAAATTGATCCGTGTAATATCGCCTTTAGGCGAATACGCCCCTGGCCCATCGTTTTTTCTAGCTGTCAGATTATCGAATAGCTCAAAAGAACGGTAGCCAGAGCCGTTAAAGGAATTATAAAAAAAAAAGATTTGTCAAAATCAGCTGGTTTATGGAGTTTTTTGGCGGGATTTGAACAGATACGTTTGGAGTCCTCATATTTCATCGAATTTTTATTGTTTATAGTGAGTTTTGGTTCGTAAAATCGGTGTTGTTTTGCGTAACAAAGTGTCGTGCAAGTGAACAATATACAGTTCAGTGAAATATGATGGTGTGGGTCGTGAACAGGAAAAGTGTTCCGTTCTTTTGTAGCGCGGCAAGCGGTCGGTTCACCTCTTTCCTGTGGACTTCTCTGCGTTTCCTGCGTTTCTCAATTGCCTCCAAAAACTCCAAAGAAGCATTGAAACGTCGAACACCAACGTTTTATTTGCTATAAATGAGAGTATTTATTCCTGACATCGGTTGTATGCGATACTATAATCGCTTTACCTTGAACTGAAAAAAAAAAAAAAAAATCAGCTGGTTTATTTTTAGGTTATGAAATGTTTATGTAATTTTGCTATCTTACTTCGAATTAGAATGCTAAAGACTCCTAGTTTACTATCTGTTATGAAATCAATAACTGTTCCATCGGCAAATTTATCAATTTTCGGGAGGCCAACGGCTTCTGATGTATTAACCGCGTATCTGAAGCAGTGCAATAAACCGCCTTGGACATCGTACTTCGTAAAGGTATTATCATATTGATCTACTACTTAATGACGCTATTGGCTCGCAAGCAACTCATGAGCTGTTTTCAATTTATTAGGGCTCCGTACCCAAAGGGTGAAAACGGGACCCTATTACTAAGCCTACGTTGTTCGTCCGTCCGTCCGTCCGTCTGTCCGTCTGTCCTACCTATTTAGGGCTGTAACTTTTGAACCGTAATAGCTAGATAGCTGAAATTTTCTCTGGCCCTGTACCCGGACTTTCGATATTTCGATGATCGCCCCTGTTTCGGTCCGCACTTCATTGTAATAGAGTTGACATTGGAACGAAAACATTCACCCAATTGCGAAGTTCGAATGTGCGGGTAGACCCACAGATTATGCGTTATTACAGAGGATTTGAAAACAAATAATAAAAATGTCAAAAAGTTAAAAATTAAGGGGGGTTCTCAACAAGAAAATAGTTTTTATCAATGTTTTTTCTTCACGCTCTCGTAATCGTAAAAACGGTAAAACATACAAGCGTCAAACTTAGTGCGATTATAGAGCAAACTCTACAGAATAACAACAAATACTAAAAACCGGCCCAGTGTGAGTCGAAAGAAGACAGACAGACAAAAAAAGTTTTTTTCTAAGTTAATAGTGTTGTGTTCTGTGGTGGTGTGGAACGGAACCCTCGGTGCGCGAGTAGCCCGACTCGCACTTGGCCGATTTTATTAGCTTAAGTTAACTTAGCCTGTTCCTACGCACAGGCAGTATGTCTACACATAGTTTTTGGAAGGGGGGGGGGGAATCTGTGGCTCGGCGTAGCGTGGATTTCTGTCGCCCGGGGCACAGAACGATTTTGCCGCCCCCTATCTTTATAAGGATACACAAAAAGTAAGGGAGCGAGCGAAGTGAGGTCGAAATTTTGTAGCAAAATCATTCGGGTTGTGGTCAGACATCTTTTGGTTTATCCTAGGAACTTCTATAAAACATAAAAACACACAAAAAATACAGAACATCAGTGAAAAAACCATAATAAACTAAAACACAAATTACAAATAAAAGATGTCCTCCAAAGCAATCACCCGAGGCAGATTGCCTCTTTGAATGGCCAAACTTTCCCTTTGGACAAAATAACTGCCAGCCCTCCTGTGTCCGCTGTGGCAAAATCTGTCTGTGCCCCGATAGAAACCCACGCTACACCATTGCATCTAAAGTTTATAATAGAGCTCAAACCACAGACCTATTAATATAAGCCTGTGGCTCAAATTGATTAAGACTAGGTACAGTCAATATCAAAAGTAAATGAGGACGAAAGTAACTTTCTAAATTATTGTCATATTAATTCTATAGTTTTAGTTAAGGTGACATTAATTTAAAGCTCTTTCTCCTAACATCTGTAAAATCGTTTCTATCCACCCTGTTTTACGGTAACATCTTTAACATAGGTTTATTATTCAAGATTAATTTCATTAACAAATTAATGTTTGTTGACTTTTGCTCTTGACTGTATACAGGGTGTAACAAAACACCCTAGTAATACTTAAGGGGTTGCTTCACACCATCAATCTGAACAACTTTCACTATGGAGCCAACGTCGAGAAAAAATAAAAAAATCTGCCGTCCCATACATTTGATGAAAGAGCTGATTTTTTTTTCGCGATTTCAATGTTGGCTCAATAGTGAAAGTTGTTCAGTTTGATGGTCTGAAGCACCCCCTTAAGTATTACTAGGGTGTTTTGTTACACCCTGTATACTATAAAGATTGAGTTGCATTTTGCTTGCCACAGTCAAAACTGCTAACTTTTTCCAGTACAGTAGCGTAAAAGATGACCAGTTTGGCATGTCAAACTTCAACTGGAAGGTGGGCAGTTCCAACTACCAGATTCTGAGGACCGGATGCTTCCCATACATCAAGTATCACTGCTCAAAGAAGGAAGCTGAAAATCTTAATGTCTCCGATAAGTTTATGAGGATCATCAAAGTCACTAATTTTGGTAATAAGCATTATTATTATTATTTTATTTATTAATTCACAATATAAGTGTCTCGGCCAAAATAAGAAAAATGTAATTCCTTTTTGTATTTTCTAATTTGTTACACAATAGAACTTATTATTATTTATTGTTATCACTGCTATAGATGTTTATTGTTTTGTTTGTTGTTGTACCCAGGGTCCTGGGTTCGAATCCCGGTTCGGTCATGGATGTTTATATGTTTGTGCCGTTGTTGTATGGTTTCCATAATAAACAGCCTATCAATAGTGCTTTCTTGGGATCATTACAATGTATGTGCCTGTGAGCGTTATGTATGTATGTATTGTCTTTAAATGTATTTGATATGGTTCGAATCAAAAGCTAAAACTTCTGACTTAAAATTCTTTAAAGATCAAGTTTCATACTAAGGAAGCAGGTATAGTGCGTGAATGGTTTTTAGTTCCTAAATCTTGGTCAATTTATCGCACACCTGGCGAATGGCAGCACAGAGCATTTTGCAGCTTCTCCTTAAATTCCTTGCAATGTCTTGCGTTCTTCTTCTTCTTATCGTGTGGGCAGAGCTCTGGTGTCAGAGTTTTTTCAGACCGCCTTTCGGCCTCTGACGTGGTTTTTATGTAACGACTACTACCACTAGAGATAGTAGCCGGGACCAACGGCTTAACGTGCCATCCGAAGCACGGAATCACTTTTCTTTTCAGACGATCAGGTGATTCAGCCTGGAAAATGCACAAAGTGACATATCACTAGGTGTCCCCCGTGGGAATCGAACCCACAACCTCCGTATCGAGAGCCAATGCTCTTAACCATTAGACCACGGAGGCAGTTACGTTGTAATAACATCGAAAAATAATTAAACTGATCAATTTTTACAAATGAAGAAAGATCTGCTCCCTGCATCTCTAAGTTACTTCTGTAAAATTATTAGAACGAAAGGTAAAAACAAAAATCAAAAATTAAATTTAAAAAAATTAAAAAAATATTTATTGCCTTTCTCACACAAACATAGTTTCTGGCCGCATCTTATCTACAACGTTGCAGATAAGATGCGGTCGAAGCCTACCATACCTATCCTTCCGACGCGGTGCAGTGGTAGAGTCAAATAAATAACGTCAAAAAGCTATTCTGTGATATAATTTTGATTTTATATAAGCATTTTTTTTCATACATTCACACATTATTCTCAGCTCAGGGTAGGCAGAGATTAATCTAGGCCCTTGGACATCCACTTAATATGCTTGTCTTTTTAGTACCATCTGTCAGTGTATTCATAAAGGACAAGTTTTCTTTGCCTTGTATGCTTAAAAGTAAGTCCATACATTGTAGACATGTCTCCGATTTTTGATGTACCCAAGGGTTAACATAAAAGACGTCTGTATCATATTTAAGAATGGCAGTTGAAATATCTTTAAATTATCTATCCAGTATGAATACATACATAAAAATTAAACTAATATTTTCTCTTTTCAGGCATACCTTGCTTACTGTATGGTCTTGCTGCGACACAATTGATTCGACATCAAGAAGTCGTGCAAACATCCAAAGGCCCTGTCATCATTTACTTCTTGTTACCAGAAGATAAAGGAGCTCAATATTGAAATTCAGTCGACAGACCAAATAAGACACGATTTCCGAAACTATCGATTTTGTGCAGGTTGCATTCATCAGCTACTGCTACTCACAACGAGCTCCCGACGATCAAGAGATTGCACTCCTTTCTGTACATAGGGTGCATTTGACAACACCTCTAGTGAAATCATACTAAAATGTATGGATGACCGAAATGTCGACTCCACTACCAAAAAGTAGATTGAGGCAATGTTAACGACAAGAATAGTCATGAACTCACTTCTAGGTAAAACCTTTGAGGTAAAGGTATCCAAAGGCTGTCACAAACTTTCTCAGATTGTCACTTCTTGATCATGGTTCCTAGCTACCTAGAACCTTTATTACTTATCAAAGAACAGACAGAACAGTGATAGCCTATATGGAAGAGAGCTCGAATCAATCAAGGTTTTTGGATCGATTATTGGTTCGCGCTCTAAGTTCGATGGAATTTATGAGCAGTTGCATTAGTCATTAGTTCATCGTGAGAAAACCTGCACAGAGAAGGAAGAAACTCTGAGGTATGTATAGATAGTATTACATTTTGGGGAGGGAAGGAAAGGTTGCCACAACATAATATAAGTACTTATTATAGTATCATCAATTTTTAAGTAGGAAATTTTTTATGTAAATGTTAAAAATTTTTATTTTTAAGTAGGATACTATAATTATTTATTTTTAATGATAAGGAAAAAAATAAAAAAACTTGAATTTTTGTAGACAAAAAACTCTTATTAATTTTATACATTTATATGTGATGTGCATAATTATAACAAACCTCTTAACCCTTAGTTGACTGTCGCAGCATGTTGAAATAAGTGTATGATGTGCTCATGATCTGCGAAAGAAAAATTTAATGTAATTAGGTATATTATTGACCAGTTTGCCGTCTTGCTGGCTTCTCTCCTACCACATACGCTTTTGGCTCTACCTCGTTGTCGAGGCATTAGGTACATATTGCCTCCGTGGTCTCATGGTTAAGAGCATTGGGCTCTGAACACGGAGGTCGTGGGTTCGATTCCCACGGGGGACACCCAGTGATTCCTTTGTGCGTTTTCCCCCAATTGGTTAGGACATTGCAAGTTGAATCACCTGATTGTCTGAAAAGAAAGATGATTCCATGCTTCGGATGGCACGACAAGCCGTTGGTCCCGGGCTACTATCTCCGGTGGTAGTAGTCGTTACATAAAAAACACGTCAAAGGCAGTAAGGCGATCTAAAAAAAACTCACTGCTCACACGATAAGAAGACTGTACATATTACCAGGTTTATGATGTACCTGCACACAGTTCGGAATTATATTGACCAATCAGAATGTGCCACCTTCAATTGTGTTGTTCAGTTTAAAGGCCTGATCATCCTCTTAAAAAAACCTTCAGCATATTAAGTTGGACCCTGTGTTATGTAGTACTAGATACTCTTTCTTATACTGTGCTTGTGTTACAGTAGCGTAGCGAGGAGGGGCAGGGGGGGGCAAATGCCCCGGGCGGCACTATACTAGGGGCGGCAAATTCGGGAAAAATATAGATTGATTGAGCTGTCTATAACCAAATTCGTAGAGCAGAGAAAAGTGAGCTCGCTTCGCTCGCTCTAAGTTTCTGTTTTAATTACTGTGCCTTCTGAGTTCTGACCACAGGTAAGAAGTGGTGCTAAAAATTTCGAGCTTGCTTCGTTCGATCCATATTAGCTTTTACTTAGGGTTACTTTGCACATAACATAACATAAAAAGATGGGTGACGACAATCCGAATAGATGTACAAAAAAATTTCGAGCTCGCTCCGCTATTTTTATTATTTTATTTTTATTATTGTTTGTGTTAGTCTTCTTAGAGATGAGGGGGCGGCAAAATCGGTCTGTGCCCCGGTGCCCCAAAACCCACGCTACGCCACTGGTACGTATCTAGAAGATCTAGATCTACCGTAAGGTACCGAATTATTTAGTATCTTACCGAACTGAATGCCTCGAGATTCAAGGAGGGTAGACCTATGAACTTAATATGAAGGGGTCGTTGCGTGCGCATGATGATTATGATTAAATCAGTCCTCAGCATGCGCGCGAGTGGAGTGTCCTGCCAGCCTGACTCCCAGCATGCGTCTCCTATGGAATACGCCTGCGAAAAAGAACGTGTTGAATGATCGATATAGAATCGATAATTGGTTTTGGCAATTTCTCGATGAATCTGTTTTAACATATTTATTTAATTTCCATTCCAATTTCAGGCGATAAAGGTGATCGAAATAAATTATCAAGAATTTCCAAGAACTAAGAATCGACTAAGTCATACTCTTACACGTATAGTGCCGTACAGATTTTGCGCCTTATCGAATAATATAGCAATTTTCACAGAAGAGTTTTTAACTCTTTACTGAACAAAAACACTTACTTTGTTACTTATCAAAGTGCCGAGGTAGCACGGTATCCATAGTTGCATTACAGCTCCGAACCACAAGACCGCGAAAAGAAAATCTATCTTGCCACGCTCCAGTTGCTGGAAGCAGAATAATCAAAACTTTACGATATTGGTTTCTTTTGTAATGGTTAGCACACCCTTGCCTTGGGTCTCCAATTCTGCCCCCAACAGGCTAATAAGCTTGTCCATTGCATTGGAGTTATCCACTTGTTTTCCCTGCTGTTCTTCGTCTATCGAATCGAAAGCAAGTCATGCAAATTTTTTTCAGCCCAGCGTTTTGCCGTACGGATTTCACTACTGAAGCTAGAAAATTGAGAGTACTCTTCTAGCAAAGTGAGGGGTGAGTGCTCAACAAGCTTGGTCTACACAATACCGTGAGATTAGTCTGGGTCCCGGGGCATACCGGTGTTCGGGATAATGAGAATGCTGACGAGCTGGCAAGGGCTGGGTCAGAACGAAAGATGGTTGGCCCAGAACCAAGTGTGGGAATCCCGGCATGCAATATAAGAATGGCCATTAGGGATTGGGCTGATAAAACACACAAGCTGGAGTGGTCTAGCCTTACAGGTCTACAGCACTCCAAGAAATTTATCAGCAATGCGACAACTCGTGTCTCAAAGTTCATACTGAACAACAGCAGGAGCAAGGCTCGTGCCATCGTCGGAGCCCTCACTGGGCACTACGCCACAGGCACGATGATGCACAAGATGAAACTCACCCTGGATCCCAGCTGCCGAGCGTGCGGAGACGATGAGGAGACCATGGAGCACATTCTCTGTGACTGTGATGTCTTGGCGGCAAAACGCATGTGCCTCCTCGGTGATGGATATCCAAAACCGGGAGATCTTAGGCTTCTTCCCCTCAATGGTATTGCCTCCTTCATTGACCATGTATTTGAAGGGTGAAGAAAGTAAAAAGTATTGGGGCTAACACAAAAGATCCCACTGGGTCGAAGTGTTGCTGGCTTGCCAGCCCCCACAACAAGATAAGATAAGAGGGGTGAGTGTAGAAGCGCTTTTACAAAATCAAGTCATGTTTTTTGCCTAGTTGTTTGCTGTCTATTATAACCATAGACGGTAGGTTGAACACTTGCCGCAATAGTCTGGAGAGAAATATCCACAATCTTGCAACAGCCGAGAATGCACAGGCAGAGACCACCCCTTTAACCGAACCAGACAATAAGTTAACATGACGGACGACATGTCGAATTCGAACAATCGGATTGTCTGTTCTCTACTTCAGTTCAGACTTAAGTGATAATGCATCGTTAACCATGGGCACATCACTAAACCTGGATCCCGTCGCTATATATGATTGTGTGATACCTACGAGTATTTACTTCTAAATTATACAAAATAGATGTTGGTATATCTGAGATTAAGACTTCGACACCGTTTGACCGATTGGGATGAAACTTTAGTGAGTTCGTTTATGACAAAAAACCGCATTACAACGCACGTCAGGCGCAGCTAGTATCTTATAATAACGCTGCTGATTATCAATCGGTAATTAAAAATAATCGATCGATCGAAATCTGCATATTAATTCTGATGTTTCCTGCTGATTTGAACGTGTGACTTTCAAAAGTACTAGCACCTATAATTGACTGCTGTATAGTATTACTAGCGACTCGCCCCGGCTTCGCACGGATGCAATGCTAATACTATGCATGTATTATATACATATAAACCTTACTATTGAATCACTCTATCTATTTAAAAAAAACGCATCAAAATCCGAAGCGTAGTTTTAAAGATCTAAGCATACATAGGGATAGACAGCGGGCAGGAAGCGACTTTGTTTTATACTATGTTACGTAGTGATAAGATGAATTATAGACAACTAAATATAGGTACTTACTTCAACAACCTGATAGGCCATGATACATATAGCTACTGAGCTGAACATCGCTAGGTATGCCAATGGCGGTCCGTATATAGACGAAACTGTCCTTACTGATCTAGAAAAATGTATATAAAATATTGAATTATCAATCAGGTAGCTGCAAACTAACCGCTCAAACAAATTGCTATAAATAAAGGGTGTAAGAGACAGCCCTCAGCAGAATGAAACAGCGAACTCAGCCCACCAAACTCAACAATTTTCACTATGGAGCCTACCTCAGGAAAAGTGAAAAAAAAAAACAGCTGTCCCATACATTTGAGTCTGGTAGGTTAGGTACAGCAGTTTTGTATGAAACAATCGATTTTTTTTTCGCGTTTCCTGAATTTGGCTCCATAGCTCAGTTTGATGGTCTAAGTTCCCCGTTTCAGTCTACGGAGGGCTGTCCCTTACACCCTGTATAATTTCGCGTGGAAGTGGAACCCACCCAACTGATTAGCAATTTTCTAGCGAATAATTATGTATAATACACGTTCTTCAATGTACATACATATGTCACGTTCTAGAGGTGGTTACGACAGACAAACTTCATGTGCCACATGCGGATAGGAGGAGCGCGGGCGAGTGTATTATAAAACTGTAACAGAAATGTGTTTGTACATTGAAGATATTTACAAAAAAAAAAATTACGACATGGTTTTTAATCGGTCGAAATCACCAATTTTTGGATTTTTTGTCTGTCTGTTTCTTTGTTTGTATGTTTGTTTGTTTGTTTGGGTTTTTGTTTGTTCGAGTATCACGCAGAAACTACTGAACCGATTTTGATGAAACTTTTTTGTTCGATAGCTTATCATCTGACTTAAAATCTGGTATATATAATTTATGCGGACGAAGTCGCGGGTAAAAGCTCGTATTTAATATATTGCGGCTATAATGCGCCATTCGAATGAAAGTGCAGTGTCTCCTCTAGTAGGTACAACCCAGGCGAATTAACTTGGCACCTGGCTTGCACGTGGCTCGGAATAAAAAGTTCGGAAAACTCTGAAAGAATAGCTCGAAAATGCTAAAGCGCAGGGACACGTGCAACGGTAACTGAAATGCTATGCTACGGCCTCCCACGGCGACGGTGGGGTCCCGCGGAGGGTAGTAGGAGGGGTGTCAAATTACGAGCCACGTGCGAGCCAGGTGCCAAGTTAATTTGCCCGGTTGTAATACGTATACATTATGTAGCAAATTAGCTAAATAAGGGCCTACCTACCCCACAATTATTTCTTATCGGTGCAATATGTATGTATGTATGCGCCATTGTTATTGGTAGTGAAGCAACGTAAATAAGTAACCTTTTGCTCTTGCTCGCCCTTATTAACTAAAATGACCGGGATTTAGGTCGCAAGTACTTATTTATAAAGATAACGCCAAACATATCTCTTTTCAAATTACGGTTAAATTCCAATAAGTTAATTCATACGTAAAAACAGAGTTGTGCCAATCGACAATCCTCTTCATCTTAGAGTTGAGTATTCTCTGAGTGGGCTTGCGGCGCGGGTCCCATCGGGGCAGCAACGCCACGGCATCGTCCAGACCCTTGAACATCACCTCCACGTCCAGGATTATCATGTCCATCAGATAGTAGTAGTGCAGCAGGTAGTGGAATTGAGTGTAGACGTATGCTGTAAAGATTCAACTTGTTTTGGATAGATGTTCATGTTCACAGTGTTCACGGTTTTTTTAAGGGACCATCAAACTGAACAACTTTCTCGATGGGACTACCACGTCCCGAAAGAAACTCTGCTGTTCTATAGAAAACTGCAATACTACTCGACGCAATGTATTGGGCAGCAGATTTATTTTTTCTCGAATTCGATGTTGATGCCATATACAGAGTGTAACAAAACACCCTAGTAATACTTAAGGGGATGCTTCAGCCCATGAAACTGAACAACTTTCACTATCGAGACGACTTCGAAATCGCGAAAAAAAAAATCCGCTCTTTCATACAAAACTGCAGTAGGTACCGTCTCGACTCAAATGTATGGGATGTCGGATTTTTAAATTTTTTCTCGACATTGGCTCCATAGTGAAAGTTGTTCAGATTGATGGTCTGAAGCACCCCCTTAAGTATTACTAGGGTGTTTTGTTACATCCTGTATACATATAAAGTTGTTCAGTTTAATGAATCTGATCACCCTGTCTTAAAAACCTTCAGCATATTGTTGGACCTGAATCTATAGTGACCTTTCTTCTCTCTAATCTGAAGGTGGTCACACTTTGTCTTTCCAATACTTGGCCGCCTCTAATCCTCGAGGGGAAGCCTCTATACAGGGTGTAACAGTATACCCTAGTAATACTTAAGGAGGTGCTTCAGACCATCAAACTGAGCAACTTTCACTATGGAGCAAACATCGAGAAAAAATAAAAAAAATCGCCTGTCCCCTACAAAACTGCAGTACCAATTCGACTAAAAATGCGATAGATGTAGATGTGATGTTTATTTATGTCGAACTTGGTAATATTTGATAATACAGTACAGGGTGTTAAAGTGACAGCCTGGCAAATACTGAAACCGTGAAATCAGACCATCAAACTTTCACTATGGAGCCACGCTCGGGAAACGTGAAAAAAATCACCTGTTTCATACATTTGAGTCGAGTAGGTAGAACAGCTGTTTTGTATAGAGCAGTAGATTTTTTTCGCGTTTCCTGAGTGTGATAGTGAAAGTCTATAGTGATAGTATTTGCCTGGCTGTCACTTACAACCAGTTGGTGAAGACTACTGTAATGTTATGGCAAAACTCACCGCCAAAGTTCTGAACCATTATCAAAATTATAACTATATCAAACAAAATGAATATTTCGTAATTCGGTGTCCTATATGGATCGTCTTCGGGTAACCACATGGGGAAAATGAGAGGCCTGACCATGTGCTCATCCTTCGTCGCAAACATGGACTGGTAGAACGTTAGGACCATAGTGTTGCCAACGTATAGTACTGCTGTGAACCAGCAGAAGGCGAACCAGAGAATGCAAGTCTTCCACACGATCAGCTGACCCGAAAGGAAATGATCTCTGAAACAGTTGGTGCTTCAGTGAAATTGCAAATTATATGAGCGTAAGCGCAGACTACTGGGGGTCTACCCGGACATTCGAACTTTGCAATTGCGTGAACGTTTTCGTTCCAATTTCAACTCTATTACAATGAGGTGGGGTGGGTGGGGTGTCTATTACAATGAGGTTCGGACCGACATGGTCGCGATATTTCGAAAATCGAAAGTCCGGGTACAGGGCCTGTAATACGCAAGTACGGTACTTTTTGAAAACTTATACCAATCATATTCATATCTTTGATCGTGTGCGTGCACATAAAAACACGAACGTTACAAAAATAGGTGATAGGATAATCTCGGTCTTCCGTCTTACCTGTATTTCGGCCCTAATTTACAAATGCAAATAAAATCCTCATTCATGTCGTTCAAAAGGTTGAAGATCACGCTCCTGTTGTAGAGTACGCTTATGTACACGAGGGGTACCGTTCCTAGAATCACAATGTAGCAAAATGCTTCTGACGCGAAAGCAAAGTCTTCTGTCTTAATACCTCGGTAAACAAATATCATTTGAAATGCGGTGGATATGAGTGTCATCGAAGTGTTTACAAACGGCAATACGAATCTGAAAAGGATAGGCAGTGAGATATTTTCTTCCTAAGTATGTAAACGGCGGGCAAGGTCATCTCATCCAATGGACGGCCACTGCTGGACATAGGCCTCCCCCAAGGATCGCCACAACAACCGGTCCTGCGCTACCCTCATCCAACGGGTTCCCGCCGCCTTCACCAGGTCGTCGGTCCACCTTGTGGGGGGCGCTTTCCGGTACGCGGTCGCCATTCGAGAACTCTTTGGCCCCATCGGCCATCGGGTCTGCGAGCAATGTGCCACTTTAACGCTCTCACAGACGAGCGACACTTTGCTGTCGCCGTGTGTCGCGGAGAGTAAACCGTAAAATGTATGAGCGCGACTCTATTCGACCCACCGCGACAGCAAAGTGTCACTCGTCTGTAAGAGCCCTTAGTTCTTCTGCGGATCTCTTTGGCGGGCGAGATAAAAGTAAATTATTGCGCCCTAATCTATCATGAAATTTAGAGCTATCCGAATATCCGAGGTTTTCTCATACTAAGATTGCGTCTAGGCATAGAATAGGTAATAGTACCTATATAGCTCTATTACATAGTCTAGGTATAAAAAACCATACCTAATGAAAGTACCTATGTTATGTTAAAAAAAAGTATTTCGTCAACAAAATAATGATGTTACGTAATTAATTACTATTTACTATAATTACTTAGTTATCTTAGCTATGGATAGTGTATTATATGTATTTGTCATTGTTATGTTATAATTAAGATTAATTATCTCCTCCAAAATGACTGGTGTTTTCTTTTATCGGAGCAGTGCACGTGATGATTTAATTTAAAATGCGTAAATGAAGCCCAAAATTACTGTTCTCTTATCAGTGAAGTGCACGTGATGGATGATTTAAAATACCTAAATCTTCTTTCTTATCGTGTGGGCAGAGCCCTGGTGTCAGAGTTTTTTCAGACCGCCTTACGGCCTCTGACGTGGTTTTCATGTAACGACTACTACCACCAGAGATAGTAGCCGAGACCAACGGCTTAACGGGCCATCCTAATACCTAAATGAAGCAAGAAGATAAATATCTGTCACTTTTACCGTACCTATCTTTGGTAAAAAATGCATGGTCAACGGTACCTACCTACCCTACTTCCTACGTGACTTACTGTAATATAATACTATTTACTGAAGTTTAAGCTTTGGAAACGTTTGGGTTTACTTCAGTAGTAAACTAGTAACTGACCTGTACGTAGACTAGACTATACTATCATCATCATCAGCCTATAAACGTCCCACTGCAGGGCACAGGCCTACCCTCATGGAGGGTGTATGGGCATTAGTCCACCACGCGTGCCTAATGCGGATTGGTAGACTTCACATACACATCAGAATTTCTTCTCCAGTGTATGCAGATTTCCTCACGATGTTTTCCTTCACCGTTTGAGAGCATTCGGTATTACGTACATAAGTTAGAAAAACTCATTGGTACATGGCATGTTGTCCGTGCGGATTCGAACCTGGACCCCCATAATTGGGAGTCCATACCTCCCCGCAACGCGCCACCGACGCTCTAGCTCTAGACTATACTCTACAGGTGTAAAAAAACACCCTAGTAATATTTAAAGGGGTGTTTTAGAGTTTAGAGCATCAAACTGAACAACTTTCACAATGGAGTGGAGCACAACACACTTAAATATTACTAGGGTGTTTTGTTACACCTTGTAGAAGCCCAGAGCTGGGTCTAAGTCACAGATTAATGGTTGGGTCGTAATCGATGTGCTATAGTTATGAAAACACTGTCTCTGCCTTTTGGCGTGATCACCAGTGCTGCCAATGTAAAAGACATCATTCATCAATGTATGGGCCGTCAGGCCAATTTGTGATATGCATGCATATGCATGTGATAGCTTTTATATACGCATTTTAATATAGACAAATATAATAAAAATACAAACCAATTGCTATAATAGCTACAAATAAAGTCGTTTCGTGTTACAAAATATTTAAAGTAATATGATGACAGCTCGAAGTAATTACAAATAGCGCAGTTAGCAATATAAAAAAGCGATCTTTACTGTAGTAAAACTTCTTGGTTAATGATAGCGTCATCAAGGAGGTAATCCTCAAGGAGGTGAAACTACACATTACTTCCTTTATGGATAGCGCACTCTGAATTTTGCTCTGAAATGGCTCTGAATCAAAGAGTACTTTCTCTGAATTATCCAGTGGAATTATCTGATGTTTTTGTTCGATTCGGCTGCGCTTTAGTTTTTCTGTGTTTTTCTGCTTTATACCTACTTATTAATGAAAGTGTGATACAGTCGTAGGAAGATAGCATTTGTGTTATTATTGTAGCAGTGTTAGAGGTAAAAGGACTGTGGGGTGTTGTGCATACTGAAGGTGGTCTGGTACGTGGGTTGGGCACGACACCAGACAAATATTGAGCCTCTTGCTGCATATATCTGGATGATAAATAATTGTTAAAGACGATGTGGAAAATGAATAATAATTATGTTTTTTAATCAAATACTGTTTTGTTTCACCATTTACCTATACTAAAGGCTCCCCCACACAGTTGCGATTTTATCGAGCAATAATATCCCGGCGACCGCGTCGCATGTCCTACTCCTACCACGGGAGCCACACAGGTGCGATTTTGCGATCAGCGTCACGCGTCCGCCCCACCAATAAGAATGAATAAGTATAGTCTGAGATAGACATACTTTTGGTAAGGCTAGATAGGCTTTCCTAAAAAGAAAGAGTTCCCTCATATGGAGACATTCCTGGCTTTAGGACCAGATCTTGGTTTAAATGTTAGTTTTGCTATTAAACCCAATCGTGTTCAAAAAATTAGAAGCCAATGCAGTACTGAAAATAAAAATTGTAAAATCGCAGCGATATTATCGCTCGATGAAATCGCACCTGTGTGAGGGGCCTTAATAAAACCTAAAAAAAAAATTATGTCTATGTCAAGTGGTCAATGTCAAAATATGTCAATCAATTTATTGTCAAGGCCTTCTTTTTTCAAAAAGTTTGTGACTACTTGTTCTGTGTTTTTTTCGCCATTTTTTCACATTTCGTAACTAAAATATCCAAATTCAATTCAAGATATCTCGTTTGTACCATAAAATATAACGTTGAAATAATTAGTTTTAGTAATATGAGTATGCGAACTATTATTCCTATATTTTTATAACGCTGTAGAAAAAGTTGGTAGTACAAAAATGGCCCGAGTTGGTGGTTGTCTTTTCTTGATTCCCCGCTTAAGTAGGCTCAATTCCCCGAATTTCCCCGATTTCCAATCACGCATTCACCGAAAATTCCCCGACACTGTAATATTCAAGAAATAAAGCATTTTTTCATGCAAAATGTAGTGAAATGTTTCACAAAATTAGCTTATCAACTTCTTTGTCTTCTAATTTTTATCCAAAAATCTACTTAAATATTTAGAATACACTGAGTTTTATTTATTATTTACATTTCTCCCACACTTTCCATCTAAGGATAGTCCGATTCGGTTCGAGTTTTATCAATTCCTCTTCTTTAGACATCCTTTGTTCGACATTTATTACAAATAGTCGATTCCCCGAAATTCCCCGATTTGAATCATTCCCCGCGCCTTTCCCGCAAGCACCCCTCATTCCCCGAAAATCGGGGAAATTCCCCGGAATCGGCAGCACTGGTGATCACTTTATTCACTTTACCTTAAGCGCGAATTGCGATTGTTAAAAAATATTCCGTTAACGGATAAACATATCCGAAGTTGTGGATGAAAATTGAAAAGATTGAGATCAGGCCTGTTGAAATCGTATGACTCTTTCATAAAAAAACGTTTTAAATTGTAAAATAAATTCATTTTTTTGCGTTGTAGAATGTGCTGGTGCCACTTGCTTTAAGGTAATGTAACAAATGTTTTCCGTGACAATGCACGAAGGACAACTAAGTACCTGCCTACTTTCTATTTTAAGGGTTCTCGAGCCAAATGGCAAAGACATACATGCACTACAAACACGTACCGTGCAGCATGTGTTACGTCGGGGCGTGACCACTATGTTATCTTTAGGAGAAGGTAGGTGACTAATTATAACTTATCTATATGTATGTAAAAGACAAAATAATACTACATTACTTGGTGTTAGGGTAAACAGTTTCAATACTTTAAGGGGTGATTATACCCATGATACTGAACAACTTTCCCTAAGAAACTAAGAGGAAATTCTAAAAAAAAACACTTTCCATACACCTATCTAAATGCAATCAACTGATCGAATGTTTGTATGAAAATCAGTGAAAAGTAAAAAAAATTTTTGCGAATTTCCTATTCTTTGGGAAAGTTGTTCAGTATCATGGGTACAATCAATCCTTAAAGTAATGCAACTGTTTACCCTAACACCCTGTATAATAGGACTTTCTTCATATCATAGGTAGGGTTTATACAGAAGAGACGCATGGCGGTGGCGGGTAGTCAAAGTAACACCAATATAAACCTTATATTACGTAGTATAGCGTCGTTTTTGGACGTAAAGAAAAATCGCGCCCCCGCCACCAGGCGACGTCGCCGGGAGGCGCAGGCGTAATTCTCCAAACGACTCTATGCTACGTACTATAAGGTTTATATTGCCGCACCCCGCCCGCGAAATGTCCACGCCACGTCACTTCTTTTTAAGGCTCTCCCTCCCTAGTGCAAGGCTCTCTTTCTTACAAGCAAACTTTTGCAATTAGCCATCCCACTTCAATTGCGGGGCTCCGGTCAGAATTTTCCGTTTTCTTTGAAAACTTGTGATTTTTTATGAATTTTCAAAAAATAAGAAAATCAGATCATTCTATATTGTATTATGAAGAATATTGCAAATTTTCATATCCTTCTGATCAACAATGTAAGAGTAAAACGGTTACAACTGGAAAAAAAGGGGTGACTTTGGATTAGTTTTTCTTCAGTTTTATTAATTAAAATAGATTTCGAGAAAAACCACATCACTTCTCATATCCTTTAGATTGTTTAGTTTTGTTTTCTGCTTAAAAAGTGCTATAGTTAATGTATAAAATGGTTACAAAGTTACTCAAAACCGGGAGGACGCCCCTTAAACAGTCCCTTATAGTTCAGAAGAGATCGAGTTTCTCCGAATCACATAAAAGGTGTTACCTAGGCATTCTAGGCTGTTTAATTTTTCCAAATTTTCGATTTTTCTTTGACTTCGCGCGAATTCTTGATCTAACTCATATTATTATACAAGGATCATACGCCAAAACTCTGTAAAATCGACTATCATCTAAAGGTTGCACAGTTTGATGAGTTCTATGTCAACTAATTGATATCGGTGTAGTGGAGGGTAGCAAATATTTCAATATTATTATCTGAAGTGGAGGGCAGTAAGTTATTTAAGTGTATCGTTTCAAGCCCGCACTTCACTCTCGCCGAGAACCCTCGGCGAGAACTTTCAAGGAAAATTACTATGGCTTATGACGCCATGAGAACAATGAAGGCCATCCACACTCTCGTTCTCGGCCTGTCTCGCCTGTTCTCGGCGAGAATGAAGAGCCGGTGTAACATTCAAGCATATTTTAATGTAAAAAAAAAAAGAATAGTAGACGAGGAATTTGGTTACTCGAGAGGGTTCAATTGTTCATTCTGTGCAACCTCTAAACATGGTTCAATCCACTTGAAATTTAGCAAATATAGATACTATTGATAAGCTAAAACCGGAACCCGAGCGAAGTCAGAAAAAATATAATATAATTTTTTTCTCCTACAGAAGTAAAACACCCATGTCCATGAGTGGCCATTTGATTTGGTCTATCTACAGCTACAACCGTAGACTATTTCAAATTAATGGACTTGATAACAATTAGATAGAATAGTTTAGGGTTGTTCCACTATTGAGTCCAGTAGGATTTTCAAGCAGGTACTTATTTTAAAAAATACTGATGCGTATGTGTGGAGGATTACGCACTTTTATACCATCTCTGAGGGTAGGCCTTTGTCCTGCAGTGGGCTGCCCTGAAGTGCCCAGGGTGGTATACAGGGTCCTTCTTAATATGCTGACACTTTTTTAAGGGGATGATTAGAAAGTTGTTCAACTATCTCTATAGGACTAAAGTCGAAATCGCGAAAAAAGAAATCAGCTGTTCGATACAAAACTGCAATCTTACTCGACGACTCGACTCTTGTATGAGATAACCGATTTCTTTTTTCACGATTTCGACATTAGTCTCATAGAGAAAGTTGTTCAGTTTGATGGTCTGATCATCCTCTTAATGGACACTGTATACTTAGGCTGATGATGATGATGATGATGATGATTTATCCACTGCTTGACATGGGTGGAGCAGGAGAGCGATTTTTTAATCTCATTCGCTGAGTTCAGCAGTTGAAAATTTCAAAATTACTGTGGAGATATGCATCTTTCTTCTGCTGATTTGACTTTCAAAAATCGCACTCCTGATGTCGTATGATTTTTGAAAGTCAAATCAGCAGTAGAAAGATGTATATCTCCACAGTAATTTTGACATTTTCAACTGCTGAACTCAGCGAATGAGATTCAAAAATCGCACTCCAGGTATCAGGATTTTAGAATCCTCTTATTGCTTATTTCGATACACGCTTGGCCGGTTTTTATTTCTAATTTAATTAGTCAATTGAAGTTAATTTTCAATAATCGCAGGTAGCTAGAATAGCTAAGGAATGATGGTTAGTATATGATCTTTTGCTAATTATTTCTCGTAAAGTAATTTTCTGATTTTTAACCTAGAATTATAAGAACCTAGCTTAATTACTTAATACCTATGTTTTTATTACATTCTTTGCTATTAAACTTCACCCACACAGTTATAACTACAACATTTACGAAATTTGTGAAGAACCTAATATACAGGGTGTTATGTGTTATGTTAGGGTAAACAGTAGCATTACTTGTACCCATGGTACTGAAGCACTTTCCCTAAGAAACCTACATATAGGAAATAGTAAAAAAAAATTTGGCCTTCCTACTAAATGCTATCGAAGTTTTGTATGAAAATTCGTTTTTTTTTCTATAGGTTTCTCTGGGAAAATTGTTCAGTATCATGGGTACAATCAACTGTTTACCCTAACACCCTGTAGGTATAATATCAAATCGTTCGTAAACATATTTACGAATTCAGTGGGCTGGACATTGACATTGTGTAAAGGATGCAAAAGTTTCGCCGATTTTTTTCTTTTTTGGAAAATATCGTTCAAACGTGTTTTGAAGTTCATACCTACGGAACAGCAAATTTGTTTTATCGTAAGAAAAGTTGTTCAGTTTGAGGGCCTGAATATTGTGCATTATTTTAGGGATCTCCTAAAATCTCCTTCTCTACAGCGTGTCCCTAACTGATACTGAACAACTTTCCCAAAGAAATCACCTACGTAAGAACAGATTACGTAGCTAATTTGAAAAAAAAAATTGGACTTTCCATTGTTTGTAATTTTGGAGTTTCGTTTGTGTGAAAAGTCGAAAAAATATTGCGAATTTCCTGTAGGTTTCTGAAGGAAGAGAAAGAGGAGGGGTTGAAAGTTGTTCAGTATCGTGGAGTAATGCAACTAGTGATGAGCCGATTCGATTATTTTGCATCCTGACATCCTAGACATCCTATAGACATCCTGAATAAAAATTTGAAATAAAAAGACACTTTAGTTGATAATTTTAATTACTGATTAAGATTTACTTTATAAATAATAATTTTTATAAATCCAAACCAAAAATATTTCCAGTATTCCCCTATAAGGTTACTTTACCACAGCCTAAAAAGAACTTGCGACTAACAGTTTCCTAATAATCGATTACAATTGATGGATTAAATGATAATCGATTGTAACCGATTATCATTATAATCGATTATTAATAATCGATTACGCACATCACTAAATGCAACTGTTTACCCTAACACTCGGTATTGACTCCCATAATAAAATAAAACATAGGTAGGTATTCTGCTCGTTCAAATAATAATATCTAACTTTAATTACTCGAAAGACTTCTAATTCACAAGATTTCTAATTCACGATACTAAATATTATAACGTGTTAATGAATTAACGCAAAACTAGAAAGTAGTTTGTTTAGAATCGAGAGCCGAATCGAATTATCATGGTTTCAACATGGGTAATTTTTTTCAAAATATTAAATAAATTTTTAATTTAATTTTAAATTTACTGAACCCGATGACAACCCACCGCACGGGCACACTCACCCCACTTACTACCGCGCCTTCATTCATTGCTGAAAGTGATGAAATGATAAAAAATCATTTTTGCCTCAAAACTTAAAATGCGAATAACTTTAAATTTTAACTACAAAAATAATGAAATTATTGTTTCAATCTAATTATTTTGATATAAATCAGTTGGGGTGTATGAGGTTTTGCGTTAATTCATTAACACGTTATAGAATGTTACCGTATACATACATACCATACATTTTCAACTGCTGAGTTCAACGTATGAGATTAAATAAAAACCGGTCAAGTGCGAGTCGGGCTACTCGCGCACCGAGGGTTCCGTACCACACCACCACAGAACACAACATTATAAACTTAGAAAAAAAAATGTTGTCCGGGACTTTTAGCGCGAGACCGACTCACACTTGACCGGTTTTTAGTATTTGTTGTTATTCTGTAGAGTTTGCTCTATAATCACCACCCCCCTTGAAAACCCCCCTTAATTTTTAATTTTCTGCCATTTTTATTATTTGTTAACAAATCCGCCGCAATAACGCATAATCTGAGAAAATTTCAACTATCTAGCTATTACGGTTTAAAAGTTACAGCCCTAAATTGGTAGGACAGACGGACGGACGGACGGACGGACGGACGGACAACGTAGGCTTAGTAATAAATAAAAAATCATTTAAAATTAAAAAAAAACGTATGTTGAAACCATGATAATTCGATTCTGATCTCGATTTTAAAACAAACTACTTTCTAGTTTTGCGTTAATTCATTAGTTAACACGTTGTATAGTTTAGAGGTGAAGAACAATTTGTTCTCACTTATATAGTTCGTCAGAAACAAACAATCACACTTCCGTATTTATTCCTTTTACTTTTCCACTAGTGCGTCCAAGATAGCTTGATGATTTTGACAGATCGTTTTAGAGCGATTATTTTATTTTCTGAAAATGTTTGAGCCGCAAAACCTTTAATTTTATGTTAAAAACGAGCTTTTACCCGCGACTTCGTCCGCATAAATTATATACCAGATTTTTCGGATAAGGATTTCGATTTTATTTCATTCTTCCACTGAACAAAATTTTCATAGGCTTTCAAATATTTTTCTTTTGATTTTGGCGGTAACAAGTTTTCTATTACGGCTCTTGCAGCCTCTTGAATTTCAGGTGGCGTTAAAATAACTTCAGTATACTCACTGTCTTCACTTGAACTCATTTTGCCAAATACATTATTACAAAGCATTATTTTGACAACCTTCTTCGAGATAAATCGAAATTGCTGTACTGGCCAACTACATGCGCGCAGCGGCCGGCAATGTTTGTATGTAAATCCATATCTGTCGTGTTTTGCGGCCAAATAAATTACATAGTAAACTCATATCTGTCGTGTAATTTAAAAATGGAACGATCTTTTTCTCCTAAACATGGCGACCAAGGAGGTAACTCAAAAAAGGTTTTATTTAAATTTCGAACTAACTTGCAAATAGAAAGCTGTTTATTGAAAAAAAAAACAAATTGTTGTTCGTTGTTCGTCATTGATTTTGAAAAGAGTTTTAATTTCCGCGAATTACTTGAGAAAATTTACTGTTTTAATTTCCGCGCATTATTTGAGAAAAGTACTATACAAGCCTTGGCCACAACTAGGCATTGATGGACTTACGTATGTGTGCCTCGGCTTCGCCTCGGCCCACATTTACACGTTCGTCCATCAATGCCTCTGTTGCTGGCCGCTGCAGTAATGTGCTAATAAAATTCTATGAAAATAGTTTGAAGGCTTTTGTAGTTTATCTGTTGGGCACTTTTTTAATATAGGCTTTCTTTATTGAGAAATCTTTATTATTGTGATGAGGGCGCCACTGAGCTTGTAATAAACCGCCTGCCAAAATCATCATGCACCGGACGCACGTGGAAAAGTAATGAATGATAATGATATTTCATTTTGGCCGAAATGACGTTTTCGATTCGATATCCTTCCGAGTGACGATAATTGGGTTCAAACAAACTGATTAAAACCGTTGTTTTCAATAAATATATCTTAGTTGCGTCTCGATAGTTCCCGGGGTTGCACAGTTAAATAAACAACAATGATAACAGCTTCGATTGCCATTTTATTAATATCGTTTGTGTTGGTGTATTGTTATAAAAATGCTTATAAGAGACCAGAAAATTTCCCGCCCGGTAAGAAAGCAAACTCTATCCTTTGCATTACTTAATTTTGGGCACATAAGTACCTATTTAACCCGTAAGGGACAAATATTTGTATGATGAATATGAATATTTGTACCCGAGTCATGGATGTTTGTAATTTGTATCTATATGTATATGTATTCTATATCGTTGCCTAGTCATCATAATACAAGTCCAGGCTAGATTCTGGTACTTTAAATGTGACTAGATAATTTGTGTGACATTGTCCAAGATATTTATTTATTTAGACATAATCAAGGATATATCTTAAGAGGGCTATCGCAGTCCAGTGGCGCCCTCATCACATTAAAAAAGATTTCTCAATAAAGAAAGCCTACATTAAAAAAGTAATTAACACGAACACTACTAAAGCCTTCAAGCCATTGTTATACAATACTTTTATAGGTTCTAAACATTCCACTTTTAGACAATTGCGAATAAAAACAAAAGCGGCCGTTTTTATTATTTTTTCCCAAATTGTATGTTTAGACCTTTAAAAAACCTATAAAAGTATTCTATGAAAAAATAGCTTGAAGGCTTTTGTAGTGTTCGTGTTAATTACTTTTTTAATTTAGGCTTTCTTTATTGAGAAATCTTTTTTAATGTGATGAGGGCGCCACTGGACTGCGATAGCCCTCTGAATATGCGAGGCAAACAGACATACACCTACCCAAGCCCCCACTCACACACACACACACTCTTTCACTTTGTTTCAACTGTAACTTATTGTCAATTATCTAACTTGTACTTAATGCACCTTATTTTGTTTATTGTTAAGGATACCCAATCGTAGACCTCGCGTATCAGGCTTGCCTCGTTTTTGGTCTACCGTTTAATGTTATAGTTTTAAGCAAAAGTTAAAAATAAACATTTATCTTATCTTATCTTATCTTATTTAGATGTTATCTGTAGTGTTACCTCTATACTACGTAATCATCATCATCTCATTTAATAGACATGATCTTGTCAGTGAAGAGGTCGTCAGTTTTCACCCCTTGCATTGTCTTGACTTGACCTCTTGGTAAAACCCAACACATAAGATTTCCAGTGGTTCCTTTTATTTACCAACTGACAAAATAAACAGCTAAATGCATTAAATCGGGAAAAAATCGCCTGTTTCATTTGTGTCGAGTAGGTTTGCGGATTTGTATGGAACAGCAGATTTTTTTATTGCGATTTCGTTTTCGGTTGAATACAGAAGGCTTGTTCAGTTTGATGGTCTGATCATCCTCTTAAAAAACCGTCAGCATAAGTATAAAGTTAAGTTGGACCTTGTATACAGGGTGTAACAAAACACCCTAGTAATACTTAAGTTAAGGGGGTGCTTCAGACCATCAATCTGAACAACTTTCACTATGAAGACAACGTCGAGAAAATATAAAAAAAATCTGCCGTCCCATACATTTGAGTCGAGCGAGACGGTATCGGTACTACAGTTTTGTATGAAAGAGCGGATTTTTTATTCGCGATTTCGTTGTTGGCTCCATAGTGAAAGTTGTACAGTTTGATGGTCTGAAGCACCCCCTTAAGTATTACTAGGGTGTTTTGTTATACCCTGTATAAGGAAGGATATACATACTTATAATGTAACAAAACACCCTATCAAGGGGTGGTTCAAGACTCCACTGTTAGTAACTCTTATACTCTTTCTTAATACCTGTGACTCGACTAACTCGACTTGGATTTTCTTCTTTTTTTCAAAATCGTGATTGAATGCTACATAATATCTATATAGGTAGTAAGTAATTTTGTGATTTACTTCTGCTGATTTGAACGTGTTGAGTATAATTATGGCGATTACGCCTAACACATTAGGATACAAAATAATAACATGTCGACATAAAACATGACGAAGTCGCGGAC
Organism: Agonopterix subpropinquella; assembly: GCA_922987775.1. NCBI lineage: Eukaryota > Metazoa > Arthropoda > Insecta > Lepidoptera > Depressariidae > Agonopterix > Agonopterix subpropinquella. The sequence continues at coordinate 14,891,626 of OV277701.1, read as the reverse complement.
ATTTACTATGTCCAAAGAAGTTACCAGGTAATGGGTGATTGTATGTTATGTAGGGCAGCATTTAAGTCATGGATATAATAGCCTTAATGACTGCAGGCATATAACACAAGCCGCCAAGGATAATTGAGGCTGAGTATAATCTATTGCATAATTGCATTTTACAAAGTTAAAATGTGCAACGTTATTCTATAAAATCGAGTCGAGTTTGTATAATTCTAAAAACTTTAAGTTTCTTGTGTCCCCACCCCGTACATACCCCCCTTGATTTGATTCTTTTTTATTTTTATTATTTCTGTAACTATTATGGTTCAAAAGATACAGCCCTTGATAATGTTGGACAGGCGGACGGACGGACGGACAGCGTAGGCTTATGCATAGGATGGCACCCATTTGGGTACTTGGGTAACTAAACACTAAAAACCGGTCAAGTGCGAGTAGGGCTACTCGCGCACCGAGGGTTCCGTAGCACACCACCACAGAACACAACATTATTAACATAGAAAAAAACTTTTTTTGTCCGGGACCTTTAGCGCGAGACCGACTCACACTTGGCCGGTTTTTAGTATTTGTTGTTATTCTGTAGAGTTTGCTGCACTAAGTTTGACGGTTGTATGTATTACCGTTTTTACGATAGAGCGTGAAGAAAAAACGTTAATAAAAAGTAGTTTCTTGTTGAGAACCCCCCTTAATTTTTAACTTTTTGACATTTTTATTATTTGTTAGCAAATCCGCCGTAACAACGCACATTCTGTGAAAATTTCAACTATCTAGCTATTACGGTTCAAAAGTTACAGCCTTAAATAGGTAGGACAGACGGACGGACGGACAGACGGACGGACAACGTAGGCTTAGTAATAGGGTCCCGTTTTCACCCTTTGGGTACGGAACCCTAAAAACCAACTAAAAACTGAAAACACAACATTGGTTTAAAAATGGTAGAACCAAAAACTCAAACTAACAACCGAGTGCTCTGCTCTATTATCATTATCAATCACGCTATCACTCGAGCACGTATCCTTGGGGCCGAGGTGAGATTTATCCCCCGATGAAAATCCTTTGAAAATTAATGTCGTCGTCCCCCGTCCCCCCGAACCCCTGAACCTAAAAGTCTGGTTAGATAGTGCCGAGCATTCAAATTTTCTAGCGATGGATCTAATGCAAAAAAATTTAATACATCTTGTAGTAATAGTGCAACACAGTTTACACAGTTAGCTTTGTACGTTTGCTTGATAGTAGAGACCTTGTAGAGCAGGACTTCCCAACCAGTGGGGCGCGCCCCCCTTGGGGGGCGTAGTGATATCTTAGGGGGGGGGGGCACAATGCGTTTACATTTTGAAAATAAAAATCCAGTTAAGGACGTAAATTCCACTCAATAATTCATTTTATTAATTAACTCATTCATTCAGTTACTAATTCACCTATAAGTTTGTTGTTACTGATATATTCAGGCTCAGTAGGTCTCAGATAGCACCTTTTCAGCCGCGCTTGTCGTTAAAATTTCGATAGTGGGGGGCATGCAAATATTACTTATTATACCAGGGGAGGCGTGACGCAAAAAAGGTTGGGAAACCCTGTTGTAGAGACATTATGAGAAAAGAAACTACTTACTTAGTTCTGTACATAGGTACCATAAGTTTTCACTATACGTTACTACTGTAGTTGCGGCGCCAATTTTGTATGACAGAATTAGTTCTCACCGTAACCACTAGAGGCGCTGTACGAAATTCAATACAAAAACTGTAGTTTACTACAGTAGTTTTAGTGTAGTATATTACAGTGTAAACTCATGGTAGGTACACATTTACATACATATAGTTTATAAAAATAAAGATGGAGAACGCTAAATTCAAGAACATTGTATATAGTTTGGCTAAATTATAAAACCATAGGGCGAGCGTCGAACCTGTCTTCATAATTCTTGTTTGACAGTTGCTTATCTATCGAGCCTATAATTATAATTATTATACAGTCATTAACAGACGTTTAACACAAGTCTAGACTAGGTCACAGAATAAATAATAATACCTACGACTTTGCATTAGATAAACTTTATATTGTAAGACAATGTTTAAAGTTGTACATACTCGTACGTATTAAATTAAGATATTTTGGAACTCGTTGCCAGAGTCAATTAGATATAGAGTTTGATTGACTCTGGCCTCTGGCCTATACGTATGTGTACGTATATACGTATACGTATTGTTGTTTTTAAAGTCGATGTTCAAATATAATTTCATTTCCATCAATGATTCTTACGTTTCAGCCTAACTTCGCAAAATGTCAACCGCTCCAACGCCAACTGCTCATATAGCTTCTCGCTTAGCCCTGCGATCTATTTTTTCTTATGACATTAAATTGTGCTTCCACATTACGCTGTAATAAGCAACTGTCTTAAAAAAACCAACAATCAATCGTTGATCATCAAGTTTCTTTACTGTAGGTACGTAACGTACCTACGTAAGTTTCTCTATTTTAGGTGTCTCCGTCAGTTCTAAAAGGAAACTTTATAATTTCGACTTTTGTCACTTTTATCAAAGCCACGAGTAGTTATATCTAATCTAGACTATTATAAAATTGTAACAGAAGTGGGTCTGTACATTGAAGATATTAAAAAAAAAAGTTTACGATATGGTTTTTAGATGTCCCTGATTCCAAATCACCAATTTTTGGATTTTTTGTCTGTCTGTTTGTTTGTGTGTTTGTTTGTTCGAGCATCACGCAAAAACTACTGAACCGATTTTGATGAAACTTTTTTTGTTTGATAGCTTATGATCTGACTTAAAATCTGGTATATAATTTATGCGGACGAAGTCGCGGATAAAAGCTTCATTTATGAAATCCACATTGGATCATAATTTTTTCCTCCATCCGTCCTCCATGTCCATGGGACATGCTTGGTGGACTAACTCATAAAAGCCGCGCACAATGAGGATAGACTTTTTACAGTGGTTATTATAAGATTATTAAATTTTTGTTTTTTCCAACAGGGCCGCCAAGCCTGCCTCTCTACGGTGCCTACTGGATTATCCGATCCATAGAATTCAGTAATCTAGCGCAAGCCTTCGTAACACTTGGCGAGAGGTACAAGACGAAGATACTTGGCTTCTACCTGGCGCATGTACCGACAGTCGTCGTCAATGATAGCAAGCTGATAAAGGAAATGCTGCTTTGCGAAGAGTTCGACGGACGGATGGACATCATTTTGTTCAGATTGAGATCATATTGGAAGAAGCTGGGTGAGTGTTTATAGTATGCATACAGGGTCCTTCTTAATATGCTGATACTTTTTTAAGGGGATGATCAGACCGTCAAACTGAACAACTTTCTCTATAGCACTAATATCGAAATCGCGAAAAAAAACAGCTGTTCCATACTAAACTACAAACCTATTTGAGCCAAATGTATGGGACAGCAGATTTTTTGCGATTTCGATGTTGGTCTTATAGAGAAAGTTGTTCAGTTCGATGGTCTGATCATCCCCTTAAAAAAGTGTCAGCATATTAAGAAGGACCCTGCATGCTCACGACTATATTCCCCGAGGGGGTAGTCAGATCAGAGCTAAACTGAAACCCCAGAACATCCACGTTTCACTAGTACCAAAACTCTGTCCAGTGTGACGGGGAGTGAGCCGTCGCCACTTATTGTAATGGACAGTGGGTACATGCCTCGAAATTGAAGCATGCAGGTTTCTTCACGATGTTTTCCTTCACCGAAAAGCAAGTGGTGTTCATAGTGCTGCGTTAAAATTATAATAAAGTTAGATAGATACATAGATAGATAGATAGATAGATAGATAGATAAACAATTTATTCGTATTTAGTTCGTGTTCTGCCCCCTTACCCGCACTTTCAATCTTCACTATATCGCCACTGTTTCGGTCCGCACTTCATTGTAATAGAGTTGAAATTGGAACGAAAACATTCACGCAAAAGTTCGAATCGAATGTGCGGGTAGACCCTCTGGTCTCTCAATGCCTACTCCGATGTGAGACAGACATGACGATAGGTTTTTATAGGTATGTAGATAAAGGGTGGCAAAATGACCACGACATTGTAGATTTTAGTGCAAATTGAACTGAATTGAGGCCAGCATACATATCTCTTGGGGCAATAATACTGTGGGGAACTACTACAGATGTCCAGCACCCACAAGTTATAGCAAAGATGCCAACAGATGGCGATACCGTCGCTCACGGAAATATGCTCCATACAAAGACAACGTTCATCGTAAATACGCAACTCGTAACATTTTCCAAAAAACAACATTCCCACGTTTCTGAAGCTTGATAGAGCAGGCCCTGTACCCGGACTTTCGATGTTCGATGTATCGCCAATGTTTCGGTTTGCACTTCATTGTAATAGAGTTGACATTGAAACGAAAACGTTCACGCAATTGCGAAGTTCGAATGTGCGGGTAGAGGCCTAAGTAGGTCAGTCAGTAGGTATAGATAGGTACCTCATTCGATAACTGACGAAATAAAATCTCTGATATAGGAAATCTTTGTTATACTTACTATCTGAAATAGCTTAGTTTCAAAGCTTAGTTATTGAAGAATTTTTACGCAAATGTTGCCTATTAGATATTGTAAATAACTTTATTCCTTCTTATCTTACACTAGACAGACGCATAATGAATGATTTATGTCGACGGACGATTTGTTCATTAAAATCTACTTTGCTTGCCCAGAGAATTTAGGTCAACCATTTGGACAACTTCCTCTGTTCTAACGGAACGTAGATCAAACCACAGTTTATACGTTTGGGCACAGATTAATAATAAGATACTACGGTTTAGGTTGGACATTTTAACGGTAATTTTGGTCGTAATCGTAACTTTGAGCTCCTTTCTCGCCTAGTTTAGCCTTTTTATGCCTTTAACATTCCAATGATCTTGGCTATTTTGCATGATTCTACAGAAGTAATACCAGAAATATAAACGTTTATTAAAGTAAAAGAATGAAATAGTAAAAGCACAAGCAAAACTTACCCTAAACATAAACCATACTAGTCGTAAACATTCATACCAGAAATTGTAGGATGGAAAACAATATTTGTTGCGGACGTTGACATTGGCAATAGATTGTGTTAGGCAAGAATCATGTATAAGGAAGTTAACATTTTTTTTTAATGAAAAACTGAAAACCTCAAACTATTTACCTAAGTTATTTGTTCAAAATACTTGAACAACAATACTTATATTATATTGTTCTGTATTAACCGGAGAGGCCACTCCTTAATTTCTCAAATATTCCTTTCAATGTGCAAATCACGATTTTTTTTGTTCTATACGAAAAAAAATCTTTGGTGAAAAATGCAAGTCTTTCTGAGGCATTAGCAAACATAGCGGCTGAAACATACGGTATTTATAAGTATGGAAGATAGATAGATGTCTAACCTTTGTGTTAACAATGTTTCTAATCGTTAAATTCTTTTCATACTCTTATTTTTTGCGAAAAAAGGTAAAAGTGTCCATCACTGGTGCATTGTCCATTACCGGTGCCACCACGTTATCAAATTCTAAAACATCGTTTATTTCTTGACATTATTAATTTGTGATTTTTAATTATTATTTATATTAGGATATTGTATACACCTGTTTAAGGTAGGGTTACGGCAAAGCACCAATTGATTGTAGCCGAACATCTGCTTTCTATTCACATTAATATGTAATTATGATTCACCTGTAATTCATGCAATAAATTATTTGATTTGATTTGATTTTAGATTTTTGAGGTCAGGCAAATATAGAACATCGATTTTTGTTCTAATTAATAAATAAGATAACGAATTATGGTCACTGCAGAAAATGTTTTGACAGTACCTAAGTTGATTAGGTACCTACTAAATGATGCCTTGACTTCAACAATCCTACTGGACCAGTGGCTTGGTAGAGTGAGTGGCCCTCTCTCTCCCTTTAGTTATGTTTTCTGCTTTTTAGGTTTAGGGAGTTTTATTTATCAAAGATTAAATTACATTATTTCAATGCAGGTGTCTTCTTCACTGACGGGTACTTCTGGCATGTTCAGAGAAGATTCTCCCTTCGCTACATGAGAGACTTCGGCTTCGGGAGGCGTGATGGAACCCTGGAGGAAATCATTCGGAGCGAGACTAGAGAGATGATCGACATGAGGATAAATGGTCCACAGAACAGCGCTGAAAAGGTGGGCACCTTCTCTTACTGAATATGAAATCAAATGAAATGAGGTCTGGGATCGAACACCATAAAACAAGACGAGTGTCGTGTAAAAGGTGACTAATGGCATCATTATTTTCAACATCTGACTGCTTGTCTGAATGTTTGTTATGGGATATCGTTCATGTTGACACGAAAGAAGATCCTGTCTGATGCCCAGAAGGTGCGGGTACGGGATAGTCACTACATTGGAGACAATCTTCTAGGTATCCCGCTTTAACTGACTCAGGAGAGTAGGTACAGACAAAAAAAATACTGCTACTAAATACTACAGACGAGATTGGTGTCGATTCGAACTGAGCCACGACTTAACTAAATTTATTCGTGTCACCTTCTAAAATAAGATTAAGAAAAGAGACAGAGAACCAACAACTGACTTTAGTGCTGTCAAAGTGACGTTACACGCCCAAAAACGCCTTAAATAAGATGGCGTAGGTACATTATGATGGCATCATATTTTGGGCGGTCACTTTGACAGCACTAAAGTCAGTTGTTGGTGTTCTGTCTCTTTTCTTTATCTTATTTTAGAAAGTGACAGGAATAAATTTAGTTAAGTCGTGGCTCAGTTCGAATCGACACCAATCTCGTCTGTAGTATTTAGTAGCAGTATTTTTTTTGTCTGTACCTACTCTCCTGAGTCAGTTAAAGCGGGATACCTAGAAGATTGTCTCCAATGTAGTGACTATCCCGTACCCGCACCTTCTGGGCATCAGACAGGATCTTCTTTCGTGTCAACATGACGGTGTTTTTCTTGCGCTCTTAAATATAATCTTGCGCACATAATTACTTTTGTTAATTAACAGACAGAAAGAAAGAAAGATTTCGATCGCATCGCATGATCGCACGACCTTCAATAGGACATTCCGCAGATTTGAGTATGTTTAACACTTTAGCGACATGGGCAGCAGTGCGCACGACTCAAACCTTGAGTCAGAATTGTATAGCATTCCACAGTGATAGCACTGCGCGAGTGTCATTGTTTTTAGCTTAGCAGCGAAAGTGTTAAACGCACGGTCGCCTACACGGTCGCACGATCATTTCCGTCGGAAGCATGATCGCGCGAGCGATGGCAATAGGACGGCGCCTTAACCTACTTGTTTAAACTTATGCCCGTAGGTAGGTACGTAGTTTTGTCTGAAACAGCAGAATTTTTTTATTTTTTTTATGTTGTCTCCATAGTGAAAGTTGTTCAGTTTGATGGTCTAAACTCTATTAAACCACCCATTTAAATGTTTTAAACACACTTTAGGGGTTATCAGACCATCAAACTGAACAATTTTCACATTGTTCATTTCAATGCCTACGTTCTTAATTTCTGTTTTGCTTGTGTTTCCCTTCATAATTATTACCTAAGAAATATTGTAGTGCCCTTGCAGGGTTCATGTTGATCATGTAACTAGCCTATAAGAGCCCAGTTACACGTTCAGTATTTCGTCATTCTGGTCCATCAGTCTGGTCATGTTTATTTGTTTTGAAGGGAAACTGATATACTGAAGCACCATGTTAGTCGGGTCAATCTCGAGTCAGTTTCCCTTCAAATCAAATATACATGACCAGACTGATGGACCAGACTGATGAAATACTGACTGTGTAACCTGTGTCTAAGACCTTTTGTAACAACATGAGTGCAATAAATAAATTGATATATTGAGTATTCAAACGTATGGGACAGCTGTTTTATGGTTCCGTACCCAAAGGGTGAAAACGGGACCCTATTACTAAGCCTACGTTGTCCGTCCGTCCGTCCGTCCGTCCGTCCGTCCGTCCGTCCGTCCGTCTGTCCGTCTGTCCGTCTGTCCGTCCGTCCGTCCGTCTGTCCTACCTATTTAGGGCTGTAACTTTTGAACCGTAACAGCTAGGTAGATAGTTGACATTTTCTCAGATTGTGCGTTATTACGGCGGATTTGTTAACAAATAATAAAAATTGTCAAAAAGTTAAAAATTAAGGGGGATTCTCAACAAGAAACTAGTTTTTATCAACGTTTTTTCTTCACGCTCTATCGTAAAAACGGTAATACATACAAGCATCAAACTTAATGTGATTATAGAGTAAACTCTACAAAATAACAACAAATACTAAAAACCGTTCAAGTGTGAGTCAGTCTTGCGCTAAAGATCCGGACAAAAAAAGTTTTTTTTTTCTAAGTTAATAATGTTGTGTTTCGTAATGGTGTGGGACGGAACCCTCGGTGCGCGAGTAGCCCGACTCGCACTTGACCGATTTTATTTTTTTTGTTCTGACTGGTTTGCTCCCATAGTAAAAGTTGTTCAGTTTGATGGGTAGAGTATGTGGTAGGTTAATTATACTTTTCTTACACCCTGTATAGTCGAGTGCGCTAATAGTATTTCATGTTTCGTTTCTTTTCAGGAAATAGTAAACGGGGAACTAGTATACCTGCCATATTATTTCGCAGCACCTTTCATCAACGGCATGTGCCATGTCATTGGCCGAATGACGTTGCCAAGGGAGAAGTACCATGTTCTGTGGGAGCTCGCCAAAGGCAGTCTGCTGTTTCAACGTAGTTCCGACGACTTCGGCGGAGTCCTGTCACTTACACCATGGCTGAAGAATATTATGCCTGATATAATTGGTTATACAGGATTGGTGAAAGGGAATCAGACTATGTTGGATTTCTTTACAGTAAGTGCTATTTATTAATTTATTAGTTTATTAGAGACTTGCATAGTTACCTAGTCGCCATCAGATAGTTCATAGCAGATAAGGTGCTCAACAGTGCGATTACTTTGGAGATACGCATCTTTCTACTGCTGATTTGACTTTCAAAAATCGCACTCCTGAAGTATGATTTTTGAAAGTCAAATCAGCAGTAGAGAGATGCATATCTCCACACTAATTTTGACATTTTCAACTGTTGAACTCAGTGAATGAGATTCAAAAATCGCACTCCAGCACGGCTAGCATGTCACCCACCACAAAGCGTTTAAACGAGAAAACCGTCATGCGCGCTCTTTTTGGCATACGTAAAATAAAGATGGAGGTAGGGTAAGGGGAGGTTATTTCGCGATATAGGTAATTTCGTGATAATTTTTTAAACTTCTGCCGTGGCCTTTCCTGTAAAGGGATTGTTTTAAAACCGCGTATGTACATGCATTAAAGTGTGCTTGAGATAGTAGTATGATTCTCAGCTCAGTAGCTTTTGAAACAAGCTTGCTATGAGATTTTTTCTCAGAACGAGGGGCAAAATCGCAATCATCTGTGACAAATGACGACGGTAGACAATGAAATGAAGTTTTAATTAGTAAATAAGTAATATATTACAGAATGTGGTATTAAACTGATAGCTAAATGTTTTACGAACAGATTGACGTAAATTGTGCATTGGATTTCAAGAATTTTTCATTCAAATATCCTTGTGTTAGGTGTGCAATATTTTAAGTGATTTTGCAATTTTTTTTTGTGATTTTGTCGAGGTATTTTGTCAATTAATTTGAATCATCTTAAAGTAAAATTTTAGGGGTTATTTTGATTGTATGGACTTATACAGGGTGTACAATAAAATGGGACAGCTACTTAAAGGGGTGCTTCAGACCATCAAACTGAACAACTTTCTCTATGGGACCAATATCGAAATCGCGAAAAAAAAATCTGCTGTCCCATACATTTCAGTCGAGTTATGTTTGCAGTTTTGTATGGGAGAGCGGATTTTTTTTTTGCGATTTTGATATTGGTCCCATAGAGAAAGTTGTTCAGTTTGATGGTCTGAAGCACCCCTTTGAGTAGCTGTCCCATTTTATTGTACACCCTGTATACATCTTTAATCTTGTATTTTAGTCTATGCTATGCCTGAATGACGTAGTTTTTTTTATCATGACATTAACTATTTACCAACTTCACTGGCTCATCTAAGCCAAGAGAAGAACCGAAAGTTGAAGAACCTACACAGAAGAAGAGAATAAAGCTATAAAAGAAAAAAGAAAATAAAAAATCAGGAAAGAAGTTGAGAAAAAATGATATGTTTGGATTTGTTGTATACAAGGTGTTAGGGTAAACAGTTGCATTACTTTAAGGGGTGATTGTACCCATGATACTGAACAACTTTCACTAAGAACCGTATAGTAAATTCGCAAAAAAAATCTTTTCATACAAACGTTCGATCAGCTGATTGCATTTAGTATGGAAACTAGTTTTTTTTTTTGGTTAATTTCTTTTAGGTTTCTTTGAGAAAGTTGTTCAGTATCATGGGTACAACCAGCCGTTAAAGTAGTGCAACTTTTTACCCTAACACCCTGTATATTGTGAAGTAGCATATTCCGACATTGAATATTTTTATTATTAATTAGGATAGGTATAGAACAGACAAAGCGAAAAACATCTGTCCACTACGATCAGCAGTACGGAGCGCGCACTGGGGGCATCGCGGTGCAGCACGCGCCCGGCACATGCTAAGTAAGGTTGAGCCAATTAGCTTAAACGTGTGTTACAAAAAATGTAGTCTTCTGGGTGTTGCCTCTAGTAGGTAACTCAATGTATTCTGAAATCCAAATCCAATCCAAACTATCGCTGTCGACTGTTTCATTAATGCTTGTACATTGCTTCTGATGAAGATGACCTATACTATATTAAATTTTATGATTGTGCAGAAATACATATAAGATTCATAAGCAAATGGTTATGTAGAATATATATAATTTTTTTATAACCTCTCTCATTATTTATTATTTCGAAATCCTATGAGTTTGGTCTATCACGATATTACCTATCCACTATCACGAAATTGACATACCTTATCACGAATTTACCTATGTCACTTTATCACCAAGAAAAGATTATAAATTTATGAGTGAAGAATCTAGTATCAAACTGTGTGTTTCATAAAGTAAGATAAAATATATGCACAAAACTTTAAACAATATCCCATATAAATTAGTTAATCTTTATTTGAGTTATAACAAAAATTGTTTGGTGTATCACGGAAATACCTCCCCTTACCCTACGTCTCGATTTTTGTCGTTTTCTCGGGGGTGGCATGCTAGGCCTACAGTAGACCTACCGTGAGTTTACACTGTAGTAAACTACAGTAAAACTACTGTAGTGAACTACAGCTTTTGTATTGAATTTCGTACAGCGCTCCTAGTGGTTACGTTATGAACTAATTCTGTCATACAAAATTGGCACCGCAACTACAGTAGTAGCGTACAGTGAAAACTCATGGTAGACCTACAGATATTCCTGACCAGTGTCTCAAGAATAGTTTTTGACCAAATTGTACCTATTGCCAGTGATGACATTTATGGAACGAAGATGTGATCGCTCACTGAAGTCCTCATAAAAAGCCAGCCAAAGGGAGCTCGGAGTTTCCCTGCGAAATCGAATTTGAAATAAAGAAATCCGCAGAAGGACCAGAGAAGCCGAAAACGACATAGCCCAATCAATTGCAATTACATTGCTCGCAGAACAGATGGCCGATGACGCCGAAGAGTTCTCGAGTGTCGACCTGCCTGCGTAACATGACAGAGGTGAGAGCGACACAGGTCACTTCTAAACGTCAAATTGGCGGTTACCTCCATAGTATCTCGCTCAAATTTGACGTTTAGAAGTGACTTGTGTCGCTCTCACCTCTGTTATGTTACGCAGGCAGGTGAAGGTAGCGGGAATCCGTTGGCTGAGGGCAGCGCAGGACCGGTCGTTGTGGTGAACGGTGATCCTTGGGGGAGGCCTATGTCCAGCAGTGGACGTCCATCGGCTGAGATGATGGTGTTAATTTTCAATATATTCTCAACATTTAGTTTTTAATGTCTAAAAGATATATTTTAACGCACGCCTTGTCTCATATGATCTATCTGATGGTGACTGTACCATAGATACCATGGTTGCAATAACCACAATAAAGCTAACATTTAAATATCGTCAATTTCGTTGCATAATCGCGAAATAAAAATGTTCTTCGTAATTTATGTATTTGCAGCAAAAATCGTAATAAGCGTTTTTTGTAATCAAAGTGACCTTACTTTATTATCATTTGTAATATTCAAAGGTTATATTCTGTATCAGACACTTGACCACCAATTTTTTACTTTATTAGGGTTCCGCAGTCCGCAAAGGAACCCTTGTTAGAGATTCCGTCCATCATTGGCGTAGCAAGAAGGGGGCAGAGGTGGGCGCAGAAAGCTCGTTGCCCCCTTAGAAAAATGGAAAGTAGTGAAGAAATAATTAAATAATAATAGGCACTGTTTCAACATCATCTTGTGAAATTCTAGCCAAAACTCAGAGGCAATACTGCAAAATTTCGAGCTCGCTTCGCTCGCTTCAGATGTATAGGCATGCAAGGGCTGAAGCACCCATACCACAACTGTTATTGTTTATGAAATAATCGCGTTCTTTCACGTTTATAACATGTTCTACAACCTTCTTAAATCTCCCAAGCCAAATTTTGGTTACGGGGAGTCTTAGGAAAATGAACTTTTGGATCCGACCTTGCCACGAGAGATGTGTGAGTCTTGCCACTGGGGCGGTAGCCATGAGCTAGGTGGGCGGTTGCACCCCTCAGGGAAAATCTCTAGCTACGTCAATGCCGTCCATCCGCCCGTCCGTCATTCATACCAAGTGATTACTTGCTCAGTGATTCATACGAGTAAGCACAATTCCAAAGTCAAAGTTGACCTGAAGTTACGTTACACGACTTCAATTAGATTTCGTACAGTGTGACCAGATTCAGTATTTTAATTCTTTTTCGGTATATTTTATCGACTTTTCCGAGCATCAGTATTTTTGTAGGTATATTGGCGGAAGTCAGTATTTTCGGGTATATTTTGCATAGAAATTTAAAGCAGCACCTTAGCAATTAGTTATGGATTCCCGCATTTTCATGGAATCCCGGTACTTAATTGAAAATAATAATTTTAAGAAGCCGCTTCCATAATTTTATAGCTAAACTAGCGGCCCGTCCCGGCTTCGCACGGGTGGACGTCTAATCTTTTCTAGCAATAAATATAGCCTATGTTACTCACGGTGAATGCAGCTTTCTAATGGTGAAAGAATTTTTTAAATCGGCCCAGTACTTTTTGAGCCTATTCATTACAAACATACAAACATACAAAAATAGGTACAAATCTTTCCTCTTTATAATATTAGTATAGATATGAAGTTCAGGTAAATATGCATCCGAATATCCGATCTCTAATTAATAATAATAGTACCTACAATCAGCGGGCCTTAACTAACTTAGAGAATTTGTATCGGTCATAGAAAAGGACCGACAGGACCGTTAATCGTTTATTTAATTGTAGAAAAAAAAAAGGTACTAATCTCTTCCCAGGAATGTTTATTCGGGTTGGGAGTAATTCTATGTGCAGAAATCAACATCCAAACTGCATCCTAAATCATGTCCGTAACTAGAACTGAATTTAAGGTAGGGCATGGAAAGATTAGACCTTGACCTCTACTCTGCATACCATGTAAAAAAAGTGAGCGAGCATAGCGAGCTCGAAATTTTTCAGATCATGATTTAAAACGGTGATATAATTACAGGGTGAAATTGATATCATTAGCATCCTTTTAAACTAAGAGTCTACCCGTCAAACTGAACAACTTTCACTATGGGAGCAAACCGATCGGAGCAAAAAAATAATCAGCTGTTCCATACTAAACTGCAATGCCTACTCGACTCAAATGTATGCAACATCCGATTATTTTTTTGCTCCGATCTGTTTGCTCCCATAGTGAAAGTTGTTCAGTTTGATGGGTAGACTCTTAGTTTAAAAGGATGCTAATGATATCAATTTCACCCTGTATAGGCAACTATACAGGGTGTAACAAAACATCCTAGTAATACTTATGGGGGTGCTTCAGACCATCAATCTGAACAACTTTCAGTATGGAGCCAATGTCGAGAAAAAATAAAAAAAATCCGCCATCCCATACATTTGAGTCGAGACGGTAAGTACTGCAGTTTTGTATGAAAGAGCGGATTTTTTTTATTTCTTCTCGACGTTGGCTCCATAGTGAAAGTTGTTCAGATTGATGGTCTGAAGCACCCCCTTAAGTATTACTAGGGTGTTTTGTTACACTCTGTATAATATGAGAACGTACGTATAAGTACTTGTATAAGTCTAAACGTTTTCAGGCCGCATCAGGAAGCTGTTCTTAAACTTGGATCGGGCCGCAAGAAAGTGCAGTATGGGCCGCATGCGGCCCACGGGCCGCATGCACGACATGCCTGTCCTACACTATGTATAGTCCAACACGCACTTGGCCGGTTTTAAAAAAGCGTTTAGATTACTAAATAAGCGTTAACCCTGAGTGATAGCCTATTATATCAAGTTTGTTTAACTTAGTTTTTTGCCAAATAACTCTATTATTTTGTTATCTAATTATGGTCAGAGGGCGTTTGATTGGTATGGTGGATTACGCAGAAACAGAGATAAATATTACCGAGTAATAAAAGAATTAAGATTAATCACAAAAATATATCGGTCAGCACATTATGCGTCGTCAATAACAAGAATACACAAACAGACATCAGCAACATGCTTCGTCAAAAAAATTTATTGTATAGCTCATTAATTACATTAATTATTATTTCACGTTTTAACTCTTGAAAATATTGTTCATTGTCAATCACTGCTCCAATAAGTAGGTATACACAGGGTGTTAGGGTAAACAGTTGCATACTTTAAGGAGTTTAAGGGGTGATTGTATCTATGATACTGAACAAAACCAATAAGAAATTCTAAAAAAAATAGATTTTTCATACAAACGTCCGATCAGCTGATTGTTCATATTTAGTATAGAAAGTCTATGTGTGTTTCTTAGCGCTCTCACAGACGAGCGACACTTTGCGGTCGCCGGGTGTCGCGGAGGGTCGCGCCTAGGGTTGCCAACCTTAGTGCACGGATTAGCGGGAAATTTGCAATCAAGGTGCGGGACATGGCTCAAAAAAGCGGGACCCAGCTATTATAAGGCAAAAAACAATGAGGCAAAGAATAAAAATAAAAATTTGTTGCCTCTTACTTTGTATGATTTTACAAACATAAAAGTTACTACCAAAGGGTGCAAGGAAAGAGTAGTTTGAAGAAATCTGAGTCAGGCGCACCCTGGACACCTTTCCAAACAGCATGGTTCATGCTGACACAAAATTAGAATTAAAAGAAGAAGAATACATGAACCTACCATGAATATCCTACACACACCATGACACCTGACACACAATGTACAATACCTATGAACTTTGGTATTTAAAAATGATCGCATAAATTAGAAAAGAAACTTAATAAAGTTTTAAATCACTTCTTCTGAGTCAATAGAGCTCACAGATACTTCTGCTGGAAAGGTTAGCCAGAAAACGGGACAATAGGCGTCCCGCATACATGTATCGCGGGACGCATCCTCTAAGGGTCTAGAAACGGGACGTCCCGCCTCTCGCGGGACGGTTGGCAACCCTAGTCGCGCCGTTTGTTTTCTCTATACCAGATTCCCAAAATACCAGATGACCAGCATACCAGATTCCTTATTTACCAGATTCCGACCTTCGCGCGACCGTAAAATGTATGAGCGCGGCGCTCTGCGACCCGCCGCGACAACAAAGTCTGTAAGAGCCCTTAGGGAAAGTTCAATCAATCAATCAATCAATTATACTTTATTTCACACCAAAAAGAAAAAAAAAACATAGTATACAGAGAGCAAACAATCAGGAAATACAAAAGGCACAAAAACAGGCGGTCTTATCGCTAAAAAGCGATTTCTTCCAGACAACCTTAGGGTAGAGGAAATAGTAAAAGAAGATTGGTAGGCGGTGTAGATCAGAATAACATAATATAGATAACATACACAAATAAAGTTATACAAATACAAACATACTGTTATATAAAATACATACATAATATAAATAGGTACCTATTACGAATACATATTCATACCTACAAACACAAAAGAATCATACATAAGAGAATTCTAAAACAACAATTAAGTACTTACTTGTTAAAGAGAGGAAAACATGAACCAGAGGTGACCATCAAGGATAGATAGTCAGTGCTCGAGGAAATGAGCTTTGACCCTAGACTTAAAAACATTCAAGGAGGGTGCACGTCTGATCGGCTCCGGCAACAAGTTCCAGAGCCGAACAGCATGAACGGAGAAGGAATGAGTGTAGAAGTTAGTGGAATGGGTGGGCATAAGGAGGGAAAGGTTTTCAGAGGAACGCAAGGTACGACCAGTGGTGGAGGAAATGGAGGAATAAAAAGTCAGGCGTTCCTTAAGATATTGAGGAGTCAAAGGATCGAAGAGGATGGAATAGAGAAGGGAAAGGATGTGAGCTTCCCGACGACGTTTGACCGGGAGCCACTTAAGGCGAGCGCGGAATTCCGACACATGGTCGTACTTTCGCAGGCCAAATATAAACCTAATACCTACATAGGTTTTGAAGTCGCTCGAGTTTGTTAAGCAGCTCCACAGTCAGGTCAAGGTAGCAGGAGTCGGCGTAGTCTAGGATGGGTAATAAGAGGGATTGTGCAAGCGCAATTTGTGCAATCGAAATTGCACTTGATTGTGCAAGCGAAAGTTGTTCAGTATCATGGGTACAATCACCCCGTAATGTAACTATTTACCCTAACAACTTGTCGTACCTTACCTACCTACCCTATTTTATTTATTTACGTATTGAATAAATCATTTAATTTCAGAATTTAATAGAAGAAACTATGGCGACCCACGATGACTCCTACGACCGACACTTCCTTGACATGTACATCAAAAAGATGAAAGAAGAACAGAGTCAGAAAGAGAAAACTACTTATTCAGGTACCTAAGTACTTTATTTCAATATTTCAGAATGTACGAATTGTATACGTTTGTGTGTGTATTGTGTACGAATTGTAACAAAACACCCTAGTAATACTTAAGGGGGTGCTTCAGACCATCAACCTGAACAACTTTCACTATGGAGCCAACATCGAAATCACGAAAAAAAATCCGCTCTTTCATACAAAACTGCAGTACCGTCTCGACTCAAATGTATGGGACGGCCGATTTTTTTTATTTTTTCTCGACGTTGGCTTCATAGTGAAAGTGGTTTAGATTGATGGTCTGAAGCACCCTTAAGTATTACTAGGGTGTTTTGTTACACCCGTAGAAATAGGTTCATTCGAACGTCGAAATCATCATCATCGTCCTCATCATCAGTCTATACAGGGTGTTAGGGTAAACAGTTGCATTACATTAAGGAGTGATTGTACTCATGATACTGAACAACTTTCCCTGAGACACCAATAGGAAAGTCGCAAATTCAAATTTCGTTTTTCATTCAAAAGTTCGATCAGCTAATTGCATTTAGTATGGGAAGGTCAATTTTTTTTTTTAAATTAATTTCCTATAGGTTTTTTATAGGAAAGTTGTTCAGTATAATGTACAATCGCCAAGTAATACAATTGTATACCCTAACACCCTGTATATGCCCCACTGTCAACTTAGAGGTGGTCGGTTTTCTTCGTTGATTACGTCTTCAATTCGACTACAAATTTTTCTTATAGCATAATTTATCTCAGTATCACTAGCAATGAATGCTAGATTGATACAAAGAATTTAGGTAGGTCATTATTTTGTTGTAGATACTTATTTAAATCATGGAAGTTGTGGCGTGGAAAACCCGTAGCACATACCTGCGCAGGTAATCCAAGGGCGAAATTTTGTTTACCGAATATCTTGATACGTAGCCTCGACTTTATTTTAAATGATCTTGTCATCCTAGAACTTTGACACTGCTCCAATTATCTTGTAAAAGACAATTATAATAACTGCTGTAGGTAATACTAAGCGAACGCAATATTCTGTTCAATGCATAGGTAAATAGTTTTATTGAAATACTCGAGTTTACCCGCGACTTCGTGCGCAC
Source organism: Agonopterix subpropinquella (assembly GCA_922987775.1). Classification (NCBI taxonomy): domain Eukaryota; kingdom Metazoa; phylum Arthropoda; class Insecta; order Lepidoptera; family Depressariidae; genus Agonopterix; species Agonopterix subpropinquella. The sequence goes on along the minus strand of OV277701.1, from coordinate 14,873,588 downwards.
GAGTTCCCGTCATTGTAGCGTGATAAAATTGATAAATGATAATAACCGATTTTAAATTGAATCATAAGCTTTCAAACATTCATCTTTCTTTTTTGTCATCAAAATCGGTCCAGTAGATTTCGCGTGATGCGCGAACAAAGAAAGAGAAGGATTTGTGAAATGGAGGATACCTAAAAACAATATCATAACTTTTCACCATCATGATGATGATGATGACTTAAATATCTTTATTCTATACAGTACACACACTTCTGTTACAGTTTTATAATAGTAGAGATATAATATTTAGAGATAGGTAGGTATATCTCATTCTGCTTTTACTATGATTTTTAATAATTATTAATACTTTGAACGTACCTATTCAAAGTATTAATATGTGTATTATTAATACCATGAGTATTAAAGGGTCAAGGTGTCGTTCAGTGGTAGATACGTCTTAATAAATAATAATTTTACCCTCAATGTGTCTAGATAATGGTATGAAGAGTTTCCGCTAGACTTAATCAATGCCTCCTGCATGATATCATTATGATTTATGTACAAGGAAAATAAATGATTAAATACTAGGCACCTAATTAGCTCCAGTTGCAATTATTGCACTAATTGGCTAGATGTTTGCTTTTTCAGAGCGAAGCATGTCAATGGTACCGATTCGGACTGTGCCACGACTTAACTTAACTAAATTTATTCCTGTCACTTTCTGAAAAGAGACAGAAAACCAGCAACTGACTTTAGTGCTGTCAAAGTGACGTTACACGCCCAAAAATATGATGCCATCATAATGTACGCCATCTTATTTAAGGCGTTTTTGGGCGTGTAACGTCACTTTGACAGCACTAAAGTCAGTTGTTGGTTTTCTGTCCCTTTTCTTAATCTTATTTTAGAAAGTGACAGGAATAAATTTAGTTAAGTCGTGGCACAGTCCGAATCGGTACCAATGTCAACTAGATACATTAGTTCTCTGAGGTAGAGGTATCATCTCACTCCTCATGACTGTAATCATGAGAAAAACCGAGCTATTTTATTTAGCTATTTTAATTTCTATCGCTGAGCGACTTTTAATTGATGTTTTAGTCCTTTCGTCAGGGTCTACGTTTTCGCACCATGTCTATAGGTCATTTCATTACTGGCACTGCATCCTACCATAGAGTAAATAAATTATACACAACAGAGGGTCAATGCCCATACTAAGAAAGTTGCCAACTCGCGCAAGTACAGCGACGTTGGTGAGTAACGGTACTACAGCAATGTTTAATTACGCTTAAAATAAGTGTTAAACACATTTGTTATTAAATAAAATTAAGAAAATTAATCTATATAATTTATTTCAGTGGAACAAAATTCAAATAATAATGATCTAATAACGTTTAATTAAGATTTATCTTTTATAAATCTTGTTTAGTTCAGGCCAGATGATACTTGTATCTGTTTGCGCCAAGACTATACTAAATCTAAAATGTATGGAACTGTCCAGACATGATCCTACTGATTTACCACCTTTGTTTTTAGGCTTTGTGGTAGGGTGAAATAAAATACCAAAAATAAAATAAAATTCAAATTGCTACGAAGTTATAATCGCAAATATAATATTGATTTATTGCCTGTCTATCTTGGTACCGATTATTAAAATTCCTAGTTATTTACATCTAATTAATAAAAAACATCATTTATTATTTTATTGCACTAGGAAAATGCAGTGCTGCTAAGAGCTAAGATATCAATTGGTGACGATGCCGATGGTGCCAATAAACAGAGCTTGAGTCAATTAAATCGAATTACGAATCAGAATATTTCTACATAATTATTATAGAAACAAAAATACTAAACAACGAACCATATTAGGGTAGGCCTGTGCCCTGCAGTGGGACGTTTATAGGCTGATGATGATGAATATTGCTTTCAATATAATGGTAGGTATAATATATTCATGTCGAAAGTTGGGGTCGTCTACTTTGATGTCGGGGGGGGGGGGGGGGGGGATATTCATAGAAAAACAATGGAAAAGTAAGTACTGTGATCATGGATATGGAATTTTTGCATTATTCGTAAAAAATACCTACATCATTTTATGTTTAACCTTTATCTCAGTATAACCTTTGTAGTCCTAAATAAATATAACTTAACTCGATGTACGTGACGCAAATGAGCAATAACTTATGTACCTACTCGTACATTGTTGCCAAGTACATGACCAAGGTTGATGCACTTTTGTAATGCATTTAACTTCTAAATCATCGTTAAGTCGTAGTACCAACATAAAACATATTTTATAGTAAGCAAAGTTAAGAAATGCACGTAAATCCTTAAAAACGTTTGTGCAGAATCAATAATTAGCAATCGGTACACATATAAGTGTTATAAAGTTGGTAAACCAGAAAATGTGTAGAATGAAAAGTAGAGTTTACAAAAAACCAAAATTAATTATTGAGCACGCATGACGTGGAGTACGCCTCGTTACGCTATGATATTATACAGGATCCTTCTTGATATCCTGACGGTTTTTTAGGGAGATGATCAGACCATCAAATCAAACTGAACATCTTTTCCGATGGGACTAAAGTCGGAAGCGCAAAAAAACTGCTAAATTCCATGTAAAACTGCAATCATAGTCGACCCAAATGGGAAAGCTGATATTTTTTTCGCGTTTACGACTTTGGTCCCATAGACAAAGTGGTTCATTTTGATGATCTCATTATCCTCTTAAAAACCTTCAGCATATTACATTAAAACCTGTATAATAAAAAGAAAAAAAATTAAAAGAAAGAAGACGGAGAGAGTTAGGTACCTCTATGTTTTGGTATACAGTACAGGGTCCTTCTTAATATGTTGACAATTTTTTAAGGGGATGATCAGACCATCAAATTGATCAAATTTCTCTATGGAACCAACACCGAAATCGCGAAATAAAAAACAGCTGTCTCATACATTTGGCTCGAGTCGGTTTGCAGTTTTGTATGGGGCAGCAGATTTTTTTCGCGATTTCGTGTTGGTCCCATAGAGAAAGTTGTTCAGTTTGATGGTCTGATTATCCCTTTAAAAAAGTGTCAGCATATTAAGAAGGACCCTATATGTATGTTAATGTATGGTATTTTTTGTTCAAAATATTTACTCACCAACTCAGACCACATATCGCTCATCCGCAGAAACAATGACATAACTGAAAAAATTTAAAAATTTGAGGTGACAACATCAGAATGTTTTTAAAGGTTGATAGCATTACGTAAATTTTAAATAAACTGTCATACATTTTGATTTAAAACAATATTCATGGATTGAACGTCATTTAAAACTTTAAACGCGTTTCCTGTGGACGTTATTTAACATTTTAAAAGCGTTACCTGTAAATTTGGGATTTTGCAGTTGTGTCTGCATTTCAAATACTAATACTATTAGGTGCATAATGTATGCTGCTGCAGATATAAAATCTGCAATGTTTCTTTGAAATCAATGCACTAGCCCCACCTTATTTCTTAGGGTCAGCGCACACCCAGCGTAAATCTGCTCGCGCATGCTCGAGCATGTTCTTTGCAGTCGCGCACACCTAGCGGCAAAATCCGCCGGCGGCAGAGGCGAAATCCGCCGGCGGCAGCGGCGGATGCTCGAGCATGCGCGAGCATGCTCGCGCGTGTTCGAACAGTCTCGCGGATGCTCCCGTGTTGCTACAGTTGACAGTGAATTTTGCAGTTGTGTTTACAATATTTTAAAGTAAAGACGTGCGAAGAGTAATTTTAAAGTATGGTGGACTGGGATTTGGTAATTATTGGGTTACTAGCAGAGGAAGAGGAGCAAGAGCAGGAAAAGTGCTGTGTTACGGTTTAAAGTTCTAGGGACAGTTATTTTATGGCTAGGAACTATAAAATGGAATATGAACAATTTGAAAACCTACTAAATCTGCTTCGACCTTTCAGATTTTCTTTGTATTTTCAAAAAGAGTTCGATTATTATACAACGTGTTAATAAATTAGCGCAAAACCTCATACACCCCAAATATTTAATTATAACAAAAGAATTAGATTGAAACAATAATTTCATTATTTTGATACTTAAAATTTAAAGTTATTCGCATTTTAAGTTCGGAGGCAAAAATGATTTGTTAAGCCTTATTCATACTACAACGGCGCGGAGACGGACGGAGACGGGACGGCAACGGACGGAGCACGGGCGCGGACGGAGGACGGGCGGAGACGGGACGGCAACGGACGGAGGACGGACGGAGACGGGACGGCAACGGACGGGCGCGGGCGGAGGACGGGCGGCACGACGCGAAACCGACACCCAGTGTTGCCAGACGTACTTTAATTATCGAATTTTAACGGTAATTTCATACCCCGTACGGTAGGACAGTCAGTACCCGGCAAACAGGCTTGAAAAATGCGGAAGAGTGCGGCAGCAGTTGAAAATGTATGGAGATATTTCTACTGCTGATTTGACTTTCGAAAATCACTCTCCTGGAGTATGATTTTTTAATGTTAAATCAGCAGTAGAAAGATGCACGTCTCCATAGTAGGTACCTAACTGCCTCCGTGGTCTAGTGGTTAAGAGCATTGGCTCTCGATACGGAGGTCGTGGGTTCGGATCCCACGGGGGACACCTAGTGATATGTCACTTTGTGCGTTTTTCCCTAGTTGGTTAGGACATTGCAGGCTGAATCACCTGATTGTCCGAAAAGAAAAATGATTCCGTGCTTCGGATGGCACGCTAAGCCGTTGGTCCCGGCTACTATCTCTGGTGGTAGTAGTCGTTACATAAAAACCACGTCAGAGGCCGTAAGGCGGTCTGAAAAAACTCTGACACCAGGGCCTGCCCACACGATAAGAAGAAGACCTAATATAAAATTTTTCAACTGCTGATTTCAAAGAGTTTCTATGAGTTTCAAAAATCGCACTCCTGGGAAGAAGAACAAGACACAAATCGCGCAAGAACTACCTTATATTATAGAGACTCAGGAGGTATAGGTACAGAGTGTACATTTAAATGCACTATTACAGGGGTGCTTCAGATAATCAAACTGAACAAAGTTCACTATGATCTAAGTTAAAAAAAAAAACAATGATTTTGTTTTTCAACCGATTGATTCCAAAATCGATAACTGAGGGTCCGCGACCGCGTGGACTCCGAACACGAATCCGATGTCAGATTTGAGAAAAGTGACCGCCATCTTGAACTTTTTTGTTTCTCAACCGATTGCTTCCAAAATCGATATCTGAGGGTCCGCGTGGACTCTAAACAGGAATCTGATGTTAGATTTGAGAAAAGTGGCCGCCATCTTGAACTTTTTTGTTTCTCAACCGATTGCTTCCAAAATCGATATCTGGGGGTCGACGTGGACTCCAAACACGAATCCGATGTCAGATTTGAGAAAAGTGGCCGCCATCTTGAAATTTTTTGTTTCTCAACCGATTGCTTCCAAAATCGACTCCAAACACGAATCCGATGTCAAATTTGAGAAAAGTGGCCGCCATCTTGAACTTTTTTGTTTCTCAACCGATTGCTTCCAAAATCGATATCTGATGGTCTGCGTGGACTCTAAACACGAATCTGATGTCAGATTTGAGAAAAGTGGCCGCCATCTTGAACTTTTTTGTTTCTTAACCGATTGCTTCCAAAATCGATATCTAGGGGTCTGCGTGGACTCCAAACACGAATCCGATGTCAGATTTGAGAAAAGTGGCCGCCATCTTGAACTTTTTTGTTTCTTAACCGATTGCTTCCAAAATCGATATCTGGGGGTCCGCGTGGACTCCGAACACGAATCCGATGTCAGATTTGAGAAAAGTGGCCGCCATCTTGAACTTTTTGGTTTCTCAACCGATTGCTTCCAAAATCGATATCTGGGGGTCTGCGTGAACTCCAAACACGAATCCGATGTCAGATTTGAGAAAAGTGGCCGCCATCTTGAACTTTTTTGTTTCTCAACCGATTGCTTCCAAAATCGATATCTGGGGGTCCGCGTGGACTTCGAATACGAATCCGATGTCAGATTTGAGAAAAGTGGCCGCCATTATGAACTTTTTTGTTTCTTAACCGATTGCTTCCAAAATCGATATCTGATAATCCGCGTGGACTCCAAACACGAATCCGATGTCAAGTTTGAGAAAAGTGGCCGCCATCTTGAACTTTTTTGTTTCTCAACCGATTGCTTCCAAAATTGATATCTGATGGTCCGCGTGGACTCTAAACATGAATCCGATGTCAGATTTGAGAAAAGTGGCCGCCATCTTGAACTAGTTTGTTTCTCTATCGATTGCTTCCAAATTCGATATCTGGGGGTACGCGTGAACTCCGAACACAAATCTGATGTTAGATTTGAGAAAAGTGGCCGCCATCTTGAACTTTTTTGTTTCTTAACCGATTGCTTCCAAAATCGATATCTGAGGGTCCGCGTGGAATCCGAACACGAATCTGATGTCAGATTTGAGGAGTTATCAGTTAGTCAGTTATCGATTTTGGAAGCAATCGGTTAAGAAACAAAAAAGTTCAAGATGGCAGCCACTTTTTTCAACTCTGACATCGGATTCATGTTCGGAGTCCACGTGGACCCCCAGATATTGATTTTGGAAGCAATCGGTTGAGAAACAAAAAAGTTCAAGATGGCGGCCACTTTTCTCAAATTTGACATCGGATTCGTGTTTGGAGTCCACGCGGACCCCTAGATATCGATTTTGGAAGCAATCGGTTGAGAAACAAAATAGTTCAAGATGGCGGCCACTTTTCTCAAATCTGACATCGGATTCGTGTTTGGAGTTCACGCTGACCCCCAGATATCTATTTTGGAAGCAATCGGTTAAGAAACAAAAAAGTTCAAGATGGCGGCCACTTTTCTCAAATCTGACATCGGATTCATGTTCGGAGTCCACGCTGACCCCTAGATATCGATTTTGGAAGCAATCGGTTGAGAAACAAAAAAGTTCAAGATGGCGGCCACTTTTCTCAAATCTGACATCGGATTCGTGTTTGGAGTCCACGCGGACCCCTAGATATCGATTTTGGAAGCAATCGGTTGAGAAACAAAAAAGTTCAAGATGGCGGCCACTTTTCTCAAATCTGACATCGGATTCGTGTTTGGAGTCCACGTCGACCCCCAGATATCGATTTTAGAAGCAATCGGTTGAGAAACAAAAAAGTTCAAGATGGCGGCCACTTTTCTCAAATCTGACATCGGATTCGTGTTTGGAATCCACGCGGACCCCTAGATATCGATTTTGGAAGCAATCAGTTGAGAAACAAAAAAGTTCAAGATGGCGGCCACTTTTCTCAAATCTGACATCGGATTCGTGTTTGGAGTCCACGCGGACCCCTAGATATCGATTTTGGAAGCAATCGGTTAAGAAACAAAAAAGTTCAAGATGGCGGCCACTTTTCTCAAATCTGACATCGGGTTCGTGTTCGGAGTCCACGCGGACCCCCAGATATCGATTTTGGAAGCAATCAGTTGAGAAACAAAAAAGTTAAAAATGGCGGCCACTTTTCTCAAATCTGACATCGGATTCGTGTTCGGAGTCTACGCGGACCCCCAGATATCGATTTTGGAAGCAATCGGTTAAGAAACAAAAAAGTTCAAGATGGCGGCCACTTTTCTCAAATCTGACATCGGATTCGTGTTCGGAGTCCACGCGGACCCCCAGATATCGATTTTGGAAGCAATCGGTTAAGAAACAAAAAAGTTCAAGATGGCGGCCACTTTTCTCAAATCTGACATCGGATTCGTGTTCAGAGACCACGCGGACCCCCGGATATTGATTTTGGAAGCAATCGGTTACGAAACAAAAAAGTTCAAAATGGTGGCCACTTTTCTCAAATCTGACATCCGATTCGTGTTTGGAGTCCACGTAGACCCCCAGATATCGATTTTGGAAGCAATCGGTTGAGAAACAAAAAAGTTCAAGATGGCGGCCTTTTTTCTCAAATCTGACATCAGATTCGTGTTCGGAGTCCACGCGGACCCCCGGATATCGATTTTGGAAGCAATCGGTTAAGAAACAAAAAAGTTCAAGATGGCGGCCACTTTTCTCAAATCTAACATTGTATTCGTGTTCGGGGTCCACGCGGCCTCTCAGATATCGATTTTGGAGGCAATCGGTTGAAAAACAAAGAAGTTACTGAGTACTACTACAAACGGGTACTGTTATGTAACTCGCTTCAGCGCCATCTATCGAGCCATTTTGAACTGTCACCTTCACCATATCAAATTCTTTTCACCATAAAATTTTCCTCGATTTTTCGAGATCAACTATTGGCAGCACCGCGCGGGCGGAGGACGGACGGAGACCGGACGGCGACGGACGGAGACGGGACGGCAACGGACGGAGACGGGACGGCAACGGACGGAGACGGGACGGCAACGGACGGAGCACGGGCGGTGGACGGACGGAGACGGGACGGCGACGGACGGAGACGGGACGGCAACGGACGGAGCACGGAGGCCGTTGGCCGTCAAAGGATTTTATACTCTCCTACTATGTAAATAAGGTTCATTTTTCATTGCCCTCGCTGGCTCCGTCCCGTCCCGTGCCCGTCCCGTCCCGTCAAATATGAATAGAGCTTTATCATTTCAGCACTGAAAGAAAGCGCTAACGTACTCATGGATACATTTTTATAATCTTGTTTTGATAGTAAGTAGGGTGAGTGTGCCCGTGGGGTGGGTTGACATCGGGTTTAGTAAATTAAAAATTTTATGAAAAAAAAAATTAAAATTTTGAAAAAAATTACCTATGTTGAAACCATGATAATTCGATTCTGCTATCGATTCTAAACAAACTACTTTCTAGTTTTGCGTTAATTCATTAACACGTATAATATTATCTGTAGTAAATTGCCCTTTTCGGGCTAAAGTAGTTAAAAAATATGCTAGATTTAGTACGAAACCGGCCGAGGTGGCAACACTTACGACGGATCGCAAACATCGACACGGGCGTATGCTCGAACATGCTCGAGCATGCGCGAGCATCCGCGCGCATGCTCGCGACTGCTCCCGTTGCCGCGAGGAGCATGCGCGAGCATACTCGAACAGACGCTGAAGGGATTTAATCACTTGCAAGCTATTTTCAACTTTATTTCAATGGGAATAGAGTTCATTATCAATTGAATCAATGAAATCTGCTCGCGCATGCTCGAACAGTTTTACGCTGGGTGTGCGCTGACCCTTATGCTATGCACAACCAGTAATATAACCTTAACATTACAGTGGAGCAACTTCGTCTGATCTGCACGGACTACATGTTCCCCGCGGCTTCGGCTACGGAGTCGACGCTGACCTTGCTGGTGGAGCGTCTACTGCTGCAGCAGGAGATCCAGGACAAGATCCACGAGGAGATCGACCGCGTCGTTGGCAGGGACCGCATGGTCACTATCGACGATAAGAAAGAGTTAGTACCTGCAGTTTCTATTCTTAGGTTGAAAAGATATCGATTCCTATTTAGCTTTCTTGCCAATTCTGATTAGCAAATATAATTTATTTATCAGAAAGATATACTATCAGACATATCTTGGACGTTATATAAAACTGTTCTAAGAATAAGCACTGATTATTTTTTGATTAGGTAGGTACTGCAATACAATTCACTACACTGAAAAAAATGTTTTGTTAAATATACCCAAACTTTAGTGACTACCAAACTGTTTTGTAGCACACAACCAAACATTTGATTATAAATAGCTAAACAATGGGTCTGACAAACGTTTTTCACTTTACATGTCAAATAAATCTTCAAAAAATTACGAAAAAAACTGTGTTTTTACTTTTTATATATCTTCAAAAATGGCTGAGATATTAACGATCAAATTGCGTATTTCCGGACGAAGGTTTTTAAAAACGCGGGCGGGCGCCCACTAGCCGATGACGTCACACCCCCGGTCATTCGTCAGTCGCGCTCTCGTACGCTCGCTGCTGTGCAGTAAACATTGAGTTCTCTTCAGTGAAAATGGATAAAAAGTATTGTATTGTGCCTCAGTGTTTCAATTCAACTGTGAAAATACCCGATAAACTCTTTTTTTATGTGCCTGAGGACCCAAAAATGAGAAAGAAGTGGATGACGGCCATAAAAAAGAGTAGATGCAATAGGGCCTAAAACTAAAGCGCACTGCTGTGAAGACCATTTCGATGTTTTTAAACTAATAAAACACAAATAATCATCAACAACAACAACCTCGTACGAGCAAGATGTGGATTGCGATTGCGAGTACCTACCTAGATTTTTTAAATCGTTGTCCATAATGTAGGTCCTAAATAAAACACACACAGACACACTTTAAGGAAGGTTTAAGCTTGAACAAATACCTACCCGACAGTAGGTAATGCTTACATAAAACATACACACCTTTTCATCTTTATTCCGCGAATTTGACAGCCCGGTAGCACAGTCGGTAGTGAACCTGCCTGCTGTACCGAGGGTCGCGGGTTCGAATTCCGTAAGGGACAAATATTTGTATGATGAATATGAATATTTGTACCCGAGTCATGGATGTTTGTATCTACATGGTGAAATTGATATCATTGGCATCCTTTTAAACTAAGAGTCTACCCATCAAACTGAACAACTTTTACGATGGAAGCAAACCGATCAAAGCAAAAAAAAAAATCAGCTGTTGCATTCATTTGAGTCGAGTAGGCATTGCAGTTTAGTATGGGACAGCAGATTTTTTAGTTGCTCCGATTGGTTTGCTCCCATAGTGAAAGTTGTTCAGTTTGATGGGTAGACTCTTAGTTTAAAAGGAAGGGCAAAAAATTATTCAACTTTTCATACAAACGTCCGATCAGCTGATAAGATTGATAAATTAATATCATTTTTGCCAATTTCGTACAGGTTCCTTGGGGAAGTATTCAGTACCTACACACACACAGTAGGTACAGTACTTACCTAATAAAATAAATACTAACACAATAACAACATATTTTAATCAATTAATAAGAAAAGAAGTCGCCGGAATAGCATAGGTATCTAGTCATATCCTAAAATCTACCCTTGAAAAATGCTTGAAAATGTGATATCTTATCTGAAACCAATTTTGCAAGTGCATCTCTGTGAAAGATAAATTCAATTACTTATCTACAATTATAATATCACTGATTTACCTATGTATTTGATAATTTGAATTTTGATTAGGTACAGGGCAAGAAGCGCGTCATACTTCTTACAAAGTTGACATGAATGTGACATGAATACTAAAGAAGTTTGGCGAATTTGGACCTAGCCTAGCATTTTTACGAAAACTAAAAGCCCTTCAGGACGGCGGTCATAATTATTATACTTAAGCAGAAAAAATTAAGGCATTTTTTTAAAAACTTCCACATCTCCAGAAGTCCGGATTCAAAAGTAGAAATTACTAGTAAAATAGACAAATCCTCCAAAAAACAGTAGCAAAACGTAACCACGACAGCTATTTTCATCTAATATTATCATTGAGGTATTTTTTGGACGTAACGGAACGTATTTGGCTTGGTTTGGTTGAACTGATAGTGTGTGTGATTTCGTTTTTTTCCATTATCATAATATTGTACGGTTATCGTGAATTTTCATCAAAATAAACACAATGAATGCGTAGAAGATTGAGTGGACTATCAAAATTAAGAATGATTATGAGTTTCCCACACTTGATACAAAAGGTATCACAAGGAGAAATACCTTTCCTCCAACTTCTACAGGTTGCAACTAATTTCCTTTTTTGTTAGTTTAGTTTCATTCTACACGTATCACTAAGTTTCATTCATGTTCGGGACCTCTAAGTCTGGGTCTCAAATTACATGGCCGTTCGCCAAACTTCTTTATTTTCATTATCTTTTGGCCCAAAAATTTAGTATTTTAAGATAAAATATTATTACATAACTGGCAACATAAAAATTATAGGTATTGTGAAAATCGGATAGCTTTTGTTGAATTTATTTTCTCTCTTTATGTAAACTATGCCCTGGTAGACGCACCGTATATAGGTAAACCATATAATATATCTAAACTATTATAAAACTGTAACAGAAGTGAGTCTGTATATTGAAGATATTTACAAAAAAAAGATTATGATATGATTTTTAAATGTCCCTGATTCCAAATCACCAATTTTTGGATTTTTTGTCTGTCTGTTTGTTTGTTTGTTTGTTTGTTTGTTTGTTTGGGTGTTTGTTTGTTCGAGTATCACGCAAAAACTACTGAACCGATTTTGATAGCTTATCATCTGACTTAAAATCTGTTATATAATTTATGCGGACGAAGTCGCGGGTAAAAGCTCGTACTATATATAGTAGGTACCTACAGTAATAATACGTTATCGATCTTGTAAACCATATTATACCTAATACACAATAGCTATCGCTATCCTTTTTTTTTCTCTCTTTTTCGCTGTATTGCAAGCACTTTACATCCTTTGTTCAGATATATTACGAGTATAATATGAATAAGTAGAATACTTTGCAACCTCTGTTTACCTGCATAAGTTCACCGCCACACGGGCCACTAACAGGGCCGCAATCGCATAGTCGCAAGCTCGGATCGGAAGGCCTATTGTGTAAACTTCCGATTATATCGAATACCAAACGGTAATGTATGACATTTCTGGCCAATTTTAAATTATATTGCATTTCTCCGATCATCATATGAGAAGGCAACCAAGAACTGTCAAAAGCACCATGTCGATTTGATACCGATATAAAATCGGATACTTACACGATTTAGGCCGGTATTACAGAACGACACTCAATTGGTGATCTCTTCTTAAGTATGTAGATAGAAAGGGATGCAAATACGTACAACATATAGGTACATGCATCCTTGTCTATCTTTATTTAAGAAGAGATCTCCACTTGAGTGTCGTTCTGTAATACCGGCCTTAGACCCCAGATCTCTATATAATAAAATTCGTATAAAGCAGGCACTTCACTTTCACTCTCGCCGAGAACATTCAAGAAAAATTAGTACGGCTTATGACACCACGAGAACAATGAAGGCATCCATACTCTCGTTCTCGGCTGTTCTCTGCGAGAATGTAGTGCCCGCATCAGACTCTCGTTTCCTAACTTCCATGCATCGTGTACATACAATCCCCAAAGTTAGCTACCTACTGAATATACATATTTTTATGCACTGTAGCTAGTACATTTTTGACGGTAAAATAACTTTTATACTTACTTAGAGTAGCGGCGACTAGCGGCTCTCGCCAGTGGCCTGGATGAAGACAGCCTTAGCAACAAGCTCGCGTGTTGACCGCCAATTGTTTTGTTTCCAGCATGCCTTACACGGAAGCGTGCATTCGTGAGGCAATGAGATGCGACACCTTGGTTCCTCTGGGTGTACCTCACCGCGCTATGAAAGACATTCACTTCGCTGGATATGATATTCCTGAGGTAAGCAAATCAGGTTTTTGAACACCCCGGTTGGCGGCCGTCACCCGTCTTTGCCGTCACCTTGTGCAGCGTTGACAACTCGTGCATCGATTGTCGTAATGCCAGTATTACATTTCCATAATTATTATTTTCAAAGCATTTACCCGCGACTTCGTCCGCATAAATTATATACCAGATTTTAAGTCAGATGATAAGCTATCAAACAAAAAATTGTTTCGTCAAAATCGGTTGATCATAATGTAATTATGGATGATGCAGTAGGTATTATTATTTGGATTTTTTTTAAAAACGGGTTGCACTCCGGGAGTGCCGGCAGAAGTGAAATCTAAGAAGTTACGAATGTCACGTGATCTTACGTCATCGTCTTACCAATTTTGTCTTTCGAATTTTCCATCAGTCATTTTCGTAAGTATCCAAATAATTATCTACAGTGTGTACAATAAAATGGGACAGCTACTCAAAGGGGTGCTTCAGACCATCAAACTGAACAACTTTCTCTATGGGACCAATATCGAAATCGCGAAAAAAAAATCCGCTCTCCCATACAAAACTGCATACATAACTCGACTGAAATGTATGGGACAGCAGATTTTTTTTCGCGATTTCGATATTGGTCCCATAGAGAAAGTTGTTCAATTTGATGGTCTGAAGCACCCCTTTAAGTAGCTGTCCCATTTTATTGTACACCCTGTAGATAATTATTTGGATACTTACGAAAATGACTGATCGAAAATTCGAAAGACAAAATTGGTAAGACGATGACGTAAGATCACGTGACATTCGTAACTTCTTAGATTTCACTTCTGCCGACACTCCCGGAGTGCAACCCGTTTTTAAAAAAAATCCAAATAATAATACCTACTGCATCATCCATAATTACATTATGGATTAAAGTCGCTATTTACCTACTTTTAATGTTGACTGAACTTTTAAAATCAAAATCATGTTGTTCTGATTTCAATCCTATCCTTTGGGCTTTGTCCCAAAAATCGAACATTGACATTTTGGGTAAAGGGTACAATTACAATGACATCTTACCAGGTATGTTTAGGGTCAGGTAGTTATAGGTACCTCTACCTTCTACGGTTGGTTGGTTGGGATAGCGATGCCCGATATTTTGCTTTGTATCGATATATCGTATCGTAATGTATCGTTACTGCTTGTATCGATACGCGATATTATCGCATGGCTTTGTATCGATATCGTGAATATCGATATAATATCGTATCAAAATTTTAAATTAAAACTACCAACTAAACGTAGTTTTGCCTTTTTTCTTTGGGTTCCTCCCCATTTATAAAGGTTGGCAGTCAGCGAAATCAGCTGTTACATACTAAATTACAACTGGAGTGCGATTTTTGAATCTCATTCGCTGAGTTCAGCAGTTGAAAATGTCAAAATTACTGTGGCTAATGCTGATTTGACTTTAAAAAATCATACTTGAGGAGTTCGATTTTTGAATCAGTGATTTGTGTTTCAAAAATCGAACTCCTCAAGTATGATTTTTGAAAGTCAAATCAGCATTAGAAAGATGCATATCTCCACAGTAATTTTGACATTTTCAACTGCTGAACTCAGCGAATGAGATTCAAAAATCGCACTCCTGGACTCAAATAATTTTTGCGATTTCGATGTTGGTCCCATAGAGATAGTTGTTCATTTGACGGTCTGATCATCCTGTCAGCATATTGAGTTGGACCCTGCATATGCTCGCGACTATACAGGGTGTTAGGGTAGTCAGTTGCCTATTGTACTCATAATACTGAACAACTTTCCCAAAGGAACATAAGGGAAATTCGCAAAAAAAAACGACTTTTCATACAAACGTTCGGTTTTATCGACGTTCTTTCTAAGGGAAAGTTTTTCAGTATCATGGGTATAATACAGTCCTCGATTAACAGGTGCGTGTCAAAAAGGACAAAGGTTCCGTACAAAATTCGTCAAATATCTCATTATTCTAGGGTACAATGCTTGGAGCTAACTACCTCGTCTTGCACATGGACAAGGAGATCTGGGGCGACCCTGAGAACTTCAGACCCGAACGTTTCATCAAGAATGGCCAGCTCGATGTCGCCAGTGACAAGTCATTGCCTTTTGGAGCAGGTAAGGTTCCCTGAAAATAATCTGGACAAGGCTTCAAGTAGCATTGCATGCTGGCTGCGGGCTGGAGTGTCACCGTTGTTGGACATAAACCGTTGTTGTTGATACATGCCTTAAAACCGTATAATATTCAGCATAAGTTATATAGGATGTAAGGAAAAGTATCATTAACCTTTAAACCACATACTCTACCCATCATACTGTCAGAGTAAACCGGTCAGAGCAAAAAGAAAAATATCAACAACCTCCATACTAAACTGCAATACTTAAATGTAATTATGAGATAGCAGATTTTTTTTGTTTTGACTGGTTTGCTCCCATAGTAAAAGTTGTTTAGTTTGATGGGTAGAATTAGGGTATAGAGTACGTGGTTTAAAGGTTAATTATACTTCTCTTTACACCCTGTATATCTTTATCAAGTTTATCTCTGCAGTGAAAGAATTCCAGAAAAGCTTTGCTGTGGTTGGAATTGCTAACGCAAAACCGAACCAAATATGTAGTACCAATGACTTTTGAGCGAATCGAAAGAATTCTTCCGGGCCTGAAAAAGAACAACTTTTATCTAATTTACAAATCGTCTAAAATTTTGAAGGCTGATCCTCTATGTCTATGATTATATATTTTATGTAAAAAAATCGTATGTATGTAAGTATCGTTCTAGATGTAAGTGTAGTAGGTACCTACCTTTGTATACAGAGTGAAATTGATATCATTAGCATCCTTCTAAACTAAGAGTCTACTCATCAAACTGGACAACTTTTACTATGGGAGCAAACAAATCGAAGCAAAAATAAAATCTGCTGTTGCATACATTTGTCTGGAGTCGGCACTGCAGTTTAGTATGGAACAGCAGATTTTTTTTTACTCTGATCGGTTTGCCCCCATAGTAAAAGTTGTTCAGTTTGATGGGTAGACTCTTGGTTTAAAAGGATGCTAATGATATCAATTTCAGCCTGTATAAACTACCTTTTGCCCGCGACTTCGTCCGCGTGAAATTAGAATAGACCCTACAACTACATCCTCTGAATTATCTATCTTCAGCGATTTAGGTTGTGCGTTGTCGGTAGTCAGTCAGTCACGGAACTATTTTATAAGTACCTAGGTAACCTAAACTAAAAATCTGTTTCATAATTGATTTTTAAGATAATCACGGACTGGTGGTGCTTGCATGGGTTGCGAAGTAGCCGACGAAGGGGAGTTAACAAACACGCTCCGGTGCTTTTTAAGCCCAAGGGAGTTGCAATTTATTGTCTTTGCATTAGTTTGAATCCATAGACTAAATATGAATATCTCTTTCTACGTTTGAATCAGTCTCAAATATACAGACAGCAGATTTTTTTTCGCGATTTCTTTTAACTCCCATAGAGTAAGTTATTCAGTGTGATGGTCTTATAATAA
The DNA here is from genome assembly GCA_922987775.1 of Agonopterix subpropinquella. NCBI lineage: Eukaryota > Metazoa > Arthropoda > Insecta > Lepidoptera > Depressariidae > Agonopterix > Agonopterix subpropinquella. The sequence goes on along the minus strand of OV277701.1, from coordinate 14,856,760 downwards.
TTTTGCTTATCACTTTAAATGCTGACGACCTACGTTGTAGGTCAGCGACATATGGGCCGCAGTGCGCACGACTCAAACCTTGAGTCAGAATTGTATAGCATTCCACAGTGTTAGCACTGCGCGAGACATTGTTTTGAGCTTAGCAGCGAAAGTGTTAAGTATTAAAAACCCGTCAGCATTTTAAGTTGGGCGCTGTGTTGTTATCATCATCATCATCTTATTTAAGAGCTACGCTCTTGTCGGTGGGGTATTCGACAATCCTGTCTCTTTTCCGCTAGTGTCTTGAGTTCTTGATACGACACGATATCAACCTTTTCCTTCACTTGGGCGTGATAACTCTGTCTAGGTCTTCCTCTGCCTCTCTTCCCCCTCTATCTTCCCTTCCAGTATGGTTTTAAAGAAATTGTCGTTTCGTATGAAGTGTCTGATGATTTTTCCCTTCCGGTTTTCGATTGTTTTTAGAATGTTTCTTAACCATTCTTAGCACTGTATTATATTCTGTATTGGTATTATACAGGGTGTAACAAAACACCCTAGTAACACTTAAGGGGGTGCTTCAGACCATCAAACTGAACAACTTTCTCTACGGGACCACATCGAAATCGCGAAAAAATAATCAGCTGTCCCATATTATATTTGGCTCAAGTAGTTTTGCAGTTTTGTATGGGACAACTGATTTCTTTTTTGCGATTTCGATGTTGGTCCCATATAGAAAGTTGTTCAGTTTGATGGTCTGAAGCACCCCCTTAAGTATTACTAGGGTGTTTTGTTACACCCTGTATTAGTAGGTACCTATTCTATTAGTATTAAGTATTATTAGTATTCTGCATTGTAATATAGGTATCAATAAGATCATAAATGATATGTGTAGCAAATTTTAAAGTAGGTAGTTAGGTAAGAGTATTAATTTTTAGAATTACATCGTTCCTTTTGAGCCATAATAATCTACCTGCAATACCTGGTAATACCTACCTTCTTATACCTGCATAAACCGAGATACATTTCTAAAGCTTGTTTAGAAAAAACTACATTTTAATTACCTACCTTTGCCGTCCCAACGTTATTATTATTAGATATTGTCGAAAGATAACGCGGAACCGATTTTAAGGAGGTTTTTGTTGCCTCGTGTCTTGTTTTTAGGGTTTCGTACCTACTCAAAACCGGACCCAAGGGGAGTCATAAGCCTACGCTGTCCGTGTATCTTTTGAACTATTATAGATAGATGGTTGATATTTTATGATTTATTGTACCTATTTACATTTATATATATTTCCTTTCTCTTTGAGAACTTACAATAACAGTTAGATTCAGGTTAGATTTATGTATTACTTACGCAAATGGATGGTCAGATACTGACAAGTTTTCGCATAATATGGCGGATTATGGCGAAATTGCTAACAAATTATAAAAAATCATAAAGTGAAAAAATTTTGTGTTTCATACAAGAAATGTGTTTTTTCAAAGTTTTTTTTGGTCTTCAAATTCTTTCAAATCATAATTTCAAATCTTAAAAACGGTAGGTAATACATACAATCGTCAAACTTGGTGTGATTATAGTGCATATACTCTAATCAATTTTTTTTTACTTCGTTATATTTTAGTTAGTTATATGTTAGGTAGATATATAGTAATATTTTATTGTTATTTCTGATAATTTACACATTTAATATAAATTAAATTATGTTTTTAGAGTGTAATACCATCAATAAACGTTAACGTTTGTGAGTTAAAATAACAAATAATAAAAGTAATAGTAATAAAGAATAATTGATTGATTAAACAAAAACCGGTCAAGTATGTGACGTGCTTGCGCTAATGATCCTGGAGTTTTTTGAAAATATTTTGTGGTGGTACCTACGGAACCCTCCGTGCGCGAGTCCGACTCGCACTTGGCCAATTTTTTCTTATTGAAGAAGGTTTGTTCACCCGGTATTTTTTCCGACCCGTGTAAATTTTGCACGCAAGATATAACATTTTCGATCCCTGCATGATCTGATGGTCATTATATTTTATTTATTGTACTTATTCTTCTAGGCAAAAGTCTTGACTAGATACCTAGATAGGTACTGCTTCATAAAGTAGGTTGAAGCCAGCCTTAATAATATCAGCTTTATACAGGGTGTAGGTATTAGATGAACTGCATTCAGCTGAAAAAAATTGCATTTATGTGGTTTTAACTTTTAGCTGCATCGGAACTGCCGACTGACTTCGTAGTATTCCGAGAGATAAGTGTACTTTTTGCAACCATCAGCAGCAAGGCTGATTCAGTGTTTATGGGGTGTAGTGTAGAGCTTCTCCGTGATGGTGATGGACCAGGTCTGTCTGTATAACTCCAGTCGGTTTAGGAGTTACTGATGATTTTAATCATAATTTTTTATGATTTCATTTTTTTTTTTTTTTAATTTTTTTACAGACCTTTAGGTCTGTAAAAAAATTACGATCAGCTGCAAGGCTGACCTATGTTATTGTTGTAGTATGCACTGTAGCTATGTAAACAGTACACAAACTGACATGGTTCATCAAATAATCAGTCGGTTTAGGAGATACAGCCGTTCAAAGATCGGAACTTTGACAGGCTGTATCTCCTAAACCGACTGACAGAACTTGACAGTTTTTGTACTGTTCACATAGGTAGCTACAGTGCATATTACAACAATATCATACGATCAACCTTGCAGCTAATCGTTAATTTTTTACAGACCTTTAATCATCAGTAACTCCTAAACCGACTGGAGTTATGCAGGCAGACCTGGTCCATCCCCATCACAGAGATGCTCTACTCCCCATAAACACTGAATCATCCTTGCTGCTGATGGTTGCAAAAAGTACACTTATCTCTTATACTATAGTCTGTATGAAGGCATCCAAATTACAGTGCAGTTTGAATTAGGTTCTATTGCAGTTGAGATTGCATTAAGATCGCAAGATTGCAGGTTTTGTTAGGTATGATAAAGATAACGTTACGCCTTACGTGCTCACCACCGTGTCAACCGTGTCTAAGTAAATAAAATAACGCTCAAGTGAAAAGTGTGAACCAGTTGTTAGATAAAAACGATTCATACCCACTCTTAGTAGGGGAAAGGTGAATATTTTGTATGAGAAACGCGAGTGCCCAGCCCCCCGAAAACTGCGGGCGTGTGCCGTATAGGCTGGGTATTAGTAGAGCAAGCCCTCTTTCTAACAAGCAAACTTTTGCAATTAGCCATCCCGCTTCAATTGAAAGTAAGATCGCAAAAAACGTATTTTTCCTCAATATCTTTTCTCTTGGGTGTTTGGGGAAAAATCCATCGGGTAGAAGCCCTGCTATAATTATTTACCTTTCAAATGATGGTATATTCAGAAGAAATGGTGTAGGGTGATTCTTGTAAAACTGGTTATAAATCTGAAATCGAGCTTACTTTGCTTCTCTTTTCTATCGAGAAAATTTAATAGAATCGTGTTTTCAACGGTTAGATGCCCTGCAGAAAGAACGTATCTACACTGTCATGTGAACTATATATATTAAATGTAATAATTTGGTTATCAAAAATCGGTTCGAAAACAGACAAAATTGGTATGACGGAGTATGACCCCCTCTTACTTTTTATAGATTTTCTATATGGTTTCACTATAATAGAACCTAATGGTGAATATGTGAGTTCAATTCCAGTAGGTAATTATAAACGGTTGCTAGTTATTCTATTTTGCGAAAATAATGTTAAAAAATGCGTTATTTTCTTAACTTTTCGAAAAGATATTCTATCGTGTGAAGTAATTTCAATCGTGTATTCAATTTATGATTTTTCTAGATAAGTACCTAAACTATCCAAGAATACCTTAGACTTAGAGAATACTGTACTATTTTTTTCGTTTCGTTACAACAAGATTTATACAAGTTATGTATAAATCTTGTTGTCGTACCGGTAATAATGGTACCGATTCGGACTGTGCCACGACTTAACTAAATTTATTCCTGTCACTTTCTAAAATAAGATTAAGAAAAGAGACAGAAAACCAACAGCTGACTTTTGTGCTGTCAAAGTGACGTTACACGCCCAAAGTAAGATGCTATCATAATGTACGCCATCTTATTTAAAGCGTTTTTGGGCGTGTAACGTCACTTTGACAGCACTAAAGTCAGCTGTTGGTTTTCTGTCTCTTTTCTTAATCTTATTTTAGAAAGTGACAGGAATAAATTTAGTTACGCTAAGTCGTGGCACAGTCCGAATCGAGGCCAATATTCGCTTCGGAGCATAATGTACAAAATTTATTGATCAGGAGTGCGATTTTTTAATCTCATAGGTACGTTGAACTCAGCAGTTGAAAATGTAAAGATATACGCATCTTTCTACTGCTGATTTGACTTTCAAAACTTGCACTCCTGTAGTATGATTTTTGAATGTCAAATCAGCAGTAGAAAGATGCATATCTCCACAGTAATTTTGACATTATCAACTGCTGAACTCAGGGAATGAGATTTAAAAATCGCACTCCTGTCACAATTATCTTTCATTTTTGTATTTTTAAAAGCCAAACTATCAAAGGATCTTCTTGGACACCCCGGTGTCCACCCAAGTGTCCAAGATGATCCTTTGATAGGATCCTTTTAAAAATAGTGAAATATAATAAAGAAAGATAAATAAATTAAACATTTTGAGTATTGCAACAGGAAGAAAAATAAACAATTAATTTCAATATCGTTTAATTTAAACCATGAACATTTTCCTTGAATGGGATTACCTCATACATCTTTCCTAATTACCTGCATGCATGCATTTTGGTTTATGAAAATAGTAGTTAGGTAGGTAGGTAGGTTCCAAAACATATCTTACACAGGGTGTAACAAAACACCCTAGTAATACTTAAGGGGATGCTTCAGACCATCAAACTGAACAACTTTCACTATGGAGCCAACATCGAGAAAAAATAAAAAAAATCAGCTGTCCCATACATTTTAGTCGAGTCGGTACTGCACTTTTGTATGGGACAGCAGATTTTTTTTATTTTTTCTCGATGTTGGCCCCTTAAGTATTACTAGGGTGTATTGTTACACCCTGTACTTAAAGTTAAATGTAGCCTATTGAACTAACGATAATAAATAACTGTTAACTTATATAAACATAGCATTATTTATGGGCAAGATAACACTTGCTTATTTCCTTGTTAGTCTTTCCTTGATCCTTGCTTTATATTGACCATTTAAATTAAATATGTAGTACCTACTTACTGGTTGTTAGGTACACCTATAAGTTGACGCTAATTATAGTGATTTCAATGGATAGTTTTCTAACAGCTATTGTTTTCTATACTACATGCGCCGCGAACAAAGAATTGTGCAAAAATGTTGTAGAATTATACAGGGCGTTAGGGTAAACAGTTCCCCATAGGCGCCATAGGTAAACGCTGGGCCGCCGGGCCATATTTTGCTAGTTTTTAAAAGCTGTCTTCTCGTTATTTGAAAGGCATACAAATTAATGAAAAATATAACAATGATCTTCAACATCTCGGCTTTATTTTCTATAAAGTATATTTCTTATTTTTCTATAGAATACATATGAAACATGTGTTCAAAGGAAAGACTGAATATTGGAAAAATCTGTATTATGTGCATCTACTTTATAATTATAAGTTAATGTGACTTTTTCTTGCGACACACACCATTGTTAAGACTGCTAAGTAATTTTTTTTAAGACCAATATTGTGAATTATTTACGACGACTTTTCATACTTAGGAATAATTTATCAAAAAATAAAACATACTATGATCAACCAGTTGGTTTGATTGAAAAAAATCCCTTCATCGAGTTCCATTCTGCACAACCAGTTGGTCAGTTCAGTTGGTCGGAGTGGAAAGACCATGGGGACCGTGTGAATTCTCTATGGGAAAGACAGAAAATTTCGATCAGCTGATTGTATTTATAGTATGGGAAGTCCAAAATGTTTTCTACTTCTTTATCGTCGCGACGAGATGACGCGTCGTCTATGTATCAATCTCATCTCACTAATATTATAAATATCAAAGTTAGGATGTTCGTCACTCAATCACGCATAAACGGCTGAACGGATTTGGATTAAAGGACATCTGGCACATAATACCCAAAAATGTATAACCGTCCTTCTATTTTTATTATGGACTATGGAACACTAGAAACTTAACTGCAGGCATTAGTTTATTTTATAATGATTTATTAGTTTTTATCATTTTTATATAAAAAAAAACATTGTGCTTGCAACACCTCCTACTAAACAACATTGACCTCGATTCGGACTGTGCCACGACTTAACAAAATTTACTCCTGTCACTTTCTAAAATAAGATTAAGAAAAGAGACAGAAAACCAACAGCTGACTTTAGTGCTGTCAAAGTGACGTTACACGCCCAAAATAAGATGCCATCATAATGTACGCCATCTTATTTAAGGCGTTTTTGGGCGTGTAACGTCACTTTGACAGCACTAAAGTCAGCTGTTGGTTTTCTGTCTCTTTTCTTAATCTTAAATAACTCGTTAAATGAAAATAAATGATACTATCTGAGTCGTTTTTATGAAACCTCATAATTTATTACACATTTGACTTCAGTCAAAACTTCTATACATTTTAAGGTATTTTTTCAAGGCAGAGCGGCGGTTGTCTTTTGGCACGCAGACAGAATATATGTTCTGGATTAACACATAGGATACTTGTTTAAGGTCCACGCAAGCGGAGTTGCGGGCAACAGCTAGTATTTTATAAATAAGTAACACATTAAACACATTTAAGTATGTGTGGTGTAAATGTGATGGATAAATTGAAAAATAGTTTTATTAGAGAACGCTGTGGTCTGAAAGAGGATGTAGTGACAAAAATAGAGAAAGGTATGTTGCGATGGTTTGGTCATGTGGAAAGAATGGATGAGAGCAGATTGACGAGAGCAATTTATAAGGCAAGCGTAAGTGGAAATGTTGGAAGGGGACGGCCTAGACGTACATATACGGACCAAATTGGCGACGTGCTTAAGAAGGGCCAGGTCAGATCTACCCGAAACCGACGAGCATGCATGAAAGGTCTTATGAATGTGGAGGAAGCTAGAGAGGTATGTCAGGATCGTAGCAGGTGGCGTTCCGTTGTCTCTGCCTACCCCAGTGGGAGACAGGCGTGAGAATATGTATGTATGTATGTATGTACATTTAATTAGACTTTTTTTGTTATTTAAATTAACGACTATGTCTAATTAGTTGCTGAAATATTCAACCTGTCATTATGATATGTGTGTATTAATATAAGTTTATCGAATTTATTTTTAATGTCACCCTGTTTTATTTATAGTCCTTAATGAGAGTAGAACCAGCTGTAATAACATTTAATTGGTGTTTGGCTATTAACCTTGGAACCTAAGTATTTTAGAGTTCCGTAGTCAGACAAGGACAATATTTTAAAATATACAAGAATGTTGCTCTTAGTAAGTACTAAGTACATAATTCGATGAAAATTATAACGGATGCTGCTGTAAGTAGCATAGCAGTGTCAAAAAACAAAATTTTAACAAAAAATTAAAACCGCCTTCCAAAAAACTAAAAAGTAAAAAAAAAAAATATTGCATCTGATGACTTTTTCGTTCGCATCATAAGAACATTAATTTGTTTTATTGAAGTCGCTGTCAAGCCGGTACGATTCGCGACATGGCTTGCATTTTGTGGCTTGGCTTGACACCGACTTCTATAAAACAAATTAATGTTCTTATGATGCGAACGAAAAAGTCATCGGCTGCAATATATTTTTTTTACTTTTTAGTTTTTTTGAAGGGGGTTTTAATTTTTTGTTAATATTTTGTTGCCTCCTCCTTTTTTGAAGTCGGTTAAAAAAAATATACGGTCGAATTGAGAAACCTCCTCCTTTTTTGAAGTCGGTTAAAAAAGAAAACCGATCTTCTGAAAAAAGTGTCATTTTTGTACACACGGCGACACAGCATCAACCTACCCTAAGTGCCTTAGTAGGTAGGTAGGTGACAATGGTTACGGAATCCTATCATGATCGTTTACAATACGCTCTTTTTAGGGTTCCGTACCCAAAGTGTGTAAACGGGACCCTATTACTAAGCCTACGTTGTCCGTCCGTCCTTCCGTCCGTCTGTCCTACCTATTTAGGGCTGTAACTTTTGAACACTTGAAATTTTCTCAGATTATGCGTTATTACGGCGGATTTGTTTACAAATAATAAAAATGTCAAAATGCTAAAAATTAAAGGGGGGTTCTCAACAAGAATCTAGTTTTTATCAACGTTTTTTCTTCACGCTCTATCGTAAAAACGGTAATACATACCAGCGTCAAACTTAGTGTGATTGTAGAGCAAACTCTACGGAATATCAAGAAATACTCTAAACTGGCTAAGTGTGAGTCGGTCTCGCGCAAAAAAAGTTTTTTTTTTCTTAGTTAACAATGTTGTATTCTGTGATGGTGTTGTACGGAACCCTCGGTGCGCGAGTAGCCCGATTCGCACTTGACCGGTTTTATTTGTTACTTAGGTATGTCCTTCATGTTCTCCAAGTACCTAAGTGGCCGAGATTAGAGATCAATGGTAATAAAATCAAGCGTAATAAAATAAAATAAAGTTTATTTTCTCAAACTCAATGGAGGTATGAATTATAATAATTACTTATACAGGGTGAAATTGATATCATTGGCATCCTTTTAAACTAAGATTCTACCCATCAAACTGAACAACTTTTACTATGGGAGCAAACCGATCGGAGCAACTAAAAAATCTGCTGTCCCATACTAAATTGCAATGCCTATGTCTTTTACTCGACTCAAATGTATGCAACAGCTGTTTTTTTTTTGTTCCGATCTGTTTACTCCCATAGTAAAAGTTGTACAGTTTGATGGGTAGACTCTAAGTTTAAAAGGATGCCTATAATGATATCAATTTCACCCTGTAGATACTTCACTTGGTAATTTTTTTTCCGTTATCCAATTTATCCAAAGCAGTGATGTTATTATAGCTAGGTACCTATTGTAAAAATGTCACTGCGGCTCATTGTTGCAATATCTCAGGTCAGGACCAATGCCAGTTCATTGACCTACACCTTGAAAGACAGGTACCTACTATGGTCTAAGGTACTACATACCTACACAATACTACCTTCCTTTCATTCAAAACTGCAATCCTATTCAACCCAAATGTATGGGACAGTTGATTATTTTTCGTGACTTTGGTCCCATACAGAAAGTTGTTCAGTTTGATGGTCTGATCATCCTCTTAAAAAACCGTCAGCATATTAAGTTGGACCCAGTATACAGGGTGTAACAAAACACCCTAGTAATACTTAAGGGGGTGCTTCAGACCATCAATCTGAACAACTTTCACTATGGAGCCAACGTCGAGAAGAAATAAAAAAAAATCTGCCATCCCATACATTTGAGTCGAGACGGTAGGTAGGTACTGCAGTTTTGTATGAAAGAGCTGTTTTTTTTTTCTCGATTTCGATGTTGGCTCCATAGTGAATGTTGTTCAGTTTGATGGTCTGAAGCACCCCCTTAAGTATTACTAGGGTGTTTTGTTACACCCTGTATTAACAGTGTATTTGTTCTCCAGGTCGTCGTTTATGCGCCGGTGAGACCTACGCCCGTCTCTCCATGTTCCAGGTCTTCGCAGCCTTCATGCAAGCCTTCAAGGTATCTACTGCCGACGGCAAGCCCCTGAAGAAACCAGCTGAAAGAATCCAGGGCATCATTACCACAATACCGAACTACTGGGTACGGGTCACTCCTAGACACTGATGTTTCTATATGATACACCGTCGTAGTGTAGTTTTCTCTATGGTAACGTTGATTTAAATAAGTGTACAGGATTTTAATAAATGTACAGGAAATCTACAGGGTGTTACAAAAGTAAAAATAAACATTGACGGCCCGGTAGCACAGTCGGTAGTGAACCTGCCTGCTGTGCCGAGGGTCGCGGGTTCGAATCCCGTAAGGGACAAATATATGTGTGATGAATATGAATATTTGTACCCGAGTCATGGATGTTTGTATCTATATATGTATTCTATATCATTTTCTAGTCATCATAATACAAGTCCAGGCTAGATTCTGGTACTTTAAATGCGATTAGATAATTTGTGTGACATTGTCCAAGATATTTATTTATTTCAAACTTTTATGGGGGTGGTTAAGACCATCAAACTGAACAACTTTCACTATGGGACCAATATCGAAATCGCGAAAAAAATAATCTGATGTTCGATCATCATCATCATCATATCAACCGATAGACGTCCACTGCTGGACATAGACCTCCCCCAAAATGGAAATGGTCCCATAGTGAAAGTTGTTCAGTTGTATTTTTGTAACACCTTGTATATATCTAATGGACTGGACTTAGCATGCCACCCCCGACAAATCGACAAAAATCTTGACGTGTCTTTATTGTTAGTTTGAGTAGGTATGCGAAAGAGAACGCGTATGACTGTTTTGTCGCTTTGTCGATCTCGTGTGTGGCATGCTAAATAACGGGAAATGTTGAAACGAAATAGATTTATTGTTGCTCAAGCACTTTATGTAGCTATAGAAACACAAAAGAGATCTTTTTTTTTCTGTTCCTTATGTGTTCAAATCTATTCTGTTAAGTAAGGCTGTAGGAAGGTGGTAAAATGCGTACCTACCTACCTTACATACATACAACGTGTTAATGAATAAGAGCAAAACCTCATGACTGCTGATTTGTAAGAAAATAATTAGATAGAAACAATAATTTAATTATTTTAAAGTTAGTCGCATTTTAAGTTTTGAGGCAAAAATGGATTGTTATCTTTTCAGCAATGAATGAAAGCGCTAACGTACTCATGGATAAGCTTTAAAACGAAAAATTTTGTTCAAGTCAAGTGTCCATCTCCTAGGAGATGTGAAAAAATTCACGGCAATAGTATTTAAGTTATGAATTTAAAAGGAAAACTATCAAGGCTAAGTAGGCTTTACAAGTTAACGACTTTTAGTCGACCAACTTAAATAAAACCGGTCAAGTGCGAGTCGGGCTACTCGCGCACCGAGGGTTCCGTACCACACCACCACAGAACACAACATTATTATCTTAGAAAAAAAACTTTTTTTGTCCGGGACCTTTAGCGCGAGACCAACTCACACTTGGCCGGTTTTTAGTATTTGTTGTTATTCTGTAGAGTTTGCTCTATAATCACACTAAGTTTGACGCTTGTATGTATTACCGTTTTTACTATAGAGCGAGAAGAAAAAACGTTGATTAAAACTAGTTTCTTGTTAATTAATTAATATTTAATTTTTAACGTTTTGACATTTTTATTATTTGTTAACAAATCTGCCATAATAATAACGCATAATCTGCGAAAATTTCAACTGTCACCGTTAAAAAGTTACAGGCCTAAATAGGTAGGACAGACGGACAGACGGACAGACGGACAGACAGACAGACGGACAGACGGACAGACGGACAGACGGACGGACGGACAGATGAACAACGTAGGCCATCAGGCATCATTCCATCAGTCTATCATTCTCCCATCATTCTCGCATCATTCTCCCGTCATTCAGACCAGACTGATGAAATACTGACCGTGTAATCGCGGCCATCAATAAAACTTGTTCAGAATAAAGTTACAAACAAAACCACGGACAAAACTTGTTATTACAAATATCTCGAAAACAACAGCAAAAAATAAGGCGCCAACCTTCCATACAAAACCCACTTTGTCTTTTTATGAACAGTTGAAATGTCGGAAAAAAATTGCAGTATACCTACAGGTTTTTTTAATTAATTAATATTTATAAATAAGTACAGACAGATTCAAATGGTTTGCGTTCATTAAAAAATTGTTAACATGTTGCATACCACTTTCCTTATTAGGTATTTTATTTTTTTATTTTAGTTTTAATTACATGATATAAAGTGTTATCTGCTTTAGGTAAATAAATGCTTTAAACATTACCAAATCTGAATTTTTATGAAACCGATTTGATACTACCTACTCTACCCAATTCCCAAACTACACGTAAAATCCTGAAGTGATAATTATAGATCAACGATTAAAATAGGTAAGTCACCAACACCATAGAATAACTCTGTACCTTTGGTGAAAAGAGAGCTAAGTCAGAAAATCGTATTTCGAGAAAAAAGGACTTGTTTTTTTTTTAACTTCAGACCCTCATAACTTTTTTGTTATTTATTATATTTTTAACCGAGTTAATGCTACTGGTTAATAATTTTAGTAGCCAAACTGTGGTGTATCAATAATAGCGATAAAATAAATAAATTATGATCAATAAACAAAAACAGCAAATTATATCATTTGCCACTTTAGGGTGAGGATGTGTAAAGTGATTTATTAACAATCATATCATTTTACATATACCACGGGTGCCTTGCCAGCCATTGGTGAATAATGGTATAACTATAACTTTAAATGAATGTAAATTGTTGTCTATTGTAAATAAAATAATCTTGTGAAATAAAACTTTCATATTTTATGAATACCTTTTCTCTGAATTAGTTAAAATAAACAAAAGGGCAAAAATAAGACAAATGTATTAAAATACACCTCAACCATGTTCAGTTTTTTTTGTGTATAATGATATTTTTTAATTTGTATTATTACAGATATTTGTTTATGTTTGTGTCAAATGGTGTAACTCTCTATGGTAGTTGGTGGTAGTTCAACTCTGAAACGTAGGGCAGTAAATTTTGATGATCAAAAATAGGTAATGAACGCAATAAAATGGAAGGTTATTTAGCAAATAATAAATCATGTAAAATCAGTACTTACTTATTATTTTTGACGACCCGGTTGGTGTAATGGTTACCACGCCGGACTGCCAAACCAGGGTCCTGGGTTCGAATCCCGGTTCGGTCATGGATGTTTATATGTTTGTGCCGTTGTTGTATGGTTTCCATAATAAACAGCCTATAAATAGTGCTTTCTTGGGATCATTACAATGTATGTGCCTGTGAGCGTTATTTATTTATTTATTTATTTTATTATTAAAAATCTCAAAATAAATATCAGTTTCACTGCTGAAATAGTAAATCAAAATGCTTATGCTACTCGACTAACTAAGGTACCTACTTTAACAATCAACAGTCTTTAAGTTACATCTTAGGAATGTATCAGGAGATCTTTAGTTTAATACCACATGAAGTTTTATATTTCACCCACAAATGTTGGTTCTTTTTAAAATAAGATAACATAAAGAGATTAATTTACAGTTGGATTAGGTCTATCATTTTTGAATAATCCTATCAAATCAAATAGAAATATTAATTATTTTTATGTAGCTCAAAATCAAAATTCAAAACACAAGTGAGTTTCTATGCGATATAACGACATCAGTGGATTCTTTACAACTAAGTAATAAACTGTAATTTTTTCTTAAAAAGTTATAACGATTCACAGAATGCAATCAATTATGGCACGTTTTATCTTACGAATGTAAATAAATCTTGAAATTTCAAAATAATAGTGAGGTAACGAAGTAATTCAGTTGATACTTAATAGTTAACATTTTTAGTAAATGTAAATATTCCTAATCTTGACAGCCTTCAAAAGTTTAATAACCTTGCTAAATATATTTAAAAACACAAAGCTTTCTCCGATATTATATCACTTATAAGTACCTAGTAGACGAATCAACGGTCAAACTAAAAAAGAATTGTAATCCAAAGTTATCTATGAGTTGAGTACTTATATCCTATTTTAAATTATAAAGCTTGCGTGATGCTTTTGTCTCAACGCTACCAAAATTCACCAAATACAATAACGTAAAAATCTTTTTTATAAAACATAATTATAGTAATAAATAACAAATAAAAATCTTCTGAAATATCTTTCGTCAAATCAGTGGGCCTATTGCCGTTCTCAAAACCACTCATGATAAGATCAATTTTGACTTAAGAACGACATCCATTGCGCGATCTGGCACTAACTAGAAAAGTAACCTGCCAAAATCAAGCAATGGAAGTCTTTAATTTATGATATTATCAATGGTGGAAACGTGGATGTTCTGAGGTTTCAGAATATCTCTGACTACCCCCTCGAGGAATATAGTCGTGAGCATATGCATGCATGCATCAATGGTTTTAAGAACCGTAATAGTGCCCCAGAATCTAAATTGGTGGATTAATAAATCAATTAAACGCTCAATCAAACAAACATAGTAATATAAAGTAACCTAAAAGCCTCGATACTTCAACGCCAGCAAATACAATAAAGGAAACAAAATATTTTTTAACGAGAACGTGTGTAATCATAGTAATTAAAAAAAGTCTTCTAAAAATTATCAGTATAAAAATCAACCTCCTGATTCAAATCAGGAGACATTAGGAGATTTATCAGCAGTCGAGGGCAAATTTAGATAAAACTCATGGACGCTCGGGTCAATATACTCCAGAAGAGAGATGAGATCTGCTTTTTTTTTCTGCTGCTTTAGGCACTTGTTCATTGTAACACTTGTTAACATTTTCTGTCAGAATGCGATCAGTCAGATACCTTTTGTTTCTTTTCGCGTATGACATCGAAATATAATCGTCATCCACGTAGTTCTCTTTATATTCAAATGTAGTAAATCGATCCTTGGTATATTTCAATATTTGCACGTTTGACCATACAAATTTTTGGCCACTGAAGTTTGCTTTTTTTACTTGCAGTTGTTTTTTAGAAAAATCAGCAAAATAATAGAAGTCCTCATAAGTCATTTCTATTACAGAAATTCCCCCCTAATACAGAAAGCCCCCTTCCCCCGCGAACATGCATCCATCTCGTTCTACCTTGTCTAACGCTCACTTTTTAGAGAAGGATAGAGACTTGTATCACTTTACGCTACAAATTTTAATTAAACTGGATAAAGAACTGGTAATTTTCTTGATATAACTGAATTATATCATTATACACAAATCCATTGTATGGAGCAGGGTTTCGTGAAAAATAATACATTTCTATATATATTAGTATACACAGAATTTTTTTTATTTATAGCTACGTTTTTAATGATTATTATAGAATTGTATCATCATACACATACGAGTTAATGAGAAATGGTGTTGTGAAAGCTAATATTATTTTAGTTGTATTATTAGTAACAACGGTATACGAATATTATTTCATTGTGTTAAATAATTTTATTTGAGTTATATTCCTTTACACTTCCTGTTTAAATAAGATTTGCTAAATTTAATCAGTGTTTATCAAATTGTATCACATTACACGAGATTTTAAATTCCATTTGATGAAAAAAATCAACTTATAACATTATACACGAAAAATATCTCCGAATCTAGAAGAGCTACAGCTACGTAGATAGGACAGAAAGATAGATCATTTGACACACATGAAGAATGTCTTAAAAACTTAATTTTGATACAACTCGACTTAGCGCGTTTTTCACCAAGGGTACAGAACTAATTCTTTTGACGGCCCGGTAGCACAGTCGGTAGTGAATCTGCCTGCCGTGCCGAGGGTCGCGGGTTCGAATCCCGTAAGGGGCAAATATTTGTATGATGAATATGAATATTTGTATCTTATTTAGGTACATACCTACATAACCCGAGTCATGGATGTTTGTATTTATATATGTATTCTATATCGTTGTATCATCATAATACAAGTCCAGGCTAGATTCTGGTACTTTAAATGTGACTAGTTAATTTGTGTGACATTGTCCAAGATATTTTATTATGCCAACAATTTTTCAGGAAAGGAAATTAGGAAATTAAGTAGGAAAAAATTAGGAAGGTAGGTTAGGTTAAAACTCATTCGAATCCGAAACCCGAAACACAGAAGTGCTATTTTTGAATCGAGAGATTTATAATCATGACCGAATGAATACACAAACGTCATAGTGGGTCTATATTTATGGTATATTCTATACACCACTAGTTTTTAATTACTAACGTAACTTTAAGGGTGTATTCAGACCATGAATCTAAACAACTTTCCCATAGAAACATGGGTCGAAAAACGTAAAAAATTTTTTGATCTCCCATAGAAAATCGATCGGCCGATCCGCACTTTTGTATGGAAGGTCCAAAAATTTTTCTCATTTTTCGACCCATGTTTCTTAGGGAAAGTTGTTCAGATTCATGGTCTGAATACACCCTTAAAGTTACGTTAGTAATTAAAAACTAGTGGTGTAGAATCCATAATTGAAAATGCCTATATTGAAAACGCTTTAACACATAAAACACATAATCATTAAAATCCATAATGTTGAAATGTATAGATTTAAAAAGTAAGTATATCTTTAATATGAATAGCGTAAATATGCATAACGTTAAAAAAACGTAAAATGAATATACACATTAGTTTAACACTAACAAATTAGTATTTGTATGTATTTCTTTGACACGCTCTGCAGCCTATAAATGGATTTTAATGTTTGGTGTGTGTAGATTAGTAAAAAATAGTGACAGTGACTTAGGGTACCTACCTATATTATTTAAATATGGCGCGGCGTCTGCGAATCATGGCGTGGGAGTAGGGGGGCGAGGTGAACCCCCCGAGGTGAGAAAAAAAATAGTTATATTAGTAGTTATATAGTTTCGGCTGGACTAGGTAAATAGTAGCGATTCGGTTCTGGCACTCGCCGGCCGCTGCCGCGGCACGCTCGCTGCGCTCGCTCGGCTCGTGCGCTGTGGTCGCAAGAAACCTAACATGCTCGTCGCTTCGCTCCTCGCTAACCTAACCAACTGTGTTAGATTAGGAGTTTAAAAACGAGTTTTTCAAAGTTATGGATTTTCATTTAATACAACGTGTTAATGAATTAACGCAAAACTTGAAAGTAGTTTGTTTAGAATCGAGAGCAGAATCGAATTATCGTGGTTTCAACATAGGTAATTTTTTCAAAATATTAAATAATTTGCATAAGCATATGCTCACGACTATATTCCCCGAGGGGGTAGTCAGAGATATTCTGAAATAATTTGCTTGCTTTTAAAAATTTCTGAACCCGATGTCTACCCACCGCACGGGCACACTCACCCTACTTACTACCAAAACAAGATTATAAAATGTATCCATGAGTTCGTAGCGTTAGCGCTTTCTTTCAGTGCTGAAATGATAACAAATCATTTTTGCATCAAAACTTAAAATGTGAATAACTTTAAATTTTAACTATCAAAATAATGAAATAATTGCTTCAATCTAATTATTTTGTTATAAATCAGTTCGAGTGTATGAGGTTTTGCGCTAATTCATTAACACGTTGTAGTTTCTTGAATTATGGATTTTCATTATTATGTCAAATAGTGCTATATGTTTTCATATTAAACATTTTAATTGTTAAGTACCTATATGAATTATCGTTATGTCAAGTCTGTTATGGATTTTCAAAATATGATTATTAAAGTTATGGAACATAAGGGACAACCCGTCATAGTATTTAGGTCATTTTCTACTGCTGATTTCAACTAGGGTTGCCAGATGGTATCCAAAAGGAGGACATGTCCTGCTTTTCCATGTTTTGTCCTCCCTTACCTACTGTAAGTGCTCCTTTTTTGCCAAACTTCTATTATGATTTTAAATTGCACTAGCAGTGGACAATCTTCTTGAAAAGTAGTAACAACATTGTATGTTTCTCAGAACTGCTCAAGATCTGGGAGTTTTATTTTTGTATAAGCGCACATAACGCAAATGTGGAAAGAGTTTTTTCACCGATTAATATTTAGAGGAGCAAAGAAAGGAACAGATATTTAAAAACCAAAAACTTCTTGCAAAAATTGGCAGAGCAGCTAAATATGATTAAAATAAAGTAATTAATATACAAAAATTCTTCTAATTGCAAATGTCCTCCTTTTTTTTACAGATAATGCTCCTTTTTAGACCCATATTCCTTCATCAAATTATCATCTGGCAACCCTAATTTCAACTGACTTTAAAAAATCGCACTTCAACTGAGCCAGCTAAATATGAGCAGTATATTATTTATTTAGGTGGATGCACATGCGGCGACGGATCAACGTACTTACTACCTAATACCCATAGTTGAACATGTTTATTGACATATTATAATTACATTGTTTAGTGCCAGATAACACGTGTATGTACATTTACACTAATCTAAACTTCAATTCAATTCAACCTTAAACTGCTTAGAAGATAAGACCCGTAAAGATCATCAATCATAGAAACATATCTAATTAATCATGTACTTATGCGTATTATGTTTTATTACAATGTTCCTTGACACAAACATATTTGTCATACATTATTATGTAAGTAAAGTAGGTAGGTAAATGTATTGGCTCCATATAGGTACAGCCTTGAGTTATTTATTACATAAAAAAAAATCATACCTACCTACTTATAAGCCTACTTATTCCATAATTGTCATTACTCATTATTAATTTTTATGTTACAAGAGAAAGTAGAGGAAAATGAACAGAACTATACGGAATAGTAAAATGATGTTTTGAGACATGAGATGATCGCACAAAACAGGAGATGTGAAGATGTGAGGTTTATTTTGAATTTTGTATGAGGACAGCTAAGGTATAAGCTGGAAGAGGCCCAATGTACACACGGCGACACATCAGGTTACGCACCCTATATACCCATAACAACACTACGTAAACACACAAAATAGTGCGGTAGAGAGCCTGCATAGACGCGGCTGCCGGCGCGGGCGCAGCAGCGTGCTGTGAGACGAAACAACAACAACATACCGCACCCTCTCGCACGATTCGCAGCGTTCAACTAGTTCAAAGTCCAAACAGGGTAACCTGACCTGTCGCCGTGTGTACACGCTAAAAACTAAAACTTTTTACCGATACCTACGAGTATATTAGGTAGAGCCTAGAGGTAGGTTTACTTGGGTTGGTACATATTTTATTACTAGCGGCCCGTCCCGGCTTCGCACGGGTGGACGTCTAATCTTTTCTAGCAATAAATATAGCCTATGTTACTCAGGGTGAATGCAGCTTTCTAATGGTGAAAGAATTTTTTAAATCGGCCCAGTACTTTTTGAGCCTATTCATTACAAACATACAAACATACAAAAATAGGTACAAATCTTTCCTCTTTATAATATTAGTGTAAATAAATAAATAAATATCTTGGACAATGTCACACAAATTATCTAGTCACATTTAAAGTACCAGAATCTAGCCTGGACTTGTATTATGATGACTAGACAACGATATAGAATACATATATAAATACAAACATCCATAACTCGGGTACAAATATTCATATTCATCATACAAATATTTGTCCCTTACGGGATTCGAACCCGCGACCCTCGGCACAGCAGGCAGGTTCACTACCGACTGTGCTACCGGGCTGTCGACTGTGCTACCGGGCTGTCAAAAGATATAGATAAACTATAGGTACTTTCAATTTATCGTCAACTATTAGTTAAGAAATAAAGGCTAAAAACAGGCAACGATTATTTAAATTTTCCTCTTCTTACCTACTTACAATCTTCCTGCAACATGCATAATTGAACATTGTTCTAATCGAAGCAATCATACGATGGCGAAATCATACCTACTGACAATGACATGCATGACAGCAATAAGTGGCGATTAATATTAGCCAAGCAGCTTAGCCAAGATTATAAGCCAACTCACATGCAACAAGCATGCAACTAAGAAGCTTAGATAGCTTGCTCACACCTAAACCTTAGATCGGGGGCTCCAAACTTTACGGCCCGCGAGGACTACCAATCCAGCGCGGCGCGGGAGCGGGCCGGGCCGGGCCGGGCGGTTATGCCCTATTATTCCGAGAGATAAGTGTACTTTTTGCAACCATCAGCAGCAAGGCTGATTCAGTGTTTATGGGGTGTAGAGCTTCTCTGTGATGGGGATGGACCAGGTCTGCTTGCATAACGCCAGTCGGTTTAGGAGTTACTGATGATTAAAGGTCTGTAAAAAATTAACGATCAGCTGCAAGGCTGATCGTATGTTATTGTTGTAGTATGCACTGTAGTTATGCGAACAGTACAAAAACAGACATGGTTCATCAGTCGGTTTAGGAGATACAGCCGTTCAAAGGTCGGAACTTTGACTGGCTGTATCTCCTAAACCGACTGACAGAACTTTACAGTTTTTGTACTTTTCACATAGCTACAGTGCAAACTACAACAATATCATACGATCAGCCGTGCAGCTGATCGTTATTTTTTTTACAGACCTTTAAACATCAGTAACTCGTAAACCGACTGAAGTTATGCAGGCAGACCTGGTCCATCCCCATCACAGAGATGCTCTACACCCCATAAACACTGAAAAAGTACACTTATCTCTCGGAATAATATAAATTGCGAAAAAAAATCTGCTCTTCTACACAAAACTGAAATAGGTACCTACCTGGGTACCTAGTACCTACTCTACCCAAATGTTGATTTATTCAACATCATCATCATCATTCTTCATTTTGTTTGTTGTTAGTTCAAACAACTGATTTTTTTTCGCGATTTTGATTTTGTTTCCATAGTTGAAGTTTTTCAGTTTGAATGCACCGCTATTAGAAATATGACCGCACCTTTCTACAATATTTAAACGGAAATTTGACAAGTTAGGTACCGACACAGATCTATTGGTTTCTAGATTGTGTTAACACAATTTTTTTTTACTTTAATTAGGTACTAAATGTACAAACTGGGACGTCACGTAACTTCGTTTTGTACGGAGCGCATTGTATTTATTAGACATGTCCTCTCGGAACTTTGACTGGCTGTATCTCCTAAACCGACTGACAGAACTTTACAGTTTTTGTACTTTTCACATAGCTACAGTGCAAACTACAACAATATCATACGATCAGCCGTGCAGCTGATCGTTATTTTTTTTACAGACCTTTAAACATCAGTAACTCGTAAACCGACTGAAGTTATGCAGGCAGACCTGGTCCATCCCCATCACAGAGATGCTCTACACCCCATAAACACTGAAAAAGTACACTTATCTCTCGGAATAATATAAATTGCGAAAAAAAATCTGCTCTTCTACACAAAACTGAAATAGGTACCTACCTGGGTACCTAGTACCTACTCTACCCAAATGTTGATTTATTCAACATCATCATCATCATTCTTCATTTTGTTTGTTGTTAGTTCAAACAACTGATTTTTTTTCGCGATTTTGATTTTGTTTCCATAGTTGAAGTTTTTCAGTTTGAATGCACCGCTATTAGAAATATGACCGCACCTTTCTACAATATTTAAACGGAAATTTGACAAGTTAGGTACCGACACAGATCTATTGGTTTCTAGATTGTGTTAACACAATTTTTTTTTACTTTAATTAGGTACTAAATGTACAAACTGGGACGTCACGTAACTTCGTTTTGTACGGAGCGCATTGTATTTATTAGACATGTCCTCATATTGTTCGTTTGAATCACATACAACAAGAACAAAGACAAACCGAACATGTCCTCATTAAATCAACTTATCATCGCGAATTAGGTACGTACCTACTATATACATTATGTCCATCCTGTTTATGTTTTATGATTTCACATGTCAATGGTTCATATAACTAGAGATGCGTCGCAGGAGTAAAGTTAACTTAAAATAGGCTATACAAGTTAAGACGTAAAGTCTATATTCCCATTACTATTGAAAAATTTTATTATTACTACATTATCATTATCGCTCGAACATACTTTGTGTTGTGACGGAACGCAGCCCAAGAGTGCGATTTTTGAATCTCATTCGCTGAGTTCAGCAGTTTTAAATGTCAAAATTAGTGTGGAGATACGCAACTTTCTACTGTTGATTTGACTTTCAAAAATCATGCATTTTGAAAATCAAATCAGCAGTAGAAAGATGCGTATCTCCATACTAATTTTGTCATTTTCAACTGCTGAACTCAGCGAATGAGATTCAAAAATCGCACTCCTGGGCTGCGTGCCGTCACAACACCAAGTATTTCGCTGAGTTCACCAGTTGAAAATGTCAAAATGACTACGGAGATATGCATTTTTCTACTTATGATTTAACTTTCAAAAATCATACTACAGGTATCTAGTAATAGATACTCTTTCTTATACTGTGCTACAGGAGTGTGATTTTTTAATGTCAAATCAGCAGTAGAAAGATGCATATCTCCGTAGTAATTTTGACATTTACAACTGCTGAGTTCAACAAATGAGTTTCAAAAATCGCACTCCTGGCCATATAAACCAAACAACACAATAAACACAGAATACCTACCTAAAGTTTATCATTTTTAGGGTTCCGTACCCAAAAGGTGAAAACGGGACCCTATTACTAAGCCTACGTTGTCCGTCCGTCCGTCCGTCCGTCCGTCCGTCCGTCCGTCCGTCTATCCGTCTGTCCGTCTGTCCGTCCGTCCGTCCGTCTGTCCTACCTATTTAGGGCTGTAACTTTTGAACCGTAATAGCTAGATAGTTGAAATTTTCTCAGATTATGCGTTATTACGGCGGATTTATTAACAAATAATAAAAATACAAAAAATTTCAAAATTAAGGGGGGTTCTCGACAAGAAACTAGTTTTTATCAACGTTTTTTCTTCACGCTCTATCGTAAAAATGGTAATACATATAAGCGTCAAACTTAGTGTGATTATAGAGCAAACTCTACAGAATAACAACAAATACTAAAAACCGGCCAAGTGTGAGTCGGTCTCGCGCTAAAGGACCCGGACATAAAAAGTTTTTTTTCTAAGTTAATAATGTACGGAACCCTCGGTGCGCGAGTAGCCCGACTCGCACTTCACCGGTTTTATTATGAAGTAAGGAAGGGAATGCTTCGATTCGATGGTTTGGACATATCGAAAAGATGAATGAATGTCGACTTACGAAACATATTTATGTTGTGTGTGGAAGGAAATAACTATTGGTAGGTATCGGTCTGTAGACAAAAAAATACCCAGGAATGTATGTTTAGTTTATTCGGGTTGGGGGTAATTCTATGTGCAGAAATCAACTTTAAAGCTGCATCTAAATCAAGAGCGTTAGTAAAGGCTGCAACTTATTGGAACTTCCAAATGAATTTGAGAAATTTTTTTTTCATTACCTACTTTTTACGTTTTCGGGATCCTTGTCTCTACTCTGTATCATGTAACTAACCTAATATGAGAACCTAGTAATCGTAAAAGTCTGAACGCTTTCGGGCTGCATCAGGAAGCTGGGCCTCAATCGCCCTAAGTTTGAAAGATACTACCAAAACAAAACCACAACCAAAAACGTTACGTTATGCACAATTCATATCGCGCAAATTATATTAACGGGTAGATTAACAGTAACGATTTAGCTTTATTTCGGAAGATACGTTGGCGTAACGTTTGATGGACCCTATTATTAAGCCTACGTTGGCCGTCCGTCCGTCCGTCCGTCCTTCCGTCCGTCTGTCCTACCTATTTAGGGCTGTAACTTTTGAACAGTTCAAATTTTCTCAGATTATGCGTTATTTATTACGGCGGATTTGTTAACAAATAATAAAAATGTCAAAAAGTTAAAAATTAAGGGGGGGTTCTCAACAAGAAACTAGTTTTTATCAACGTTTTTTCTTCACGCTCTATCGTAAAAACGGTAATACACACCAGCGTCAAACTTAGTGTGATTATAGAGCAAACTCTACAGAATACCAACAAATACTCTAAACCGGCTAAGTGTGAGTCGGTCTCGCGCTAAAGGTCCCGGACAAAAAAAGTTTTTTTTTTCTAAGTTAATAATTTTGTATTCTGTGGTGGTGTTGTACGGAACCCTCGGTGCGCTAGTAGCCCGACTCGCACTTGACCGGTTTTATTAGTTGTACTTAGGTATGTCCTTCATGTTCTCCAAGTACCTAAGTGGCCGAGATTAGAGATCAATGGTAATAAAATCAAGTGTAATAAAATAAAATAAAGTTTATTTTCTAAACCTCAATGGAGGGATGAATTATAATAATTACTTATACAGGGTGAAATTGATATCATTGGCATCCTTTTAAACTAAGAGTCTTCCCATCAAACTGAACAACTTTTACTATGGGAGCAAACCGATCGGAGCAACTAAAAAATCTACTGTCCCATATACTAAATTGCAATGCCTATGTCTTCTACTCGACTCAAAATGTATGCAACAGCTGATTTTTTTTTGTTCCGATCTGTTTACTCCCATAGTAAAAGTTGTACAGTTTGATGGGTAGACTCTAAGTTTAAAAGGATGCCAATAATGATATCAATTTCACCCTGTAGATACTTCACTTGGTAATTTTTTTTCCGTTATCCAATTTATCCAAAGCAGTGATGTTATTATAGCTAGGTACCTATTGTAAAAATGTCACTGCGGCTCATTGTTGCAATATCTCAGGTCAGGACCAATGCCAGTTCTTTGACCTACACCTTGAAAGACAGGTACCTACTATGGTCTAAGGTACCTACATACCTACACAATACTACCTTCCTTCCAATCCTTCCATTCAAAACTGCAATCCTATTCAACCCAAATGTATGGGACAGTTGATTATTTTTCGTGATTCCGACTTTGGTCCCATACAGAAAGTTGTTCAGTTTGATGGTCTGATCATCCTCTTAAAAAACCGTCAGCATATTAAGTTGGACCCAGTATACAGGGTGTAACAAAACAATATAAGGGTGTAATACTTAAGGGGGTGCTTCAGATCATCAATCTGAACAACTTTCACTATGGAGCCAAAACGTCGAGTAAAAATAAAAAAAAATCTGCCATCCCATACATTTGAGTCGAGACGGTAGGTACTGCAGTTTTGTATGAAAGAGCTGATATTTTTTTTCTCGATTTCGATGTTGGCTCCATAGTGAATGTTGTTCAGTTTGATGGTCTGAAGCACCCCCTTAAGTATTACTAGGGTGTTTTGTTACACCCTGTATTAACAGTGTATTTGTTCTCCAGGTCGTCGCCTATGCGCCGGTGAGACCTACGCTCGTCTCTCCATGTTCCAGGTCTTCGCAGCCTTCATGCAAGCCTTCAAGGTATCTACTGCCGACGGCAAGCCCCTGAAGAAACCAGCTGAAAGAATCCAAGGCATCATTACCACAATACCGAACTATTGGGTACGGGTCACTCCTAGACACTGATGTTTCTATATGATACACCGTCGTAGTGTAGTTTTCTCTATGGTAACGTTGATTTAAATAAGTGTACAGGATTTTAATAAATGTACAGGAAATCTACAGGGTGTTACAAAAGTAAAAATAAACATTGACGGCCCGGTAGCACAGTCGGTAGTGAACCTGCCTGCTGTGCCGAGGGTCGCGGGTTCGAATCCCGTAAGGGACAAATATTTGTATGATGAATATGAATATTTGTACCCGAGTCATGGATGTTTGTATCTATATATGTATTCTATATCATTTTCTAGTCATCATAATACAAGTCCAGGCTAGATTCTGGTACTTTAAATGTGATTAGATAATTTGTGTGACATTGTCCAAGATATTTATTTATTTCAAACTTTTATGGGGGTGGTTAAGACCATCAAACTGAACAACTTTCACTATGGGACCAATATCGAAATCGCGAAAAAAAAAAATCTGATGTTCGATCATCATCATCATCATATCAACCGACAGACGTCCACTGCTGGACATAGACCTCCCCCAAAATGGAAACATTTGCCATAATCGCCATAATACATTATAATACATTATGGCGATTATGGCAAATGTTTCCATTGGAATGGAATGGAAATGGTCCCATAGTGAAAGTTGTTCAGTTGTATTTTTGTAACACCTTGTATATATCTAATGGACTGGACTTAGCATGCCACCCCCGACAAATCGACAAAAATCTTGACGTGTCTTTATTGTTAGTTTGAGTAGGTATGCGAAAGAGAACGCGTATGACTGTTTTGTCGCTTTGTCGATCTCGTGTGTGGCATGCTAAATAACGAATGGTTTTCCAGAACGAAGGAAATGTTGAAACGAAATAGATTTATTGTTGCTCAAGCACTTTATGTAGCTATAGAAACACAAAAGAGATCTTTTTTTTTTCTGTTCCTCATGTGTTCAAATCTATTCTGTTAAGTAAGGCTGTAGGAAGGTGGTAAAATGCGTACCTACCTACCTTACATACATACAACGTGTTAATGAATAAGAGCAAAACCTCATGACTGCTGATTTGTAAGAAAATAATTAGATCGAAACAATAATTTAATTATTTTAAAGTTAGTCGCATTTTAAGTTTTGAGGCAAAAATGGATTGTTATCTTTTCAGCAATGAATGAAAGCGCTAACGTACTCATGGATAAGCTTTAAAACGAAAAATTTTGTTCAAGTCAAGTGTCCATCTCCTAGGAGATGTGAAAAAATTCACGGCAATAGTATTTAAGTTATGAATTTAAAAGGAAAACTATCAAGGCTAAGTAGGCTTTACAAGTTAACGACTTTTAGTCGACCAACTTAAATAAAACCGGTCAAGTGCGAATCGGGCTACTCGCGCACCGAGGGTTCCGTACCACACAACCACAGAACACAACATTATTATCTTAGAAAAAAACTTTTTTTGTCCGGGACCTTTAGCGCGAGACCAACTCACACTTGGCCGGTTTTTAGTATGTGTTGTTATTCTGTAGAGTTTGCTCTATAATCACACTAAGTTTGACGCTTGTATGTATTACCGTTTTTACTATAGAGCGAGAAGAAAAAACGTTGATAAAAACTAGTTTCTTGTTGATTAATTAATATTAAATTTTTAACGTTTTGACATTTTTATTATTTGTTAACAAATCTGCCATAATAACGCATAATTTGCGAAAATTTCAACTGTTACGGTTAAAAAGTTACAGCCCTAAATAGGTAGGACAGATGGACAGACGGACAGACGGACAGACAGACAGACGGACAGACGGACAGACGGACGGACGGACAGATGAACAACGTAGGCCATCAGGCATCATTCCATCAGTCTATCATTCTCCCATCATTCTCGCATCATTCTCCCGTCATTCAGACCAGACTGATGAAATACTGACCGTGTTACCTCCCTCTAAGGGTTCCTTGTTGACTTCGGAACACTAAAAATGGCGCCTTTTTTCTTTCCGCCTATTTTTTGATCGCGGCCATCAATAAAACTTGTTCAGAATAAAGTTACAAACAAAACCACGGACAAAACTTGTTATTACAAATATCTCGAAAACAACGGCAAAAAATAAGGCGCCAACCTTCCATACAAAACCCACTTTGTCTTTTTATGAACAGTTGAAAAGTCGGAAAAAAATTGCAGTATACCTACAGGTTTTTTTAATTAATTAATATTTATAAATAAGTACAGACAGTTTTAAATGGTTTGCGTTCATTAAAAAATTTTTAACATGTTGCATACCACTTTCCTTATTAGGTATTTTATTTTTTAATTTTAGTTTTAATTACATGCTATAAAGTGTTATCTGCTTTAGGTAAATAAATGCTTTAAACATTTTCAAATATGAATTTTTATGAAACCGATTTGATACTACCTACTCTACCCAATTCCCAAACTACACGTAAAATCCTGAAGTGATAATTATAGATCAACGATTAAAATAGGTAAGTAACCAACACCATAGAATAACTAAGGGTCAGCGCACACCCAGCGTAAAACTGTTCGAGCATGCGCGAGCAGATTTCATTGATTCAATTGATAATGAACTCTATTCCCATTGAAATAAAGTCGAAAATAGCTTGCAAGTGATTAAATCCCTTCAGCGTCTGTTCGAGTATGCTCGCGTATGCTCCTCGCGGCGACGCGAGCAGTCGCGAGCATGCTCGCGCATGCTCGCGCATGCTCGAGCATGTTCGAGCATACGCCCGTGTCGATGCTTGCGATCCGTCGTAAGTGTTGCCACCTCTGCCGGTTTCGGACTAAATCTAGCATATTTTTTAACTACTTTAGCACGAAAAGGGCAATTTAGTACAGAAAATATATAATAATCTAACTCTTTTTGAAAATACAATGAAAATCTCAAAGGTCGAAGCTGATTTAGTAGGTTTTCAAATTGTTCATATTCCATTTTATAGTAGTCATAAAATAACTGTCCCTTGAACTTTAAACCGTAGCACAGGGTGTGGTATTCCCCAAATGTACATCTTTCTTGCCAGGTTGCTTCAGCCCATATTCTTCTTTCAATTTTGTGTCGTCCTCTTTTCATTTTATTGATGTGCTCTTCTTGCTCCTCTTCCTCTGCTAGTAACCCAATAATTACCAAATCCCAGTCCACCATACTTTAAAATTACTCTTCGCACGTCTTTACTTTAAAATATTGTAAACACAACTGCAAAATTCACTGTCAACTGTAGCAACACGGGAGCATCCGCGAGACTGTTCGAACACGCGCGAGCATGCTCGCGCATGCTCGAGCATCCGCCGCTGCCGCCGGCGGATTTCGCCTCTGCCGCCGGCGGATTTTGCCGCTAGGTGTGCGCGACTGCAAAGAACATGCTCGAGCATGCGCGAGCAGATTTACGCTGGGTGTGCGCTGACCCTAATTCTTTTGACGGCCCGGTAGCACAGTCGGTAGTGAATCTGCCTGCCGTGCCGAGGGTCGCGGGTTCGAATCCCGTAAGGGGCAAATATTTGTATGATGAATATGAATATTTGTATCTTATTTAGGTACATACACATACATAACCCGAGTCATGGATGTGTTTGTATTTATATATGTATTCTATATCGTTGTCTAGTCATCATAATACAAGTCCAGGCTAGATTCTGGTACTTTAAATGTGACTAGTTAATTTGTGTGACATTGTCCAAGATATTTTATTATGCCAACACTTTTTCAGGAAAGGAAATTAGGAAATTAAGTAGGAAAAAATTAGGAAGGTAGGTTAGGTTAAAACTCATTCGAATCCGAAACCCGAAACACAGAAGTGCTATTTTTGAATCGTGAGATTTATAATCAATAATCATGACCGAATGAATACACAAACGTCATAGTGGGTCTATATTAGAATCCATAATTGAAAATGCCTATATTGAAAACGCTTTAACACATAAAACACATAATCATTAAAATCCATAATGTTGAAATATATAGATTTAAAAAGTAAGTATATCTTTAATATGAATAGCGTAAATATGCATAACGTTAAAAAAACGTAAAATGAATATACACATTTGTTTAAGACTAACAAATTAGTATTTGTATGTATTTCTTTGACACGCTCTGCAGCCTATAAATGGATTTTCATGTATGGTGTGTGTAGATTAGTAAAAAATAGTGACAGTGACTTAGGGTACCTACCTATATTATTTAAATATGGCGCGGCGTCTGCGAATCATGGCGTGGGAGTAGGGGGGGCGAGGTGAACCCCCCGAGGTGAGAAAAAAATTAGTTTCGGCTGGACTAGGTAAACAGTAGCGATTCGGTTCTGGCACTCACCGGCCGCTGCCGCGGCACTCTCGCTGCGCTCTCTCGGCTCGTGCGCTGTGGTCGCAAGAAACCTAACATGCTCGTCGCTTCGCTCCTCGCTAACCTAACCAACTGTGTTAGATATGGGGTCTAAAAACGAGTTTTTCAAAGTTATGGATTTTCATTTATACAACGTGTTAATGAATTAACGCAAAACTAGAAAGTAGTTTGTTTAGAATCGAGAGCAGAATCGAATTATCGTGGTTTCAACATAGGTAATTTTTTCAAAATATTAAATAATTTGCATAAGCATATGCTCACGACTATATTCCCCGAGGGGGTAGTCAGAGATATTCTGAAATAATTTGCTTGCTTTTAAAAATTTCTGAACCCGATGTCTACCCACCGCACGGGCACACTCACCCTACTTACTACCAAAACAAGATTATAAAATGTATCCATGAGTTCGTAGCGTTAGCGCTTTCTTTCAGTGCTGAAATGATAACAAATCATTTTTGCATCAAAACTTAAAATGTGAATAACTTTAAATTTTAACTATCAAAATAATGAAATAATTGCTTCAATCTAATTATTTTGTTATAAATCAGTTCGAGTGTATGAGGTTTTGCGCTAATTCATTAACACGTTGTAGTTTCTTGAATTATGGATTTTCATTATTATGTCAAATAGTGCTATATGTTTTCATATTAAACATTTTAATTGTTAAGTACCTATATGAATTATCGTTATGTCAAGTCTGTTATGGATTTTCAAAATATGATTATTAAAGTTATGGAACATAAGGGACAACCCGTCATAGTATTTAGGTCATTTTCTACTGCTGATTTCAACTAGGGTTGCCAGATGGTATCCAAAAGGAGGACATGTCCTGCTTTTCCATGTTTTGTCCTCCCTTACCTACTGTAAGTGCTCCTTTTTTGCCAAACTTCTATTATGATTTTAAATTGCACTAGCAGTGGACAATCTTCTTGAAAAGTAGTAACAACATTGTATGTTTCTCAGAACTGCTCAAGATCTGGGAGTTTTATTTTTGTATAAGCGCACATAACGCAAATGTGGAAAGAGTTTTTTCACCGATTAATATTTAGAGGAGCAAAGAAAGGAACAGATATTTAAAAACCAAAAACTTCTTGCAAAAATTGGCAGAGCAGCTAAATATGATTAAAATAAAGTAATTAATATACAAAAATTCTTCTAATTGCAAATGTCCTCCTTTTTTTTTACAGATAATGCTCCTTTTTAGATCCATATTCGTTCATCAAATTATCATCTGGCAACCGTAATTTCAACTGACTTTAAAAAATCGCACTTCAACTGAGCCAGCTAAATATGAGCAGTATATTATTTATTTAGGTGGATGCACATGCGGCGACGGATCAACGTACTTACTACCTAATACCCATAGTTGAACATGTTTATTGACATATTATAATTACATTGTTTAGTGCCAGATAACACGTGTATGTACATTTACACTAATCTTAACTTCAATTCAATTCAACCTTAAACTGCTTAGAAGATAAGACCCGTAAAGATCATCAATCATAGAAACATATCTAATTAATCATGTACTTATGCGTATTATGTTTTATTACAATGTTCCTTGACACAAACATATTTGTCATACATTATTATGTAAGTAAAGTAGGTAGGTAAATGTATTGGCTCCATGTAGGTACAGCCTTGAGTTATTTATTACATAAAAAAAATCACACCTACCTACTTATTCCTTAATTGTCATTACTCATTATTAATTTTTATGTTACAAGAGAAAGTAGAGGAAAATGAACAGAACTATACCTACGGAATAGTAAAATGATGTTTTGAGACATGAGATGATCGCACGAAACAGGAGATGTGAAGATGTGAGGTTCATTTTGAATTTTGTATGAGGACATCTAAGGAATAAGCTGGAAGAGGCCCATTGTATACGCTAAAAACTAAAACTTTTTACCGATACCTAATATAAGGTAGGGGAGCGTGGGTCACAGTGGATCGCTTTTTTTTAAAGCGCTGTAACTTCACTTTTTCCATCGTAAATTGTACAGTGTTTTGAAAAAATCTTAGAAGATATATTGAAGTTTGAAACTGCATAACAAAAACAGCTTTAGCAGCAGGTTATTGAATAATTCATGATTTTTGTATGTATGTCGGAGTATCCAGTGTTACCCATGTATGGTTTTTTTTTAGGATCGAGATAGATACAGTGGATCGAGATCCACTGTACCCCAATTCAAAACGACCCAGTGTTCCCCACCAATCGATTTTGTTTTTGAAAAATTCCAGCACATTTTTTATTTGTTTAATAAACTAATTACAATAAAAAAATACCTCTTTGTTAACTATAGTCTAAGAAAAATTATCAAAACACGTAAAAAATTACTTTGTGGCTTAC
Organism: Agonopterix subpropinquella; assembly: GCA_922987775.1. Taxonomy (NCBI): domain Eukaryota; kingdom Metazoa; phylum Arthropoda; class Insecta; order Lepidoptera; family Depressariidae; genus Agonopterix; species Agonopterix subpropinquella. Next base: position 14,825,114 of record OV277701.1, on the reverse strand, counting down.
TTGTTGACCTATGCGCCGCGCCCTGACTTCTGCTGCGAAACGAAGATCGCGACTATTTCGATCGCGGGGAGGGGTGTTATAACGACAACTGCACGGACGCACACGTGTATACATGCTATACATACGCAGCTATGATGATTTATCCACTGTAACCCACTATCCACTGTGACCCATGCTCCCCTAGAGCCTAGAGGTAGGTTTACTTGGGTTGGTACATACTTTATTATAAACTACTAGCCGCCCGTCCCGGCTTCACACGGGTGGACGTCTAATCTTTTCTAGCAATAAATATAGCCTATGTTACTCAGGGTGAATGCAGCTTTCTAATGGTGAAAGAATTTTTTAAATCGGCCCAGTACTTTTTGAGCCTATTCATTACAAACATACAAACATACAAAAATAGGTACGAATCTTTCCTCTTTATAATATTAGTGTAGATAGGTACTTTCAATTTATCGTCAACTATTAGTTAAGAAATAAAGGCTAAAAACAGGCAACGATTATTTAAATTTTCCTCTTCTTACCTACTTACAATCTTCCTGCAACATGCATAATTGAACATTGTTCTAATCGAAGCAATCATACGATGGCGAAATCATACTGTTGCAAACTCTTTGATTTTATATTATTTATTTTACTTTTTCTTTTTATATTTTTGAAATGTTTTTAAATGCTTTTGTTTTTCACTCTATGTTTGTGACTTAGTCAGAGCGAGTGTACGTGTTATAATTTGCCTTTTAATTGTTCAATAAACCCAGCTAAACATCATCATAATCTTCTCATTTCATCATAATACAGTCCACATTCACGTTCGTAACACATACCTACTGACAATGACATGCATGACAGCAATAAGTGGCGATTTAATATTAGCCAAGCAGCTTAGCCAAGACTATAAGCCAACTCACATGCAACTAAGAAGCTTAGATACCTTGCTCACACCCTGCTCACACCTTAACCTTAGATCGGGGGTCTCCAAACTATATACGGACCGCGAGGACTACCAATTCGGCGGCCCGCGCCGCGGGAGCGGGCCGGTGATGCCCTATTATTCCGAGAGATTAGTGTACTTTTTGCAACCATCAGCAGCAAGGCTGATTCAGTGTTTATGGGGTGTAGTGTAGATCTTCTCTGTGATGGGGATGGACCAGGTCTGCCAGCATAACGCCAGTCGGTTTAGGAGTTACTTGATGATTAAAGGTCTGTAAAAAATTTACGATCAGCTGCAAGGCTGATCGTATGTTATTGTTGTAGTATAAATAAATAATAAATAAATAAATAACGCTCACAGGCACATACATTGTAAAGATCCCAAGAAAGCACTATTTATAGGCTGTTTATTATTGAAACCATACAACGACGGCACAAACATATAAACATCCATGACCGAACCGGGATTCGAACCCAGGACCCTGGTTTGGCAGTCCGGCGTGGTAACCATTACACCAACCGGGTCGTCAGTATGCACTGTAGTTATGCGAACAGTACAAAAACTGACATGGTTCATCAGTCGGTTTAGGAGATACAGCCGTTCAAAGGTCGGAACTTTGACTGGCTGTATCTCCTAAACCGACTGACAGAACTTGACAGTTTTTGTACTGTTCACATAGCTACAGTGCATACTACAACAATATCATACGATCAGCCGTGCAGCTGATCGTTATTTTTTTACAGACCGTTAAACATCAGTAACTCGTAAACCGACTGAAGTTATGCAGGCAGACCTGACCCTCTAGCATGATTTCTCTACTTGGGCGCGATTCGGGTTTTTGCCATACTACAAGTCGCGGCAAGCGCGGCTTTCGCTCTCCGAAAAGCGAGGGAACAGGTTATTTTGTATGCAGCAAAGGCGCGTCGCGCGCTTGTAGAGAAATCATGCTAGACCTGCAGGTCCATCCCCATCACAGAGATGCTCTACACCCCATAAACACTGAAAAAGTACACATATCTCTCGGAATTAATAGAAATTGCGAAAAAAAATCTGCTCTTCTATACAAAACTGAACCTAACTCTGCCTAACTGTACCTACTCTACCCAAATGTTGATTTATTCAACATCATCATCATCATTCTTCATTTTGTTTGTTGTTAGTTCAAACAACAGATTTTTTTCGCGATTTTGATTTTGTTTCCATAGTTGAAGTTTTTCAGTTTGAATGCACCAGTAGAAATGCGACCGCACCTTTCTGTAACACCCTGTATACAATATTTAAACGGAAATTTGACAAGGTAGGTACCGACACAGATCTATTGGTTTCTAGATTGTGTTAACACAATTTTTTTTACTTTTATTAGGTGCTAATGTACAAACTGGGACGTCACGTAACTTCGTTTTGTACGGAGCGCATTGTATTTATTAGACATGTCCTCATATTGTTCGTTTGAATCACATACAACAAGAACAAAGACAAACCGAACATGTCCTCATTAAATCAACTTATCATCGCGAATTAGGTACGTACCTACTATATAGGTACATTATGTCCATCCTGTTTATGTTTTATGATTTCACATGTCAATGGTTCATATAACTAGAGATGCGTCGCAGGAGTAAAGTTAACTTAAAATAGGCTATACAAGTTAAGACGTAAAGTCTATATTCCCATTACTATTGAAAATTTTTATTAATACTACATTCTCATTATCGCTCGAACATACTTTGTGTTGTGACGGAACGCAGCCCAGGAGTGCGATTTTTGAATCTCATTCGCTGAGTTCAGCAGTTGGAAATGTCATAATTACTGCGGAGATAGTCATCTTTCTACTGCTGATTTGACTTTCAAAAATCATACTTCAGGAGTGCGATTTTTGAATATCAAATCAGCAGTAGAAAGATGCGTATCTCCATACTAATTTTAACATTTACAACTGCTGAGTTCAACAAATGAGTTTCAAAAATCGCACTCCTGGCCATATAAACCAAACAACACAATAAACACAGAATACGGTAGGTATTCTGTGTTTATTGTGTTGTAAAGTTTATCATTTTTAGGGTTCCGTACCCAAAGGGTGAAAACGGGACCCTATTACTAAGCCTACGTTGTCCGTCCGTCCGTCCGTCCGTCCGTCCGTCCGTCCGTCCGTCCGTCCGTCTGTCCGTCTGTCCGCCTGTCCGCCTGTCCGTCTGTCCGTCTGTCCGTCTGTCCGTCCGTCCGTCCGTCTGTCCTACCTATTTAGGGCTGTAACTTTTGAACCGTAATAGCTAGATAATTGAATTTTTCTCAGATTAAGCGTTTTTACGGCGGATTTGTTAACAAATAATAAAAATGCAAAAAAAATCAAAATTAAGGGGGGTTTACTAGTTTTTATCAACGTTTTTTTCTTCACGCTCTATCGTAAAAATGGTAATACATACAAGCGTCAAACTTAGTGTGATTATAGAGCAAACTCTACAGAATAACAACAAATACTAAAAACCGGCCAAGTGTGAGTCGGTCTCGCGCTAAAGGTCCCGGACAGAAAAAGTTTTTTTTCTAAGTTAATAATGTTGTGTTCTGGTGGAGGTGTGGTACGGAACCCTCGGTGCGCGAGTAGCCCGACTCGCACTTGACCGGTTTTATTATGAAGTAAAGAAGGGAATGCTTCGATTCGATGGTTTGGACATATCGAAAAGATGAATGAATGTCGACTTACGAAACATATTTATGTTGTGTGTGGAAGGAAATAACTATTGGTAGGTATCGGTCTGTAGACAAAAAAATACCCAGGAATGTGTGTTTAGTTTATTCGGGTTGGGGGTAATTCTATGTGCAGAAATCAACTTCAAAGCTGCATCTAAATCAAGAGCGTTAGTAAAGGCTGCAACTTATTGGAACTTCCAAATGAATTTGAGAATTTTTTTTTTCATTACCTACTTTTTACGTTTTCGGGATCCTTGTCTCTACTCTGTATCATGTAACCTACATAATATGAGAACCTAGTAATCGTAAAAGTCTGATCGCTTTCGGGCCGCATCAGGAAGCTGGGCCTCAATCGCCCTAAGTTTGAAAGATACTACCAAAACAAAACCACAACCAAAAACGTTACGTTATGCACAATTCATATCGCGCAAATTATATTAACGGGTAGATTAACGGTAACGATTTAGCTTTATTTCGGAAGATACGTTGGCGTAACGTTTGATGTTCGTTCGATCGAATTTTCTGTATTGTGCGATTTAACCGTCCAGAAAAAAATATCGCGATAGCTTTTTTTACTTCATCAGTCAAACCAAAACCAAACCAAAACCGTATAAAATTGCGCAATTGAGGCCCTGTTCTTAAAGGATCGGGCCGCAAGAAAGTGCAGTGTCGGCCGCATGCGGCCCGCGGGCCGCATGTTTGACATGCCTGCTATAGGTACTCCTAGGTCTTATTTCTCTAAGTTCATCATTATTCATTATGCATTTGGCCCACCGGCCACCACCGACTTTGAGTTTGACATGCCTGACCTATAGGGGGATGATCAGACCATCAAACTGAACAATTTTCGCTATGTCACCAATATCGAAATGGAGAAAAAAAAACAGCTCTTCCATACAAAACTGCAAACCGTACTCGAGCGATCGATTTTTTTCGCGATTTCAATTTTGGTCCTATAGTCAAAGTTGTTCAGTTTGATAGTCTGATTATCACCTTAAAAAAGTGTCAGCATATTAAGAAGGACCCCATATACGTGCCTAGACCAGATCAAGCACGCCATCATAAATAGTCATAATCGACGAGAATGTATGACGTTAGATGTATGGACATAGAGGAAAGGATTAAATATATTCTTTGTAGAGGAAGAAAGAGAATATGTGTCAGAACCGGCCACAATAGACATATCCATAGTCTTTGCATAATTAATACTTACTTATCTTATTTGTATGTCGATGATATGAATAAAGATTTATGTATGCCTAGCTAGATAGTACCGTATCTACCAACGGCTACTGGCTATTGCGTGGGCTGAATTGATTGATTGCTGATGCCTTGCGCCTTGGTAAGTAGGTACTAACTGTTTGTTTTCTGTTTTACACCATTATCAAAGTTCATCATCATCATCATCATATAAACGTCCCACTGTGTAGGGCACAGGCCTACCCTCAAGGAGGGTGTATGGGCATTAGTCCACCACGCGTGCCCAATGCGGGTTGGTAGACTTCACATATACATCAGAATTTCTTCTTCAGTGTATGCAGGTTTCCTCACGATGTTTTCCTTCACCGTTTGAGAGCAGTCGGTTTTACGTACATAAGTTAGAAAAACTCATTGGTACATCGCATGTTGTCCGTGCGGATTCGAACCCGGGCCCCCATAATTTTTATCAAAGTTACAACGTTATTATTATTGTAGGGTAACTGATTGCGTAGATTAGCTCCACTTACCTACCTTAGGTAGGTAGGTGTGTTTCTAACTAAGGCTTGACATAAATTCTAGTTTTCCCGCTTGTTTTCCTTGAAGAAAAAAGAGAATTATACCAATTTACTTACTTATAGTTTAATGGTAGAGTAGTTAATCTCAACTAGACAAATGGAGGCATTTATTTATTAGGTAGGTACTTATATGTACGCATTTAAACGTAGGTACTTAAATAAGTAGGTATATTAATATATTATGGTATAATTAAAATTATCCAGTAAGTTACCAGCGATTATATCGATATAAGATCGATTATGTACATGGTGTTAGTATAAACAGTCTCATTACTTATTACTTTAAGGGGTGATTTCCCTCACAGTCCAGTGGCGCCCTCATCACATTAAAAAATATTTCTCAATTAAGAAAGCCTAAATTAAAAAAGTGCTCAACACGAACACTACTAAAGCCTTCAAGCCATTGTTATAGTTACAATACTTTTATAGGTTCTAAACATTCCACTTTTAGACAATTTCGGATAAAAACAAAAGCGGCCGTTTTTTTTTTCTTTTTTAAAAATTTGTATGTTTAGACCTTTTAGAAAAAACCTATAAAAGTATTCTATGAAAATAGCTTGAAGGCTTTTGTAGTGTTCGTGTTGGGCATTTTTTTAATTTAGGCTTTCTTTATTGAGAAATCTTTTTTAATGTGATGAGGGCGCCACTGGACTGTGATAGCCCTCCTAAGAATCTAAAAGAAATTAGAAAAAAAAATTTTTTGGTCTTTTCCATACAAAATGCAATCAGTTGATCGAACGTTTGTATAATTGATAAGTAATTTTTTTTTGCTTTTTTTTTTCTTATGGAAAGTAATGCAACGTGTTTGTTTACCCTAACACACTGTATATACAGGGTGAAATTGATATCATTAGCATCCTTTTAAACGAGTCTACCCATCAAACTGAACAACTTTTACTACGGGAGCACAGATCGGAGCAAAAAAAAATCTGCTGTTGCATACATTTGAGTCGAGTACGCATTGCAGTTTAGTATGGAACAGCTGATTTTTTTTATGCTTCAATCGGTTTGCTCCCATAGTGAAAGTTGTTCAGTTTGATGGGTAGACTCTTAATTTAAAAGGATGCTAATGATATCAATTTCACCCTGTATATATGTTACAGTAGGTAGGTACCAACTGTATTTTTAAGTATAATATAGGCGCAGGAGGGCCTTAGTCCGAAGCAAACATAGAAAGACGTGACACAGAACGTAGCGATTCGTCGAGTGATGGAGTGATGCAGTGGTTCAGCCATTGCTATTCAAAATCTCCAACTGAACTCCTCTTTGACATGGCTGTCAACCAACTCTACCGACACACGACGCTCCGCTAGACCGCCACCAGAGGCGCTACATCAAAGCACCATCATGAGTGTGCGATCTCGTTCTGTTGCAACTTGAGAGATGGCGCCAGGCGCCGTCATATAAGTAATAATATTGTATGCTACGATCATAGTTTCCATTGTCTGAAATTGATCTAAATATTATACTTAGGTACAAGGGCGGATCCAGGGGGGGGGCCCAGGGGGCCATGGCCCCCCCCACGGACCTCTGCGGATTGTATTGAATTTCGAGGCTGAGTAATGACGGCACTTTACTAGTCCATAACCAATTCGTAGAGCGGAGAAAATTAGAGCTCACTTCGCTCGCTCTATGTTTCTGTTTTAATTATTGTACCTGTGTAGGTACTATAATTCAAACAAGGCTGTGGTCAGAAATCTTTAGGATTATACACATAATATAATCCTAAAGATTTAACAGCAAACCGGGGAACACGCCCCTGGCGGCAAGTTTAGGGGGCGCCAAAATCAAGATGGGAAAAAAATATTGCATCGACTTGAGAATTTTGCAAAAAAATCTCGTGCTCGCTTCGTTCGCTCCTGATTTCAGACATCTCATTATATTGCAGTGACGAAATCTCGAGCTTGTTTCGCTCGCTCTTGGTTTAAGATCGTATTGCAGTCATCCCAATATATTGCAGTGAAATCTCGAGCTCGCTTCGCACACTCTTGGTTTTAGATCTTATTGCAGTCTTCTCATTATATTTCAGTGAAATATCGAGCTCGCTTCGCTCGCTCTTGGTTTTTTGTTGTATTGAAATTACCTATCGCAGAATTCGACGACATTGCGAATTTCTGAATCGACCTAATCATATTGCAGTAAAATCTCGAGCTCGCTTCGCTCGCTCTTGGTTTTAGATCTCATTGCAGTCATCTCATTATATTGTAGTGACGAAATCTGAGCTTGCTTCGCTCGCTCTCGGTTTAAGATCGTATTGCAGTCGTCTCATTATTATTGGAGTGAAATCTCGAGCTCGCTTCGCTCGCTTTTGCTTTTAGATCTTATTGCAGTCATCTCATTATATTTCAGTGAAATATCGAGCTCGCTTCGCTCGCTCTTGCTTTTAGATCTTATTGCAGTCATCTCATTATATTTCAGTGAAATATCGAGCTCGCTTCGCTCGCTCTTGCTTTTAGATCTTATTGCAGTCATCTCATTATATTTCAGTGAAATATCGAGCTCGCTTAGCTCGCTCTTGGTTTTTTTGTTGTATTGAAATTACCTATCGCAGAATTCGATCATAATATTGCTAATTTCTGACTCGACCTAATCATATTGCAGTAAAATCTCGAGCTCGCTTCGCTCGCTCTTGGTTTTAGATCTCGTTGCAGTCATCTCATTATATTGCAGTGACGAAATCTGAGCTTGCTTCGCTCGCTCTCAGTTTAAGATTGTATTGCAGTCGTCTCATTATATTGCAGTGAAATCTCGAGCTCGCTTCGCTCGCTCTTGCTTTTAGATCTTATTGCAGTCATCTCATTATTATTTCAGTGAAATCTCGAGCTCGCTTCGCTCGCTCTTGGTTTTAGATCTTATTGCAGTCATCTCATTATATTTCAGTGAAATGTCGAGCTCGCTTCGCTCGCTCTTGGTTTTTTTGTTGTATTGAAATTACCTATCGCAGAATTCGATCATATTGTGAATTTCTGACTCGACCTAATCATATTGCAGTAAAATCTCGAACTCGCTTCGCTCGCTCTATGTTAAACGTTTTATTACAATCACTCAACCTGGACCTGGCCTCCCTAAGAATAAATTATTGCTACACTCTTGTAGAGGAGGCCCGGCGCCAATCTCATGTTTTTGCCCCGCCTCGGAAAAATTTTAGATCCGGGACTGATTGTTTTAGTTTTCTATGTATGTGTACAAGACGTCTCGGGTCTGTGTCTCTAACTTAATTTTTTTATATCTTAATACGTGGCCTGAGTCGGTCGAGGGCCCCCCCCACTATGAAATCCTGGATCCGCCCTTGCTTAGGTACTTATAATCCTACTAATATTATAAACGCGAAAGTTTGTAAGTATGGGTGGATGGATGGATGGATGTTTGTTCCGCTTTCACGCAAAAACTGCTGAACGGATTTTGATGAAATTTGGTATACAGATAGACCATGGCCTGGATTAACACATAGGGTACTTTTTATCCGGGTAACGCAGACGAAGTCACGGGCAACAGCTAGTATTTAATAAAATATTAGTGTTTCGGAATGTGTATCCGTTTTCGTTTTACGTTTTACCGCGCTGTTTTGACACCTGTCAGGTTTTTGTGATTCTATGTTTCGGAATATTATTATGTCGTATAGCTAGAACATTCTTGTAATAAAACTCTAAATACATGATATAATACTTTTATTACATGGTGTCAGAAGACAAAGAAACCTACCATGTCGTCAGAAGACTATCAAGCACTGTTCAAGCAGCAGACTCAGATGCTGGCCAATATGCAATCACAACTGGCAGTGCTGCAACAACAAGTTCAAGGAAATAGAGCTGGCGCAGCTGAAGGTGATGCAATTCGAGGTCATGTCAGCGTCCCGTGGCCTCAACCCTTGGATACAAGTGCGAGCGATGCATATGAAAGCTTGAAGTTCTTTAGACACGGTTGGGAAAATTATTGTGTGGCCACGGGCATGAACAAGTGGCCGCAAGAGAAGGATGAAGTTAAAGCCGGCCTCCTCATAAGCGCGATTGGTAGCGCAGCTTTGAAGAAGTATATGGAGTTCGGTTTATCAGATACAGAGAGAAAATGTGAAAAAGCAATATTTAAGAAAATGGAAGAAACTATAGTCAAGAAGAGTAATATTATCTACTCAAGATACTTGTTCAATGCTAGAAACCAAGGAAAGGATGAAAATTTTGAAGATTTTTTATTAATACTTAGAAAACTAATCAAACCATGCAATTATGGCTTGGGGGAGGACGAAATTCTGCGTGACAGAATTGTCGTAGGTGTAAAGGATGATGAAGTCACAAAGGAGCTCCTGAGAAGGGAAGATTTAAATTTAGAACAGGCCATCAATATCTGCCGATCTGCGGAGGCAGCTGCCGCACAGCTGTCCACACTAAAAAATGAAGAGTTGAATGTGAACAAAATCTTAAAGAATACTCAAAGGGAAAGGGAAGCCAAATTGTGCAAATTTTGTGGCAGCATTCATATATTTGGAAGAAGTTTCTGCCCGGCATTTGGGAAAAAATGTGAGGTATGCAACGGCAGAAACCATTTCAAGAAGGTGTGCAGGAAAAAGTCACACATCAAAGTTGTCAAAGGTGAGGACTCTGATGATAACCTTGATCTTGTTATATCGCAAGTACGAACTAATAAAGTATCGGGCCACATCGAAGCACCAATTAAGATGAAAATCAAAGGAAAATGGCTAGAGGTGTACTGCACATTAGATACTGGAGCGCAAGTATGTGTCATAGGCGCAGAAAATTATAAAAATCTTACAGGCCTTGATCTTTCCAAACTTAAACCATCTTCTCACAAACTAAGATGTTTCAATGGGTCCACGATCACCAACTTTGGTATTGCTGAGTTTGAGTGCTGTCATAATAGTAAGAAGTATACAATAAAATTTCATGTAGTGGATGTAATGCATGAACCACTTCTGTCGGAGAAAGCATGCGTCACCCTGGGCCTGATAAAGTACTGCAGTGCTGTATCTTTAGACTTAGATCGCACATCAGCTGGAGATATACTCAAGAAGTATGGTGACGTGTTTGAAGGATATGGACACCTACCCGGTGAGGTTACCCTTGAGATTGATGACAGTATTCCTGCTCGTATCCAGCCTGCTAGAAGGATCCCAGTTTGCCTAAGAGGTCAGTTGGAGGCGGAACTTGATAAACTAGAAAAGGATGGAATTATCGCTAAGGAAACTCAGCATACGGATTGGGTAAATAACATTTTAATAGTTAACAAAAACACCAAATTCAGAATATGTCTAGATCCAATCCCATTAAATAAAGCTTTGAAAAGACCAAATTATCAGTTTACAACCCTTGATGAGATGTTGCCAGAATTAAGTAAGGCCAAAGTTTTCACTACAGTTGATGCTAAAAAAGGGTTCTGGCAATGTGGTTTATCAGAAGAGAGCAGCAAATTGACTACATTTTGGACTCCGTCTGGTCGTTACAGGTGGCTGCGTCTCCCATTTGGTTTGAGCTCATCACCGGAGATATTCCAGCAGAAACTGTCGAGCTTGCTGAAAGATCTTAAAGGTATAGAAATTATTGCTGATGATATACTTATATATGGGGTGGGTGAGACTATAGAAGAAGCAGTAAGGGACCACAATCAAAAGTTAGAGAAACTGTTGCAAAGATTACAGAAAATTAATTGTAAACTGAATAAAGATAAGGTGAATCTGTTGCAAACTTCTGTGAAATTTTATGGTCATGTTTTAACTAGTGAGGGATTAAAGGTAGATGACAGTAAAGTAGATGCAATAAGGAATATGCCTACACCTACTTCCAGTAAGGATGTCTTGAGATTTTTGGGCATGATTGGCTACCTTAGTAAGTTCATAAAAAATCTCAGTTTCGAGGCCAAGAATCTTCGTAGACTCACTAGAAAAGATGTTGAGTTTCATTGGACCAGGTCTGAAGAGAGAGAATTTAATCACTTAAAAGACATTGTATCAGATTTACCTCAACTTAAATATTTTGATGTTAACAAGGAAGTGGTTATAGAGTGTGATGCCAGTGAATATGGGCTGGGTGCTGCATTATATCAAGAGGGTCATGTAATTTGTTTTGCTTCCCGTTGTCTAACATCAGCTGAGAAAAATTATGCCCAAATCGAGAAGGAAATGCTAGCAGTCGTTTTTGCATGTAAAAGATTCAACCAATATGTAGCAGGAAACAGAAAAACTGTTGTTAGAACAGATCATAAGCCTTTAATAAATATTTTGAATAAGCCACTGGTTGAAGCTCCCAAACGAATTCAAATGATGCTACTTACACTTCAAAAATATAATGTGGAATTACAATTTATTAAGGGTAAGGATAATTTTGTTGCAGACACCCTTTCGAGAGCACCAGTAGAGGAAGACACGGATCAATACAATTTAGAAAATAAGATTAATGAAAAAAGAATTTACAAGTTAATTAGTAAAATATCTTCGGTGCAATATCTTAAAATTTCTGATAAACTTATTGAAAGAATCACTGAGGAAACTAAGAAGGATTGGAACTTGCAATTAATAATAAAGTATATCATTGATGGATTTCCAAGATACATCTCGGACTTACCTGAAGAGCTGAAAGAGTACCATAAACATAACTGTGAACTGTCTACAAAAGATGGGTTGATTTTCAGAGGTAATCAGGTGCTAATACCAGAGTCACTAAGAAAGGAGATGACAGAAAAAGTTCACATAAGTCATAATGGGGTTGCTGGCACGCTGCGCTTGGCAAGAGAGAACATGTTTTGGCCAGGAATGTCAAAAGATATCAAAGAACATGTTGGTAAGTGCCAATTTTGTGTGTCTAATGCATCATCTCAACAAAGATTACCATTGATTAGTCATGATGTTCCGTGGTACCCGTTTCAATATGTATCTATGGATGTATTTTCAGTAGGTGACTTAAAGTTTTTAGTCACGGTTGACCACTACTCAGATTTTTTTGAGTTGGATAAGCTTTCAACACTCACTTCCAATGAGATTATACAAGTTTGTAAGAAAAACTTTGCGCGTCATGGCATTCCGCAAAGAGTATGTACTGACAATGCAACCAATTTTGCTAATGAAGATTTTAAGCGTTTCTCGAGTTATTGGAATTTTGAACATGTTACCTCATCTCCACATTACCCACAAGCTAATGGCAAAGCAGAAGCTACAGTCAAGATTGCTAAAAGATTGGTAATACAGAGCATACATACAAAGCAAGACTTGTGGTACTGTCTATTACACCAGCGGAACATACCTATTGAAGCAGATAAAGCCAGCCCTACACAAAAATTATTTTCAAGACACACTCGAACAGGTTTACCTTGCACACAAGAACATCTTAAGCCTAAGATTGTACCTAATATTCCTTCTTTAATAAAGGAGAGAAAGGAAAAATACAAACATACTTATGATAGTAGAAGTAAAAATTTGTCTGATCTGTCAGTGGGTCAAAATGTTGCTGTGCAATTATTCCCTGATATAAATAAAAAGTGGACTTTAGGTAAAGTCTCTAAAGTTATTGATAAAAGATCTTACATAGTTGATATCAACGGCAAAGAGTATAGAAGGAACAGAGTGCACATCAGACCATATTCTGGCACGTTAAAGAATAACAAAGAGCTGGAAGAAGGAATAAGAACTGAGGTCTTGGAACCTCCAACACCTGAATCTTCCTTTACAGGTTTTCAAATCATCACTCCTGAGCCTGACTCATCAGCTCCTGCAACGAGACTGGCTGAGCCTCACACAGTTATGTCCTCTCCATCTCCAGCTCCTTCCGTGGCTGCAGAGTTCGCCCCTCCGGATTTGTCTGGGTCGACTGATGGCATAAGGCGAAGTGGACGGGCACGTTCCACCCCTCAGTATCTTAGAGATTATGTTCTATTTACACGCGACGACTAAGTTAGAAAGAAAAGGGGATGTTTCGGAATGTGTATCCGTTTTCGTTTTACGTTTTACCGCGCTGTTTTGACACCTGTCAGGTTTTTGTGATTCTATGTTTCGGAATATTATTATGTCGTATAGCTAGAACATTCTTGTAATAAAACTCTAAATACATGATATAATACTTTTATTACAATTAGGTATATTAAAGCAAAAATCGCTATACTATAAGGAACTGTCAAAAAACAGGATTTATATTTATTTATACCGATCGTATGGGGAAGTTACAAAATAAGCCCCCCAACCCAAGATTTAAAAACCTACATGTAGTCTAGACTTCATTTTAAAAGTAAACATTGCTACTATTTTAGTTAATTTGAGTTGCTGAACACTGAAGGGGTTGTTTTAGGCTTGGTTTCCGCCTCTCTCCGTGTGAAAAATAATAGAACAGTTACTTACTTAATATTACCTGATAGTAGAATACCAACTTGTAAATTACTTAGGTACTTACCTAAAAATTAGATACAGTAGGTAGGTATTCGTAAATTATACCCACCTTCACTTCACATTATTGGAGACATCCTATTCTTTGACGATTATGCAAAGAAGATGGGCAGATTTGGACCCAGCCATTTTTTACGAAAACTAAAAGGTCTTCAGGACGGCGGTCATAATTATTATAAACAGAAAAAATTAAGAAATTTTGAAAAAAAACTTCCACATCTCCAGAAGTCCGGATTCAAAAGTAGAAATTACTAGTAAAATAGACAAATCATCCAATAAGCAGTAGCCAAACGCTACAACGACAGCTATTTTCATCTAATATTATCACTGAGGTATTTTTTGGTCGTTACGGAATGTATTTGGCTTGGTTGAACTGATAGTTCGTGATTTCGTTTTCTTCCATAATATTATACGGTGATCGTGAATTTTCATTAAAATAAACATAATGAATCAGTAGAAGATTGAATGGACTATCTAATAAGAAAGATTATGACTTTCACACACTTGCTACAAAAGGTATCATAAGGAGAATAACTTTCCCCCAACTTTTACAGGTTACAACCAATTTACTTTTTTGTTAGTTTTGTTTCACTCTACACGTATTACTAAGTTCCAGGGACTTCCAGGGAACTTAGGGACCTCTAAGTCTGGGTCTCAAATTACAGGGCCGGCCGCCAAAATTCTTTTAAGAGGAAAAGAAATAAAATGTCCTATTGACTAGGCAGGTTACTCGCGCTTATAGTTATATTGTTTAAAGCGACCAAGATTAAACGAGTTAAAGGAGGATATAGCCGATCATCTGTGTACCTAGTACCTTCCTACCTAGGTCGCGTATATTTAGCTAAATAACTAGACTGCATGATTTTCTGCTGGTTAACAATACCTCCTCAACTTCTTAATGACACATTTTCTTTATACAGGGTGTAAGTGAATCTGAACTCAGACCATCAAACTGAACAACTTTCACTATGGAGACTACATCAGGGAACGCGAAAAAAATCTGCTGGTCCATACAAAACTGTACTCAACTGTATGGAACAGCTGATTTTTGATGCTCCGGTCTGTTTGCTCCCATAGCTGTGCCCATAGTATAGTACAAGTTGTTCAGTATATTTCAATTTATAGAATACAATCATCATCATTTCAGCCGATGGACGTCCACTGCTGGACATAAACCTCCCCCAAGGATCGCCACAACGACCGGTCCTGCACTGCTCTCATCCAACGGGTTCCCGCCGCCTTCACCAGGTCGTCGGTCCACTGTGTGGGGGGCCTACCCACGCTGCGCTTTCCGGTACGCGGTCACCACTCGAGAACTTTTCGGCCCCATCGGCCATCGGTTCTGCGAGCAATGTGCCCCGCCTACTGCCACTTTGGTTAAGCAATTCGTTGGGATATGTCAGCTACTCTGGTTCTTCTGCGGATCTCTTCATTTCTAATTCGATCTCACAGGGAAAAACTAGAGGTGACACCCAGAAAAAAATTTTGTAGCACTCGTTTGTAAGTATCAGAATTTCTTCTTCAGCGTTCGCAGGTTTCTTCATGTTTTCCTTCGCCGTTTGAGAGCAGTCGGCAGTGATCCAATTTGAAATACAGGCCACAGCATAGAACATTGTGTAACATAAGTGGTTCCTTGTTCAACATTATCGGCCAATAAACTCCGAAGAGTTTGCTTTAATCCCAGACTTCCCTGCCTACCGAATTCACCTCGATTAAAGTTCTTCCTGCAATTCTTTCTGCGCTAACCAGCTATTTATATCGAATTCAGAGCATATCCCGATTAGTACAAATCAACCTGTTGGACTTTTCCTCTAAGGATTTGGTTTTAAGCAAGTTTTTAGCTGAGAATATTACCTTCCTATTTATCTCTGAGATAAACAATATCATACATAGGTACCTAATTAATAATAATCTGTTAATATGTTGGTAGGTAGTATCTATCACGATGTTGATTATGATTAGCTAATATCATCGGGGCCAGCGCGTCATATCTACTTTTCGCAAAGTTGAGTTTCATAGTAGGCTAAAGATTTTTATTTTCATATCTTTTGGCCA
The DNA here is from genome assembly GCA_922987775.1 of Agonopterix subpropinquella. NCBI lineage: Eukaryota > Metazoa > Arthropoda > Insecta > Lepidoptera > Depressariidae > Agonopterix > Agonopterix subpropinquella. The sequence goes on along the minus strand of OV277701.1, from coordinate 14,809,285 downwards.
ATTAGCATTTTAAGATACCTAGTTTATTTAACAGGCAAAATTAAAAAACGGTACCTATATTGTGAAAAGTCGATAGCTTTTGTTGGAAATATGTTATGTATACACTATACAGGGTGTAACAAAACACCCTAGTAATACTTAAGGGGATGCTTCAGCCCATGAAACTGAACAACTTTCACTATGGAGCCAACTTCGAAATCGCGAAAAAAAAATCCGCTCTTTCATACAAAACTGCAGTACCGATACCGTCTCGACTCAAATGTAGGTATGGGATGGAGGATTTTTTTTATTTTTCCCGACATTGGCGCCATAGTGAAAGTTGTTCAGATTGATGGTCTGAAGCACCGCCCCCTTAAGTATAACTAGGTTGTTTTGTTACACCCTGTATATAATATACACATATAATTATATAGGGTCCTTCTTAATATGCTGACACTTTTTTAAGGGGATGATCAGACCGTCAAACTGAACAACTTCCTCTATGGGACCAACATCGAAATCGCGAAAAAAAAATCATCCCTTCCATACAAAACTGCAAACCTACTCGGAGCCAAACGTATGGGACAACTGTTTTTTTTTTTCGCGATTTCGATGTTGATTCCACAGAGAAAGTTGTTCAGTTTCATAGTCTGGTCATCGCCTTAAAAAAGTGTCAGCATATTAAGAAGGACCCTGTATAATTTTAGTAAATTATACCCTGATACACCAGGGTAAGCGCGTCATAGTAACTCACTTGTTTGCCTCATCAAGGTTTTTATAAACAAAGTCGATAATTGTAAACAAAGTGTTTAGCGAGATAACAGCAAAAGAAATATTGGTATGCATAGCATAAAGCGGCACTTCACTCTCGCCGAGCCTTTCAAGGAAAATGACTACGGCTTATGATGCCACGAGAACAATGAAGGGCATCCACACTCTCGTTCTCGCCCTGTCTCGCCCGTTCTCGGCGAGAATGAAGCGCCCGCTAAACATTTGAACAGTAATTTTACCTGGTTTTTAACACGTAAAATAACAAATATACTTTTTCCGATAATTTACTGGGTGTCGGTCGCGGTCGGTCAACTTAAAATGAAAAACCTACAAATAAAATTACATTAAAAAAAAAATTGTGTCGCCAATCCCCAATGTGTCGCCATAAACAATGTATATTTTTTGTATATTCGTTGTTCCGGCCTTGACGTTTGTCTTAATATTATGACTATTTTTCGAAATATTAAAGCTGGAGGCACTTGCCCCGACTGACCATACCAATAATTTTATTACGATAAACTAGTGTACTACTATCCCGGGTTCCATCTACCCAAACAAAAAAAACAACAACATTTTACAACATATTGTAAAATTTTGTTTGGTGCTTAATTGTCCTTTAATGATTCCTTTTTAAGTAGGTATTTGCTAGCTTTCAATTAAACCTAAATACATAATGTTATTGAACTCTAAGAGATTGATTGTCTAGATATACATAATAATTAAGACACAAGATTGCTTCGAAAAATGGAATGAAAAACTTTTATTTGTATTCAAGTAATTTAATATAAATACACACACACACACACACACACACACACTTACATGTATTTTAAACAACATCGAGATTATTGCTTTTTTTTTAAGGTACGTATATCTACATTATAATTTATCTAATCAGTGTACTTACCTATCAACTACATATAGGTACTCACATATATACCCCGTAGAATTATCACAGTAAGTTAATGAATCGATTACAAGCAAACTTTGCGTAAACATTCGTATGATTTATACTAAACGAATTTAGATTTGAACACTTAGGTACTTAATTGATATAAATGAGCGCTCTCTACATGAATTCAAAGGATTCTTAGATCGATGCTAGGTAAGTAAGTAAGTAGGTAATTGTCCACAAACATTTCTATTAGTATAGAATTCGGTGCTACCCATGTGCTACCACAGCGCCATACTTACAGGGTGCCGGCCGAGCCTCCAGATTTGAAGGGTTCCAGGTTTTTTTAGGTCCAAGATATTCCAAACAAAACAAACATAAAACAGTAACCCCTAATAGTATAAGAGATAAGTGTACTTTTTGCAACCATCAGCAGCAAGGCCGATTCAGTGTTTATGGGGTGTAGAGCATTTCTGTGATGGGGATGTCATCAGTAACTCCTAAACCGACTGTAGTTATGCAGGCAGACCTGGTCCATCCCCATCACAGAGAAGCTCTACACCCCATAAACACCGAATCAGCCTTGCTGCTGATGGTTGCAAAAAGTACACTTACTTATCTCTCGGAATATAATGTTTGGATAAATTAAAAACCAGCAATGACTACAATATAAAGTTCTTTGGAAATGTTTTGTACCCAAAAATTGTTTACAAAATTAAATAAATACGATTAAGGGCAGCACTGGAGTGGAGGCTCGGCTACGTCTCACTACTTAGTTATCGTGCATGGTTTACGTAAAATAAATGTCAAGTCAGAAACATTATTAACTATTAACGTTTCTTAAGACTATTAACTTTCTTTAGACTTGTACAATCAGATAACGGCTCACTGGTCACGACTTTAGTTTATTTCGAATCGTAATATTAACATTCTATTTTTGTTTAATCGCGTTTCCTTGGTGGATTTTGCCAATATCTAGTTTAAAAAGAGCAATTAGTGCTTGACGTTGTACGGTGATGGATATGGCGATCTCAAAGCCCTGTTTTTATACAAAAACACACACTCGAAACCGCCATAAAATGGCGGAGCCGCGTGGCTACCTAAACCGCGAGCCAAACGACAGACGTCCACTCGAGAGCCCTCTAGCCACGCGACTCCTAATATTAACATAGTATTTTGCTATAATTTCAAGACAATGCCTAAAGCTAGAATGTTCCAATAATTCTCTGTCAAGCTTTCGAAAGTATTAAGAGGAAACGCGGTCTGCAGACCCATAATTTAGAACAATAAGTAGGTTTTTAACAGATCTGTTCCCGAGTAACCGGAGAGCTACCAGCGCGAAAGTGACAACTGCAGCTCGGACTAATTTTACCAAAATTAATAAAATATAAACGAAATAACAATCGTATCTATACAAGATAATTATACTATCGTATTCGTATTCCCCAGTTTCCTCCTCCAAAATAAGACCGATTTTAATATTTTTTTCAAGAATAATTTGAGAAAGAGTTTGGCCGTCTGTAACTGTTTTGCTTTCATGTTTTTTTTATTATTTTTATTAGCCTACTTCATCCCACTGCTGGGCAAAGGCCTCTCCCTTGCTCTTCCACTCGTTCCTGTTTTGGGCAACCTCTGGCCACTTTCATGTTTTATATTTGTAAAATTGTTTTCTGGATGTCTGAAACCGCCGGAATAATTGGGCAATTTTAGTCCATTTTTAGAAGGTCCCTAGTTCTTATAGAAATTTTTATGAAAAAAAAAAAACAAAACAGAGGCATGGCAGAGGTAACATACATTGTGTGGTAAAAAAATATTTCTTCTATGTCATTCTGGGAGAATATAGGGGTATACGTTTGTATGGACTTAACGCCACGCGCCGCGCCGCCCGCATTTCCTCTTATTCTTTAATCTTTTGAACATGACGTAGTGGAAGAAAAGGTAAGTACGTCATGTTCAAAAGATTAAATACTTTCAAACACATCATTTTTATTAACGTTTCATAAGCGAGAACGTTTTTACATATAACTACTTTTTTTAAATATGACATTGGAATCTATGTATTATTTTATAATAACCAGGTTTGCAAGTTCGGTTTTTGATTTTTCTCATTTCATTATAGAAATGAGATGAGCATTAAAATTTTCGCATAGTAATGAAAAATCTTTAATTTCACTCGAAACCTATAAACCTAGTAGGTACCTTTACACGTAGATTGGATTTTAGTGCACTGAATGAAATGAGACTAGAACCAATAATTCTGTAATTAGTGGGGTAAATACGTTTCCCCGCTTTTTGTATGGAGACTGCCAGTTTCACAGTCTGACAGTCTTCTTAAGACATACTAGGCTTGCCTTGATTATGTCGCAGGAACCTTAACACTACGAGACAAATCTCGATTTTGAACTTAATATTCACAGGTACGGTAGGTTAGGTACCTACTAAAAATACATTACGTAACATGACTGTTTCCTAAAATTATACAATATCCCTGCGACATTACACATCACATATTAAAAATTACAATCCTAAGGGCCTGTTTTACCACTTTTGGATAAGTCTCAGACGTGCCACATACATATGGAATTCCGAATCAGGATTGTGATTTTGTATAGGATTTGATACCTCCGCAATTCCGAACGCAATTATGGAGGGGTAAAATCCATATGAAATCGTAATCCTGATTCGGGATTCCGGATCGGAATTCCGGTTATATGTGGCGGACGTTAATTAGCTTTAACATCTGATAGATCGTTTGGTTTCACATACTGCGTATGAAAGCACCTTATTCGTGTTTTAAGCCACATATCAAGAACTTATTCAGAAGTGGTGAACCAGGCCCTCAATAAAGCTACAAACAGACAAACACATCACATAAATTACAAACCAACACAGTTTTATTCTTGTAGACTATTAAAATGTTGCCTCATTGAATATGAACCAAAAAGTTAGTTTCCCATTAACTAATTAAGGCTATAGCTAGGTATATTAAATAAATTATTGCTGCAGATACAGATCTAGCGCGTTAATAATACGCTTTATGTAGGAATCCTGCATTGAAAACAGACACCGAAGTGATTCCAAAAGTTCGACGGGAAATATCACACATACATCTTCCAGCCGTCGTAGTATGGCAGCGTGATATCCGCTTGATAAGGCTTTTATCTCGTTCGTTCGCACGCAAATAGAAAAAGAGTTAAGGCGCGATAGCACTGTATCACGCACGCTACTGCCATACTAGCCCAGCAGATCACACAGATGAATATTTCACTTAGATGAGATGTCGATAATATCATTACGGATTTATTTATCCATGGTAGGCAGTATGCACCTACAAAGTTATATTACCTAACTATTTACAATGTGTTTCGACAGAATGCTAAGTCTAATAAAAGGAACCTAATGAAGTGTAATCGTTTCTCTTGTTCCATTAATAAGGGCTCCGTCAACGCACTTTTCATTTTCACTATGTTTGTTAAGTTCATCAGTTTCAAAAGAAAACTCTTTCACCTTTCTCTTTGTGTACGCTGAAGGTCCCATTATCGCCAATACCACTGGCAAGAACAGTAATCCGTTGAACAGACCAAATATAATAACCAGAAAGAATATTTTGAAAAATGACTGGAATGTGTAAGCTTTGGACATGCTGAGAAGCGATAACGATAGGAAGGTTGAACCGCCGCCCCATAAAACCGCAGATCCGATGGACGTTACGGTCTTAAACGACCTTTCGGCTCTGGAGCCATCTGACATCGTTAAAAACGTGTGACCGACATGTGCAGCGTAATCTACGCATAAACCTATCGCTAGCTCGAGCCCAATACAACAAACAATGTCTACAGTCATACCCCATCTCTGCATCCAACCCAGAACGTTGACGATTGTCAATAAAACGCACATAAATATCCAAAAGCACATTTGAAGATTGGTTATCAAAACAACCGTACACAACATAACACATAGCAATGCTAGTTCTATATTTCTTTCTACTTCAACACCGATAATCTCATCTGTAACCCAATTGGCGAAAACTTTAGACCAAATGCTCCGATAACCGTCACCTGTCGATATATTTGTCGACGCAACAATTTGTTTTACGTGATTCATTGCTGGTAAATATTGCGAGGGTCCATCAAATCTAGGAAAATTAAATGACATCGAAGACCCAGTGATGTTCGATGCAGGATGACCGCAGCGAAATTTTTGCGAGAACTTAAAATTTAATTGAAACTTCGCGCCGACGGGACTATATAAAAATCTCGACAAATATGTTTTAAAGTCTTCATCAGAAACGGCTGAAACATTTCTCATATCTTTGCCATAGTTCTTCACTACATACCCTTGAAATGTTTCAACCCATGTAACTAATTCGTTAACATAAGATTCGTTCCTCAAATTTTGTGCCATGTTATACAATGTAGAAAATTCCTTATTATAATTCATTTCTCCTAGAAATACCATAGCTGCATGCCCTTCAGTGGGATAGTAGTGATCATAATTGTTAAGAAAGTCTTTGTAGTAGGTGTCTTCAGGAATGAACCACTTAGGGTCAAACCGCTGTTCTAATCGAAATATTGCCTCAACACTGAAACCTGTCATTACAACAGTAAAGAGAAGGATTATCGTTTTTCCTGGGATTGAAAAAACAATGTGTTTATAAAATTTTGAAAACAGCTTTTGGAAGATAGTTTTCTCATCAGAAACACAAATTGGTTTCTTATGTTGGACACAAAAAAGTATACCATTTCTATTTGCTTCCATTCTCCTAATATCCAGTGTGAATACTGCTACATAGAATGTTACAGAGAAACAGAAGATGAAGAATACTCCCATAGCTGCATAAATACAGAAAGATTTTAGGGATGGTAAAATAGTTATAGCACCAATTAATAGGGCAACAATGTCTGTAAATGAGGTGATCACTATGGACACCCCGGCATGTTTTAACATAAGACCTACTTTCACAGGAAGACTTTTCTTAGATTCTGTGGCAGACAGATTCATCCAGCAGGCATTCATTACAAACATGTCATCTACACCAAGTCCCATCAGAAGAAACGGTAGCGATGAATGGACTGGACCAAAAGGTATACCTATTATAGAACACCAACTCACAGCACTTGCATAAGCCATGCCAACACAGAGTAAACCAACGCTACCTAATGTTAACTTAACCTCAAGCCAGTTGCAACGAGACAAACCAAACACCACATAAAAGAACATCAACGTAATACCCATAAACAACTTATCTAACTCTTGAAACATAGCCTGGCCACTTATGTCTCCAAAGCTTCTACCAGATTCATAATAAACTTTCATGTCTGTTATATTATGAGAAATATCCTCCAATGTATGCAGAAAATCAGATTCCCACAAAGCCAATGGAATGGTTACCCAATCTTCAGTACCAAGCAAGTTGCCTACTTCATTGATGTCAACTTGTGACATGTTCACCTGGGTGTACCAGGTCAAGAGAACAGAACTAGCGGACACAACATCACCACTTTCATCCTTTTTAACACCGCCTAACAATTTTTTGTAATCTACGGGGTGACCGGTCAACGGATTTAATTTAATATTATTAACTTTAGTTACAATGTCATGTTTAGTTGTATTTTTTATTAAATCCCACTGATTCTTCCATAGATCTATTATGTTATATTCTAGACAAACCATTTGAAATTCTTCTAAGAAACTACAGTAAAATTCATCATCGAACCATAGCGTATTGTCTGTAAAGTCATCTTCATTATTCTTGCTTGCATCGTAAATGTTTACAACTGGAACTTTGTAACATAGGTCCTGAATGTTAATAGTTTCACTTTGATGTTTCACTTCAAGAGAGTTTATTTTATTAGTAATGTTATGTATAGCTTGGATGACTTGAGGTTCTAGGACATTATCAGCTACGATTAATATTCTTTGCAGCCTGAAGCCTATGCCAAACTTATCAATGAACCAATTTGTGTCTCTACGAAAGTCTGAATCAGGGGGAACCCATAGGTTCATGGGGTTTTTTTCGATGTGGAACCGGTACATTCCGATGCCGCTCAGAGCCACGAAGATCCATGTTACGGTGATAATGCGCCAGGGATGCCGCGCTATGGTCATGCCGAGGTGGAAAAATATCCCCTCGACAAACTGAACCAAAATTGTCGATAAACTCTCCCATATTCGTTGTGGCGACTTGATTTGGGTAGGCATCACTATTATTGTGCGGTCACAAAACAAAATTAGAAATTGTTGCGTCTAATTTTGCACTGGTCTGATAATAAAACTTTTGAAGTTCTTTAACACAAACATTGTTCGTACCTTGATAAATGTTCAATGAAAAAACTGTCCGATCTCTATTTAAGGTTCAGGATCACTAATTTGATACAGTTTCATGTTCAGCTTCTTTGTTTTAAAATAGGAAACTTATTTAAATTACAAAAGAACACAACCTTCCAGTCCGACCAGTTCAATTTAACTGACATTACATTGAAAATGATAATGAATGCGAATGACTGATTGTTTGAATTTGACATTGACGTTTGGACGAATAAGTGTTGTCAGTAGTCAGATATAATTTTTAGGAGGGTTAGCAAGAAAATCGCCAAATTGGGAAATGTACGGTATCCGGTGTTCGGTATCGGTACCTATGAAGATTAAAAAGAATATTTTCTGCCCGATTTTATTTTGGTTAACCATCCTAAAAAATATATCTGACAACTGACAGCACTGATGTGGCGTGCTGTTATCAGTTAATGGGGCGGAAAGGTTGCGCTTAATGGCGGCGTAAGCATAACCATATATTCCGTAGGATAACCTCTTCCTAAGGCTAAGGGTGTCTGTCAATTGACGCGGAGCTAGCTGGCGGAGTGGAGAAACGGAGTTTTATCAACCAATAAGATTGCAATCAAAATATCGGCCAAGATTTTATGCAATCCTGATTGGTTAACATTTTCTCGCTACTCCGCTCCATCAGCTAGCTCGCGTCAATCTACTATGACCTTTAATGTCAGTGTTCAAAGTTCAAAAATTAGTTGCAATGATTTTTCGCAACATGGCGAGGGTTTTTTAATTTTATGGTGGGGCTTTAAATAGGCTTTACGGATCTAGTTCGTTTTACACTTTGCTTTGGAAAATCGGGAGATGAATCTTTTGCTAAAATCGGGATACTCCCGTAAAATCTGGAAGTCTGGCAGCACTGGAACCATAATAGCTCAAAAAGACAAGTATCCAGAGCCATTAAAGATAAATTAAAAAAAAAATAGACTGGAACTGCACATGCTGTGTTATCTTAGTACAAGCAAAGTAGGTCGTTGATTTCCCATACACAGCTTCCGCCATCTTACGAACATATTGAGAAGCACGATGTGTATGTCTGCATGGCTAGTACGCCAACCCGCGAGAGCCGTGATACGGCTATATCACGTCTTTTATCTCGTTTGCTCGCGAACAAACGAGCGAGATAAAATATGTGATATAGCCGTATCCCGGCTATCGCGAGTTGGTGTACTAGCTAGGCAGGTATCGATAGCGGTGAGAGATTACGGTTGCAGAGTTCATTATCTTGTTGGTCGAGTGGCAGGCACGTATCCAGGGGGGGATAAATCCCACCTATCCCTGGTGGGATTTATCCCGCCACAGGCCCCCCCCGAAATCTGAATATTTGTATGAAAAAGTGATTCCAGCACTTACTTTTCCATTGTTTTTCTATGAATATCCCCCCTCCCCGAAAATTAACGCCGCCCCCCCCCCCTCCGCCCGAATCAAAAGTCTGGATACGTGTTTGTCGAGCGGCCATGACAACCAGCTCATGATTCGGCTGTTAGCGGTTCAATCCCCTTCAGCTGACATATTTTTAGGGTTTTGCAGCCATATAGCAAAAATGGAGCCCTCATAATTTCGTACTGTCCGTCACTTCGTCGCCGGCCGTGCTCGCGTGCGGGCGTGTGTTCGGTGTGCCTTCTTGCGTTGTCTTTGTGTTTGTTTCGACAAAGTTGACTGTGCGGTCGTGGAGGTCTCCGGGACTCGGTCCCTCTCGTTTTCTCTTGTGGGTTCGCCCATGGGAGCCGGCGGCCATCTTGACTGCTGTTCGTGTTCCACAGTGGCAAGTGATGTCGTGGTGTAGGTCGTGCTCGGACCCTCCTTGTCTCGCAAGGGGCCTCGCCCGTAGGGGGCGGTCGCCATCTTGCCGGCGGGAGCGAGAGGGACTGCCTGACCTGTGTGTTGCTCCGCCCCCCCGGGCGTGAGTGCCGCGGGCCCACCGTTCACGTGAGTCGGTGACATCGACGGTTGACTTTGACGTTGACAGCTGTCACCGTTGACGGCTGCCAACTGTCACCCGGTGTTGCCATTTCGACGCCGGGTTCATCGGTGCAGTCTCGCGGACTTTTTCGGAACTCTTGTAAAATTTTTGAATTCCTGAACTTTTTGACAGCTGTCACCACTGGCAGTTGTCGGATTTTTCGCTTTTGTAACTTCCGGTACACTGGTGACATCTCGCGGAACTTTTTGGAACTTTTGTATTTTTCGTGTTTTTTCGTACTTTGTTGACATCTGTCATCATTGACGGACGTCGCTCCACCTGGGAGACTGTGCCTGTATTGCTTTTTGGGAAATAGAGATTTTCGAAACTTTTTCCAAGGGTCTCCATCCATATATATACTGGGGCGATCGGTTGGCGGTGCGCCGGGGGCCCCGCGTGTTCGTGTATTGGACTTGTGAAGGATTTCTCAGAAAGGGAAGTTTTTGGACTTAAATCATTCGCGTGCTTTCGTGTTTATTAATAATAGACGTTTAATTATTTTTTCGCGTATTTTCTGGACCTTTAAATTTTTCCCGTGTGTTCGTGCAATGGACTTGTAAAATTTTTCGTAAAATTTTGGACTTTTAAATTTTTCTCGTGCGTTCGTGTATTGGACTTGTAAATTTTCTCGTATATTTTCCGGACTCTAAAAATTTATCGCGTGCTCCCTTGTTCTGAAACTCAGAATAGTTCTCTGTACAATCGGACTTAATATTAGTTTTCACCCGGGACTCTAAAACAAAACGCGCGCATAAGGGGAGCAACATGCAAGAGTACGGCTTCGCGCCGCGACTGTCGCTGTCGAGGACACCGCCTGGGAAGTTCAGTACCCCGCTGAGCAGCCCGCCATCGGCACCGCCAGGACAGCCAGGACAACAGGCCGCGATAAAACGCCCACGTAGCTCACCGACTGAGAGTAGCGCCTCATCCAGGGCAAAAATGGACTTCGGCGATGAGACAGTTCCACCAGTCTCGGGACTCACCGGTGGGGGACCACCATCACCCCCAACACCGCCTGGAAATAACGACCGTCTATTAATGGCCTCCAAAACCGAGCTCCTCTCGTGGGCCAACGACGCTGTCTCCGGAATCATGGAGGCCACCAGGGCATCGTCCAGCAAGTTAAACAAAACGGAAATATCCAAGATTGGATCCTATGGACAGGAAGTCCTGGCGGTTGTTGCCGCGCTCAGCCTACGCGTCGCCGATATGGAACTAATGCTCTCAGAAATGAGGGCAGACTGCTTCAAAGCTGTCGTTGAACAGCAGGACATCGTCAAGAAGACCGTCCAAGACTTAAAAGAGGTGGCCAAGCGGGCACCGCAAGTGGTCAGCGCCGGGGACACCAACACCAACTCCTATGCAGGGAAACTGCGGCTTGGGAACCACACCGAGGTCCCGAAGCCACAACATCAAGGACCAACTTTCGCGGTCTACCCCCAGGAGGGGGAGACCCTGCTCAAGACGGCCAACGACACAAGGGCTGAAATAAAGAAGACCCTGGACCCGGTGAAGTTGGGGCTCCAAGTTAGGACAGTCCGCCGTGTTGGCAATGCCGGCATCGTCGTTCAGACGACAACCGGCGAGGCAGCCGAAAAATTCAAGCAAGCAATCCCGCCTACCCTGACGTGCAGGGAAACTAACCAAAGACGGCCCCTGGTCGCCCTTCGCAACTGCGAGGGCGACCCCACTGCTGAGGAGCTCATGCTGGCCATCCACGACCAGAACTTCAGGGACAACGCAAAATGGACCCTGGACGCCATCAAGAAGGCCTGCAAGGTGGCCTTCAAGAAGAGCCGCCCTGGCGACAAACGCACGACAGTCGTGCTGGACTGCAGCCCGGAAATTCGGGACGAGCTCATAGAGCGAGGACAGCTATACATCGGATGGCGCGTGATACACGTCTTTGACTACGTCCGCGTCACATGCTGCAAGAAGTGCCAGCTTTACGGACACCCGGAGCGCCTCTGCAGGTCAAAAGAGCCACGATGCGGCAAGTGCGGTGAAATCGGACACCAAGCCGACGCCTGCAAAGGCACGACAACTGCCTGCGCCACCTGCAAATGTTTCGGCAGGAGCGGTGCCAACACGCACAGAACCATGGCCACGGATTGCCCGGCGCGCAAATTCGCCGAGAGTCGCCAGACAACCATGACCGACTATGGTTATTAGTCCCACACTGAAATTAGGGCAGCTAAACCTGAATGGATCCGAGGTAGCCACCAAAGAACTGCCGTCGATAGCCAAGGAACTGGGCCTGGATGTCGTTCTACTCCAGGAGCAATATCCAACAGCCCAGAACAACAACATAGTGCAGAGCGGAGCAAAGCCAATGGCCGGCATCCTTGTAATGTCACCGGACTGCACGTGCACAGTACTACATCATCTGTGCACGGAACACTGCATGGTTGCGCATTTTAGAAAACAGAGAACGGAAGTATACCTTGTCTCGGCATACTTTCAGTACAGGGACAATATCACCGTGCATCTCAAGCAACAAGAAAAGATCATGTCACACCTAAAGGGCCGGCCAGTACTGATAGGCATGGACTCTAACGCGCACTCACCACTGTGGCACAGCGAACGCAGACACTATGTTGGCAGAGGAGCTGACATCGAACATAAACGCCAGCAGATGGAAGCCTTCATTCTGTGTCAGGGTCTCAACATCGAAAACACCCCAGGGCAACCATCCACATACCATGGCCCGACAGGACAGTCAAACATCGACCTGACCCTCACCACACGCAGTGTCACAGTGTCTAACTGGCAAGTACACGAGGCAGTAAGTTCGAGCGACCACCAGCTCATAACTTTCATGGCTGCGAACAAAACCCAGCTCTCACCCTCTACGCTGGAAGAGAAGGAATCAAGTGAAGAACCAATGGTCTACAAGGATCGCGGCGTGGACTGGAACAACTTCCGGAATGCTATGCATGCACGTGCGGGCAGCCTCAAAACTGCGAAACCAGCGTCGGATCTCTGCAAGCAATTCACGGACATCCTCACTCGTACAGCGCAAGACTGCTTAGGTCAGAAGAAAGCGAAGGCCGTCAAAGGTTACGAATGGTGGACGCCCGAGCTGGACTCTCTTCGGAGGGCTCAGTACCGGGCGAGAAGACAGTGGCAGCAGCTCAGGAGGACCGGGGGAGAGACAGAGGATAGCGCCCATAACACCTTCCGCTCTATTCGAAGCAAGTATAGGGCGGAAATGAAGAAGGTTCAAACCGAGTTTTTCCGATCGACTGCTGAAACCGGAAACCGCGACCCTTGGGGTTTGGCGTACAAAGCCGCTTGCGGTCGAGTGCGCCCGCCCTCGAACATCGTGGACGGCATTAGGCTACTTGACCGGTTTGCGGAAAATGACCAGGAAGCAACACTAGGCATCGTGCGCTCCCTCTGTCCAGACGACGATCCGACAAGGGACACCGACTACCATCGACAGGTAAGAGTCTTGGCGGCGTGCATCCCCTCTCTTGGGGACTCGGCCATGCCAGACCAAAGTGTCATCGGGCGCGTTATTAAATCTCTATCAAACAAAGCTCCAGGTATTGACGGTTTGACGGCTAAAATAGTTAAGAATGCGTGGCGTGCGACGGCGGCTGAAATGACCGCGATGTATGTGGCGTGTTTTAGGGACGGCATCTTCCCCGATGTCTGGAAAACCGGGAAACTCGTAGTCCTGCCAAAGGGCAACGACAAACCACCTACGGACCCCAAGGCGTACAGACCAATAACCTTACTCCCCGTCCTAGGGAAAATCCTAGAACGCTTGATCTTAGGCCGAGATTCAGAGACGATTTTTTAAGTCATAGTTCGAACTAAGTAGGGTAAAACCGATGCTAGCGTCAATTTTCGTATTGAGAGTCGAGTTAAACTTTGCTAAGACCGAACTCAAACTAAGCCGAGCATTAGTTGCCGAAATCGGCGACTTAAGCCCTGCTCAGCAAGGAAACAGGGCATAATCAGGGCCATAATGCCAAAAATTTGCCAGCAAAACGAATAATAATCGTCATGTCAATGTCAAAGTCGTTTGAAATATTTATTTTATATTCGGAACTGCACAATTTTATATTTATGAACTAAATCAGTGGTTTTTAAATAAAATTGACAATATCGGCGGGGCGGTCGTGTTTTTGTCCAATTTCTGGAGTAATTATGATTTTGACGAGATTGTTCAAGTTCTATTTCACTTCGTCAGCAAGAATAAAGAACCCTTTTGATACCGAAAGTAGACCTCGTGCGAGACGCGATTGACTAACCAGCTGGTTTTGATAATGACCGGAAGATCTGGGCTAAGCTAAACCGGTTCAGAACTAACCATGGCATGGAAGGACCTTCACAAGTGGGTCACCGATGTGCGACTGCGGGGCACCTGACCAAACCCTCACCCATGTAGTAAATGAGTGCACTCTGTGCCGTTTCCCCGGTGGAATTGAAGAACTCCTTAAGTTAACCCCGGCAGCGGAAGACTGGCTAAACACCTTGACCTCGAATTTGAAACCTCCGGATCCAAGCAAGAAGACTAAAAATGCCATACGATATGATGATGACCGAAAGTAAATTAACCGATCTCCATAACCCCCGATAACCAGCATTAAACATTAAAGTTACTTTGATTCATCTGGAGTGACATTCTACAAAGGATACCTAATCTACCAATATTGTGATGTGTAATGTAATCTACCAATGCGCATTGGTTATGCGTGGTGAACTAATGCCTAAACACACTCCTTGACGGAAGGCCTGTGCCGGAGGGTTTGTGAAGATCACATACTTTTTGCTTGACGCAGCTTCTTTTGAAGCTTTTCTCAACACTCAACATCAGGGTTATTTCAGCATCCATGTTCATATCTTATCTCTAACTAAATAGGTAAGTAATTGTCTTTTTATTATTAATAATTAACACATTCGTGGACAGTGACCGGCTATGGCAGTGATAATAGAAGTTCTATTGTGTCATTCACTGACCGCAAACATGTTAAGATGGCTGTATGATTTTGGCTTACAATTTGCCACCCCATATCTCTCTGTGGGTGGTGTACAAGGTGACTAAAGGATAAAAGTTTCTTATGCAGTATATTCGTGAGTGAAAACCTAGCCACCTTTCGCCGCTTTAGACATTATTCAATGTTTACACCTACAATATGCTAAAAGAGCTTTGCTATGACTGCTTGCAAGACAGTTGGTAGTTGTATATGTATGTGGTATATCATCTGTGCAGATTCGAACCCAAATCTTCACAGTTAAGTGTCGATACCTCTCCGATTCGCACCACCAATCTCGAAAACTTGATTTAATTTATAATTATAATAATAATATTAATATGGACAAGTCTTGTGATACCATAGCAATTAAAGTTTAGTGATTAGTTACATACCTAGCTTTATATAGGTAGTATAATAAACATAATTTTTTATTTTCAGGCCGCCGTTGCACCAACGATGAAAATGTTTGATGTTGCAGCGTGATGGATGACCAAATAAAGGATGGACAAATAATGATAGGTACCTGACCACGCACTGTGTATGTGCCTTTTTGAATTCCAGTTCGAGAGCACTACACAATTATAATTATGTGGAAGTTCAGACCAGAAATGCTGTGGCTCGCGTGTTCGGTGCCCTAAAAAACGGATTTGAGTGTTTACAATCATGTTGGACTGAGCACCAAAATAAAGCAATATATCTAATTGTGGCATACTGTGTGTGTAGTTCTACAATGCCAATAAAGTGCTGAAAGATGATAAGGAGTATGGAGAACAACATTGTGCACCATTATTGAATAATATTTAGTTGTCCACTTTTAATAAAATTATTTCTTTGTATTGTATTGCATTGTATCATAAATATTTTGTGTGTAAATAAACCCCTTTTATTCAAATTTCCATAAATCAAACTTTGTTTTATTTTAATTGTGATTTATTCGCCGATTTTACGCAAAAGCGATTCAAATCACCCGCGTAATTTCAATTTTCCATTGTGTTCCATTAACGTCGGGCCATCTTTGACACAATCTTCTACCTCTTTTACTCTTATGACGATTTCGTATGGTTCTATCACCTCATGCTTTAATGTAGCAGTTTTTAACACCTTGGCAACACCCACCCCACAGATTACCCGTACTTAGCCGAGTAGTGGCTTAGCACCGGTTGAAACTCGACTGTGAATACCAAAAAGTAAGTTCGCGTTAAGTACTACTTTAGCTGTCTTGGCTTAGTTCGTGCTTAGCACGTCTTAACGAATCGTCTCTGAATCTCAGCCTTAGAGTGTGCGCCCCACTTACATAGGGGTATCTCGGATGCACAACACGGGTTCATGCAGGGTCGTTCCACGGTGACGGCTCTCAATGCAGTTCTCGACAGGGCAGACCAATCACCATCCAAATACGTCCAACTAATTTTCCTAGACATCTCAGGCGCCTTCGACAACGCCTGGTGGCCCATGATAATGGTCAAAGCCAAACAGGGGGGGTGCCCGGCGAACATCTACAGGATGCTCGCCGGGTATTTCGTCAATAGGCGGGTTGGCCTATTCGTGGGGGACCGGGCGGTGTGGAAGACATCAACCATGGGCTGCCCGCAGGGTTCTGTATTGGGACCGACGCTGTGGAATGTTCTTCTTGACGATTTACTTAGACTACCACTTCCGGAGGGTGCGTCGATGGTGGCATACGCGGATGACGTGACGATCCTGATAGAGGCGCGGTCCAGAGCTGCTATAGAGCAAAAAGCAGCTTCAATCCTTCACTTAGTATCAGAATGGGGCTCCCGTAATCGTCTGGGATTCTCGCCTGCGAAATCTCAGACGATGACCATCAAAGGGAAATTTGCTAGACCCCCCACGATAAGGATGGACGGCGCCTCCGTCAGGAGCGTTGCACAATCGAAAGTTCTAGGCATAATCATCGATGAAAGTCGTTCCTTTGCTCAGCATGCGTCGTACATAGGTGAGCGAGCGTCCAAATGCTTCGGGAAGATGTCACGTGTTTCGGCGTCTTCTTGGGGCATTCGTTACAGGGCTTTACGCATCCTATACGTAGGCACCTACGTCGCAACAATAACGTATGCAGCAGCGGTCTGGTATCGGCGAGCATCGTTGCATGTGGTTCGGAGCTCGTTGCAACGCACTCAAAGGAACTCATTGACTCTGTTGACGAAAGCTTACAGGTCCAACAGCACGGCAGCGTTGCCCGTTTTAGCGGGAGTCCTGCCGGCCGATCTGGAGGTGATACGCGCTGGGAGGTGCGAGGAGTCAAGGCAAGTACTACCGAAGCCCGAGTATAGAAAGAGGAAAAAACTGATAGGCGCGGACGTTGTTGCTCTTTGGCAGGAGCGTTGGGACACGGTGGATAAGGGGAGGGATCTGTATAAGTTCTTTCCCGACATAGCTCGTCGCCTGAAGATGGACTACCTGGAGCCAGATTATGAAACGTCGCAAATGTTAACCGGTCACGGTTGTTTTCGGAAGCGTCTCAACTACCTTGGACTCAATGAAGACGGAAGCTGTCACTGCGGAGCCGGTGTAGCCGAAGACCGGGACCACGCACTGTGGGAGTGTGAGCTGTACGAAGAGGAGCGGAACACCATGCTGGACGGCCTCACAAGAACCGAAATAGGCCCCGTCTACTTTGGCGACCTTGTGGCATCAGAGGAAAACTTCGGACACCTTCGGAGGTTTGCACACAAATGGCACAAAACCAGGAAGGAACTAGAATAAAGAAAAGGACAGCTGCGGTCTGCGATGAAGTCGGCGTAACAGTGGAGTTCACGCCCCAGAAAGGGGAGAAGTGATTCATGGGACAGAAGGACAGAGATAGAACTTGTAGGGAGTCAAGTAAGTGCGCGCGTGAAATGGATGCCTAGAGCAAGTAACGTGCGCACCTCCCGCGATTCGGCTCGTATAACCGGGAGGTTGAAAGAGTCATGAGGAGGTGGAGGGTTCTGTCCGTCTGTTCGTATGTTACAGCTATTTTAATCAGAGACTGTTGGTACTGTACTTACAGGGTGTAAACTTACATGCGTTACATATTTCAATGGGTGTAAAAGTTGTTCAGTTTGATAATCTAAACCACTCCTTTAAATATTACAAGCATGTTTTGTTATATAAAATACACTAGTCGGGTGGTGTAGGTTTCTATGAAACAGGTGTTTTTTTCGTGTTTTCGACATTGGAGCCTTAGAGAAACTAGTTAAGTTCAGTTCAGTTTCAGGTTCAGTTTTAATGGTTTGATCATCTCTATAAAAATAGCTAATTTAGCTCGGCCTTACAGTCTTAAACAGGGTGTTAAATTAAATTATTCGTGAATCTTGCAAGTCCAGTCCATATACAGGGTCCAATTTAATATGCTGACGGTTTTTTGAGAGGATGATCAGACCAGACCATCAAACTGAAAAACTTTTAATATGGGACTAAAACTGAAGTTGCGAGAAAAAAAATCTGCTGTCTCATACAATAGCGCGAATAGAGAAACCATACTTGGCTTGAAGTTTTCTCATTTTAAAACTTTGTTAAACCTAATTTATTTTATTTATTGTTTATTTATTTGTTTATTTATATCAGGTAACAGTCCAATATTGCAACAGACCCATAGAGACTTCATTCTTATGTGTAAACCCAGAGTGCTTCCTAACATGATCGCTAGATGGCGAAAGCTGTCTATGGAAATAGAAAATAGCATAGGACACAGCCACAGATTACTGATATGTAGCAAGCGAAAGCGACACAGCTCTCCAGCAAGCAGTAAGCAAGAAAGGAAAGCAATATTTTTTAATTTTTGTATTGTGTCGTGGTGGATTTATAACTAGAAAAACTGTTTTAAAGTTGTAAGATTTACTTTTATGGCCCAAAAACATGTGGACC
Organism: Agonopterix subpropinquella; assembly: GCA_922987775.1. Lineage (NCBI taxonomy): Eukaryota > Metazoa > Arthropoda > Insecta > Lepidoptera > Depressariidae > Agonopterix > Agonopterix subpropinquella. The sequence continues at coordinate 14,790,495 of OV277701.1, read as the reverse complement.
ACAAAAACATTTTTGACTAAAACCAAACGCGGGAACATTTTAAAGGTGAGGTTATGTTTACGATCCACCTGCAAAACAATCTGCGAATATATTCCGATACTAAAACCTTTATTATATTGCTGCAGATAGTAAGAGAGCATTATTTAAGGGATGACCTGCTCTGCGGGTCGGCGGCGTGCACCGTATGTCCTCATAAAGACGATGAATTGGTTCTCGACTCTAAACCTACGCCGATTTGTGCTCTGTACGATTATCCGCACTACGTGGTCCTCGATACCAACGTAGTGCTGCACCAGATAGACGTTCTGGAGGAAGATGCGCTCACTGACGTGATCATATTGCAAACGGTACTGGAGGAAGTGAAGCATCAGAACACGGCCATATTTCAGAGGCTGCTGGAGATCATTGGCAATAAGAAGAGACGGTTTTATTCTTTTGTTAATGAACATCACAAGTAAGTTTGTTTGTGTATCTACAACAGTATGGAACAGCATGTAGAATCCCACTGTAGGGGTTCTCCATGAAGAGGGTAAGAGTGGGGCATACTTAGGACGGCCATCGGTCTGGGTTTCCACAGATTTGTCCTAGTATGAGGGGCATCGTGGCGTCCAGACGGCATCGTGGCGGTAAGAAGTGTCCAGGTAAACCCAATTATTTGGTATGTGTGTGATGGTTATCAACATCAACTCGAACTCTGCATAAACTTAACAATTGAGTTATTATGTAGGTACCTATTGCAGTAACTCGAGTTCGCTCGACTTGCTCAATTTTTTCATAAAAACTAAAAATTTTAAGAAAGTGCTTTTTTTGTTGTAAAAATATAATTTTTCGTGGTTGTCAGGGGGAAAATTTCAGATTTTACTACAATGTCTGGGGTTTTTGACGTCTTAGTCTAGCTACGGCGATTTAGGTGATGGCAGGCCAAGCCATACTTTATCATACTGGCCTAGGTAGGGTTGCCATGAGTCCTTTAGCTGGATATTTTTGGCTTTTCTTAGACTTTTTTCATTGAAATTGATGAAATTATTTAACTAGATTCACATACATTTTGTATATCAAATCAAATCAAATCAAATCATTTATTTCAGAACATAAATTCCATAGCAATGTCACAAATTAAATTTCATTGTTAGTATTGCTTACTTACTAGGTTAGTATACGAGACTTCAAGTTCAACATTACATGATAAAAATTGTGATAATTGCAATAATGGAAAATGTCAAAAAGTTGTGGTCAAGAATGTAAACAATGTCAAAATTTAGTATATAAATAGTCTCATCTCATTATAATTATTAAATAAAAAATAAAAATAGTACATTATAAAATTAAGAGGAGTGTATAATATTAAGTATCAGCATAATTTTTTTTCAATGTTCAGTAATTAGTATTAATTTGCTTCTAGAGACACATACATAGAAAGGAATCCGGGAGAGAAAGCAAACGATAGGAATGACAGAGCTATACGCAAGGCAGCATCATGGTATGCATCACACCTGTCCACAAACAACACAGCGGGCCAGTTCCCGCAGGTTGTGCTCCTCACGGACGATGAGAACAATAGGAGGGCTGCACAGGAAGAGGGAATTGTGTGCTGCTCGGGTAAATAACACATAGCTTTTTTATATACATATTTATTCTAATATCACCCAGAAAAATGGGCCAAAGTAGACGTCGCCATCAGGGTCGACCCCAGTAGAGAAGGAGAGACGTCCAAGATACATTCAACGAAGGTTGGATGGAGCTGGCTCACAACAGAGATGCATGGAGGATAAAGGGGGAGGACTTTGCCCAGCAGTGGGATGAAATAGGCTAAGGAGAAATATTGCACATTTTTATTTTAAAATTGTGGGCTCCATCTGTGTGTGTGTGTACTGTATAGCACCCTCTTTTGGATTGGACAGGGGTTTTTATTAGGCACAACTATACCTATAACACCATTTAGATTATAAATAAAAAAATAAATATTTTCTCTCTTGCAGTGAAAGATTACATTGAGAATGTGAATGGATTTGTTGGACTTTCTGACAAATTGTCCAAGAATGTGATACCAGAGACGTGTTCAAAAGACGCCCTGTACCCGGCTCACTTGACTCCGACTCAGATCCACGCTGGGATTAGGAATGAGAAGCTACTGCAAGGGACATTCCACGCTTCACGAGACAACTTCCTGGAGGGCACGGCGGTTGTTAGTGGTTTTGAGAAGCCAGTAAGTACAAAACTATTTTATTTTGTGATTTTTTCATATGAAAGTGCACTCCATGCCTGCATCACATCATAAACACTCTATCATGTGTATGGTGGAAGAAATTTAGATAGATTGCTTTTTGTACACAATGTGGCATTTTTATTTTTTGGGCGAATTGGTATTGTACCCTGCTAAAGTTAAGATGGCAGTAGACGATCAAAAATTCAAGATAAAAATCTTTGCCACTTATTACGATCCGGCATCTGCACATACACCTTTTGCCTCATTCACAATCATACATTTCTTCATACGTGCCTACCAGATTAGAATACTCCGCTCACACCTTAATGTAAGACATAACCAATTTGATGAGTGTAGGCCCTACGATGATGCCCTCTGCCGAACTTACTTAATTTTTGATTAGGAGTTTGCAAAAGTAATTTATAGCAATTTAATTGTAATTTCTTTATTTCAGATTTTGCTGCAAGGCCATATAGGCATTAACAGAGCAGTAGACGGTGATATAGTAGCGATAGAAATCTTTCCAGAAGAGCAATGGAGAAAGCCAAGTGATATCGTTCTAGAGGACAAAGCTGACGATCCTGGGGACCTTTTAGAAGAAGAGGCAGTGCTTCTGAATGCTGTGAAAACCATTGATAAGACTGATGAGGAAGTGACACCTACCGGGAAAGTGGTTGGCATTATCAGAAGAAAATGGAGGCAGTATTGTGGCATTTTGATGCCTAGCAAGTTTCCAGGTACAATAATGTGCTTATATATATTTTAGTCACGTGAGGGTCTACCATGCAATTCGATTTTCGCAAAGGCGTGAACTTTTTCAGTCCAATGTCAATTCTATTCCAATGACGTTCGGACAGAAACGGTCACAATATATCTGAAATCGAAAGTCCGAGCATAGGGCCTGTTCAAAAATGTTGTGAAATACATTTGGATGGAGATAAGTTTAGTTTTCTCGACTATTATTACTTTGAAGCCTTTTCTAGTCATTCTCTTTCTATGGGCTTCTTATCTTATCTTGTTGTGGGGGCTGGCAAGCCAGCAACACTTCGACCCAGTGGGATCTTTTGTGTTAGCCCCAATACTTTTTACTTTCTTCACCCTTCAAATACATGGTCAATGAAGGAGGCAATACCATTGAGGGGAAGAAGCCTAAGATCTCCTGGTTTTGGATATCCATCACCGAGGAGGCACATGCGTTTTGCCGCCAAGACATCACAGTCACAGAGAATGTGCTCCATGGGTTCTATGGGCTTACTTTATATCCATTAACCCCTATTACTTGATCTTAAGCAAACTTTTGACAGGCAATCGATTGTATGCTTTAGAAAAAGAAACTAAATTTTTGGCACCTAATGAAAAATGACATGTTTTGACGGCAAGGTAGAGTTTTTAAAGAACAAAATTAGAACACGGTATAGTTTTTTTGGTGCCACTTTTTGAGCTTGGTTTACATTTCTATTCATTCTCATTCGTAGGCTTTCTTTCAAGGTCAAATAGCCCTTATAAAAATACGATCGCAAACTTGGTCTCAGCCAATACGGAGCGTGCGCTGCTCCCCTCCAACCATTTCTGATATATTTGGCCTTGGCAGGAAGGATGTAATTAGTTCCTGTCTAAACCCGTACTTTAGCTTATTACCTCTTTTAACATTGAAGGTGCAACGCGTCACCTGTTCACGCCGGCCGAGAAGCGCATACCTCGCGTGCGCATAGAGACGCGTCAGAGCGACGCGCTCGCCTCGCAGCGCATCCTGGTCGCGCTGGACTCCTGGCCGAGGAACAGCCGGTACCCTCTCGGGCACTTCGTCAGGGCTCTGGGACCTATTGGTAAGCAGAATACTATAATTATTATAAGCCAACTGCAGGGCAGGTCGTTTATGCTCCCATGGTGGATTATTTCCTCGCCTGGTACACGGCCAACCTGAAGCCGGTATATCTAAACTAGAGATGCCACGAATAGTGAATTGGCCGAATACCGAATATTCGGCAACGCTGTCGGCCGAAGCGCTGAATATTCGGCCGCCGAATATTCGGCGCGAAGTACATGCTTGGTGGGGGCGCGTTAACTGGAATAAGACAAGTCACAACCTGTTTTTCTCGTTGCATTCGCGCGGCAGGCGACGACGGCGCGCGCGCGGGGCGGGTTGCAAGCAAACATTGTTTGTATTTGTTTCAATTGCGAGTAAATCGCGTCACGGAGCGCTTTGTTAGTATCTAAGATAATCAGTGAAACTTAATTACTATTTTGCTAAGAAGTTTGTTCCTTAGTTCATTTTCAATTGTTTTTTCGCCTGGAAGTAGCGTTTATAGTTAGAGGTTATTTTCTGAGGCTTAACGTTAACGTAACGTTTACGATGAAAAGCGCAATCGTTTGCTACCAAAAAATGCTGAAAAGCTCGTTTTTATCCATCACAACTTACCACTGATTAATTTTAAGTACTAAAATGTTGTAATTTGGAAATAAATACATAATTTTGAGTAAAACAACGTGTCTTTTTTTACATGATTTGCTATTCGGTATTCGGCCGAATAATAGTACGTACTATTCGGCCGAATGCCGAATAGCAAAAAAGTGGCCGAATAGGCCGAATACCGAATAGTTGCCGAATATTCGTGGCATCTTTAATCTAAACTATTGTAAAACTTTAACAGAAGTGTGTCTGTACATTGAAGATATTTACAAAAAAAAGATTACGATATGGTTTTTAGATGTCCCTGATTCCAAATCACCAATTTTTGGATTTTTTGTCTGCCTGTTTGTTTCTTTGTTTGTTTGTTTGTTTGTGTGTTTGTTTGTTTGTTTCTTTGTTTGTTTGTTTGTGTGTTTGTTTGTTTGATCGAGCATCACGCAAAAACTACTGAACCGATTTTGATGAATTTTTTTTTGTTTGATAGCTTAAGATCTGATTTAAAATCTGGTATATAATTTATGCGGACGAAGTCGCGGGTTAAAATAAATGCTCGTAGTTGAAATAAATGAAGTGATGTTGTTTTTCCGCGTGTTCTATTTCAGTTGTGAACTGATTCTAACGTGTAATATAGGACATGCGGCGAACCTTATTTTCAATTCTCGCCTAGTGCATATTTAATGGACGAGACCTAGATGAAATAGAGGCGAGACAAGAATTATGAAGGTTTGTTGGTACACAATTGAACCGTCTTGTCTTGTCGCGTGATAAGGAAATTTTTTACTCTACAGTATATGTATAAATTTTGCGATGTAATCGTACGTTACATCACATCGCTAATACTCTAAACGTGCGACATTACGGGGCAATTTCGCACCATATTTTTTTGTTCAAAACTCAATGTTAATATTTCTATGGACAACGGTCGGCAAGATTTCAATTTCAGCGCATTGCATGGCATCTCATCCTAGCCAGTGGACTGGCAACTTTATTGTACAGACTAAAACTCCGACTTATTAGCTTGTTAATTAAAATTGATCGTTATTGGGCAGGTGATAAGGCGGCGGAGAACGAGGTGATCCTGCTAGAGCACGACGTACCGCACGCGCGGTTCAGCGAGGCGGTGCTCGCGTGCCTGCCGGCCGACGACTGGACCATACCCGAGGAGGTAAGCCTGACCACCAAGGGACGAAAGCAGTCTAAATAATAAGCCACACATAAGAGTTGGTCCACACGTCACTAATAGAGGGTCGCCCCTAATTGCGTCTACCCAAATGTAGTCTCCATTTCATAAAGAACTTTAGCGAATTTAGACCCAGCCATTTTTACGAAAACTAAAAGCCCTTCAGGACGGCGGTCATAATTATTATAAACAGAAAAAATTAAGGCATTTTTAAAAAAAACTTCCTCATCTCTAGAAGTCCGGGTTCAAAAGTAGAAATTACTAGTAAAATAGACAAATCATCCAAAAAGTTGTAGCAAAACGCAACCATGACAGCTATTTTCATCTAATATTATCACTGAGGTAGTTTTTGGACGTTACGGAACGTATTTGGCTTTATTGAACTAATAGTGTGTGTGATTTCGTTTGATTCCATTTTGTTAGTTCATTCCTTTTTTGTTAGTTTTGTTTCACTCTACACGTATTACTAAGTTTCATTCATGTATGTGTTGTATATGTCTGGGTCTCACATTATATGGCCTTCCGCCAAACTTCTTTATTAAAAGGTCATCGAGTCCTATATATATCAGAATTACGTCTAAGATAGAATTCCCATTGTTATACGGTGCCCACACATAACTGCGACGTCGCATCGCATCGCAAATATCTGCGATCATCGTAATAAATAAGTCATCGAGCGCTGGCAGATATTCAACATTGCGTTGCGATGTCGCAGTTATGTGTGGGAGCCCATAGATAGATCACGATAGATACAGGGCTGGTCCCAGTCAGTAGTCACGTTTTAGTGCTGTTACAGGCAGACGCACTAGTAGAAGACCTCGGCTTTGAGGTACTAACAGTTTAAAATAACAATGTGCATGACCTCGCCTGCAAATGTGACGTCACTCAATCACACGAACTTCACTCGAGTCATTCAAATGATTATTTCCTTTACATAGAGTCTATATTCCTTTACAACCGAGTGAAGTTATCGAACGGCCCTTCAAGGTCATGCACATTGTTAATTTAAACTGATAGTATGAGCATCGTGAAGACATGACTCAGCTTCCCGAATGCTGCTTAGTCCAGTCATATCCTTGCTTTTCTAGTGTTAGTCCTATTATAATGGTACTTCTTTTTTATGAGTACAGTTATCCTCTTTTAACTTGGTTAATTGGTTATGTATTGTCCAAGAGTTCAATGTATGAGTGACTGAATGCACTATAATGCAGGGAATTATATCAAAAGAGCTTTTACCCGCGACTTCGTCCGCATAAATTATATACCAGATTTTAAGTCAGATAATAAGCTATCAAACAAAAAAAGTTTCATCAAAATCGATTCAGTAGTTTTTGCGTTATACTCGAACAAACAAACAAATAAATAAACAAACAAACAAATCAGACAAACAAACAAACAAACAGACAGACAAAAAATCCTAAAATTGGTGATTTGGAATCAGGGACAGGTAAAACCATCTCGTAATTTTTTTATGGTAACTATCTTCAATGTACAGACACATTTCTGTTACAGTTTTATAATAGTTTAGATTTAGATTGTTATTTAATTTTCTACAGGAAATAAAGAAGAGAGTCGACCTCCGTTCCATATGCATTTGCTCAGTGGACCCTCCCGGGTGCACTGACATTGATGACGCCCTACATGCGAGGCCCAAGGGCACCCATAATGGCCTTCAGACCTACGATGTGGGGGTCCACATCGCTGACGTGACGCACTTCGTGAGGCCCAACACGGCCCTGGATAAGGAGGCCGCTTCGAGGTCCACTACTGTCTACTTGGTTGATAAGAGAATTGATATGGTTCCAGGTGCGTTTGATATTTAAGTACTTTATGAAGTTGTGAAAAAAGTTGTAAAAATTGCTATTTTAGTATTGCGAAAGTACGCGATTCCACCAGCAACACATCAAGTCACATCAAACTAAAAAATCGCGATGGAATTGTAGCAAATTAAAATATATTGAAAACACTATAGATCAAGTAAACACCAAATGTTGAATTAAACGATGACCAAATTCTGCGCGTGGGATTTCGTCGCCATTATATCGCTTGAATTTTGTCCGTTTCTATAAACTTTAGCAATTGAACTTGAGGGGAATTTTCCGCCATGGTGTGTGGTTTTTTTATTTACTTTAGTAAATTTAGTAAATGAATATCAACCAGTTATTTTATGAGTTGCAAAAAATACAAGATGTACAAAAAAAGGCGGTGAATTATTAGGTAGATATAACGGCGGAAATAGATATGTAAAACTATTGTGATATTATCGATGGTATTAGGTTTATAGGGGCTCTCAATTGTAGTACCTACTCGGTACGTTGGTATGGAGTGTTTGTAAGAACATTAAACATTTGTTTTCAGATTTACTGAGTTCAAATCTGTGTTCACTGCGCGGCGGCGAGGAGAGGCTCGCCTTCTCCTGCGTGTGGGAGATCGACGAGAACGCCAATGTGTTGTCCACCAAGTTCCATAAGAGCGTTATAAAGGTAAGCTTTCTTTTATCGTTATACTCGTATGTAAGTTAATAAGTTTTAATTTCTCCTTGTAGTTTTTTGTGACCTTACTTACTATTAATTCTTAAAGTATTATGGGCTGTAGAGTGGATACGACCAGACACTCTATAAAACACTTATTTTATTAGATTCGATAAATTCTTAAATTAAGTTCCTATGTACTCTGGGAATACATTAGTTCGTTAATAGTTATACCAGGCCTGTCTCACTCCGCACTGTAGGTATAAAAATGTACCTACGCGGTCGCGCCGCGACGTCGCGGCACCGCACAGGTTATTTAATAGTTACTACCGTAAGTCGCGGCCTAATTCAGTCGAGTGCCACGCGCTCATTGTATCGCACCGAACGACCTTGATACTTGTTTTTTCGTTTGAAAATTAAATTAGTATTCTATACATCTATGTTTGTTAAATTAGTATTCTATACATCTATGTTGGATGTACAAACATAATAAAGTAATATCCTAACCAGAAGATTGTTAAAAAATACTGCATCGCAATCGGTTGTTTGGCCCGAATTTTATGTATTTTTTATTTTTAGGAATTTCTGATAACTAACATGAACAAAAATGTGTTTAAATGTAGCATGGGTAGTGTTCTTTTTCACGACTCTTTTTTCTAAATCTAGCCCCGTGACGGAACATCGGTTCGTTCGGAATCGGAAAGCACTACTGACATCCCTTGCACATTCACGCACAGAGAGACCATGTGTGCGTGACATTCACGTACAGAGAGTCAATGTGTGCGTGTCAGCCGTGCTTGGAGCGAGCGTTCGTTAGATAGTGAACCTTCTGTTGTAAACTCTTATATATTCCGTGGTTATACGTAGTTTCAGTAATATAAAGTCTTATTTGTTATTAAGTAAAATAAAGATATACCGTACTAACACACACTCCGATACTTCTGAGTTAGTGCGAGTGAGAGAGGAATACGCTACGCCACTGGTTACTGTCGTCCACTTCTCGTATCATCGAAAGGGGGTGAAGCACAGATTACCCCCAATAGATACCGCATACAGGGCCGCCGACGCTCGCCACACATCTATGGTTTTTCACTGATATAAGCAACGCGAGTGAGCGAGCTAGAAGTAGTGCGACCTTGAAATGGCCAATCACGTTGCATCGTTTCGTGCCCCGCTACCCGCACCTACCGCCAAAAATGGTGACTTCGGGCGTGAACAAAATGTTCATTATGCAGTATCTATTGGGGGTAATCTGTGGGGTGAAGTCAATATTGGTGGGGGCGTCTCCGTACTTTACGTTTTTATAGCTTGGATATCCGGTGCTTCGCCATGGTGAAAAATGTAATATCCATACAATCTTCCCCCTATTTTTACACCTTTAGGTTTGGATTTCGTAAATTCCTTAGGTTCTTTAAAGTAGACTACAATTATGTTCTAGACATCAAATGATGACTAGAGATCAAATGATGACTAGATAATTGATATTAATTCTAAATTAATTTGTCCACAAGTCGTCCGCAGCCATGACGTATGAAGAGGCTCAGATAGCGATCGATAACAAGTCCCGGCGCGACGAGATAGCCGCCTCGCTGCGCACGCTCAACAGCCTCGCGAAGAAACTGAAGCAGAGGAGGCTCGACAACGGCGCTCTGTTGCTCGCCTCGCCTGAGATACGCTTCCAGGTATAACTTTTAGCTTATTAATTATATGACAATCAGTCTTACAACAAGTTCTTCAGTCTTAAAAATTACAACCAGCCTTAACCACCTTAGATGAAAGTAAAATTAAGGGATCGCCAAACATTTCGCGAACATTTTAAAACAGAAATGCATTTTTTTTTAAAGAACCAGGCTTACTTCATTCGTAACCGTGTGTACCCGGTTGCACGCCCTAGTCTTTCAGTGGTCAGCGCGTGCAATGTTGCGGGCTGCTCACTAGTTATATACTTATTTGATAACACTGTATACAACATCTGAGGGCCTCGGTTACGAATATAAATACAATTTTGTAGAATCTGTATTCAGGTTTTCTTTAAATTTCTTATCATCTTGTCTGTATTTAAACATAATTTTATTTTGATTATGCTTATCATAGTTACAAATCCAAGTTCAAACCCTGACTTCCAAAATTTTTTAATGCGTTTCAGGAGTGATTTCAACACAGTCATCAATCATCATCAAGTCATTGATACTTATACATTATATAGTTCTTGGTCACAAATGTGTCATACGGGATTTGAACTTACGATGCTCGGCTTCTCGTGTAGGTTCGCTACCAACATTATTGTATTTGAAAATATTGATCTTAGGTGGACTCAGAAACGCACGACCCGATAGAGGTGCAGGCCAAGAAGATAGTGGACACAAACTCAATGGTGGAGGAGTTCATGCTGCTCGCGAACGTGAGCGTTGCGGAGAAGCTCGCGGCGGAGTTCCCGCAGTGCGCGCTGCTGCGGCGCCACCCCGCGCCCCCGCCCGCCAACTTCACCACCTTCCTCAAGGCGGCCAAGCAACAGGTACCTATATTATTGCCAGATGCTTTGATATGCTTTCAGCGGTATGTCCAGTTTTTCAGCCCTTTCAAGACGCGTCCCGCTAGCAACCTGATCTGCCGCGTCATCAAAGTTGCCAATAGGTCAATTTTAAGATGTTTTTTCATGACTTTTATACATATTTCATCCTAAAAGTAAAACCCCAAAGGTGTGCAAACGTTGCAGGCAGAGGGAGTGAAAGTTTGTATGGAAATATCTAAGCGAAGAACAGGGAGATCTTATAAATAATAATCAAATTACGTCAAATTTGCACCTTAACTATGATTTCGCACAGCTTTCAAATTAGTTCATACGTATTTTTACTTTATAAGCATGCAGTTATAGCAAGACTCACTTTTAGCATATTGTCATTTTTAAAAGTCATTAATATGCCATCACTTGGTGCTTCTGGAATTTTTACCACTTTCCACGAATGTTATATTCAATCTTAAGGAGCCATAGGCTCAGACGAATATTTTCTATGAGAAACGCGATTGCCCAGCCCTCCGAAAAGTGCGTGCGCGTGCCGTGTTATCGATTAAAAAGAGTCAACAATAGTACATTACTGCAGCGGCCAGCAACAGAGGCATTGATGGACGAACGTGTAAATGTGGGCCGAGGCGAAGCCGAGGCACACATACGTAAGTCCATCAATGCCTAGTTGTGGCCAAGGCTTGTATAGTACTTTTCTCAAATAATGCGCGGAAATTAAAACAGTAAATTTTCTCAAATAATTCGCGGAAATTAAAACTCTTTTCAAAATCAGTGACGAACAACAATTTTTTTTTTTCAATAAACAGCTTTCTATTTGCCAGCCAGTTCGAAATTTAAATAAAACCTTTGATGAGTTATCTCGTTGGTCGCCATGTTTCGGAGAAAAAGATCGTTCCATTTTTAAATTACACGACAGATATGAGTTTACTATGTAATTTGCTTGGCCGCTAAACACGATAGATATGGATTTTCATACAAACATTGCCGGCCGCTGCGCGCATGTATTTGGCCAGTACAGCAATTTCGATTTATCTCGAAGAAGGTTGTCAAAATAATGCTCACATTTCCAAGCTTGTTTCAGAAAAAGTTCTTTTTATATAATTTTTTTATGATTTTACTAGATAAACTTATAGTGAATATGTGAGTATAAATACCAAAAATCTGAAATGAGAAAAATGGTTAAAAATACATGAAAATACGTCATCTTTGTGATGATTTTCTATCGAGCGAAGTAATTCCAATCGTGTATTCAATATATGATTTCACTAGATAAACTATCCAAGAATACTGAGGTATGATTTTGGTTTTGGTAAATTGTATAAATCTAGTCGAAACATGATAAATAAAAGATGCCTCCAAGGCGTTTTGTCCTACCATAGCGTCTTAACTTATCAAATGACTACTTAGATAATTTAATAGGGACTCGCCTTGCGGTAGCATTTCCCGTTTGCCACGGTATTAGATCATTTATTATTTATAATTAATCTTGCGCATTTACACCCAATTTTATACCTTATCACTAAACGAGACAGCCTATAATAGCGAAACAATCATTTTGAACTTAGAACGTTTGGGGTTCACACGAGACTACTTTTCATGATTTTTAACATTCAAAATTAGAATCTAAACTTATGGGGAATAAAATCCAAAGTTGCCGATTTCATGTTACCTCGCCCCCCGCAAAAAGTGGCAGAAATATTTCTTAGTAGAATGACACGCGTAAATCGTCCCTATTAAATTGTCTAAGAATGACTATTATACTGCAGGGATTCGAGCTAGACGTGTCGACGAACAAGTCGTTCTCCAAGTCGCTGGACGAGGCGGTGCTGCCGGGCCGGCCGTTCTTCAACACGCTGCTGCGCATCATGGCCACGCGCTGCATGCAGCAGGCCGCCTACTTCTCCAGCGGCACGCGCGCGCAGGACGAGTTCTACCACTACGGGCTCGCCTGCCCCATCTATACGCATTTCACTTCGCCTATCAGAAGGTTAGTCGTATGGTTCAAGTAGTTTGTTTTCAACTATTATCATCATCATCTTAGTCTATGGACGTCCACTGCTGGACATAGGCTTCCCCCAAGGATCGCCACAACGACAGGTCCTGCGCTGCCCTCATCCAACGTGTTTCTGCCGCCTTCGGTCGTCGGTTCACCGTTTTTTTTCAATAAAAACGCAAATTAATTTACTATCATTTCTCAAATTAACTCTTTTGTAAACTGCATTCGTTGGTACAATTTAATTAACTGCCATTTCTCAAACGTTTTTTCTTGTTTTTATTGAAGTAAAAATTATGTTTAATAATTTCTGTTGCTTTGTTTATAATGCGACTAGCTGTTGCCCGCGACTTCGTTCGCGTGGACTTAGGACATGTTTATGTTTTTTATAATACAGTTGCTCAAAAAGTGGCGTATTGCAGGGACGTATAGCGTTTGGGATGTGGGCTGTTACATACTCGTGCTTTTTTTTACCTTTCCCGAACTCGTGCGTTCTCTTTCCCAACTGTCAAAATAATGTCTATTAAAAAGAAAAACGAACCATGAAGTTTTTCCTAAAAAAATTCATAGAAGTTTTTATGATTCATGCAAATACGTATATTTCTAAAAAGAAGCTACTAATTTGTTTCAATATCAGATTTAATGATTTGATTGAATGAGTTTGGTTAGGTTTCATTTCATTTCATCTCATTAAATTTCATTTTCATTTCATATCAATAAAAAACTTCTACTGAAGACTTGGCTGTATGGGCATAGTTCCCTTTGCCTACCAGATTGGGTGAAGAAAAAAAAACTGCTTATATTCTACGGTTGGCGCCATTTTTCAGAAATTTTCTTTGCGAGTTTAGTTGTTTGATTGCTTCATTTTTTCGCAACTGTATTAAAAATAGTCGTTCAGTACACATGCGGAACCGTCATTGCAACTTGTTCCGACTGTCAACCCTCGCCTTCGGCTGCGCCTCGGCTCGGGTAGACATTTGTCGGATCTCTTTGCAATGACAGCCTTTCCACATTTGTAATGAAATATACTATTTTGTGGCACTGACATGTTTTTGTGACTTCTGAAAGAACACCCCTATGCATATGCACCTCCTACTCACCGCTTACACACCCTCTACTCAACCTTACGTACCCCCTACTTAACCCTGTATCATCACCTACGCACCCCCTACGTATCCCCTGCATACTCCTACGCACCCCTACTCATCCCCTACGCACCCACTACTCACCCCCTACGCATCCCCAACTCACCCCCTACTCAGCCCTACGCACCTCTACTCACCCCCTACGCACCCTTACCTCACCCCCTCTATGCACCCCGTACTCACCACTTACGCACCCTCTACTCACTCCTACGCACCCCATACGCTCCCCCTTCGCACTCCCTACGCAGGCGCGTGCAGTGAAGGTAGGCAAAAAGCAGTGAAACCTTAATAATTTCTAAACTAAACGCATTTTGTTTACTCAATGACTTTTAATTGGTTTAATTACCTGTATTTAATTAAATCAAAGTCATTTAGTTAATTAAATGCTTTTAGTTAAGAAATTATTAGGCTTTTACTGTGATTTGCCTGCCCGCAGGACAGAAACCGAATAATTTCTAAACTAAAAGCATATGGAGGTGCTACTTGGGAATGTTCCTCCATTGAAAAGGGAAGTACTTCTGCCAGGCTAGGTGTGATGCCTGGGGACTGGCCGTGGTCCAACAGTTCTTAGTTGGACCTTGTATATATATCGAATCTCTGTGATTATTTCTCTTGCGCGATTTATGTCTCGCATTCGATTGTGAACCTTATGTGTAGTAGTAGGTTACGTGTTACGTATTTACGATGAACGTTGTCTTTGTATGGAGCATATTTCCGTGAGCGACGGTATCGCCATCTGTTGGCATCTTTGCTATAACTTGTGGGTGCTGGACATCTGTAGTAGTTCCCCACAAGCATTTTGTTTACCAAATGACTTTGATCTGTTTACATACAGGTAATTAAACCAATTAAAAGTCATTGAGTAAACAAAATGCTCAGTTTAGAAATTATTAAGGTTTCACTGTTTTTTGCCTACCTTCACTGCACGCGCCTGTCCCTACGCACTCACTACGCACCCCCTACGCTCCCCCTACGCACCACCTACGCACCACCTACGCACCTCCTACGCACCCCCTACGCACACCCTACGCACCCCTGTCTACTCTCTACTTATAACCCCCTACGCACCCCCTACTCGCTCCCTATACTTAACACCCCCTACTCACCACATACGCACGCCCACTCACCACTTACGCACCCCCTACTAACCCCCTACGGCACCCCCTACTCACCTCCTGCTCACACTCTACTCATCCCCAATTAACGTATCAAAAAACCATAATAACGACTACCGTAGTGATATTTAGACATTTCAACCCCATTGCACCCCAACACGGGATTATGGTATTACACGTCCACCACGCCGAATTAAATTTTTTTTTTCGTAATCAGCGACCCCATAAACCAAACAGACAATACCCATCTTGATTTTCAGAATTTGTCACGTAATTTCCCCCTTTCAGGGGTTGAATTCTGAAAAAACAACCTGAAACACGTATTTACTCATTTATCAAAAGAAGTACTCCTGTGAAGTTTCGAATAAAATAGTCTAACTAATCTTGATTCACCATACAAACTTTGGACCCCCGTTTCACCCTCTTAGACTGCCTGTCCATTGACGCGAGCTGGATGTGCGAGCTGTGTCGGCCGATCTCGGCCGAGCTCCTGATTGGGTAATATGTACACAGCTATACAGCTCGCACAGCCAGCTCGCGTCAATGGACAGGCAGCCTTAGGGGCAGAATTTTGAAAAATCCTTTCTTAGTGCACCCCTAGACCTCATAAGAAACCTACGTGCTAAATTTGGAATCTCTAGACCCAGCGGTTTGGGTTGTGCGTTGATATATCAGTCAGTCAGTCATTCAGTTAGTTAGTTTTTAAGGGTTCCGTACCCAAAGGGTGAAAACGGGACCCTATTACTAAGCCTACGTTGTCCGTCCGTCCGTCCGTCCGTCCGTCTGTCCGTCTGTCCATCCGTCCGCCCGTCTGTCCTACCTATTTAGGGCTGTAACTTTTGAACCGTAATAGCTGGATAGTTGAAATTTTCTCAGATTATGCGTTATTACGGCGGATTTGTTAACAAATAATAAAAATGCCAAAAAGTTAAAAATTAAGGGGGGTTCTCAACAAGAAACTAGTTTTTATCAACGTTTTTTCTTCACGCTCTATCGTAAAAACGGTAATACATACAAGCGTCAAACTTAGTGTGATTATACAACGTGTTAATGAATTAACGCAAAACCGCATACACCCCAACTGATTTATATCAAAATAATTAGATTGAAACAATAATTTCATTATTTTTGTAGTTAAAATTTAAAGTTATTCGCATTTTAAGTTTTGAGGCAAAAATGATTTTTCATCATTTCAGCAATGAATGAAAGCGCTAACGTACTCGTGGATACATTTTAATAATCTTGTTTTGGTAGTAAGTAGGGTGGGTGTGCCCGTGGGGTGAGTTGACATCGGGTTCAGTAAATTTAAAATTTTACAAAAAAATTATTTAATATTTTGAAAAAAATTACCCATGTTGAAACCATGATAATTCGATTCGGCTCTCGATTCTAAACAAACTACTTTCTAGTTTTGCGTTAATTCATTAACACGTTGTAGAGCAAACTCTTCAAAATAACAACAAATACTAAAAACCGGCCAAGTGTGAGTTGGTCTTTCGCTAAAGGTCCCGTACAAAAAAAGTTTTTTTTTCTATGTTAATAACGTTGTGTTCTGTGGTGGTGTGGTACGGTGCGCGAGTAGCCCGACTCGCACTTGTCCGGTTTTATTTATTCTTTTATATATTTAGATATGTACAAGAACTTAACAAATGAACACAAAACCTGAAAACCATTTGAAAATACTTAAAGTTTCGGATTCCATGGGATCTTGAAATGATTATTCTGTAAAAAACTGTCAGTTTATAAAATGAACGCTATAGACTGTCGTATGTCATCAGGTACGCGGACGTGATAGTGCACCGGCTGCTGGCGGCGTGCATCGGCGCGGACGTGACGCACGCGGCGCTCCTCGACACGCGCGGCGCCGACGCGCTCTGCGACAACATGAACTACAGGCACCGCCAGGCGCAGTACGCCGGGCGAGCCTCCGTCGCGCTCAACACTCACGTGCGTTACTTGTGTTGTGTTGTGTTGTGTTGTGTCGACACGACAACATGAACTACAGGCACCGCCAGGCGCAGTACGCCGGGCGAGCCTCCGTCGCGCTCAACACTCACGTGCGTTACTTGTGTTGTGTTGTGTTGTGTTGTGTCGACACGACAACATGAACTACAGGCACCGCCAGGCGCAGTACGCCGGGCGAGCCTCCGTCGCGCTCAACACTCACGTGCGTTACTTGTGTTGTGTTGTGTTGTGTTGTGTCGACACGACAACATGAACTACAGGCACCGCCAGGCGCAGTACGCCGGGCGAGCCTCCGTCGCGCTCAACACTCACGTGCGTTACTTGTGTTGTGTTGTGTTGTGTTGTGTCGACACGACAACATGAACTACAGGCACCGCCAGGCGCAGTACGCCGGGCGAGCCTCCGTCGCGCTCAACACTCACGTGCGTTACTTGTGT
This sequence comes from Agonopterix subpropinquella, assembly GCA_922987775.1. Lineage (NCBI taxonomy): Eukaryota > Metazoa > Arthropoda > Insecta > Lepidoptera > Depressariidae > Agonopterix > Agonopterix subpropinquella. The sequence continues at coordinate 14,773,049 of OV277701.1, read as the reverse complement.
TGTGTTGTGTTGTGTTGTGTCGACACGACAACATGAACTACAGGCACCGCCAGGCGCAGTACGCCGGGCGAGCCTCCGTCGCGCTCAACACTCACGTGCGTTACTTGTGTTGTGTTGTGTTGTGTTGTGTCGACACGACAACATGAACTACAGGCACCGCCAGGCGCAGTACGCCGGGCGAGCCTCCGTCGCGCTCAACACTCACGTGCGTTACTTGTGTTGTGTTGTGTTGTGTTGTGTCGACACGACAACATGAACTACAGGCACCGCCAGGCGCAGTACGCCGGGCGAGCCTCCGTCGCGCTCAACACTCACGTGCGTTACTTGTGTTGTGTTGTGTTGTGTCGACACGACAACATGAACTACAGGCACCGCCAGGCGCAGTACGCCGGGCGAGCCTCCGTCGCGCTCAACACTCACGTGCGTTACTTGTGTTGTGTTGTGTTGTGTTGTGTCGACACGACAACATGAACTACAGGCACCGCCAGGCGCAGTACGCCGGGCGAGCCTCCGTCGCGCTCAACACTCACGTGCGTTACTTGTGTTGTGTTGTGTTGTGTTGTGTCGACACGACAACATGAACTACAGGCACCGCCAGGCGCAGTACGCCGGGCGAGCCTCCGTCGCGCTCAACACTCACGTGCGTTACTTGTGTTGTGTTGTGTTGTGTTGTGTTGTGTCGACACGACAACATGAACTACAGGCACCGCCAGGCGCAGTACGCCGGGCGAGCCTCCGTCGCGCTCAACACTCACGTGCGTTACTTGTGTTGTGTTGTGTTGTGTTGTGTTGTGTCGACACGACAACATGAACTACAGGCACCGCCAGGCGCAGTACGCCGGGCGAGCCTCCGTCGCGCTCAACACTCACGTGCGTTACTTGTGTTGTGTTGTGTTGTGTTGTGTTGTGTCGACACGACAACATGAACTACAGGCACCGCCAGGCGCAGTACGCCGGGCGAGCCTCCGTCGCGCTCAACACTCACGTGCGTTACTTGTGTTGTGTTGTGTTGTGTTGTGTTGTGTCGACACGACAACATGAACTACAGGCACCGCCAGGCGCAGTACGCCGGGCGAGCCTCCGTCGCGCTCAACACTCACGTGCGTTACTTGTGTTGTGTTGTGTTGTGTTGTGTTGTGTCGACACGACAACATGAACTACAGGCACCGCCAGGCGCAGTACGCCGGGCGAGCCTCCGTCGCGCTCAACACTCACGTGCGTTACTTGTGTTGTGTTGTGTTGTGTTGTGTTGTGTCGACACGACAACATGAACTACAGGCACCGCCAGGCGCAGTACGCCGGGCGAGCCTCCGTCGCGCTCAACACTCACGTGCGTTACTTGTGTTGTGTTGTGTTGTGTTGTGTCGACACGACAACATGAACTACAGGCACCGCCAGGCGCAGTACGCCGGGCGAGCCTCCGTCGCGCTCAACACTCACGTGCGTTACTTGTGTTGTGTTGTGTTGTGTTGTGTCGACACGACAACATGAACTACAGGCACCGCCAGGCGCAGTACGCCGGGCGAGCCTCCGTCGCGCTCAACACTCACGTGCGTTACTTGTGTTGTGTTGTGTTGTGTTGTGTCGACACGACAACATGAACTACAGGCACCGCCAGGCGCAGTACGCCGGGCGAGCCTCCGTCGCGCTCAACACTCACGTGCGTTACTTGTGTTGTGTTGTGTTGTGTTGTGTCGACACGACAACATGAACTACAGGCACCGCCAGGCGCAGTACGCCGGGCGAGCCTCCGTCGCGCTCAACACTCACGTGCGTTACTTGTGTTGTGTTGTGTTGTGTTGTGTCGACACGACAACATGAACTACAGGCACCGCCAGGCGCAGTACGCCGGGCGAGCCTCCGTCGCGCTCAACACTCACGTGCGTTACTTGTGTTGTGTTGTGTTGTGTTGTGTCGACACGACAACATGAACTACAGGCACCGCCAGGCGCAGTACGCCGGGCGAGCCTCCGTCGCGCTCAACACTCACGTGCGTTACTTGTGTTGTGTTGTGTTGTGTTGTGTCGACACGACAACATGAACTACAGGCACCGCCAGGCGCAGTACGCCGGGCGAGCCTCCGTCGCGCTCAACACTCACGTGCGTTACTTGTGTTGTGTTGTGTTGTGTTGTGTCGACACGACAACATGAACTACAGGCACCGCCAGGCGCAGTACGCCGGGCGAGCCTCCGTCGCGCTCAACACTCACGTGCGTTACTTGTGTTGTGTTGTGTTGTGTTGTGTCGACACGACAACATGAACTACAGGCACCGCCAGCCCTTTAGGACCTTAGACCATAAAACTAGGGACCAGTCTCGCGTTAGCATTTTTCCCTGCAAAGTTACACAATCAATTGAGCACGTGCATTCCGTTTCAGATCCTGTTCAACAACCGGGTGGAGATCGAGGCGGCGGTGGTGCTAGCTGTGAAACGGAACGCTTTGCAGGTCCTCATCCCCAAGTACGGGCTGGAAGGACCGCTCTATCTGCCCTCTGACAAGTTCTCTTACAATGAGGAGGTCAGTTCCTTTCTGATATATGGTTTTGTTAAGTTTACGCATTATAGTAACGTCATCGTCATAGTCCACGTCAGAGGCCGTAAGGCGGTCTGAAAAAACTCTGACACCAGGGCTCCACACGATAAGAAGATCGTCATAGTATATTTTTGGACCAGACCTGTTCGGAGGTCCAAATCGTAATTTGCCTATGTGCCGATAAAGTCTGCTTTCTCTTGACGTAATGGCAATGGCTTCCTCTCACCAAAGAAGGTGTAAGGGCTATACTCCATCACGCTGGCCCTTTGCAGGTTGTTGAAGGCAAGTTAGTGGAACTGGCGTCCAGAAAATCTCTAAGCCGTTTCAATGCCGTTTTCCTCCTCGGACTTACTTTATCTCACAGCTTTGCTTACGAAATGGGAACCTCAATGTAACGGCACCGTGTTTCCTCGAGGAGCTCGAGAGGAAATGTCGCCATCCTACATAAAACTTCCATCCACCAGGTCCACTTGCCACAGGTGCTACTTTCAAACTTCCTCTAATATCCTCACTCCTAATCCTGCCCATTCTAGTAACACCACACATCCATCTCAACATTCTTATCTCAGCTGCATGCAGTCGTTTCTCATCCGTCCCGTTTGTGGCCCAACATTCTGATCCATACATGAGGATAGGTCTTATTATGTTTTTTTTTTTTCAATTTGAGTTGAATTCGGGAGTCGCAGGTCGTTCCCGTAACCTACCGCCACTTCATCCACCCTGAGTTGATTCGGCGCTTCTCGTCCCGATCTATCTCTCCATCGTTTTAGTTCTCTCTTTCATTTTAAGTGACATGTATTGTCATATGAGAAATTAAGAAGTCTTCAACCTGAACCCTCTTGCAGGAACATTACCAGATATGCGGTGACGTCATCCTCAAGACATTCGACGAGCTGACAGTCCGTCTCACCCTGGACAGTACTAACCTGCAGCATCGCAAGCTGGTCTTCCAGCTGGTGGAGCCCCACGTCCCTGGCTTCAGCCACGTGCCCGAGGGTAAGGAGGCCATGGAGGTCGACGTCGTGGAGGAACAAGGTAGCAAGAAGAGAAAGGACGCGGCCGAGACTAAGAGTAAGAAGAAATCTAAAAAGAAGTAGTGTACAAGTATGTATGAATAAATGTTTTGTATATTGATTGAATTGTTTTGATTACCTACAGGTTGCGCAACGGGTAATGAGCGCTTGGGGAAAGTGGTAGGGATTTTCGCGCAGGTTGATGACTTTAAAGGCGACTAATCGGTCAACAGTGATTCATCATCATCAGCCTAACATCTTCCACTGCTGAACATAGGCTACTACCAAGGCGCGCCACAAAACTCTGTCCTCGGCCTTCCTCATCCAGTCGCTCCCCGCTACCTTCTTTAGGTCGTCTGTCCAGCGGCAGCAGGGCATCCCACACTACGCCTACCAGTTTGCGGTCTCCACTCTAGAACTTTGACACCCCATCGGTAGTCTGTTCTTCGGCAGATATGACCACACCGTTGCCTACTTTCAGCTTGCTAATTTTCTAATGTCAAATATTTTAGTTCTCTGACGTATCACTTCAGTAGTGATTGCGTGACCCGATGGACCTTTGCTGCGCGATCTGTACTACAGTTTATGAGCGCTGACATCGAATTTCGCGTCTATTGTGAGGGGTGGCAGCCGGAGGTGGTTGTCATATCAGTGGCCTGTCAACATGCATGAAAATTCTTACCACTTTGGCCGAGCTTTGTTTCGGGGTCTATTACTCACAATCACTAATTCGTGCATATTGTTAAAAATTATTATTAGAATCAATACAAGTTTGTCGTATGTCACTCGACATAAAATATTCGCTACTCTCGATCTGGGCACATTTCCCCTTATATGAGATTAGATATTGATAGCTGCAGTGCTTTACATATTTATTTCCTTCAACATTTTGCATACATGCACACCAACGATCATATTCCATTTCAACATGAGAAAATCTTTGTAAATGGTTTCGAGAAAGGAAAAAAAAACAAAAAATATTTAGAAAAACGTTTAATATCGTCATTAAAATAAGTATAAATATTACTCTCTTCGCAAGTACATTGTATTGAGACCTTTGGATTACGCTATTTACTACATTCTGTTTACATAACATAGTCAAGTAAGCTCTTAGTTGATGCTACGTTATTATGTGACTAGCTCATTAAATATTACACTTTACATCAGTGTAAGTCGACTATTAGATCCATTCAACGTAAATATACTTTTAATTTCCTTTAGTTTGTAAGTACTTTTATTTAGCTAAAAGCCAGCACGCAGTGATCGCACCGCGCGTGCTGTCGTGTCCACTCTATTCGGACATAAGGAGTGTCCATTTCTTCTAACCCGAATAAAAGATAAAACTCAGATAAAGTATATGTCTAGATTCAGCCTCACGCTTCTACCGTATAAAACAAAACGGGCCAACTTTCTCAGCTTGGTGTGCGTGGGGCGTCATACAAATTATGTCTGTGTGTGTACATAGCGAAAGAGTTTAGCAGCCGCTGCTGGCTGCATTTTTTTTCGACGCGTTCGTAGCTTCGACGGATCTTGACATATAACTTATCAAAGAGATAAAATCGTCTACAATCGACTTTTATCACAAGTTTCAAACCTAAAATCTGTCGCGTAAGTAAACACCGTTAATGATAAGTCTTGAGTCTCCGTATTGGCGGAGGGCTGACCGCGGAAAGCGACGGTGGTTGAAGCAAGCTCGGGGACAGGAGCTCGGGACTAGACTGACTTTCTTCTAAGTCTGCATCGGGTCTTTCGTCTGGTGTGACGACTTGGGGTAGGCTGGCCTGCTGTGCCTGCAATTGTAGCAAATAAAAGTTATTTATGGGCAGGGCACTTAGGTAGACGTAGTAGTGGTGGTAGCTGGAGTAAACCCTTTATACAGGATCGGCTGAGATTAGGCAAAATAGTAGTTGGTTTTTCGGCAGTCGTGGATGCGATTGGCGTAGGATCGGGCAGAAGGAGGAGCTTATTTCCTACGGTTGGTAGACACAGGCTGACGATGACGACTTCCTACAGAAGTTCCTACGAAACCGACAGAAGAAGATAAAAGAACCGGCCAAGTGCGACTCAAGCTAGTGCATCAAGGGTTCCGTACCACCACATTATAATTTTAGTATTTACAAAATAAAAATGTTTTCTCCGGGACACATGGCGCGAGCCCAACTCACACTTGGCCGGTTTTTTAATTTAAACTATCTATTACGACTCAAATGATAGAGCCCTTTAAAGTTCGAACGGATGGACAGATGGACGGACGGACAGCGGCGTAGGCCTAGTAATAGGGAGTGCAATTCTCTAAGCGTCGTCACATCGCCTTCAAAAACGTCGATGAGCTTTCAAATGTAACATCCTCCAGATGTTTTTATATTTTAAATATGTAACCGAATAAGCATAAATACCAAATTGCCCGCTCGCCGATGTTTCAACGATAAAGTTAAGGTTGTACCGATGTTTGCACTTAGAGAATTGCATTGCGGTCTTGTTGGCACCCTTTGGGCATAGTGTAAAGAACTAATAGTGGTGACGCTCAGCGGTCACAGCAGGCCAATCGTGCGGGGCGTCCGGGGGCCGGGAGGAGTGCATCCCATGGCCCACGATGCCTGCCCGCGTACCCTAACAGCGAATTGAGTTAGGGTACGCCTGTCCTCCGACGTACCCCGCACGCTGCGCGGGCATAGACCTGCCGTGACTTTAATTAGACTTTAATTTATTTACACTATGCTTTGGGGCGAGAGCGTCGGTGGCGCGTTGCGGAGAGGTATGGACTCCCAATTATGGGGGTCCGGGTTCGAATCCGCACGGACAACATGCCATGTACCAATGAGTTTTTCTAACTTATGTATGTAAAACCGACTGCTCTCAAACGGTGAAGGAAAACATCGTGAGGAAACCTGCATACACTGAAGAATAAATTCTGATGTGTATGTGAAGTCTACCAACCCGCATTGGGCACGCGTGGTGGACTAATGTCTATACACCCTCCTTGAGGGTAGGCCTGTGCCCTGCAGTGGGACGTTTATAGGCTGATGATGATGATGATGATGATGATGATGATTTGGGTACGGAACTCTAAAAAGTATAAGACCTGTGCAGTGATCCGTGCGATCTCCTGGTCGATCTTGGCGACCAGCTGGTCGATGACGGCGGGCCAGCGCGCGGCGGGCACGGTGTGCGCGGGGGACAGCCGCGCGTCCGTCATCACCGCCAGCCGCACCGAGTCCGCGTACTGGATCACTGTCAGCGACATACCTGCCGGATAACGTACAGGGTTACTAGTATAACATAGCATATGCTTACGACTATATTCCCTACGAGCATTTACCCGCGACTTCGTCCGCATAAATTATATACCAGATTTTAAGTCAGATCATAAGCTATCAAACAAAAAAGTTTCATCAAAATCGGTTCAGTAGTTTTTGCGTGATACTCGAACAAACAAACACCCATACAAACAAACGAATAAATAAACTGACAGACAAAAAATCTAAAAATTGGTGATTTGGAATAAGGTACATCTAAAAATCATATCGTAATCTTTTTTTTGTTAATATCTTCAATGTACAGACATACTTCTGTTACAGTTTTATAATAGTTTAGATTAGTTAGAGATATTCTGAAACCTCAGAATATCCACGTTTCACTAGTAGCACCGAAACTCTGTCCAGTGTGACGGGGAGTACGCCGGTCGCCACTTGTAGTGGACAGTGGGTACAATACCCACATATGCCTCGAAATTTAAGCATGACCATGAGTATTTGGATTTGTATGGTTTCAAAATAATGAATGAATGAATGAAATATACTTTTATTTGTACCAAAACACAGATACAGCATAGGAATAAAAACGATAATGGTACAAATAAGGCAGTAAGTTAATAATACCGCATAGAAAGCTTTTTGACGTCATTTTTTGAGTCCACCACCGCGTCGGAAGATGTTCCGCTGTAGAAAAAATGCAGCTAGAAATTCTACGAAATATACAAAGTAAAATTACTCCCCGTAACCCGCCTACGGGGTCGGTCGGTCTATACCCCGAAGCATGCGGGGACTCTCTTATAGAGGGCCTTGTGGCATGAGTTACACTGTAATTAGGAAGGATAATTAACAAACAGGGCCTGTGCCTGGGCCTGTGCTAAGCCTGTGCTTATCCTCAAGGTAGGTGTATGAGCGTTGAATACGAAAGAATACAAGTATGAATATTATATTACTCACTAATATTAGCTTGAGGCGGTCTCCAATAAATCACGTAATCCACAGTCTGGCCCCACACCGTAGTCCTGGGCCTTGCGTCGACGGGCGCGTTTATCTCTGCATACGACACCGCGTATCTTCTCGAGAGGAGGTTCAACGTTAACTTCGCGAAGGGCGAGGGTACTGCCCGGGTGAGGGCCCCGCAGCGGGCCTGCGCTGCCCAAGCTCCGGCTAAGGCACCCTGCCGCTCGCATGCTCGTTCCACTACCGACGCGATTCGCCGAGGTGTCGCGCCTATTGGTAGAGATAGGCAGATCATACCTGGAAATTGATTAAGTAAGTAAGTAAGTAAGTAAATTATTTATTCATAATAATAACCATCATAAAATTACACATTATCAAGTTGACACAGTTATACAAAGAAAATGTCGCCGCCTGATTTGGAAAAGGATACGATGAAATCGTTCCTGAGCCCAAGCATCAGCAAGCTTCCAATTGACACTGTGAGATGCAACAAGAGACGTAGAAGGTACTATATATTCTAAATTAAACCAGGTGATATACATTTAGTAGGCTATTTAGTAAGCAGTAGTAATTTTAGCAAATAATAACAGAAATCAAAGATTACAAGCGCAGATGCAATTACAATTAGTTAGTTGATAGGAAGGGTTTAGTTCTATTTTGACTCTGAATCTAATCTTAACTTTAAAGACTTACATTTCTTTTAAATATAATTCTTTAGATACAGTACAAAGGTATTTCAATTTAGGAGCAGAAACAATTCTGTCATCTTCTTATAAGAATTTAAGAAAATACAAATGTTTATTTATTATTCTTCATAATTACAATAATTACATAAACTTTGCATAAACTACTAGAATGTATGTGAGTATGTGTGAGCGTATAATGTATGTGTGTGTGAGGGGGGGGGGGGGGGGGGGGGGGTAGGTAAATTTTACCTATACTTCAAGTATATTAATGACTGGATTGTACACGCCAATTCGCATGTCATATGTATTGCATCACAAATCCTGTTCGGGGAAAAGGCCGATCGGGGATTAAAACTAATATTAGAATTTTACTTCTTTACATCATCATATCGTATGGCATTTTTTGTCTTCTGCTCTGCGTCTTAGATCCGGGGAGGTTTAAATTTCGAGGTCACGGTGTTTTAGCCAGTCTTCCGCCAGCGGGGTTAACCTATGGATTTCTTCTATTTTTGAACATATTAGTAACGGTCTAGTCATATCTTCTGGATTATAGCTTTATATTTTATTCAGTTCATAGGGTATTGAAAAGCTACTATTAACTTCGCTACTATAGCTGTCGTGTTTTGTTTGAGATAATCAACGGCTTTGAAATTAATAATTGAGTTTACCCGCTACTTCGTCCGCACGGGTTCCCTTCATCGTAGCGAGATAAATGAAATACCAGATTTTAAGTCTAATCATAAGCTTTCAAACAAATAAAGTTTCTTCGAAATCGGCCAGTAGTATTCGCGTGATGCGCGAACAAATAAGCAAAGAGACAGACAAAAATCAAGGAAGTTGTGATTTGGAATCAGGGACACCTAAAAACCATATTGTTCCTTTTTTAAATATCTTACACACGGCGACACATCAAGCTACGCAAAACCAAAATAAGCTGGCCGCCCGACGTTATATGTTATTCACCCTACGCGCGGCCAGCATATGTTGGTTTTGCGTAGCTTGATGTGTCGCCGTGTTGTGTACAGACACACTTCAGTTACCGTTTTATAATAGTAGAGATTCTAATACTTACTCGCATACCTACATGAGCGAATTTATGTTATCAAAGTTATGAAACAAGAAAAAAATCATCCAAGTTTACCTCCAGTCATGGCTTTCTTATAACTCTTCCCCTGACCCTCAGCGAAAGTGAAAAGGAATTCTTCAGAGGCTGCTCTTGCAGTCGTCAGCACGACTTCAGGGGCTTGAGTCTGCGTGTGCTCGAACACCGACCGCAGGGCTTCCGTGGCGGCGAACAGTGTGACGTCAGTGGAAGACACGCCCAGAGCTCGAGCCGCTCGCTCCACGCCTGCTCGGGGCACCGGCCGTGACCAGGATGCTACCTGACATTAACAATGATGTTACAATCAATGAGACACTTGATACGACCAATCAAAACAGCCCGCATCAATCCACTGCACTGCTGAGCATAGACCTCATTTTTAAATCTGATCAAATGAAAACCCGTCACGCTCATTGATACGATATAACAATTATTCAAGGAAAAGTAGAAGAGAAAGGAAGACCTAGACAGAATTATTTCCAAGTAAAGGAAACATACTTTGCAGTGAATAAAGAAAATTGGGTGTTGCTCCACAAGGTGGTTCATAACACAGAGATGATGTTTCGAAGCTCAAGGACTTTAAAAATAAATTTGAATTCGACTGGGATACGAGATAAGATGACTTCAGTAAATTACTGAATGCCGTTCCATAAAAAAAGCTATAAAGTTTTGGTTGACGATGCGGAGTCCAAATTATGTACGAAGAAATGTCTTCTAAAAATTGTATAATTGATAGAACACAAAGTCACATACCTTCCTTCCACACAAATTGACAGTCTGCAATAAATGCCTTTGACCATCGTCTGCTCCGACTGTATCCATCCAGAATTTGCCAGGTGCCCTGTAAGCCTCGACCAGGCCCCACCACGCCTCCAACGTCGCTCGCACCCACAGTTGTGCCAGCTCTCCATACTTCCAAGTCAATGTGTGAGGATACATCACTCTGCCCGTATTCCTCAGCTCTTTAATAGCTTTCAACTCGTCTCTGATCTGAAGAGGCAACTTCATGGTTGCTCTTGTTGTTGAGAAAGCTGCGTTGAAGGTTCTTCGTGGCCATTTTCGAGGATCCATTGTTACGAGTGGTGAGAAAATGATCTGGTAAAGATATGAATTATAATTTTTCACAAATGATTGGGGTAACAAGGGGATAACACTTAAATATTCTTAACTTAACTAACCGGCGGTTTATAATTTCGAATGATACCTTTAGTATTGTCAGATTCCTTCTCTTGCATTCTCGTTGAATAGCAGCCAGGAGAGCAGTAGCTGTCATAGGTGCTGCGGACTGCGAACTATTTGATCGTTTTTTAGTCAGCTCTCTCAGCGCACTGGCACCAGATATCAACATGAGACCTGCTACATGGAAAGCACCTGGCAGAGTTTTCAATGCCCGAGGGCTTTCAACTGGATCATATTCTGAGATGAACTCGTTCCAAGCATTCGAAAGGCTCTCATTTAACTTTCCCCATAATTCTGGTATAGCTGAAGGTGATGGGAACAGTTTCGCTAGAGGACTTAGCTGCGTGTATTCGCTTTGAGTGATGTTATCTGAGGAGTTGTTCTGCTCGACTAGCAGCAAGTCTCCGATGTTCAAAGACTTGTGTCCTGTTAGAAGGAGGTGGTGGACTCGCACCAGGACGTAGTATTTTGGTTCGGCGGAGACGACCGGTATGATTATGTATTGCCACGGTGGTTGGTCGCTCGGGAAGTACTTAGAGACGATCTCGCTGACAAATTCCTGGAAGCATTGACATTATTTCAATACACGGCGTAGTTTTATGTCGGTGACAAATAGACCGCCTGGAACACTATCGAGTCCCTTACTGCGTTTGTTCGCAAAATAAAAATTTCACCATCTACGTTGGCCTGGCCCTCATGGTTTTGTTAATGGCAAATAAGATAATAAATATGGGACTATAAAGTTAACGACCAAATGTTTCAGTTTTGTATAAAGCTGTGCACTATACGTAACATAAAACGGCAGGAGCTCACAGTACGCTCTAATCTTTAATATAATTATGTCAACTCAAAGAAGTATCAAACATAAACAAACCTGAACATTATTGTCAGTGACAGGGCGACCCCTGTAAATAGGGTTGGCGACCACAAAGTGGTTTTCTGGTCTGAACGGCACGTTGGCGTCCCAGGCGTAGTTGCCCCAGCAGGAGACCAGTTGGTGCCGAAGTCTAGGGAACATCAGATCGGCATTTTTGTCTCGACGGTCGATGACATGGTGCATTACTTGATCTTTTACTTGTTCTGCTTGTAGAGTACCTGTTTGTGGATTTATTTGTTAGAAAACATTACGATTATTAGAATTTCTTTCCTGTGGGTTGATCTTTCGATGCGTCCCACCAAAAATCGCATCGGCTCGTTTGACTACCGCTTTATTCATAAAAAGATTTAAATCTGCTATTATCATGGGTGTGGTATAGGCAACTAGGGGATAAGGTTTTATTCACACTTGGCATGAAGTTAATGATCGTCACAGCCTGAAATCCACTGCATGTTTGAAGAGGTGTTTGCATATGAAGATTTCTGACCACCTGCCTGGGAAATACGGTCGTGAGTTTGTGCATGTAGTTATGTATGTTTTAAATCATTATTAAAGAACGGTGTCAGATAATAACCGATAATGAGGCAATTATAAATATCTTTGCGGTGTAGTCTTAATTAAAATTTAAGTTTATTCCAATTAATTCTTTGCTCATGCATAACTGATGAGCTTGTGACCCTTTGAGAACACTGTTTTCGATGCATCTTGTAGGTATATATAAAATGCAACTCAATTAGAGGCATGTTATCTGCGATCGATGAAGCTGTCAACATGCTAGCCCGTTTCTTGAATTAGCTCTAATAATTTCCTAATCATAATTATGATGTACGATTCCCGGCTGAGAAATGACCACGCTATTCCTTTCTGTGGGTTGGCCACCAATTGAAATGTTCTTTCTCCTTGAAGCCCTAAATCGTATACTCGTTGACCTCCAAAATTATTGAGAAATATTTCGGTTACACATTGTGTATTGTTAATAGTTGCTTTTGAACTAAATTGAACTCCGTAATGGTAGACATCTAGATTTTATGTCACCGATTTTCTAACAGCATTTTGTGGCGTGGTAGGCCCCCAGAGATGGTGGACCGACCACCTGGTGAAGGCGGCGGGAACCCTTTGGATGAGAGCAACGCGGTCCAGTCGTTGTAGCGATCCTTGGGGGAGGCCTATGTCTAGCAGTGGATGATGATTATTGTGACTGATCCATTTTACACACCTTTTATGCAGAGCAAGACGTTGATAATTCCCTGGTTCCTGTGCGTGTCCAGTAGTGAGCGAACTGTGTCCGTTCTGATGAACTCAAACCCTGGATACCTACTCGATAACAGCTTCAGCCATAGGTGCTTACTGACACGAACCACTGGAACGAAAAACACAAAATCTTAAAAAAATTATAGCTATTATAGTAGTAGATCAAATCCAATATTGTAAAATTCCGGATTGGACTAGACATAGAAATAAGGTTTAATCAATGAACGCAAAACCTGAAAATCGTTGATGCCAGAATAGGTTACCTAGAAATACCTACGTAATTTTTTTCGATTCTTCATTAAACTGGAAAACCAACGCGCCCGTCTTGCATGAATAGTCAGCATTTTGTTTTTGCGTATTTCAAATGTTCCATCAATAACGGAAAATACATAACTATCTAGACTAGACCCACATATTTTGACCTACATAAACGCCTTTTTCCCAGAGATTTAATAATTTGTTGATAATGAGCTTGAAATCAGTAGTAAGAGCAATGCAACTAGAGTAACACCAAAATACTTACCAACATATGAAATAGCCAGTGCAGGTAATGTTGACAGCGCGATCCAAAACGCGAAATACGTGTAGATCTCGTCAGCGAGACGCGAGCGCACGCCATCCTTCCCCGACGTCCCCATGTCGTCTGCGCAGCCTGCGTCTAATCGTCTATGCAAGCCTGTTTCATTCGAGCCCTGCAACTGGAAATGTGAGCTGATAATTTTGGGGTCATTATTATTTATTTTTGTTTGTAAACAACTCGGTTGAAGTCTAAAATAAGAATTTGTGATGATAATGATTTGTGAAATGAAATTGTTGTCACGTCAGAAATAGATTTGGTCATTTGTGGTTTAACAGTTTTGTCAAGTTTGTTAATTTTATACATTGATTTTAGTAAATACTAGGAGCAAACTATTAGGACTTAAAAATGTAAAGTAGGTATACCAAGTTATAACTAACTATGTAAAGTCGGTCATGGCCTCCAAAACGAAAGAGCGGCACCTTTCCCGATCCTGAGTAACCTCTCGCCTGTAGCTGGATTGAAGTATACCTGTTTGTATGACTTCAAGAAGAAGAAGGAGAAGAAGACATCTTTAAAACTTAGGTAGTCTTTAGTAGGTACCTACATATTTTGCAGTGAAGACTCCCTAAGTTTTAAAGATTTACCAAGAATCGTTTTTATTTTATTTCAATTCACGAGCTCATCCAAAAAAAGGAGGCGAATTTATTCAAACTGCGAATTTTGAAACAATGCTGTACAAACAATTGCACCTGATTCATTTCTGTATCTTTTAACTACGTGCAATGCTGCAATAATTACGAAATTTGCAATAAACAAACTAGGCATTACATTCGTGTTACGGTTGAACTGCTAGGACTTTATAATCAAGTAGATTAAGTAGGTATTTTATTTATATGGATGATTCACTAACAGACCTTTAAACTAATGTTATCAGCTTACTCAAGAATTATGACAAAATAACAATACTGTGATTACCTTGGAATTGCATGAGGTGCTCACGTTTATCGGGATTTTTCTAAACTTTTCAAAACCAAAAAACAAGAAAGTACTTATGACTCTCAAATGCTACTAATTTTACGACTAGATACTCTTTCTTATTTGATTGTGATTTTACTTTTATTATAAAAATTATATACACTGTCTGTGATTTCCGAACGCATAGTAAAATATGCTAGTGGCCGTGGTACTGAGATGGTGCAGGTATGTAAAACGTTGAGTCACTTTCTCCGACGATGACGATCAGACAGAACGACAGACGCAGCTTGGTGAAAGGTTGCTTCGTTCATAATTCGTACCTTTATCTTTACCATCTAATCGAATGAACCTCATGTCTCTATTAACATTTTGTATTGCATTTAAATTTAAACTCCCTATAAAAATAGTTTTGGATGGTAACATTACGTGAAATGAAACAAGTAGGTATACCTTCGTATCGTACGTATTTAGACTTTAGAATTAGGTAGATACCTACCTACAATAAGAATGAGACACTAAAAAGATATTGGGAATGCCAACATTTAACTTTTTAAATAACGTTTTGTTTGATACGTTTTGATTTTTTTAACTACCAACCTCCATACGTACCTAGTTAGATTCGTCTTCTAAACCTAGGATTTTTAAAGCTTACTTATTTACGTTTACTTGCCTTTACCAAGAGACGTCCATTTTTGTATTAAATCAGAAGTGAGAGTTTTGAAAGACACACACATTGAAATCAGCGGTAGAAAATGATGAAAACTGTATGAAGTTTGTGTAGGTATTAATTCGGCCATGATTTCGAATCTCACGATTCAAAAATAGCACTTCTGCGCTTTTAGCGATTACTCTGTGAACCATAAAAAATGCGCGGAAAAATTACAGTAATTACTAATTAGGTCTAGGTAGGTACTCTGTATATATACTTACTATAGTCTAATTCGTGGTAGGCCTACGGATACAAGGTTCATTCACTTCGTTTGATAATGAATGATATACCTACTATATCTATTAGGATGAAGCAACCACATAATCCTGGACTTTGATAGATTAGAGAATTAGATCCGTTTTATATCGGTCAGTGCCACCATATTTAAACACATCACTAATATTATAATATTACATTACATACATTACATTTATAAATGTGAATGTAAGTTTCTTTGCTTTCACGCGAAAACTACTTAACCGATCATCATGAAACTTTGTACACATTCTTGGAGGTATTAGAAGTAACATAGGATACTTGGGGTTACTTCCAAACTCCACGCGGACGAAGTCATGGGCAAAAGCTAGTAGGTACATAATATATTGTTATATTTAATTCATGCTTACATAAACATACATATAATGCTTATATGCTCACACCATTATCATACAGGGGTAGGCAGAGGCTATGGCTCGCCCCATGCCACTATTCTGATATACTACTTCTTTCGCCACATCCACATTCCATAAGAGTTAAGATCTTTTTTGGAGATAATTAATTTGATTAGACGACTTCTGTCGACCATGCCGATCGCATTCGAAATATACGAGTATATTATTCTAGCTAGATGTTGCAAGGATGTTGCCCGCGATTTCATCTGCGTGGACTTAAATCTTATGTGTTGTTCTAGTCTAGAACATATTCTATTTGTGTGCCTTCATAAAAATCCTTTCAGCCTTTTATGCGTGACTGTGTGACAAACATCCAAACTTTCAATCCAAATATTAGTAAGATAAGATCGTGGAAAAAAAAGTGCCTGAAGAAACTAACGATTATTGAGGTTCTCTTTTTGAACCGAGCCACAGTTTTTTTAGATGATATTAAAATTATGTGCCAAGAAACTCAAGACCTACAGCAGGCCTGTCTCAGGCGGTGTCCTATTGCCATCGCACGCGCGATGGTGCGATGCGATGTGATCGTACTGATGGGTAATTCTCCGAAAGTTTTCAAATTTTCAAATTTTTCTATGGAAAAATTCCAACGATTTGTAAAATTTCGGAGAATTACCCATCAGTACGATCACATCGCATCGCACCATCGCGCGTGCGATGGCAATAGGACACCGCCTCACTCCTCAGCTCAGGTACGTTTGACAGCCGCACACCTCCGAGGTGTGCATCTTCGCTCATTGACATAAGGCTCATTTTATTTTTCGTTCCTGAAGTGCGCGTTCGAAATTCGAAAAATCGGGTTGAGTCAGGGTTGAGTGAACTATCTGTTACGGTAGTAAATATTGAATAATCTGTGCCTAGAGTAGTGACACTACGATGTGGAGTGGTAAATACCTTTCTTAGCGGGGTACACACGTTGCCGTCGCGGCGACCAGATAAGATCCATAAAAATAAAGGTCGTACTATCTAACTCGTGTCTCTAACTACTGTGTTTACACATTTCCCGTCAATTTCTATTGATTTGTTTGAATTTGTAAATATTTTGTTTACAATTAATGTTGTCATTGTCAGTTAGTGCTGACCTATAGTGCTGACACTATGCTCATGATTAAAGACTTTTATTAACTGTAAACCCATAGCTCAATATAAACCCGATGCCCACATACACCTAATATAAAACCAGCGACACGAGCACGACTGGTGGAGTGAAATTTTATAATCTACGAGCTTTTACCCGCGACTTCGTCCGCATAAATTATATACCAGATTTTAAGTCAGATGATAAGCTATCAAAGAAAAAAAGTTTCATCAAAATCGGTTCAGTAGTTTTTGCGTGATACTCGAACAAACAAACACCCAAACAAACATACAAACAAACAAACAAACAAACAGACAGACAAAAAATCCAAAAATTGGTTATTTGGAATCAGGGACACCTAAAAACCATATCGTAACTTTTTTTTTGTTAATATCTTCAATGTACAGACACACTTCTGTTACAGTTTTATAATAGTTTAGATACTTAAAAATAATACAGACTTTCCGTGGCTGACAGACATCACACAGCCTTAACCATTGAAGATAGAAACATGTTTGGAATACACATCCCACAGAGCATGTACGGGACGAAAATCAACGCCTGGGATGCATATAGGGGTGATGAAGTTTTCGGTAATCCATTCGGACAACACCGCGAGCAAAAGCTAGTCCTCATTTTCAACTGTTGCAAATAAACAAAAATTGAAAAGCATTTCTCAGTTCCCAGATCAGTCAGTTTTTCTAGTTTTTTTGCTGACAACAAACATAAACATAGAATAATAACAAAAAGCCATTGCACTCTGTACCGATTTAGTAAGTAAGTAATGCCATCCGATTAATATTCTCAAAATGGTAATTAAGTAGGTAAGTAAGTATATTAGTAAATGTACGGCAGTCTAATTACCTACTAGGAACTTAACAGAATCTTGATGACTATGATTTTAATGCTTTGTTTACTGTTTACTACTATTAAATTTAACTGCTGACTGGCTAAGTAAAAAGTGGTCGTAATTTTGCGATTTAATTACCTAATTGATCGTACCGTAAAAAAGGTTGCTGGCCTGTATCAATTAAGAGGGCTATCGGAGGCCAGTGGCGCCCTCATCGCATTAATAAAGATTTCTCAATAAAGAAAGCCTAAATTAAAATAGTGCTCAACATATGAACTACAAAAGCTTTTATAAGTTCTAAACCATAGAGAAAATAACGCGCTCCCCTGGGGTAGAGATGTTGTATCGAACTGTGCACAGATACTCAACTGGGCCTGACGTCATAATAGCGGGAAGTAGCGTATTTAAATGTTAACCCTTCCCCTCACCCGTTTTTCACCCCCTTTGTTGGCGACAACATTTTCTATAGAAACAAGCCGATATGCCATCTCTTCTTACTCTATGTTCTAAACATTCCACTGTTAGACAGTTTCGAATAAAAACAAAAGCGGCCGTTTTTTTTCTTTTTTCAAAATGTGTAGGTATGTTTTGACCTTTAAAAAACCTATAAAAGTATTCTATGAAAATAGCTTGAAGGCTTTTGTAGTCAATGAGCACTTTTTTAATGTAGGCTTTCTTTATTGAGAAATCTTTATTAATGTGATGAGGTCGCCACTGGACTCCGAGAGCTCTCTTAACGTTAGTTCAGTCAGCCTTTAAGTAAAAAGTCCGACACCGATATGTATCAGCAGCATTATCGGAAAGCGGACGTTGATGTAAGTTCATTTCCATGACCCTCAGCACTGATAACACTATCTGCTCTCTCTCTCCAATGCTTTGTCACGATCTACTTTAGGTACCTACCTTATTATTATTTGGACACGTTATCTGCGAGAAAATAAATAAACATGAACCAACGAGTGTAACTATGAGCCTCTTAGCTAACTAGTCAGATACCAGACTATACAATTTAATTTGTCAAATAATTTTTATGATTAACTGGTTGTGGCTAATTAAAAATGCAATCAAGGTACCTAATTTGGTAATCAATGGAAACATATAAAACAGCACATTGTAAAAATATAAACTAACTAACTGCGAGGAACTTAAAAAAGTATCCTATGTGTTAATTCAGAACATAATTCTATCTGCGTGCCAAATTTCATCCAAATCCGTTCAGCCGTTTATGAGTGACAAATATCTAAACATCCAAACTTTGACATTTGTAATATTAGTGAGATGAGATGAGATAGTTTCGTTTAATTACCTAAATAGGTAGATAGATATTACCACAGAGTACTATAATACTACCGTAAGTAGGTATTACCTACTCGTAATGAAATAAACAAAATTAGAGGACCTAAACAAAGTGTAATATAGGTACCTATCAGTACATACTGTGTACTTATTATTAGTACTTACAAGTAGTTAGGTATCACGGGAAGGCTAGTGAACAAAATCAAAACAAAAGTAAAGTGTGAGAAGGTATCTTCAAAAGGAAAGAATCACTCAATTCGGCAATCGGCAATGTTTATTTATTTACAAAACATTAGCGGACTATCAATCTATTCCTAACATCTATTCTATAATGACTTTTCCCTCATAGAACTAAACACTAAAGACAAACAATCAAAAACACATCTACCCACCTTTGTCTTCTGCCCGGCTTAAGCCGACTCCAAGTCAAAAAAGGGGGATGCCCTCCCGTCCAACGTTTCGAATACCTCCTCAAAGCACTTGTATTGTTCTATTCTCAATTCAAGAGACGTTAGCACATGCGCGGTACGGGCCTGGAACTGCGCAGATGCGCGCGCGCCACTATGGTATGGGCGTCGAGTGACCGCTGGCGGCGATCGCCTTGTCTCGTCGTGATTCCCTCGCTTATCGATGCTGTTGTCCAAGGTTCAAGAATAAATATCAACAATATAAACTACTCACCACTATTGTACTGTTCTGGATAGGCATATTGATTGCCTATATGTTAGTTTCTTATAACATCTACGCTATAGGACTGACTTTCCACCTAATTGTAGACTAGCTGTGATTGAAGAATATTACCCTACATCCTGTCGTCAGCTGTCCCTTTTGAATATATTTTTTTCATATGATGATATGATTTAGATATCGTGTTTAGTTGAGTAGTACGCGTATTTATATATGATGTATGTGTATGTATATATATATATATATATATATATATATATATATATATATTGCTTCTTAGCGATAAGACCGCCTTATTTTGTACCTCTTGTATTTTTTTTATCTGTATTTTACTGTTTATGTTTTGGTGTAAAATAAAGTATATTTGATTGATTGATTGATTGATTAGATATGATGACCAGCATATATTATTAGATTTTTACCGCAGTAAATTTATAAAAATTAGATTTTGGAAATGTAGGTAGCCCTGGAGGCTCTGTGCCTAAAATAAGTAATTTAATCATCGGTAGAATGCATGCATTGTGATAATCACAATGCAATAATGCATAATTGTGACCTACTCCCAGAATTACATAAGAGTCATATTCATATTAGTATGAACTATATTACAACGATGCGACCCTCTGCACGGATTGTAGGATATTATCTTCCATGTTATGTATTTCATAGATAATTAGATAATATATAATGCTGTTCTAATATGTAATATTATTCAGATGGACTTTTTGGGAAATCTTGGACGTTCAATAATTTTGCCATAGGTACGATGTTTAGATACGAAGGTTAGGAAAACTTCAATACCTGCTACAGCCGCTGTATTTTAATCGAATGAGGCGTTTTCAATAACAAATTAGTTCTTTGGAGGAACTACTGGTGGAATGTTTCTCCGGTAAAAAGGGAAGATCTTCCGCCAGGCTATGTGTGAAGCCTGGGGACCGACCCTGGTCCAACAGTTCTTAGTTGGACCTTTTATACAATGTCGAATCTCTGTGATAATTTCTCTTGCGCGATTCATGTCTTGTACACGATTGTGAACCTTATGTGTAGCGGCTGACGGGTTACTAATGTGACGTTGCAAGTTGTCTTACGTGCACATTTGCGAGTGCGACCGTAGCGCCACCTGTTAGCTTCGTTGCTATAACTTGTGGTACATCTCATCTCATCTCTCATCTCTCTCTCTCATCTTGGCATGTCCCCACAGTTCTGTGGCACATTCTAGAGGGCGTTGTTAGAATAAAAAATCTTGTCAAACTACTATTATAATAATGCCATTTATTTATTTTTGTCCATTCACATCTTGGAAAATACCTCGTTTTCAACGCCCAATATTCCATGAACACATTCGGGTTAGTACGCAAACGGACATTCGTGTTGTGGGTTCGGTGCAGACAGTGCGGTGCAGTTTGAATGCAGTCGAATGGCAGTTCCAACAATGCAACCAATAGTCAAACCAACTTCACGACAACTGCATTCAAACTGCAATTTTGCAGTACCTAGTCTTGCAGTCGAAATGTAATCAATTGGGTTTTATTTCATGGTCTTGGTTAAAATTTATCGCCGCCCCATAAAAACCTAAACTGTGTGTATTTCTTTGTATGTGTTTTTGTTTCCACGACGAAAAATGATAAGTTGACCAAAATTATGTTCTTACCTAATCATTATGTCACAATTTGGGTTTTAGCTATAGCTATTAAGTAAAAAAAGTTATTTCAAAATTAAAATTATTTATTGAAACAACTTCAATGTTTAAATTAAATATAATTTTTACTAAATTTAACGGGCTTATACTTACAGAACTAACGTAGGAAAGCGCAATATAATGAATAGTTGAAGTAGCCATAAGTACACAATTTGATGATATAATTATTATAATTCTAGGTATCAATATAGGATACGTTAAATATTAGGCTCTTCGGAAGATTAATCGTGGACTACACAAGGACTAAAATACACTTTTATTTAAATTACATTTACATTGATTTGACAAATGCTTTCACAAATATGATACAAAACGAAATGCGAGTGACCTTTGTACCTATTTGATACCTACTTCTGTTTTTTTTCCTAAATTATCTTTACATAGCAAAAAATAGAGAACTGAGTTATACAAATGATTATGTTCATTACAATGATTAATCACCAACTTATAAGTAATTGATTCATTAACATCGGGACAGACATAAATAAGAAATTAAATTAAAATGTTCTTACAGCCACTCTTATCACATATTACTGCTTTATCTACTGGTTTGTCTATCATAGAAAATCTAAGATTACATTTTCATCGCCTGTATACAAAAAAATATCATCCGCGTTTCATACATTTTTGGCCTTATTGTGAAAGTGTCGGCCAACAAAAACGAATGCTATCTTCTGTTAGACCTTGTCTGTCTTAGCATTTATTATTATGGCATGACAGCTGTAGCTGAAACTTTTGTTACAACAAAAATGTATGAAAAAGCAGAATTTTTAACTTGAGTAAAACCAAGAACAATGGCCCTACAGAAGCCCTACAGCTTTGGTGCCATAATAATAAATGTTTAAACGGAAAAGTTCTAACAGAATATCGCATTATTTTTATCGGCCGGCACTTTGACATTTTGGACCAAAATGGATGATATCTTTTGTAAATTAAATCTACAAAATTATTTCCTGTTAATCCACTACCTGTATCATACAGAGGTCAAAGTTCAGCTACAAATAAAAATAAAAAAATGCATTAAGCAATCGATTATGAAACGAAATATTTCATGTCAGATGACAAAATAACGAGTATTGGAAATCATTTGATAGTTGATTACACCGAGTATAATTTGGCATCAGAATAACTAAGGGTAGCTTAATTAGTTAGCCTCACAATGAGTGGTTGGAAACAATATTAAATGCGACAAGCGTAGCTCCATTCTTCAAACAGTGACATTTCATTATGATGAAATCGACAACATTTCAATTCAATAAGTTACTAAAATTCAAAAATCATTTTGGAGATAATATCTTAAAATGATCTAATAAAAAAAAGATTTTTCTATCTGTTCCTTCTCGAATTATTTGAAAAAAAAACTGAAAAAATAATTCGGTACTTCTCGAATTATTTGAAAAATACTGAAAAAATAATTCGGTACTTCTCGAATTATTTGAAAAATACTGAAAAAATAATTCGGTACTTCTCGAATTATTTCAAAAATTCTGAAAAAAATATTCCACAACGGAGTCGAATTGCCTGAATCTGAATCTATTCATTGTTTGACATTTCTTTACATATCACTGAAATTATCTTAAACAACTTTCATCATCTCCGGCCAAGGTAACAATGACCATAATGCCGCCCATTTCAGAAACTTCATCATGAAATGTTGTCCATTTATGAAGTTAACTACGCTGATACGAACGCCGAGGTGCTGGTAGACCTTAGACAACTTTTGATTCAATGAAATGATATAATTATTACCTTTAAATAATTGCAATAAAACTGTAACAGCTGTCAGCAAATATGTTGGGTTGAGGTGGAAACTATAAAAATATTTAGGAGTTGTGAATTTTTCTGGATATAGCATAATTACAGTGTTGTTTAATAATGAAACTTGGCAGAATAGTTGATCACTATAAGCTAGTGTAACAATACTATCGTGACCTCGAAAAATAGTAACAATGTCGATAGTGCTATCGATAGTTTTTACTTTAAGACAACTTGATACTGTACTATCGATAGTATTGAGATGCAATAATATCGATATTATTGCATCTGAATACTATCGATATCGATCAATTGTTTTTTAAGCAATACTATTGGTATTCTCGAAAATACCGATATTATCGATAGCACTATCGTCATTGTTACTATTTTTCAAGGCCAACAGACTATCGATAGATAGGCAAGACTACTATAAACCATTGTGCATTCTTGGCATTATGATGGCGGATATGTTTCACTAAGGTCTACCGAACAATTACAATCAGAACTAGCTTTGGCTGATACAAAGTGCTTTCAAATAGCGCTAGCTTTCACGTGCTTTGTCGATATAAACTTCTGTTCTATAGACCTCCTTGGTATACCACTCACCTTCTTGGGGGAATAGCTATTGCAGTTGATAGAGGAAGGTAGTGATTTGTAGCCACCGTCCGAACTGTAGTCCGTATCGGTAGACTGTCCGTTTAAGCTTGGACTATGTCTGTTCCCGTTGACACTCTCCTTACTACTAATCCTACCATTGTACAGGTCTCCGTACGACGTGTGGTGTTTTATCAACGTCGTTTCCTCTATCACCGCGTTCTTGGCAAGTATTGGTTCGTTAATGGAATACGTCTGGTTTTGGAAGTTTTCTATAGATCTAGATCTGGACGTGTATAGAGCTTTTCGTTCTGATTTCTCGCCGACAGAGGAGTCTCTCTTGATGTACCTTCGGTTCGTATCAGCGTTGTTGGCTAGAGCTTGCAGGTATTTGGAGCCGACGCGGCTGCTAGTTTTCAGTTGTACCGCGTCCGTCCGTCTGTCTGTGTGTCCGTTTTCGTCACCGTTCGCGAGTCCGTTCACTTTTCTCGCACCGCACTGACATGTTTTGTTAACAGTCCCGTTGGTGACAGGCCTTTTAGTCTTTTGTGCTTCACTGTACGATGGCAGCTTCCTTCCGCTAGCTTGTTCATTCCAACTGTGGAAGTAAAACGACACCATTAAATACCTTTTTATATCATTGGTCTTAGCTAAAGCCTATCTTATAGAAGGTAAATTTGGGAGTTCTAATACCAGATGATTATTGAGGACCTATGTAACTAATAGCTTTAGAAGAGTCTACTAACAAGATATTACAGTGACCTCACCTTTAAGTTCTGATGTGGCAGCGTGCAACACAGATACAAGTTTCATAATCAAAGTTTATTAAAAATAGTTTCCGAAAACATACAAAACTAAGACTTCAAAACAACGCACACGACTACCTACTGTCAAAATAAACTAGATAACAACTTGCTAACTTTGTAAAGCCAATTTTGTAGCCTATCTAGTGCCAAGTGTCGTGCTGGGTTAAATTAAATATAAGTATATACATATTATAATCGTTACTAAAATACATGCGGCGATCGTCAAACAAATCTTTATTAAGCTAGCACCACAGTCATTTATAACTATCATGGTATTTGTGGATGTTAATTGATATTAAGTATATAAAATTTGCAAAAACCAATATCCTATTTTTATCAGAGGCACAATTCTATTCATATAATAATAGGCACATTTGGTAAGAAATAAAATTTTGTACCTATCCAATGACCTAACAATGTTCTATTATACGTTACAAAAAACGGCTTCACTTTAACTGTCATGCAAATTCTAGTAAAGTTCAAATCATTTAATGAACTTGTAACAGTAATCGTCGATGTCTCTATCGGAGACAAGGAAGACGTCATCAGCGGACGAGCGGTAGATGAGATGCAGTAAGCACAACACATTAACCGAACACAAGAGGCAAACAGCGAGCAAGCAATCCAGCCACGCTACCTGATCCGACGGACGAACCCTCGCTCCACCCAAGTGGAAACTGCACCATCCCATCCAATAACATTGTCAAGATTTTTGCAAAATTCCGATCAGAATTAAAAGCAGC
Source organism: Agonopterix subpropinquella (assembly GCA_922987775.1). Lineage (NCBI taxonomy): Eukaryota > Metazoa > Arthropoda > Insecta > Lepidoptera > Depressariidae > Agonopterix > Agonopterix subpropinquella. The sequence goes on along the minus strand of OV277701.1, from coordinate 14,747,813 downwards.
ATGTGAGGAAATAAGATAAAAATAAATTGAAGATAATGGAACACAAGAATTGTGATGTTAATTAGATGAAGAATATAGATGTACAGATGAGATGAGGTAGTGGTAATTATAGAGAAAAAAATGATAACCAAAATAATATACCAATGAAATAAGATAAAAATAAATTAAAGATAATGGAACACAAGATTTGTGATGTTAATTAGATGAAGAACATAGATGAACTGATGAGATGAGGTAGTGGTAGTAAGTACATATACAGAAAAATAAACAAAGTAATATACCGATAAGATAAAAATACATTGAAGATAATGAAACAGTAGATTTTGTGATGTTAATTAGATGAAGAAAATACATGAATTGATGAGATGAGGTAGTGGTAATTAATTACCACTCATTTTTTCTGTATAATTATATAAAGAAAAATATTCTAATCAAAATAATATGCCAATGAAATAAGATAAAAGTAAATTGAAGCAATAAATGATTATGAATTATGAATTATGGAACACAAGAATTGTGATGTTAATTAGATGAAGAAAATAGATGTTCTGATGAGGTGGTGGTAAACTGTTAAATAATTATGCAGAAATAAGTCATAATCAAAATAATACACCAGTGAAATAAGGAGATAAACTGAGGGTAAAACAAATAACACATGGATGTTAAAATAAATTGAAGATAATGGAATACAAGAATTTGAAGAATACAGATGGACCTACTGATGAGGTAGTGGTAGTAATTATGGAGAAATAAGTGATAATCAAAATAATATGCCAGTGAAATAAGGAGATAAACTGAGAGTAACTCGACACATAGATGTGGGAGCGAAAGTCATCTTTCTGCTCATATAATCAGTGAAGATAATAATCCAACTGGAGTTTCTCAAATCAGATACTAAAGACTGAGTTTTAGAAATGGTGTTTTGTACAATCGAACTGTAGCGTTCCTTGCATTGTGTTAGGTAATATGAGGGGATTATAGGCGGTATATATAAGAAGGTGATCGAAGTATGTATGTTGCGTAAAAAAGATTTCAGTGAAGCGACGATTAACCTAAAACAATAAAATAAATAAAGATGTAATAACTAATAAGTTATACTGTACGCAAATAATAAATAAAATACAAAATAAATGAATCAAAATGTAATTTTAAAATATATTGTTTTTGGGAATGGGGACAATAATACACTAGACAAATGATAGGAATATTATACAAATCTTATAAAATAACTAATAAATTAATATTATAATTATAATGCATATAATAAATAAAATACAAAATAAATGAATTAAAACAGGAACCTAAAAATGTAGCATTAAAATATTATTGTTGTTGAATTGTTGTATGAATGGTGATAATAATAAACCAGACACTATACAGATGTGGTCCAAAATAACTTTGCTACAACTAGGTACCATAATTATAGGATAGAATGTTATGACAAGTGATGACCAATTGTGTGTGAAAATATTAGCTTTTGAAGAAGCTTTGAATTTGAAAAAGCTTTTTAATAAGTAGGTAGTTTGTATATTGAGTAAGAAGCTATATATAGATAGTAATGGACAGGAAGTTAACGCAGCCGATAAAAGGATGTAGTTACCTCACTAATCCGGAATTTTCAGAACTCGTTAGCGCTGTGCTCATCGGTGGCCGCAACTGGAACGTGAAAACAAACGTCATTCAATACCTTGTTTAAGTAAGTAATTAAGTTGATTGCTTTATTAGTGTTTTTCCTGTTATTATTAACAGGTTAAGTATTCAAAATTGTTGGACCAAGTGTATTTTAAGACCACGAAAATGTCAAGAATATTTGGAAAATGTCAAGAACATTTGAACAATGTCTGTGTTTTGCAAACAAAAGCCGTGTTTATTATGGATTTCTGAAGCACGCTGTTTGCAATCCAAGTCTGGAAGAAAATACCAACTGTTTGCAGTTTACGAACCATGTCAACGTCAACCATCTTGATGTAATTTCAAGAATACCCCGCCTTATGGCCTTTAGCGTACTTAAACATAACACCTGTTAATAGTGCATAATTAAAATTGTGATCTCATCTGTAACAAAAGTATAATGTTGATCATAGATTTAGCACAAATACTACGTTGGATCGGCTACGGATTATCCAAGGCGAGAACAAAAACACACATCAAGTATATCTCTATGGTATGGTAAAGTAGGTACTACTTTTGCATGTGCTAGGTCCTTAGTGTCCTTACAGGTCCATTAGGTCCATACAGGTGTTCGTGAATTGATCTCGTTAGAGACCAATCAGTCAATAGAAGTATAATCTTAAAGAAGCTAACTAATCTAAACTATTATAAAATTGTAACAGAAATGTGTCTGTACATTGAAGATATTTACAAAAAAAAAAATACGACATGGGTTTTACCTGTCCCTGATTCCAAATCACCAATTTTTGGATTTTTTGTCTGTCTGTTTGTTTGTTTGTATGTTTGTTTGTTTGGGTGTTTGTTTGTTCGAGTATCACGCGAAAACTACTGAACCAATTTTGATGAAACTTTTTTTGTTTGATTTGAATTTGTGCTGACGAATTCGCGGGTTTACGCTAGTATATTCTAAATGTATGATGTTGATAGATCATACCCGATCAGTCTGCGTGGCGCGGTTGCAGGTGTCGTCAGTGCGCGGCTCGTGGCTCTCCGACATGCGCAGCATCTGCTGCTGCAGCACGCGCACCAGCCGGTCGCGCTCCTCTAGCTGACTCTGTAATGTTACCGACACGTCTGTACATTGGACTCGCCTTGTGGTAGCATTTCCCCTCTGCCACGGTATAAGAACAATTGATCTTGTGCATTTACACTCAATTTTATACCTTATCACTAAACGAGACAGCCTATAATAGCGAAACATTAATTTTGAACTTAGAACGTTTGGGGTTCACACGAGACTACTTTTCATGATTTTTAACATTCAAAATTAGAATCTAAACTTATGGGGAATAAAATCCAAAGTTGCGGATTTCATGTAACCTCGCCCGCCGCAAAAAGAATGACACGCATAACTCGTCCCTATTAAATTGTCTAAGGTCTGTACTGTTCAATTCACCTGTCACTTGATCACTACCATGCAGGACAGAGAGGTGCGGAGGTGTCGCAAAGCAATATTTATATTGAAGTAAGTGTTGCCAAAATGCAGGGACGGAGGACAAGACGGGTGCGCACTGCGCAGGTTCCACCCTTAAAACTGAATCCAGGAACAGCGCACTTGATCGTTTTAGATGTATTTTACTGACAAAACCCCTCTCAGCAAAAAAATTATGGTCCACTTCGAACTGAGATGATGAGAGATAATTATGCATCTCTTATTGTGTTCATAGGACAAAACACGTTCCGACCTCTATACTTCTCCCTCTACATGAGAGATAATGGTACCGATTCGGACTGTGCCACGACTAAATTCCTGTCACTTTCTAAAATAAAATTAAGAAAAGAGACAGAAAACCAACAACTGACTTTAGTGCTGTCAAAGTGATGTTACACGCCCAAAATAAGATGCCATCATAATGTACGCCATCTTATTTAAGGCGTTCTTGGGCGTGTAACGTCACTTTGACAGCACTAAAGTCAGTTGTTGGTTTTCTGTCTCTTTTCTTAATCTTGTTTTATAAAGTGACAGGAATAAATTTAGTGTAGTCGTGGCACAGTCCGAATCGATACCAATATCAAACAATTTGACAGATAAGCTGTCAAAAACTTATCCAGAAGTGATGAAACAGGCCCTAAGAGGTGTGTAGGTGTTAGGTTACCTGCAGATAGAGTATCTGACGTCGCATCTCGGCGCAGGCGTCGGGGTGCAGCGGCGAGGCGGGGGGGCGGCGCCCGTTGCCGCGCGCGGGGCTCTCCGCGCACGCCGCCAGCAACGGGTCGAGAGTTTCGCTCTGTAATGTACACGGTCCAACTTTATATGCTGACGGTATCTTATAGAGATGATCAGTCCATCAAACTGAACCACTATGGAACAAACACGGAAAAGGTGAAAAACAAATCGGCTACGGCTGTTCCCATAGATCTCATGCTGTTGCATACTATACGGCAAACTTACTCAACTCAAATGTACTCGTAGCTACGGGACAGAAGATTTTTTTCCCGTTTAGATGTTGGTCCCCATTGCTCAGAGAGTTGTTCAGTTTGATGGTCTGAGCATGCATCCCCTTAAAGTCCCCGTCAGCATGTTTAGAAGTATAGACTGTATATACAATGTCTTGTTTACATCGACGACCTCAGCAGTCAACGACTTTATCATTCTGTGATGAAATTCTTAACCCGCTAGATTTAGGTACTTTTTTGGAATTTAAGCTTATATGGAAGGTTAATCATAAAAGAGTTTTTGTAAGAAGATTTCGATATAAAGTATTATTCAGTGCAGAGATATTCAGAGATTTATCATTATCAGTGGTATATTATTGGTGTCAAGTGGATGATATAGTCAACTTTTACGAAAACGAGTTGTCTAGGAAAGAGAAGGAAGATACCAAACATCAGCCAAACATATTAACGAGGAAAAAGAATTCGTAATATATCCTAAGTATCTCGAAAAATGCATGAAACAGACTTTATGGGTTTACTTCTTGAAAGTGCAGAAAGGTCTTTTGAGTTGTAGAAGAAAACAATCTAAAGTAACGATTTTATAGTTCCACTAGACTGATAATTCGTGCTCTCTATTTTCTGAGTCATACATACGTAGAACACGTTTTTATCAAATGCCTTTAAATAGTGCGCTAAATGTAAATTTTTATGCTAAACGGAACGACTAAATTTGGTTACTCTACTCTACATACGTGCAAAAAGAATAAAAGCTGCAGTGCAAAACTCAATCACGTTCTAATTTCACTTCTGAGGCGTTTATAGTTACTATATGAGTACAATATTGGATTTATTTTTAAAAAGATTAACAAAGTACCTACACTGATTGACTTAAGATATAATATAACTTATGCTGACAAGAAAATAAGAAATCTTCATCAAACATAATTATATGAAAGCTTAAGAAGGCTCAAATGTGTGTGATCAACTGATAAATTTAGAAAATCATTAGAGGATGGACATATAGAAATCAAACTGCATACAAGCTCTTGAACACTTTATGTTGATCTACCTAACTAGTTTGAGCATGATTGTAAAAAACATTATAGATAGGTATATGCTCAACTATGTACCTATATGTAATGCTAACTGCACCCTTTAAGGCGGTGAAGTCAGAGCATGAGCAATGCGTAGGCGTTACTTACACTCATCGAATGATGCTCCTCCCCCGGCTGCGTGCGGCAAACAAGGCGATGCAACGAAACAAACAAATATGTTACACAAAACACAACACAACACGCAAACAAAAACAAGCAACTACAACTTTACGCAATAAAGTAAATCAATGAAAAAACTACAAATTAAAGTTAGATACAGATAATTAAAAGAACACAAATCTATGAATCAATACAGAATCGAAGAAAATGATGCATTCGAAAAAAGTTATTAAAACAGGTAGTCCATGCATTAAATACTTACAACAACCTTAGCTAAGTAGAATCTTTGGTAATAAGATAAAATCGAAACGATAGGTATTAGGATTTGAAATTAGGCGTACCGCAAGGCTCGCATTTTGGTTTGCCGTTTTCAAACTGTTTCATAAGGTTCCCAAAAACATTCCCGTAGCTTTGGGTGTAACAAATAAAATTTGATTGATTGAGCTTTTATCCTTTAATTAAGGGAATCAGAAGTGAGATAACTAACAATAATCTATCTAACATCAAAAGATGTAGGTACATAACCGTTGTTTCGCACGTAATTATACTGTTCCACATGATTAGAGGGAGTAACGGGTGCATGCCACATTCACATTAACTATTTAACTTCAAGTAGGGGGAAATTACAAATGTTACCGTGTTAACAATTTCCTTCGATGCCTTACCTATATCTACACTAATATTATAAAGAGGAAAGATTTGTACCTATTTTTGTATGTTTGTATGTTTGTAATGAATAGGCTCAAAAAGTACTAGGCCGATTTAAAAAATTCTTTCACCATTAGAAAGCTGCATTCACCCTGAGTGACATAGGCTATATTTATTGCTAGAAAAGATTAGACGTCCACCCGTGCGAAGCCGGGACGGGCCGCTATTAACTATATTTACATAAAATTTTTATTCTAAACGCACATAGTAAGGCAAGAACATTAAATCTGAATCTGAAATATTAAACTGATTTTTGTCTTAAAAGCCTTTGCCTAAAAATTGCGCCTTTTTTCTTTTTTTAGCTCGGCCATCAATCAAACTTGAATATTATAGTTTAGAATAAAGTTAAAAACAACACTTGTTAGTAAAAATATCTCGGGACTCAGTCCGAACTGAGATATAAAGGCTTGAAGTGCACGTAATGGTATCGTTTTCCACTTCAACCCTTTATATCTCCGTCCGGACTGAGTTTTGTGTATACATGTTAATAAGTTTTGTTTGTTACTTCATTCTGAAATAAAATGTTCAAGTTTGGTTGCTGGCCGCGCCAAAAATAACGGCGGAAAATAAAGCGCCAACCTTACATTCAAATCCCGCATTGTCTTTTCACTTTTAGAAGCCGGTATCAATGATTGTGATGATAGAAATTCGGAAATTTACCTTCCCACTTTGGATACAAGAACCAGGAAACCTCAATCTCAAAAGACATTTGCTTGACGCGGTAAGAACCCGTTAAAATGTTTAATTCTAGACATTTGCTTGTTTTAATTTTGCGAAATTCTAAGTGTCTAGGAAGTTACAATATGCATCTCTTAAAACGTAGGATAGTGCTAGCTTTTTTAGGGTTCCGAACCTCAAGAGGAAAAAACGGAAGCCCCCGAGGATCACTGCTTTTCAAACTTTCAAGTCCGTCCTGTCCGTCTGTCAAGACCCTTTTTATTATTGAACCAGTCCGTAATATTTTTATACGAGCAGGTGTCCGACATATAAACTAAACATTTATTGTACCAGCAGGTATGATCGAACTAGACTAGAAACCAGAAAGCGATTACCGTCTATATGAAGAGATCCCAATAAGGTTTCAAAGAGTTGGGGCTTCCGATCAGCTAAATAGCTTAACCATAATGAGTAGAAGGAAAACTAGAATATGTCAACTTAATGAAGCTAATTAATCTCATTCTACTTATCAATTCAATTCAATTCTAAGAAGTAAAAAGTTATGTCCTCTTTTACAAATGGTTCTCATCAGTCGTTTACTTGTACGCAAGTAGTTGGATTTAGATTTAGCAGTCTATAAAAGATGATAATCGTATCAGGAACTCAAGTGAAACCTGAAAAGTTTCTTTAATTCGATAAAGGAACGAAGGTGTATATTTATTTATAGTGTAGTACCTACTTAAATAAAATAGGTAGGTATAGGTACCTATTGTAATTAAGGTATTGTATCATTATTAACTTCTATTCGTATGGTATTACTAAATGAACAATTTAGGTTGTATCTGTAGGTACTCCAATCCAAAATCCAAACTCATTCTGCGCTTGCAGAAAGGTTCACTTTCAGTTCAGCGTATGGCCAGAATTCAAGATGAATTAAGAGTTTGTACGAATACTGAAATTTTGTGCAAAATCTGTACTGTCTCTCAGAGGACAATGATCTTGAAAACGGGAATTTTCTATAAATCAAAATAAGAATAACGTTCGTTATAATTAAAACAGTGTCAATGTAATTATCATGCGCAGATAAAGAATTAAGAATGAAACATTCCAAATTACTAACATAACGTACCTCCTGCAAGACCCGCTTGAGTTGGACGAGCAGGGTCTTGATGTCGACCACGTCTTGGAGCAGCGTGGCGGGCGCGGGCGCCGGCGACGCGCTGCCGTCGCTGATGCCCGCGTCCGACGGCGTCTGCGCACGTGATCGTTGCAGCAGACGCGCTGTGCGCACTGGCAGGCTGGCCCTGTAGACGAACATACCACCATATTTAATAATAAGTACCTAATAACAACGTACTAAATTCTACATCTACAGTTGAATGGGTATTGCCAAGAACAACTTTGGCCCTATCAACGATTTCCTTGAAGAAGGTCAACCCAAGGGTCAACCATTTTTTTTCTTTTGTCTTCGAAGTGTTCCGTACCAAAATTAACAAAAAGGTACAGTTATGGAATCACCTTGGCGTCCGTCCGTCCTAGAGGGACGTGTCATTTCTCTGTCGTCCGTCCGTTCATCCATTTGTCACGCATTTTCCCATACCTAGCTTTAAAAGTCTCAAGACGGAAGGTTCTGTGTATTGCCATTGCCAGTGATGTGATGACATATGGAACAGTCGGTCGCTTACACAAGGCCATAAAACCGGCCGCTGAAAGTAGCCCAAAGGGCAATGGAGAGGACTATGCTCGGAGTTTCCCTGCGCGATCGAATCGGAAATGAAGAGATTCAGGCAGAAAACTAGAGTAGCCGACGTAGCCCAAAGAATTGCTAAACTCAAGTTGCAATATTGCTCGCAAATTAACCGATCGATGGCCGATGGGTCCAAAAAGTTCTTCAAAGGAAAGCGCAGCGTAGGTAGGCCCCCCACGAGGTAGACTGACGACCTGGTGAAGACGTTGGGAACTCGATGGATGAGGACAGCGCAGGATCGGTCGTTGTGGCGATCCTTGGGGAGGCCTATCGGCTGAGATGATGATGATCACTAAATTCTACCTCAGATAGTTATTGCCAAGAACATCTTTGACGCCATCAATGATTTCCTTGTGTGAAAGACCAAATAAAAAAGGTAAAACATTTCCTTTATTTTCTCTTCAAAGTGTTCTGTACCAAAATTGACAAAACGAACGGTTGGTGTCCTTTAAATCTGTCACCTTATCTCTTCATCTTGGATGAATAAACCACCTCGTCGTATATTATGCAAAAATAACTGAATAGATTGAGAGAAGATAGATCGAGACGGTTTACCTGTCACCTTGAACGTTTCAGAGCATCAAGGGGTTTCGGATTCAGGGGGCGGAATCTTTGCAGGATTGATTCGTTCTTAACTAAAAATCCATCAAATCAAAAGAAGAACTGAATCTATCATTGTTTGGTAGTGTTCACTAATCTGTTTTATTTGTACGATAAATTGATAAAGTGCTATAAAGATTGGCGATTCATTTTAGGCTACGATGATAAAGGTGTGTGCGTGACTCACCGTAACAAATTAATTAGATGTGAAATTAGGGCGGCGTTGCTGTCAACCCGACACCTGCTACATGTCTATTTATTTGCATATTTCAGTAACTGGATTTCATCTTATAAATTTTTTGTTGACCCCGTGTTGACCCGTAAAATATCTACAGATGATACGATGACTGTTGTGCGAGATAGTCTTGGATAATTATTATCTCTTGATATTAATTAGTTCAATGTTGAAAGGTATTATGTTGAACATTATTATGTTTATACAATTATATCTGAAGACAATTATAATATATTTAATTATTTACCTACCAGTGTACATAAGCAAGCACCACTTTTGTTGTAAGTAAAAAGTGGTTAAAAAATAATTATGAAACTGTTGGAAGTCATTCGGAAAAGATCCGGTTACGAAATCATGGTATAAGTAATAGAGCGTAAAAGAAAGGTAAACGTAAACCATATTGACACTGCAGTTTTTTTAAATCAATTATTTGGTTAAACATCACCATACAATGTAGGAGATATCTTTATTACTTATAGGGTGCCCTTATACCTATATTACTGTTAATGCATCCTATACTTGTGTAAGTACCTACCTACTTACTTACTACTTTGGTCGTATTTATGTTGGGCTATTTCTATAGTTCTGCTGGATCAGTATTGTTTGCGATTGTTTACTAAGCCATTATTTCATTCAATCGGTCAGAAAATATACCAATGTTTCCATTGTTATTTTTAGGTGAGAAAACTAAACGCAAGGCAAGTATTTTACAATACTTAGAATACAAAAAGAACGTTCCGAAATAATGATGTTGCAAATATTTCTGACGAATGACCCAGTTCCTAACATCTTTCAGTAGATTCAATTTCAATTTTTGTTTACACACAAACCTGTTAGCTTTTACGTTTAGAGGTCAACGGATCACTACAACATTTCGCTATCGGGGAATATCCTTGATAGTTCTTTGTTTCATTTTATTTGGCTGTCGAGAACGGATGAGGTTTGCCTAAATCGAATGCAACCGCCTCTCGTATAACCTTGTGCCTTTGCTTTGGCCGAAAAATAATATCTACGCGTAATGGTTCAATATATTACTAATACATAAAACACTCCGTTGTGACTTATATCAGGAAAAATATAGCTACATTTATAGTGACTAACGGTCACACATGTAATTGAGTTTACTATAATGAAAATATTATCTTTACTACTATAACATCGTGATTTGAAACAATAATTTTCATTCTGTTAGAATTTTCCTTGATATTTCTTGATATCACAACGCGTATGTATATGAGTCGGTAGGTCCTCACCTTCCTTGTAAGCAGATATCATATCAGACATGCAAGAGAATCGACACTTGTTATTGATACAAGAATCACTCGACGTTTCACTTTACAAATACTCTAAATTTTATAGACGTATTCTGCGATGAGACACGCAATCATCACAATATGTTGTTAGCACCTGTATTGCCTGGCTCGCTGGCTGCGGAGGCTGGGTGCTGGGCTGCAGGAGCGGGTGTTGGTGGGCTCTGCGACGTGAAGATCCGTCTTCTGCCTGCGAGCTCCCAAGGCGAGGGGCTGGCCCCCTGCCGGGCCTGGCGCCGACGACGTGGCCGCTGAACGCATGCCGCGCGGGAGACTTTCACGGCGCGCACGCACTCGGCCGACTGAAGTCCGAGCGCGGTCCGCGCTATCGGCACCGCCGCACCACTTCGCCCGGAAAAATCAGATCTCGTGGCGACGACCCTATCCATTCAAGCGGAGCGGATCACAATCATCACGCGAATTTAATTCTGTCACACTCTGTTTGCAACCAGCACTAACGCTCTAATTGACTCGGTACTGTTAAGTGTTAAACCACCTGTTTTCCTAGAGACGGTCTTTGTTTGCAATGCAAACTGAATTCATATCATTAACATTATTTACTTAGTTGAAGTCTATGACGCATATATGTATATTAAGTTCGAAAAATATAAGGGTACCTATTGGTACAAAATATGTTATCTCTTATCTCACTCATGTCATGCAACACTTGCCGTCGACTGCCAGGTACCTAGTTCGACATGGACGCGAGCATGTCGAACGCGGCGAGGTGTGACGAAAAGGGAGAACCGAATGGACGACTCTAATGATGCTAATGTCTGCACTCGGCAGCGTCACAGCGCTCGTCAGTTCGTCACGCTCGCCGGCCGCACCGACCGACACCACAAACACTTTCTTTTGCACGTGATTTTTGTTTGTTTTATTATACATCGACTGTTGCCAAGTCGGTTTCTTCAGAACTGTACATTTTGGTCACTAAGTATTATTTTCTTAGGTAAGATTAAGTTAGGACGGTGGTAATTGATATGGTTCGGAAGGGCAGGATCTGTGGGTCAGTGTCACTTCGCACGCGTTTGTTTGTTTTGTGCAGGATCGCCGCGCCGTAGCCGGCCCGTCCTTTCGGCACGCACTGCGCACGCGTGAGCTCGCTCAATAACCTCCCCTCGTACAGCTGATTTATTTACTTATTTATAGGCTTATGGAAAAGTGAGTAACGTTATCCTTGATTTGACTACTACACACAGAAACACAATTTCGTGAGCATCAGGACTATGACGGATTTTATTTTTTAGCAATACCAAGTTTTAACACCAATACTAAACGCTAAATATGTAGTACCTCGCCTCGCTATAATCCGACAAAAATCGGAAAAACAGTAGTCTGGATCATTGTTGTCCTCCTAACTTCGTTCTTTCTACATAACAATTTAGTAGGTACCTACTACTTTTGAAGAAAGACGAATTCATAGTATATTTTTTTATACTTTATTAATCCACTGTTTCTACTATTATAGGTACCTCTACCTATTATTTTTCTCGCACTGAAGAAGAAGAACATCTATAACTTATTTACGTTCCTACCAAGTTCCTAGGCAAAGATTTTTTTTGGTCTTCGAATCTTTGGTTCCTACTTTACTAGTACGTAACTATCTATAATGTAGGTATGGCACGCATCATTACCCTCTAATCTGATATAATACAATGCGTATGCTATTTTTAATGGCAGGAACCAATCATTGCCACAATATATAGCCCATCAAATAAGACTTAAGGTTTCATAAATATTTCTGCAGTAGGTATTAATATAAATAGAGAGAATGAAGAGATCCTTAGATGAACCGGAGTAGCTGACATAGCCCAACGAATTGCTAAACTAAAGTGGCAATGGGCGGGACACCATGCTCACAAAACCGATGGCCGATGGGGCCGAAGAGTTCTCGAGTGGCGACCAAGGGAACGATGACCTGGTGAAGGCAGCGGGAGCCCGTTGGATGAGGGCAGCGCAGGACCGGTCGTTGTAACGATCCTTGGAGGAGGCCTATGTCCAGCAGTGGACGTCCACGATGATGATGATGAACAGACAGAAGAGTAAATAAAAGAGAGGCCTTTTCCTAGTGGGATGATACAGGCAAATACAAAAAACAGACAGGTTATAAATTCCCTAAAAGATAATAACAATTTAAGATAAATAAGTACGAGTAAAGTGAAACTTGCAAGGAATTGATGATGGAGATACTTATCACAGTACCTAGTATGGAAAATTTATAATATACCTTCAGATGACACCACCAGTATCATGGTAACTGACAAGACAAGGGGATTTCCACGTCACGGACGCCGCACTAACTGACGACCGAGCTTATTGTCCAAAACTGAGGTATAAGTAACAGACTATTTAGTAGTATAAAATTACCTATCCTTGTTGTATGCTATTGTCGTATTGTATTCGTTTTAGAGTACGGGTTAAGGTTCACCTTTAGGTCTTGACCAGCTTTGTACAAAGTCTGTCGTCCCGGATTAGTTAGCGTGAGACCCCATCTACGGCCATCAAACTGAAAAATTTCCTTTCACTATGGGACCAACATCGAAATCGCGAAAAAAACCCAGCTATCCCATACATTTAGCTCGAGTAGATTTGTAGTTGAGTATGGAACATCCGTATTTTCTTCTCGCGATTTCGATATTGGCCCCATAGTGAAAGTTGTTCAGTCTGATGGTCTGAAACACCCCCTTAAAATGTTAATTTGTTTTTTTTAACACCTTGTATGGGAACAGTCGAGTCGGCTGTTGCATTCAGTGAAGCATTCAGTACATTTCTCACTAGATACTTACAACCCGGGCGAATTAACTAGGCACCTGGCGCGCACGTGGCGCGGAATTTGACATCCCTCCTGCTACCCCCTATACCCCATATGACTATGACCTAAGACAGGGTGAAATTGATATCATTAGCATCCTTTTAAACTAAGAGTCTACCCATCAAACTGAACAACTTTTACTATGGGGGCAAACCGATCGGAGCAACAAAAACATACTAAACTGCAACTCGACTCAAACGCAACAGCTGATTTTTGTTTTGCTCCCATAGTAAAAGTTGTTCAGTTTGATGGGTAGACTCTTAGTTTAAAAGGATGCCAATGATATCAATTTCACCCTGTATAATACAAAGTAAACTTTCAAGCAATTGTCGCAATACTCGCAATCGATAGTGGAAACTAGGGACAGATGATCCCCCACTTCAGTAGGTAGCCCTCATTTCCAATCCAAGTAATTGAATAGATGCAAATCATTACCTCAAACGAATGTAGTAAAATTTATTCATCCACTATAATAAAAACAGAATCAAAAATACTCTTCGAAAAATCTTGTGAAATGTCAAAAACTTTACCGGTCGACTACTCCAAAACCATAAATGATTGACACTACTTTCAGTGTCAGAAAGTTAGCCCCTAAAATAGACAAAGTATGTTGGCACTCTAAATAAATTTGAAGTTCAGTCATCATCATTCATTTCAGCCTTTTTTGTACGTCCACTGCTGGACAAAGGCCTACCCCAGGTAAAGTTCAGTGGTTCATCTAGAAATTCAATATGCAGTAATTACTAGATTTTTAAGTCTTAGTCTTATAACCCAGTAAAATTAGATAAATCAGAAGAAATAATTTCCGGAGTTTTGGAACTTTTTTTAAACGTTTCTTTGGTACGTAATATTGAAGAAAATAAAAAGTCCTGGTGAGGGGGGGGTGAGCTCGAGGAAGGGGGGGGCTCTAAAGATGACTTTTTTCTGTTTTTCGCTTATTTCTCGAAATCTGAAAGTCGCATCGAAATATTTTGTACGGACAAATTAAACCTGACAAAATTTCCTACAAAACAAGTGGTATGCATTTTTGCCATAGGACTTAACCTTTGAGGGCTAAGGGGCCGAGAAAGTAACAGCATTTCAAAAATTATGAAATTTGTATGGCGACCCTCATGAAAGTTGAAGATAAAAACAAAATGATTTCATATTCTTAATTAGCAACCCCGAAAACCCCCAGATACAAATTTTCTGTCGGTTCGGATAACCCTTAAAAGCTGCATTGGCGTTTGAAATTTCCATGGCAGCCATCTTGGATATCGCAATTTTGGATTTTTTTCACCGGCAACCTAATCTGACCAGGGTCCTCTATGACAATTGTTCAAGGTCCATAACCCTATCTGTCATAGTTTCCGCGGGCCGTTGACCTCATCCATCAGGAGTCGACCTTCCGAGGAAGTCAAAGTTTTCCCTGTATCACCAAGGCATCCATATGATTATCCCCAAATGTCATCCTTGTACCGTAAGGGGAACCCGGAGATAAATTGGAGGTATCTGGTTGACCCCCCCTCCCCCACCCCCACACAGATATTAGATAAATACCCGTATTATTGTTCACCGGGTTTCCCCCATTCAACGTATAGTAAAATAATTTTAGGGATCATCATAGGGATGCCCTGGCGATAAAAATAATATTTCGACTTCCTCAGAAGGTCGACTCCTGACGGATGAGGTCAACGGCCCGCGGAAACTATGACAGATAGGGTTATGGACCTTGAACAATTGTCATAGAGGACCCTGGTCAGATTTGGTTGCCGGTGAAAAAAATCCAAAATTGCGATATCCAAGATGGCTGCCATGGAAATTTCAAACGCCAATGCAGCTTTTAAGGGTTATCCGAACCGACAGAAAAGTTGTATCTGGGGGTTTTCGGGGCTGCTGATTAAGAATATGAAATCATTTTGTTTTTATCTTCAATCTTCATGAGGGTCGCCATACAAATTTCATAATTTTTGAAATGCTGTTACTTTCTCGGCCCCTTAGCCCTCAAAGGTTAAGTCCTATGGCAAAAATGCATACCACTTGTTTTGTAGGAAATCTGGTCAGGTTTAATTTGTCCATACATAACATTTCGATACGTCTAGCAAATTTCGAGAAATAAGTGAAAAACTGAAAAAAGTCACCTTTACAACCCCCCCCTTCCTCAAGCTCACCCCCCCGTCACCAGGACTATTTTTTTTCTTCAATATTACGTACCAAAGGAACGTTTAAAAAAAGTTTCAGAACTCCGGAAATTACTTCTCCTGATTGGTATATTTCAGCTTAATTTTACTGGGTTATTACTGATATTGACCAATCAAGATGTGCCACATTCGCGGGCCTGAAATCGAATTCGCTGCTATCCGACTTCGCAACCTTTAACTACTAAATGTCTTCGGGTCTTGATGGGGACTCGGGCTCTGCGCAAACGAAGATTGACGAGCGGAATCATTTTCCTATAGTCTTGTTGTCAATGATCAAGTATCCTCAGTTTCCCCTACAATGAGGTTTTCATTATAAATCAACGCTAGTAAACTCGTGTTTGAGCTACAGACGATCACGACATTATATCGTGATTTGGTTGTGAACGTGATGAGAATTCTCGTGGAATGCTACCGATACCATCGTTTTGTTTCTTGTGACATCTATCGGGTTGTAGATGAGTATCGAAGCAGAGCAGCTTGATTACAAGACTGGAGGTGGAAGTATATCTAATGCAAAATGCAAGTCGAACTTGTGTAATTAAGTGTTTTGTAGGTACCCGATCTCTAAACAAAGTTGGTGCTTGATTGCATAGGTAGTATAGATGAAAGTAAAATTAATGGATACTTATGCCCAAAAATTGTTTATTTGTAGCTCACAAAGTAGTAGGTACTTAGTTTCGACTTATTTTTCTGGTTTGAAATTTTCGTTTAAGGCCTACCCCTAATTTTGATTGACCTTAGTTGGGATGAATAAAAAAGAACTATCGAAGTATTCATATCTGCAATTTTTTAATATTTTTCTTTTGTTTATTTATTACTGTCTCATCATTAATATCGTTGAATTTGTGCTTTAATCGATCTCATCATTATGTCTCTTACGATTTCAATGAAAATGGTTTTTTAAATACGTAAAAGTTCACCCTGAACGAACCTTCAACTGAATGAGATAAATAAAACTTTAGTAGTGTCTTGTCTACATAATCGTTCTAATTTATAATACAAACCTGGAGTGCGATTTTTGATAGTCATTCTTTGAACTCAGTAGTTGTAAATGTCATAATTACTAAGTATAATTTTTGAAAGTCAAATCAGCAGTAAAAAGATGCATATCTCCGTAGCAATATTGACATTTTCAACTGCTGAGCTCAGCGAATGAGTTTCAAAAATCGCTCTCCTGTTCATTAGAACTTTTCACTAATTTTAAACTGAAACGCTTATTCTCTTTTCCACTTGATTAATTCAAATGTTTAATTACACGGACACATAGGTAGTTTTTATTCAATCGAGACGCTTGTTCACACCGTTATGCGCGTTTTAGTATTATATTCAGCTGGTTCAGCTTTATTTGTTTCTACATAATCATGCATGCAGGAAATGCAATATGGCTAATTAACCTACTTTATGCAAATGTTTACTGTAATGTGTATTATAAAACTTTAATGGAACATGAATAGTTCCTATAAAAGGCTTAGCTTTCATGATTCATTTCACATAACAACGTTTAATTACGTATGTTGTATACGTTTACCTACCTAATAATAATAACATAAATAATACAATTTTGAGACTAGTTGTCATGGCAGGCGTCCGTTAGTCTCCTCCCATAGTCCAGTATCCATCCATCCAACTTTCACCTCCATAGCCCAAGACCTTATTTTTCCATCGCGGCCATAGCGCCGTACTCCAATAGTCTTTACACAAATGGCGGGGACCATCCCCGTGGGTATCATGTTGTACGCTCGGAGATGGTATCCGCCATTTGTGTATCCCTTACATTTAGATTAACTTGTCTTTTGAACGGGCCTCTACATGTTGGCTTCGGCCCCATGCACGCCTTCCAAAGGTCCGAGACTTAATTGCTCGTGATTACGGAACATAAATAATACCTAATGAAATGACAAATGCTATAGTATAGGTATACCTAGGTACTATCTACAATAAGTATCAAACCATGTAAATGTCGACTCGATTATTAATGGCTAGCTAATAAAAAGAACAGCCAAACGAGAGAGATTTTTTGATACCTATCCAGAGTGTAAGTGACAGCCTAGCAAATAGTGAAAGTTGTTCAATTTGGTGGTCTGAAGCATCTCCTTGGGTGTTTTTTACGTATAGTTTGCGAATTGTAATTTTTATTTACATAGTACGCAAAGGCTGAAGCTCTATTGACGATCACAAATACGCTTCACAATACGATTATAGTAACGTATAGGCACAGCCCGGACACTGCATACAAAAATTTGAAAATTACAAGATGACGTCAGTACATGCGATACCAACGAAATTGAACCTTAAGTCTTCTTCGTAGGTAACGAGTAACCAGTGTGAAGTAACCAGAGGGCGATAAAAGGGGTGAGGTAAAAAGTTAGTGTGAGGAAGGGAGTGTCCGTACTGTATCTAGTAATAGATACTCTTTCTTATACTGTGGTATAGGTACATAACTCTCTGTCGCAGGTCTCCTGGAAGAAATCCTTTCAGCGATAAGCTCGGTCTTTGACTCGTTTGTACATGCATAGTATGAAAAAAAGACGATAAATTTTAATGTTCCATCAATCAATCGTTTGGAAATTCCTTAGCGGCTCCGACATAAATCGTTAACATAATTACACTAAAGTAAAAAAATAATTGGTTCCTCGTTCCACTGGGGTCTAAGACCTAGTCTAATCTTATGTAGACGTGTATTTTGATAATTGGAAGCGTGCTGTAATTGGACGGCAGTGTGGGTGTGGTCACAGAACGTGATCCCATCTAGATGAGAACTCACGTGACCTCGTGTTCTCTACGACCGCGACCGCAAACGGCATGAGGACTTGTGAATGTGAATATACTCGGAACGATCGAGTTACTGTGGCTTCAGTTTGTCGAGTCTTTTTTTCTGTTTCAAAATTAGATGACCACGACCAAGTCAATTTTTAATTGAATTTACACTACGCTCTATCCTCATGTGAGTTATTAACAGACTCACGGCCATGAATAATTGTACGATCAATGATAAGTATGATCACCGAAACTGTACATTTTAGGGCTAGTCCGCACAGCAATTTTTATTCGCGCGATTTAAAGGAAGGAAGGATCTCCTTTAAAAGGAGATCCTTGCTCTTAGGTAGTCAACCCCCGGATTTTTTTACGTACTATCGGGGACTTTTCCGCCTGACCACTTAAGAAAAAAATCGCATAATTTCGCCCAAAATTTATTGTTTGGAAACTATTATTAATTGGTCTATTCATCAATAGGGCGGGGTAAGACATCGCTTTTATTTTTTAGTATGCAAGCAAAAATGAGCCTAGTGGTGGTCAGGCGGAAAAGTCCGCGATATTACCTATCTGCGAATAATTTCTAGTGTGGCCATAGGATACAGAATTGCGACAAAAAATCGCTGTGCGGACAAACCCTTACGATTAAGTATTATAGGTCTTTATAGTTCTAGAAGGTACTTCGATATTATCTCCCATTACAAGAAACCAGCAAAAAACAGAAAATCCAATTAGAAAAATGCATGTCTTCATAAATCATCAATTTTTCAACTGAAAAAATAAAAAATAAATATTACGTTCGCGAAACGTCTAGAATGTCCCACCTAATTAGGAGACAGGTAAAATTTGACTAATTAGCGTAACTTCAGAATATACTATTATCGGTAATGCTGCTGCTGTCGGTATAATAAATGATTCTTGAAAGTAGTTGTTATTTAGCTTTCTAAGACTTTTGTTATAACAACAAGGTTCTTTTAAAGCATATTCAAATTCGGGTGATCGATGGCTAAGTACACTACAAAAAAAAAAAACAGTTACCTATTATTATTTATGTAATTTCCTAATAGCAAATGATTTGTTCCGTCGATTACGTCTTGGGCTTCCACTGAGATAAGTATTTAAAGTGCTTCTTTAATCAAGTGTACTGTTTGATCTTTAAATACAGTATCCGGTTTTAAAGTGGGCGTTAGTTATCAAGATCTGGTCCAAAAACATTACTTTTATGGCTACAAGTCCTTGACTTCTCCATTTGCAGCTGAAGCTATAATAGATACAAATGTCAAGCTTAAGTTTATATAAATCCATCTACTTTAGTTGCTTTGTTTAGATTTCGATAAACGCCAAAAATATAACTTCACAATATTTAAATACAAAGACGATGTGTAATTAGAGTAATGACGTAGGTATACTACCAGAATTCATTTACGGGGGCATTAAAGATACAAAGTCTACGACAATTACTAAAACAGAACAACTAACAACAACAAACAACAACAACAACAACAACGACTTACTAATAATATAAGAACAATAATATTTGATGTCAGCTAAATATTCGTCGGGAAATGGGAGAGATATCACGATACTTGCACTTGAACGACCTATTTTTAAACTTGTGTGCTGGTTTGGTATAGTGTAGGTATTATTAAAGTTCAAAAAAGCCCGGGTATAAATACTTACTCGGAAAAGGGTAAGACGGAAGTCTACAAAAATAAATTATTTCGATATTTATTCTTTGGGAGTGCAATCGGATCTACAATATTTTTTATTATAATGTGATGTAAGTTATTAAATGAAAGCTTTGGAAAGTACGAGTTCAGAAATATAAGATGCTACCTAAGAGGATGTGTGAGGGAGGACTATATAAAATGTATTAACGATGATTTTAAATAGTTACTAGCACAAAAAATTCACTTTATCTCCAGGAGAAGAGACAAGAAATGTATTTTCAGGTATTCTAGAATATTTTCCAGACGATGTATCACTTAGTGATTATTTGTTCAGTGTTGAATACCTACACGAATTTTTTTTAAATTCTATTACCTACATATTATATCCAAGCTTTTGTGACCAAGGAACATATGTACTCTGTTTTGTGACTTACAAACGGTTTTGTAGCACATAGACAAACGTTTGGCTATAAATATTAAAACTTTTTGCTTTTTTATAAGTAAACGAGCTTTTACCCGCGACTTCGTCCGCATAAATTATATACCAGATTTTAAGTCAGATGATAAGCTATCAAACAAAAAAAGTTTCATCAAAATCGGTTCAGTAGTTTTTGCGTGATACTCGAACAAACAAACACCCAAACAAACAAACAAATAAACAAACAAACGAACAAACAAACAAATAAACAAACAAACAGACAGACAAAAAATCACAAAATTGGTGATTTGGAATCAGGGACAGGTAAAAACCATGTCGTAATTTTTTTTTTGTAAATATCTTCAATGTACAGACACACTTCGGTTACAGTTTTATAATAGTTTAGATGTTTCATTATATGCGTAGAAAGAGTAAAGCGAAAAATTCTTCGTCTATGATTATATGCTACAAAACAGTTTGGCGCAAAAAATTGTGTTCGGTGTAATAATGATTCTGAGTGCTACCCTTGATAGTTCTACCTATATCATAGTGTAAATTCTTTACACTATGCCTATATCTAAAACGATTGAGTTTTTGTATTGTTAAACATTAATTGCACAAGTTCACATTGCAAATCGCGGCTTTTTTATTTGCTAAGCACATGAAAAACTGTGTTCCATCATAATTCATAATATCTACATACTCTATCAATACGTGTCGTAACAGTACATACAGACTTGTTAAGTTGCCGATAAATCTAATATCTGAAAGTAGTATTGCATGTTATACGAAGGCATGTGACGATGGTAGCCCAGTCGATGATACCAGCACTGTTAAAAACAATTGGGTCACCAGTTGCAAATCGACGTCATGTCATGTAGATATCATTACATTACACAACTTTATCGATACCGGAGTTCCGTTAACGTTAAGTACGAATAAATTTAAAAATAAGTTTGTACCGAATGTACCTAATGTATTTTATGTAATACGATGACTTTGCTGTATGTTGCTTATCGAAATTCGCGATCGCGTCTCGGGCTTTATAACGGAAGTTTTTTTGCTCATCCCGCATTTTGTTTTAGTTAGACCAATTATCTCTGAATAGCTTTTATATGTTCACTATACAGGATGTAATTTAAATAATGTTAGGGATTCCGAATGATGTGGCAAACGCCTATAATAATCCAGCAGTAGGTAAGGTACCGACAACAAGATAGGTTACGATATAGTACTTATTTTGTGACCTAATCAGGCAAAACAATTTTTATGATATTTTCGAACATCAGAAAGAAACAGTAGTTTTTAAAGATTTACTTCATCTTGCTTGATTTTGCTTCTACACATAACAGCTCTGTAACTGACTGACTGACAGACAGCGCACAGCCTAGAAACATGTTTGGAATACATATTTTATAGAGGATGTAGGGGTGTACCGCAGAAGAAATTACACGCTCCCCGGGGTGTACTTAAAAAAAGATTTTTCGAAAATCAACCCTTATAGGGGTTCAACTGGATGATGATGATCCACACGGATATAGTTTCGGGCAAAAGCTATTGGGGACATGTAACTTTTAAGTATTGACAACGTAGTAACTGCAGCTGCGTTTAGTACAGCCTGTATCTATCATAGTAAATTGTGAGTGTATAAAAAATATTGACAAGAATTTTTTATATTTAATAACATTCTTATTCGTAGTTAATAACACAGAAGTGTTTGATAATTATAATTAATAAAAATAGTTTATTAGCCGTGTGGTTGTGTGTACATAATTTGTTTTCTTTACAATAATCAACATTTTATATTTAAATGTGAAAGTTTGTTAAAAGTTCAAAATCGTAATGTCAATGCGTAAGACTTCCGAATTCGAATGCAAAGATGATTTATTAAACAATAACAAAAAGTTGTTTTGAAAATACAGGCGTATAAAAATATTTGTACATTAATGTCCAGGAGTGCGATTTTTGAATCTCATTCGCTGAGTTCAGCAGTTGAAAATGTCAAAATTACTATGGAGATACGCATCTTTCTACTGCTGATTTGACTTTCTAAAATCGCACTCCTGAAGTATGATTTTTGAAAGTCTTAATCAGCAGTAGAAAGATGCGTATCTCCATAGTAATTTTGTCATTTTCAAATGCTGAACTCACCGAATGAGATTCAAAAATCGCACTCCAGCTACTTATTTATGTAATCCTAGTCTTAAAATATTAAGGTATGTATAGAGAAAAGATAATATTACACTTGCTGTCATGCATGAGTATTAATTCCTTGAATTAAAACGTAGTATATATGTATATATCCCCCTCCCTATATTATCTTTGCCTTCATCGTGAAGTCCAGAACCCAGTCCACGATGGTCCGTATTTACAAAAGATTAAGATTAGAGTTTCCCTGCGAGATCAAATCAGAAATGAAGAGATCCGCAGAAGAACCAGAGTAGCCGACATAGCAAAAAGAACCCGCCTAAACTGACATGGCAATGGGCGTAACACATTGCTTGCAGAACCGATGGGGCTGAAGAGTTCTCGAGTGGCGACCTCGAAAAGCGCCGCGTGGCGTAAGTAGGCTCCCCACAAGGTGGACCGACGACCTGGTGAAGGCGGCGGGAACACGTTGGATGAGGGCAGTGCAGGACCGGTCGTTGTGACGATCCTTGGGGGAGGCCTACCGCCTATGTCTTGCAAACTTTCATCGGCTGAGATGATGATGATGAAGATTCGAGTGACCGTAAACTTGGACTTACCTCTGTGCTTGGCCGTTCAGCATGGTGACCACTTGTGCCACGATGCCTTTGACAGGCGCCTCTTTCTCCAGCAGTAAGGTTGTCTTTTCCATCGTCATCACTACACTAGTCACTTCTAAGTTCACTTTTTCAATTTCTACACACTAATTCACTATCACTAACGTTTATTACCTACATTTTTATTACATGGTGATTCAGTGAAGCTTCATTATGATAGTTTTCTAGAAATTTTACATTAATATAAAGAAGTTAGTCGTGGTTAAGTTTATTAAAGTATACCCACGCCTAACCTACGATGTAGGAATCTTAGCCTGTCATAGTATCATCATAAAACAACACTTATTTGTCTTTGGTAACAATTTTCTGGATATAAACAATCTATGTGACCCTGTGGTTATACGTATTCTATCGTGAATGTAAATAAAACCGATCTCGGAACTGAAATTTCTTTAGCAATCAGTTATACCTCATAACATCATAAGTTCGAAACTCTCACGCGACTATATTATTCTTCGAAGGGACTATAATAGGTCAGATATATCCTATAATTATATCTTATTCACATTTCACTCGCACTGCACGAACTCTGTCCATTAAGACATGCAGTTAGAACCCTATTAACTATCATAAACTATAAAAGACAACATAAAATAACGCACTATATTAAATTACTGCCATAATATACAGGGTATAACAAAACACCCTAGTAATACTTAAGGGGGTGCTTCAGACCATCAAACTGAACAACTTTCACTATGGAGCCAACATCGAGAAAAAATTAAAAAAATCAGCTGTCCCATACAAAACTGCTGTACATACCGACTCGACTAAAATGTATGGGACAGCAGATTTTTTTTCGCGATTTCGTAGTTGGCTCCATAGTGAAAGTTGTTCAGTTTGATGGTCTGAAGCACCCTCTTAAGTATTACTAGGGTGTTTTGTTACACCCTGTGTACATAAAGTAGTCCTATCGAAAAGTTTCGAAGTAATGGGCACCTAGGTAAGTACTACCTAATATACCCGTACTACCCTAGTATTATAGTATTTATTGTACGTACGTATAGTACGTACCCTAGTATTATCGCTGATATCTAATAACTAGTTAATTGTCTCTTTGCTTGGGGCTATAGGTATGTGGAAGTAAAATGCTAACCGGATTAAGTGCTTCCTCTACTTAGTTACCGAACTCATAATTAATTTTGGTTAATTAGTGACATGTGGGTAACTGAGCGAAATTCAATTACGCAAAGTAATAAATCAGACCAGGTACGCGTTTAGGTGGTCTTGTTCCGTTCCCATAACATAATCTCTGACAAGCATTTCTGAAATTACTACATTGTGCATACGTACTTTTATGATCGAAGTTAATACAGTAATTAGCATTTTTATTGTAACTAACACCACTTTAAACGTCCCATAACAAAATAAAAGGTAAAAAAAGAGTTTTTTGTTGTACCTAATTAGGCAGCCAGTGATAAAAGTTTATAAATCCTAATCTAAAGTGATGAGGAGAAGGTAAGATGAAGATAGCACTCATATCAACTCACTACCTCTACGTACATAAGACTAGGTAATATTCAAACTTTTTTATGAAGTTACAAAATGCATTTGAACTTAATAGGTGCTTAATTAGGTGTAAGTATACTCTCAATAGAAAACATACTGTATCCGGCTATCAAACAGAATAAAATAAAAGTAATCAAATTTAAGACAATGGACAATCGAGTGTTGCTAATAATTATCTTGGACTAGTAATTTGCCGCTCATTTCAATTTAAAGTTGCGTCAATCAAGACAATTTTCATTGGATTTGAATAAACAAAGCAATAGTTTCGCAAATCTATTCTCACGATTAACTTAGTTTCTAAAATTTGCGTCAGATTAGGCGTTAATGCTAATTTGAAAATGGTTACGTTTTTTGTTTTACCTTTTAGTAAATAGAGTAAGTTATAATATCAGTAAAAAAAAAGAAATGTAAAAAATAATGTGCCTTATTGGTAGTTTATTAATTATAGCAACCTCAGGGTTAAAAGCTCCAAAAAAAAATATTTTCACATAAAATTATATGAAAATGAAGTCAGTCAGTTTAATATACCTACCTAATAAACATATTTTACGAGTTTTTTACTAGATGTTCCGAGTTTTTTAAATATCTCTGACTACCCCTAGGGGAATATAGTCGTATGCATATATGCATGTATCCAAAATATTTATCGATAACAACTTGTTATATAATTAAATTACCTACTTATTACTCATATCGTACCTTCTTAATACGAACGATACGCCGCCATTACGCTTGCATAATTACCTATATGTAGTTTTATCGATACATAAATTTTTTTTGGATTTGAAATAAAATCCATCAGAAAATAACAATATTAATCCAATATCTGTAATTTCACAATTTACATAAAATGCAATTATAGAATGTCCATACAAAAGACATCAACGCCGACCTCTTCCTTGATGTCTTTTCTTTAGAAATAAGAAAGAACTGTGCTAAGCTCATGCTAAAGTCAGTTATTATGTTTTAGCAAGTAGGTAACTAAAGATTTTACCCTACAAGCATTAAATAGAAAGCTGATGAAAAAAGAACGCTTAATTTAGCGTGCGGTTAGAGGTGACAAAGGTCGTATTTACACCGCAATATGAAAGTAAAAGTTTATTTACAGTCAAAATGACAATTTCGACATGTATAAAAAAAGAGTAAAAATACGTAACCTCTCATTTTGAGCGCAGTGGCTGTGGTTTGGGATTCAAAAGGCTATAAAAGTTCCCTTTTTCAATTTATTATAATAAGATGTAAAAATCTATGTTTGCTTGTCTGTCTATTTGTACTCTATGCGTTCATATACCATAAGTCCGATTGCGATGCAACTTTGGAGACAAGCTCATGCGTGATGCCCGCAAAGGTTCCTGACAAAAAGCCGTTTTGCAACTCATGCAGGGCACAAGTTAATAAAAAGTCTTTTTTTTATTATAAGAGCTTAACACAATTAATAAAAAATAGCTTTTAGAAAAGGTTGAGGCACCGTTTAACGCACAAAAAATACGTATGCGCATCGTAGGTAGGTATACTGTCTACAAAAGAAGAACTCTCACTAATTACTAACAGAATCATAAAAGAAGCGAACGGTATTTGGACGTCTAGAGGCTAGATTTTATTAAAAATAAAAAACTATTTATCTTTGAAACTGAAGAAAGCGCAACAAAGGACTCATTTCTCTTAATTAACACTCACTCGGTATGCTTTGTAACCTCTTCATCAGTATCACACATTTAATATGAATAGGTATTCTTTTTAAACGTTATAGCGATTATCTTTCCATGGGTCGGCGTTGAATACTGCCTGTATACGGCAAACTCTAAAGAGCTATTCAATGTTGCTATAGCAACGAATTTTGGACAACAATGGGTATCTTACCATAGTCTCGCATAATAATAAAAAATTCCTTAAGGAGGTTTTTTCCTTTTTTTTAGGAGGCTTCCAGTTATTAGTGTTAAAGCGTGATGTGTAAATTTTTTTTTTTTTGCTTTATTGGTATACTTAAGGAGCGTACACCTACGATTCCTTAAACACTGGGTACTCGTTTCTATGAATAAAATTAAACGAACGTAAATAAATAAATTGACATTAAAATATTACATAACAAAAAAACAGATTGTAGGTACCCTACCATCTACCTAGTTGTCAACCAGCAGTTATCCAATTCTAAATCACCAAAACTGGTGTTCAATGTGTTAATCTTTAAAATTGGTACCTACTCAATTTGGAAAACCTCGTTTGAATCATAAAGTACCGACTGCATAACAATGAACAAAAGAAAAACTCTCTAAAGAAGAACCTCTACTAAGGTAGTAAATAAATTGTCTCCAGTGAATGCTAAAATATACTTAAGAGAATTCATACTTTTTCAAGAGAGATTGGGGGGATAATTTAAAGGAAGTTGTTGAGAGAGGTACCTAATCATTAAAATCCATAATGTTGAAATGTATATATTTAAAAAGTATATCTTTAATATGAATAACGTAATTATGCCTTTCTAACGTTAAAAAAACGTAAAATGAATACACATAATTTTAACACGAATTAAATTAGTATTTGTATACAGGGTGTAAATTAAAATGGGACAGCTACTACTATCAAACTGAACAACTTTTTCTATGGGACCAATATCGAAATCGCGAAAAAAAAATCTGCTGTCCCATACATTTCAGTCGAGTTATGTTTGCAGTTTTGTATGGGAGAGCGGTTTTTTTTTTCGCGATTTCGATATTGGTCCCATAGAGAAAGTTGTTCAGTTTGATGGTCTGAAGCACCCCTTTAAGTAGCTGTCCCATTTTATTGTACACCCTGTATTATGTCCATTTCTTTGACATGCTCTGCAGCCTAAAAATGGATTTTAATGTGTCTCGTTAGATTCGTAAAAATAGTGACAGTTACTTAGGATTATGTAAATACTATTATGGCGTCTGCGAATCATATTGTGGGGGTAGTGGGCAAGGTGAACCCCCCCCAGATGAGAAAAAAAATTTTTTCAGGTGGACTAGGTAAACAGTAGCGATTCAGTTCTGAAGTGCGATTTTTGAAAATCATACGAGCGAATTGGCAGTAGAAAGATGCATTATCTCCATAGTAATTTTGACATTTTCTACTGCCAAGTCGCCCGTATGATTTTCAAAAATCGCACTTCTGGCACTCGCCGGCCGCTGCCGCGGCACGCTCGTTGCGCTCGCTCGGCTCATGCGCTGTGGTCGCAAGAAACCTAACATGCTCGTCTCTTCGCTCCTCGCTAACCTAACCGACTGAGTAAGATCTGGAGTCTAAACACGAGTTTTTCAAAGTTATGGATTTTCATTTATAGTTTGTCAAATTATGGATTTTCATTATTATATCAAATAATGCTATATATTTTCATATTAAACATTTAAATTGTTATATGAATTAGCGTAATGTCATGTCTGTTATGGATTTTCAAAATAGGGTTATTAAAGTTATGGAACATAAAAAAGGACACCCGATGTAAGTAAGTAAGTAGATGTACTTATGTAAATTATTTTGGTTTCGTATATAAAATTTAAACGCCTACGTTTAAATTTTTTTTTTTTTTACAAGATCTCTGTACCTATACAGAGATCTTGTATTAAGAAATCTCTGCGTAGGTAGGTATCTAACGTTCAATGTTGGTTTGTTTTGTTGTGTTTTAAGCGTGTAGTTATTTAGTTCGTAGTTTAAGCAGAATCCCCTAAAGATATCATTCCTTGAGTTTCAGTAGCTATGAATGGCGAGCATCAATTAACATTGAAATATGCTCTAGAATTCTAGATGAATTACGTAGATTCTTCTTCTATCGTGTCGATGGCATGGCATTGAGTTTTTCTTGCCATAGTGGTGATGCTGATTGCCTAAGGTATGTTGGACGTATCTGGAGAATCGATTGAAGCTAGGCAATTCAGATATATACCTACTGATAACGTGATAAGATAACATGAACAACATCTATCACAAAAATAATGAGGGTAGATTACGGACTTTGTTTATTTTGAATCGTACATTACACGTACGTTATTAAATAAATCAACTTTAATATGAAAGTCCTTTTAACTTTCCTTCATATTACTGATTTCATCTTTTAACTGTTTCTTTATTGCAAATCATCCTAATCTTCTCGGTATAAGGTTTAAACATAATTTAAGCGTTTCTCATTTCATTATTTCGTTAATAATTTTTGGATAAAAACCTCCCAACATTTTGAATGTTTTCATTTCAATCATTATCACACAGACACATAATAGTCGTAAAAGGAAAAGCAGTAGAATAGATAGGTACTAGTATTTTTAGTACCTAATGACTAACTAGGTGCATGTTCAATTGATAACATCGAGTCAATGGCCAGAGAATGATGTTTATCACTCAATTTATATCAATGTAGGTACAATACTGCGTTTAAATAATGAAAAGGTCTCATTCATAACGTCAGAGGGTTCGTTTGTATTAACTTCAACATCATCGTTCAAATCAAAGTAAGTACCTACTACTGTTTCTGTATGTGTATTTATGTCAGTATTGTCGTCACACTTAATTAAATTAACGTTAAATCACTTACAGGTAGCCTACTACATAATACTATGTCTGCTAAGAACAGATTTAATTACTAACACCACTTTGCTAATAACAAAAATATTAGATTTTTCATTACAATGGAATGCGGAACGACGGATCACTGATTGCACTTAGGGTTCGGCTCAGGTTTCGGGCCGACGACCCTACGTATTGGTTTATCGGAGATAAAAAAAAAACTCGATCGTATCTGAGATCAGCACGTGTGGTGGTCGTGCTTCGTGCAAGCTTCGTGCAACGTACGTCCGCGTGCGCGACGAGTAACCGACTAACATCCGCCGGGCACGCGGGCGCAGCCGTCAGCCGAGATGCGAAGCCCCATGCTACACCAGCTGCGCAACGTTCGTCCGATTACTTCATGGAGCAAGGACCTTTCGACACAAAGCTCACCGTAAAATTTACCTTGACAATCGGAGCCCGAAGCGCGAAATCTCTTACGAAACGAGATGGTTAAGTTTGACAGTATATAACCAATATAACTGCTGTTTTTAAAACTTAATTTGACTACTTGACTGGCTTTTTAACGTTACCTCGCTTTTTGGCGACTCGGTTGGTGTAATGGTTAACGCTGGACTTCAAGATCAGGGTCCTAGGTACGAATCTTGGTTCAGTGATAGATGTTATATGACATGTGTATGTTTGGTGTCGTTATGGTTTCCATAATAATAAGCCTAGTTAGCTTACTTGGAATCATTCCAATGTTTGTGCCTGTGAACGTTATTTATTTATTTATTTGTAATTAGCGACTCCGCCTGGGTGGGATCTGTAATATAAGTAAATACATAATATGCTGCACACATAAACCTTCCTGAAAAAGTTCTCTTCTAAATGACACTGAAAACCGAATAAAATCCGTTGCGTGGTTTAGATGACGTAAGCGGAGAAACAGAAATGATGAAGACAGACTCGGATAGCGACTTTGTTTTCTATTATTTAGAGATTATTGCCTAATCAGTTTTGATTGTCTAATAAGTAACATTTTGACTGCAAGCATCACGTACATTTAATTTAAAAAAAGGGTAACATACAATTTTAATCTGGAGTGCGATTTTTGAAACTCATTCGCTGAGCTCAGCAGTAGAAGATGTCAATATTACTATGGAGACGTACATTTTTCTACTGCTGATTTGACATTAAAAAATCACGGAGTGCGATTTTTGAAAATCAAATCAGCAGTAGAAAGATGCGTATCTCCATACATTTTCAACTGCTTAGTTCAACGTATGAGATTCAAAAATCGCACTCCTGGCTGGCCTTTTAAGTATGAGTTTTTATAACTTGTTCAAAATGTTCCGTTTGTATTAAATATTCAAATCTCCACTAAGGATTGGAGTCTCCAATAGAACCTCAAGGTTTGACTCCGCCGAGCCGTTGTGTCTTGTGTCGGCCTCACGCTAAAGACGCTATGAAATCACTCCCATTGTTGTTCCTATCTATTGTAGTGTCATGCATGCCACGGCGCAGGCGTATGGAGGTCGAACAAACACCCACAATTAATCTGATAATTGAGACTGAAACGGTTCTTTGCCTTTGTTTTTATTTTTACGGTCGCTAACAGTGCAAATGTGTGACCTCTATATTACATATAGCTAGCGCTATGAATGTCAATAATTATCACGGAGATTAGATCGTGCGCACGCACTATCGATAGATACCGAAGTTTTAGAAAGGAGACAAACTTAATTGCAATCTTAAATAAAAAACAATATAAGGTATCCTTGATATTTAAAGCCGCTGCAGCAAACAGGTCCTGGTTAAGCCGACCTTACACTTTAAACAACGGTGCTGCAGTAGCTAAACCATTTTTTAAATGGTGCATTTACCAAATGACTGTACTTAAGGTAATTTCGTTCGTTCTCAAACATTGCGAGTAAATTAAGGTTTATAATGGAAGGGAAGTAGTTAGAACGCTCAAGTCACGGACCGGGTGTAATTGATTTGTGATTGTCAAGGTATGCAGACGGTTAAATTGTGCATACCGTAGTATGCGCTGTCGTGTGATACATTTACCGTTACTGAATACAAATAACCTGTTTAAGTATACGCAATTAAATCTGAGTATTTACTTTTTTATTGATTTTGAAGCTTGCGCTGATAGTAAAACACCTTTGTTCATTAATGTCAACATCTCCTTTTGTTCAATTGTTTCTTACTCACCGCTCCACTACATACTACTAAACATTTGTTCAGTATTACTGTATGTGCGTAAAATTATTAGAAAATAATAACTTGAACTCCATAATTGTAGTGGTGTTCACCCCAATTTGCCTAGGATGTTGGGTTACCAACACAAAATTCAAACTCCATCCAAAATGTGACTCAACTAATTGAAATTACTTTTACAGCCGGCCGGCTTCATCGGAAATCGCGTTTCAGCTTTTCGTCAGGTACATCATGTAACAGGTATTGATAATGATTCTTGAGTGAGATAATCAGCTGTCCAGCTGTTGGTACAATACTCTTGCAACGGAGCTACGAGAGAGCTGACCAGCTGACTAAGCAACAATGCCGAGGCATCCATCGAGTCGATGTAAACAACAGATCTAGGTTAGCGCATGCGACCTAGCGCGTCATATGTATGACGGCCAATTAGATGAATAGTGCGTTTCAAGTAAGTAATAAAGTCAATAAGATTGCGAAGACAACACGAATATTAACCAATCAAATGGCGAATCCTAAATCGCGCTATCAATGTTATCAGGATACTTTGCATAGATCCGACTAAGAAAAGTCAGGCTGCGGTCCCGGGCATTCCAACAACGCCGTGCAAGGTCTTCCCTTTTCCTCCAAACTCTGCTGTGGATACTAACAAGCTGTCACTTACCCCATGTTGATGAGGCTGGTAGTGGTAGCAGTGAGAGACTCTGTGGTGCTGGTGCCCTGCGCCATGGCGGCCAGCTGTCGGTCTAGCATATCGCTCTGCTCGAGCAGCTGGCTCCACTGCCGCACGGCCGTCTTCGACGAGGCTAGCTCCTGGTGGAGCTGCCGCTCGTCCAGCGAGTTGAGACCGCTGCGTAGTGAACTGTCTAGCCTGTGGAGGGGTGCTTTGGGTTAACACGTTGATAACCGCCGTCTGTGTCTCGCTCTCGTGTGACGGGTTCGCTTTGGATCAGATTAGCACAGGACCGTGGGGAATGGGGCAATAGAAGGGAGGCCTATGCCCAGCAGTGGGACGATGTAGGCGGATTTGATAGAATGATTGTGTCTCGATTTAGCCGGGTACCGAGCAGTCAATATTTTCTATTCTAAATATAGGGCCTTTATGCTGTTTTTTAAAGGGAAGATATGAACAACAAACTAAACAACTTTCTCTAAATCTGTCGTTCCACACAAGACTGAAAACCTACTCGTGCGCGAGGTCGTTGTCCATCATCAGGTCGTCGGAGGGAGGCTCGACAGCGTGTCAGAGATGCTAAATAGACTCAGTTACCTCTCAATGTAGTCATCGACGCTCTGCAGGCTGGTGATGGACTGCGCAAGGTCGTTCTCCATCATCAGGTCGTCTGAGCCTCGACAGCGTGTCAGAGATGCTAAATAGACTCAGTTACCTCTCAATGTAGTCGTCGACGCTCTGCAGGCTGGTGATGGACTGGGCGAGGTCGTTGTCCATCATCAGGTCGTCGGAGGCTCGACAGCGTGTCAGAGATGCTAAATTGACTCAGTTACCTCTCAATATAGTCATCGACGCTCTGCAGGCTGGTGATGGACTGCGCGAGGTCGTTGTCCATCATCAGGTCGTCTGAGCCTCGACAGCGTGTCAGAGATGCTAAATAGACTCAGTTACCTCTCAATGTAGTCATCGACGCTCTGCAGGCTGGTGATGGACTGCGCGAGGTCGTTGTTTATCATCAGGTCGTCGGAGGCTCGACAGCGTGTCAGAGATGCTAAATAGACTCAGTTACCTCTCAATGTAGTCATCGACGCTCTGCAGGCTGGTGATGGACTGCGCGAGGTCGTTGTCCATCATCAGGTCGTCGGAGGCTCGACAGCGTGTCAGAGATGCTAAATAGACTCAGTTACCTCTCAATGTAGTCATCGACGCTCTGCAGGCTGGTGATGGACTGCGCGAGGTCGTTGTCCATCATCAGGTCGTCTGAGCCTCGACAGCGTGTCAGAGATGCTAAATAGACTCAGTTACCTCTCAATGTAGTCATCGACGCTCTGCAGGCTGGTGATGGACTGCGCGAGGTCGTTGTTTATCATCAGGTCGTCGGAGGCTCGACAGCGTGTCAGAGATGCTAAATAGACTCAGTTACCTCTCAATGTAGTCATCGACGCTCTGCAGGCTGGTGATGGACTGCGCGAGGTCGTTGTCCATCATCAGGTCGTCGGAGGCTCGACAGCGTGTCAGAGATGCTAAATAGACTCAGTTACCTCTCAATGTAGTCATCGACGCTCTGCAGGCTGGTGATGGACTGCGCGAGGTCGTTGTCCATCATCAGGTCGTCTGAGCCTCGACAGCGTGTCAGAGATGCTAAATAGACTCAGTTACCTCTCAATGTAGTCGTCGACGCTCTGCAGGCTGGTGATGGACTGGGCGAGGTCGTTGTCCATCATCAGGTCGTCGGACGCGAGGCTTGACAGCGTGTCTAGAGATGCCGTCCTTTCTGTCCCGTTTCGACCACCGCATACTATGCGACAGAGATAAATTGAAGTTTTAAAATATGGTTAAGGTAGGTGGTCCGTATCTGATTGAGATGATGGTTAAAAAAATACATTTTGATCACTTTTACACAGGAAAAATATATCCATAATTTTTAAAAATTATTATATAGGGTTATTTGTAATTCGACGTATTCCTTTCAGGACGTTAAAGGGCAGCTTAAATGCAATTATGTGAACCCCCGTATGTGGGGTCGGAAATTAATAGTTTTCGAGATATTTCGAATTTAATGTTTTTTACCAAAAACCCCAGTTTTTCACACTTTTTCTTAAATTAAATAAAATATGCTTATTCTTTGGCGTCGATTTGAATTTTAATTCATAGTTAACACTTTTTCCAAGATTTTTTCATAAATCAATGTCCGATCATACTGAGCAATTCAAAATAAATCAATAACAATGACGGTATATTTTTGAAAAAAAATTACAATGTCTTGAAATCATGCGATTTTTCTCAAAAAAATTGTATGAAAAAAAGTGTGCGTTTTACTGAAATAACTTCCTCGTTTTGTTAGCTTTCTAAAAAGGTATAAATGTTTTAGAAAAAATTGGAATTACAATGTCAAAAAAGGTTTTTTACTTAGTACGTGATACGTAGAGGCAACATTCTCTTTGAGAAAAATTTCACGAATTTTTTTTAGATAACATTATTTAATAATTCAAATCTACACATCTTACTCAAAGTGATCCCCTCGGTTCCGAAACGTACACACAAGCACTTTCTTAGTTCATTTTTAGTTACTGAAGTAAAGGTAAAATCTCATTACCTCCGTTGCGTTTATTATGCGCTGCCTTCTACGTTGTTTACTGGGGTTTGATAAACAAGATCTTTCATTGTGTCCCCAGACACAAAAATTACATGAATAAGTCGGGACAGGCCAAGGAGTGGCCTTCCTCTACCAATCCCTAAAATGGTTACGTTGCTGGCCCTACTTGCAACTTATTCGAATAGATGGATTCGTAGAGGACGGCCAATTCATGGTCTGCAAGAAGCCCCGACTTGACTCCATGTAATTTTCATGTCTGTGGACACATGAAAGACCTTGTTTATCAAACCTCAGTAAACGACGTAGAAGACTTAAGGCAGCGCATAATAAACACAGCGGAGGTAATGAGATTTTACCTTTACTTCAAGAGTAACTAAAAATGAACTAAGAAAGTGCTTGTGTGTATGTGTTCGGAACCGAGGGGCTGACTCTGTAAGATGTGTAGATTTAAATTAATAAAAAATGTTAGCTGAAAAAATTTCGTAAAATTTTTCTCCAAGAGAATGTTGCCTCTACGTATCACGTACTAAGTAAAAAACCTTTTTTGACATTGTAATTCCATTTTTTTCTAAAATATTTATACCTTTTTAGGAAGCTAACAAACCGAGGAAGTTATTTCAGTAAAACGCAAACTTTTTTTCATACAATTTTTTTGAGAAAAACCGCACGATTTCAAGACTTCGTAATTTTTTTTCAAAGATTAACCGTCATTGTTATTGATTTATTTTGAATTGTTCAGTATGATCATAAAATCTTGGAAAAAATGTTAGCTTTGAATTAAAATTCAAATCGACGCCATAGAATAAGCATATTTTTATTTATTTAAGAAAAAGTGCGAAAAAATTGGGTTTTTGGTAAAAAAACCTTAAATTCCAAATATCTCGAAAACTATTAATTTCCGACCCCACATATGGGGGTTCACATAATTGCATTTAGGCTGCCCTTTAACGTCCTTAAAGGAATACGTCGAATTACAAATAACCCTGTATAAATAATTATTTCCACACCGCAAAACAAATAGGCATACCGGGTCCTTCTTAATATGCTGACACTTTTTTAAGGGGATAATCCTTGGATAATCAGACCATCAAAATCAAACTAAATTTGGAAATCGCGAAAAAAAAAACTGTCCCATACGTTTGGCTCGAGTAGGTTTGTAGTTTTGTATGGAAGGGCAGATTTTTTTTTCGCGATTTCGATGTTGGTGCCCACAGAGAAAGTTGTTCAGTTTGACGGTGTGATCATCCTCTTAAAAAGTATATTAAGAAGGACCCTTGACCTCGCCCAGTCCATCACCATCACCACTCTACAGGGTCCAACTTATTATGCTGAAATTTTTTGAAGAGGATGATCAGACCATGGAACTGAACAACTTTCTCTATGGGACCAACATTGAAATCGCGAAAAAAATTCAGATGTTTGCAGTTTTGTGGACGCCTGATTTATTTTTCGGGATTCGATGTTGGTGCCATAAAGTTGTTCAATATGACGGTCTGATTATCCCCTTAAAAAAGTGTCAGCATTTAAGAGGTATGGT
Source organism: Agonopterix subpropinquella (assembly GCA_922987775.1). Taxonomy (NCBI): domain Eukaryota; kingdom Metazoa; phylum Arthropoda; class Insecta; order Lepidoptera; family Depressariidae; genus Agonopterix; species Agonopterix subpropinquella. Next base: position 14,711,622 of record OV277701.1, on the reverse strand, counting down.
ATTTTAAGATTTTGATACAATGATCACAAAATGAATTAGGCAAATAATTTTTTTTGAACTTTCTTGTTTTGCGATGTCTGAAAAGTTCGCGAGTGTTGTGATAACTTTTTAAATTCCTGATTGCCGCCTACAATAAAAATTTTTTTCAAAGATTTTTTTATGGCTCTGGAATCCAGGTCCTTTGAGCTAAAATTTATATCGAAAAGGTTTTTTTGGTTTAAATCAAAACTAAGCCTTTTGCAACTTTATGAACGCACAAAATTATGAAACATGCGCCTTTGAACATTTTTTTATAATTAAAATTGGTACTCGAAAAATTACTCGATAACCTATTGGAAAAGATTTTATTTAAAAAAATATTAATGTGATACTGGCAATATTTCGCAAAAAAATATGTTTCAAGCCATATATTCCTAAAAAGAAAAACAAAATCTAATGGCTTTTCACTAAAATTTTTGTGATAAATGGCCAACCACAATTTTAAATCGAAAATTCTCGTTCCAAATGCTATTAGGAATGGACCCAGATTTATTAACTTTCGAAAAATGTATGAATCATGTACTTACATTTGCGGTTCCTCGGGGCTAGTGGGCTTGCAGTAATGCGTTCCCTGGACCTTCTCAGCTGTTTGCTGGTCTCTGAATCCACTTTGATTGATGGGCTACCGTCAGTATTCTCTGTTTGGATCCAAAAAGAGTAGGAATTTATTTTAGAAGTATACATATTATTAATTTATTAGTATTATTACTTATTAATTAGAATAGCGTTGCTGTGTTCATTATACATTATTTTGTTTATGAATAAAGTATCTAAGTTTCATTAGAATAGCTTACTAATAAAAACAGTGCCGTACATTTCTAAAATTTTCTGCAAATATTTTGTTTAACAAACCATGTACCACTAGCCCATACTAAACCTCCTGTAATGCCGGCTCTTCATTCTCGCCGAGAACGGGCGAGACAGGCCGAGAACGAGAGTAGAGTGTGGATGCCCTTCATTGTTCTCGTGGCGTCATAAGTCATAGTAATTTTCCTTGAAAGTTCTCGCCGAGAGGTCTCGGCGAGTATTCTCGGCGAGTGTGTAGTGCGGGGTTAAGAATCAAAAGCGGTTTCCATTTACAAAAACAAAATGAAGTAAAAACGTTGAACTGTCTTAGATATAGAACCCGCAACGAATTTCATCAAAGAAGATAATAGGAGATAGGAGAAGTAGGAAAAAAATAAGTCTCCGATTTTCCTCCAATGCAAACATGAGACAGCTAAGTATAAGAAAAGCAAGACTAATAGTATTTCATTAAAGGTACAGTTGGAAACCCTATACTGCATAAGCACTCTGTTTTCAGTAGTTCCCGCTAATGGTAGCTAAACATTTCCCCTTCCGTGTGGTCAGAAAGCTGCCAGGCTAAATGGCTAAACATGTAACCCTTAGAAAAAGTATATGTGTAATACTCGTGTGTGTGTTTGTTCCGCATTCTCGCAAAAACTGCTTAACGGATTTTGATGAAATTTGGCATACTGATAGACCATGGCCTGGATTAACACCAGGCGGAGGACATTTGCCTTTTGGTGGTTTTTCCGATTCAGTTTGCATAGAAAGTGCTGCCATCTGTTAAATATATCTTTTACTATGAAAAAAAAAGATTATATTGTCTATGTCAATGTCAAATTGACAAATTTACAAAATGGCGACGTACCTTGCATAATGTGCGTGTTGTTTTTAGTTTTTGTTCAATTTTGTGCCGATTTAGTGATTTTCTGGAGTTTCAGTTGTTCTCTTACCAATGTACAGATTACAGGTATAGTAAGGATACTGGAATTTCACTCAATCGGTGCGGGATTGAACGAAAACTTGCATTCAAACAACGGTATGAGTATATAAGTATAAACATATAAGTAGGTATGTATAGTATAGGTAGAATTATTTTCAGAGAAACACAGATGGCGTTAGCTAGCCTTCAATTTGACATAAGGTGGATGCATAATGTTGCCACGAGTGGGTTCTCTTTTCTAATATACTTATATTACTCTTTGATTAACACATAAAGTACTTTTTATCTGGGTGCCGCAGACGAACGCCGCGGGCAACAGCTAGTGTATAATATATACCACCTACAAACGCAATACTCACTCCTGAACAGCAGTGCAGGTTGATCAGCGATCTCGTCGTCGAAGAAGTCGCGGCCGTCTGACAGGGAGAGCTCTCCCGAGGCGTGGGTCGGGGTCCCGGGGGACTCCGGACTCCTGTTCTTGCTTCCCTCGTCGCTCGTGCCGATACTCCTCACTTCACTACAGTAATATAGTTAGTTAATGGTAAGTTTGGTTACGATTTATAAATCATATATACGGATAACTAAAAATAATAAAGAATCAAGGACCTAGCCATAAAGTACCTTAATTATGGCAAGATTCAATAAACGGAAGTACCGTTTCTAACTTTAAAATTTACTTATTTAATTTTCAAAGATTTCTGGAAATTTCCTTAATCTCTTTTCGGGTGAATAGAAACTTTAGTACAAACGAGTTGCATATAATTAATTTGAAAAATAAAAAGTTTACTGACCTGGTACAACTACCATAAGAACAATCTTTTTTTTTTCAGTGTGCATTTTTAGCATGATCATTTTAAGCATATTTAGGGCCTGTTTCACCACTTCTTAGTAAGTTTACAAGAGCTTACTGAGAAGTGGTGAAACAAGCCCTTAGTGATTTTATTCTTATACGAGCTTTTACCCGCGACTTCGTCCGCATAAATTATATACCAGATTTTAAGTCAGATGATAAGCTATCAAACAAAAGAAGTTTCATCAAAATCGGTTCAGTAGTTTTTGCGTGATACTCGAACAAACAAACACCCAAACAAACAAACAAACAAACGAACAAACAAACAAACAAACAAACAAACAGACCGACAAAAAGTCCAAAAATTCGTGATTTGGAATCAGGGAAGTCTAAAAACCATATCGTAATTTTTTTTTTGTAAATATCTTCAATGTACAGACACACTTCTGTTACAGTTTTATAATAGTTTAGAAGAACGGCAGACAAACGAAGAAAAGTGACAAGTAGTGTGAAATCTCATCACGCAAAGCCACGGTAACCTATCTTATGCTGCTTGTACTATGCGTACTATTGTATTTTGTGCTTGTGCTTATGTTAATGCTATCGTATACTCACATAACTTCCTTCACAGGCTGCAACAGTCCGTCCACACCATCTCCACCAGGCTCTGGAGACCTGGTCTTCGTATTAGCGGTCTGGTAAGCAGAGCTCGATATCGTCGGGTCTCTTTCCACCTGTAACTCGTTATTCGAGTCGCTGGTACTGGTGGACGATATCAGGCTATCAGCTGGTGATGTTTCGTCGTCTAAGAGGCTCTGGGTGGAGGTCTCCAGGGCTGACATGTCGAACTTGGACTCTTCTAAAGTGAGGGTTAGGTTGTGGTGGTCTCCGCTCTGGTTCGTGCATGTGCTGGTTGTGCTGTAGTTGGAGCTTGTCATTGATCCTGGAATGTGTGGGAATGTTAGGTAAAGAGCATTGGAGATTTTTTTATGACTTTATTGTTTTACCAATTCTACTTCATGTGCAGTTTCCGTCGGGAGCTACGAAGCCACGTATCAAGAAGAGCGTTTCATCGAAACGCACACAAACTATACTGAGTTTGGGGATTTTCCGCTTTTAGCGTGACTTGTTTCCTTGCTTGTTTCTCACTGAGAAGCGCTTTAGCCAACAAAAATCTCACATGAGAGTCATGAGACAGATTAGACCTATTTCCTATTTTTTGGCAAATTTCTTTTGTGGGTCATTTTTATCTACTACTTATTATATCCTTGTAACTATTTGTTATTTTACGAGAATACATTTATTCGTATGCTTTTTTCACGTTTTCACGTTTCAATTACCCCATCTCTTTTCCAAGATTATTAATGCACTTTATTGTTAACATTGGGACTATGGTCCCTTTTTTACGATGTCCAAAATGTCTTACTCACCCATCATAGTGCCGCGTAGTGAATCGTGCTGACTGAGTGTCAACGACTTCATGAGCAGTGGATGTGGAACAGTAGGCTCGTCCATGATCACTATCATCTTCTTAGGGACTTCGATTTCCGGGACCTTCTGGTTCTCTTTAGCGTCCCTCTTTGATTTCTCGTCCTCGCAGCTTGATACACTTAGTGCGATTGATACGTCGTCTTGAGACCTGAAAAGAACATTTGAATTTTTTGTTGATACGTTTATTTAGTTTTGCAAGTAGGCGAAACACTTTTTGATGTTACGAAGAAATAATAATATTTCGACCCAATGGAATCTTTTATGTTGACCCCTACATATTTATTTTCCACCCTTGCAAAATATGGAACATGACATGAGGGAGGCAATACCGTTCAGGGGAAGAAACCTGAATCTCCAAGGAGGATAACCATTTCCCAGGAGGCACGTGCGTGTAGCCGCCAAAACATCGCATTCACGCAGGACATTTTCCATGGTTTATGTTGCCCCTCGCACGCTCGACAGCTGGGATCCAGCTGGCATGAGCTTCATCTTGTGCATCATAGCTTATGAAAAGTAGGAGAGATAGGATAATTTATGTGACTAACCTGGTAGCCATAGCCTCGCCAGCCGCGTGGCTCTGCCAGGCGCTGCTGTTTCCGAAGTGGCTCTCCTCGCTCTTGCAAGACGGACTGGACTCTTTGCTGGAGTCCACCGCGGTCGGGGACAATACGCCGCTTGACGACTTTATGAACGAGTTCTAAGAACAATTTGAAAAGTTACATTTTACTTCTTATTGGTACTATCCTGAGCTAAGTGACTGGTAGTTTGACTGGCCACAATCGCAAATGTGGGAAAGGCAAGAAGCTTCAAATTTGGGGAAAGGGCAATTTGGTCTGTCAATTAATAAACTCTGACATTTGTAATCTTCTCTTTACGAGATAGCTACTCATTTTCCCAAAATGCAATGTTAGGATTGTTAGACGGACGGACGGTGGGCGTCGGCTTAGTCATGGGGTCCTGTTAGCACCCTTTGAGTATGGAACCCTAATAAATGACTGAAGGCTGAAGGTATTATATTTATTCTATTCGCTTGGACGATAAGGCCCGGAATCCAAAATGGAGCGAAGCGGAGTTGTGTCAATCAAACAATTAGCACGCTCGCTCAATCGCGTCATAACAAAATTTAAGCAATTTGATTGGTTGATTTGACACATCTCCGCTCCACTTTGACGGATATATTATTCGTAGATTCCAGGTGTACATTCTCGCACATGCAAAGTGACGGGACAAATTATCTCGATCAGGAATGCTTTATCATAGTCCGTGTATCGTGATCTGTAGTGTTTTACATATAATTATATCTAATTTAGACTAGCTTACCTGTTTATTCAAAGTCTCCTGTTGAGCTCTATCCAAAACGAACTTTTCCTCATCCTTGTATTCCATGTTCTGGATCCTGGTCGGCCTGGTCCTCGTCCTGTACCGTTCCAGGGTGGACATCGGTGAGTTCTGTCCCTTTTCGACAACTGGAGCCTTCGGTAAGATTGGAGAGGGAGGGGTGTATGTCGGAGCAGGCTCTTCGTACTCAGGTGATGGATTGTCGAATGAACTTGGCAATTTTGGCAGGGGAATGACGGTGTGGCCTGTTATTACTGCGTCATCTGAACATGAAACAAAATAAGTAGTTAGGTATTTTAAGTATTGTAGTAACATATAGGGTCCTTTTTAATATGCTGACACTTTTTTAAGGGGATCATCAGACCGTCAAAATGATCAATTTTCTCTATGGCACAAATATCGAAATCGCGAAAAAAAAATCAGCTTTTCCATATAAAATTGCAAACTTACTAACTACCTATTTACTAGTCAAATGTATGGGACAACTGTTTTTTTTTCGCGATTTCAAATTTTATCCCATAGTGAAAGTTGTTCAGTTTGACGGTCTGATCATTCCCTTAAAAAAGTGTCAGCATATTAAGAAGGACCCTGTATTTGCATAAGGGCATGATAATGAGATGGCTTATTTATACAGGGTCCTTCTTTATATGCTGATGGTTTTTAAGAAGATGATCAGAACATTAAACAACTTTCTCTATGAGAACAACATCGAAAAACCTTTGGTTCACGTAGGTACTGACAGTCAAACCTAATCGCAAACATGGTCTAAATGCTGTTGGCGCTGGTGCAAATTCTACTCACAAATGATGTACCCTAGTAACGTTTGCGCATATTACTGCTATAATCATTTTTAATAGCTATGCTCTTGTCGGTGGAGCAATTCACTGGCTGGACTGCAAGAAGCATATGGTTGCAATCTGTTATCAATTTTATCACGCACAACGGCAACCTCATGTAACTTACCCATGATGTCCAATTCGTCGACCTGTAGTTCTCTAAGGTGGAAGCTGTGCGTGCCTCGCATCACCATCTCGAGGTTGCGCGGGCGCCGGCGCGCGCTCGGCGACCCATCCTGCGCCTCCCCGCCTGTCCACACGCCCGAGTCTGTCGATACTGCTGATCCTGCCCCTGGGAACAGGTACACAAGGTTAAAAAATCCGCTTGAACATTATACAAATCATAATAATAGTAGGTACATTGTGATACGTGTGACTTAAGTACTCCCATTATTGCACGGCGTGAATTTAGCGCCCGAGCACAGCGAGGCTGCTAGATGCCGGGCATTAATACAGGGTCTTACAGAAGTAAAAATAAAAATTGAAAACTTTTAAGGGGTAGTTTTGACCATCAAACTGAACAACTTTCACTATGGGACCAACATCGAAATCGCGAAAAAAAAAATCTTTTGTCCCATACATATATTTAGCTCGAGTAGATCTGTAGTTTAGTATCATGGCGATTATGGCAAATCTTCTCATTTTTGGGGAGGCCAATGTCCAGCAGTGGACGTCTATCGGCTGGTATGATGATGATGATGATATTTTTTTTCGCGATTTCTATATTGGTCACATAGTGAAAGTGGTTCAGTTTGAAATTGAAATGAAATTGTTTATTTGCATTGAATAGGTAGGGTTTGTTTGATGGTCTTAACCACCCCCTTAAATGTTTATTTGTATTTTTGTAACACCCTGTATACTTACTTAAGTCACGAGTGTCGTATACTATTTTATAACACAGCACAGCTGCAGTCGGCTGCAAATTTTGCAAGGAGATGGAGACTCCTATGCATCTCCTATGTGACTGTGGCCTCCTGATGTACAAACACAGTACTCATCTAGGCAGACAGGTAGGTATAATAACACCAGAGATACAAACCATCCCGATCAAAAACCGACTACGATTTCTGGCCGCAATAGGGATTAGTAGGGAAACGTAAAAAGGGCGTTCATAAAGGACCAGCGATGGTCTAAGTAGCACAGGTGCAAGCCTGTCAAGGCTCCAAGCCAACAAATAATATACCTATCTAAAGCACAGTCCTTTCGGCGGTTTTGGACCACAAATAAAAATGACTACAAGTAGAATTGACCACTTCTTTAAATGTCCACTTCTACAAACTACCACTTAGTTAAATGACCATTCTTTAAATTGATTAAGTAGTAAGTAAATATAGACTACATTATATACCTATGGTGATGCCATTAGTCTATACATAAAGGTGAGTAAAACACCTGGACCTTGGTGGTAAAGTATCGTAAGTATAGAAGACAGAAAATTTTTGTAGCTGTAGCTAAGCTGTAGGTATTAAAAGTATGAAAAATAATATTAAGTAATTCAGTAGTTACTATTACGAGAAACAAAAGCTGGTGTATTTTGTGATAGCCTACATTATTACTGTATAGCACGTATTTTATTTATTGTTAGTACTTAGTGTTAGTACCTACTTTATGAATTCAAATAAAATTTATTAAAAATATCTACACATTACCTACACAACTTGCAGCAAATTTAATTACTTAGTGGTTTGCGTATGTTAATATCTAAATCATATAATAGACGCTTTAATGATTTACGAAAATCTGCTTAATTTTAAATACCTTTTTAGTTTGTTAGTATAAATAACGTAATGATTTAATTAATTACCTTCCCTCCAGCCGTCGGAACCGCCCGCCTTTCTTGTGTTGTTGACCACCTGAGAATAAACACCCAGATTAACCATTATCACTTTCACAACACTTTCACACCTAATTATGTAACAAATGAGCCAATATTGACCATTCCTTAGCTATCCAAGCCGAAGTGCATAGCTGAATGAGATCACAGGGCAGGAACCCTTTACGTTACGATAACCGATGTCGAAATGTCGCAGTTAAACGACGTTAGTTAATAATTTAAAAATAACCGTCGCCTCTCACAAGCGGTTACTACTCACGATAGATCTTAAGACAACTCACTTTCTTCAAACAACATGCACGAAATTTACCCGATTTTTAAATAAAAATGTTTAAAATTAAACGTTTTATCACAAGTTAACGAACACGTCATGTCACGGTCTAGAACGAGGGAAAAGTGCTCGTGTAATTAAAATTTACGTTTTAATTAAGACGATTTATTGCACAAAGTACGATTGTAGAGGTGCAATAACGATAGTTATAAATTATAATAAGTATTAACGAGTTATGTATTTGCCAGGGACATGTTTATACTGGGTACTTTTCGGACCCAATTTTTAGGGATGGTTTAGAATAGTTAGACGATCAACAACTTTTATTTTGGGAAACGACTTTGAAACGAAAGAGTATGTTGGGACCAGCGGTTATCTAAAAATTAGCGTGTACCGTGTACCTATTTGAGGCCCGTGTGCTTTTTATAGGTACTATAAGAAAATATAGGAAGGAATTTTCAGGGCTATACCATAAGATGAAGTAGTCATAAAATATAATTCGTTGTTTTTAGAATTATAGCGTTACACGTTAATATCATCATCATCGTGAGCACGGTAAACCCTATTGCTGGATGCAGGCCAGAATAAACCTCTTCATTTCCAGGCCAACCAGAATGGCCCCACCCTCGTCTCCTCCACTGTTTGCCGGTTACTCTAGAGTCTAGATTATGTTATCCGATCATCTGGTTGCTGATCTGCCCACCGTCCGTTCCCCTTTAATATATCGTAAGAAAATTGTCCGTATTTTATATCTTGTGGTTAACACAATGATGAATGCACAGTGCAACAGTGATATTTTCGGCATTCGACTACGCGCATTGGAAACGCTAGCACTGAAATAGATGGACGTTGACCTACTTCCTGTTTTAACGGAAAATGCTTGTTTTCTCAGTTTCGTAAAGTTTCTTTTCGTTTGTGTTTATTACTTGGAAAAGTTTGGAACTGTGGTGTAACACATAAGTAATTTGTTATTTAAATAAGTTCGTAGGGACAAACCGTTCAAAATGAGGAAGCATTCTGAAATCGCTTAGTGGAAAATTTCTTGTTCCTATATTTTCTTTTCTAAATTTTCTAATTTTTCTTGTTTATTTAGTCTTTTTCTAGAAAACTTTCATAGATTGCATGCGACTCAATCGACGTTCTCAATCGACACCAGCAGCTGGGAGGATCTCGCACAGAACCGCGACTTGTGGAGGAAACATTTAGCGGAGGGAAGAGCTGGGCACGATAGGGCGTGGTTTGCTTCCTTGGCTGAAAAGCGGGAAAGGAGGCATGATCGGATTGCAAACCCAAGTGGCACAGCAAACTCTAATTTTACTTGCCGTACATGCGGCCGTACCTGTCGCTCTCGTATCGGGCTTTTTAGTCACGAGCGTAAGTGCCGCCAAGACGCTGCTTAAATCATCTTTTATAGATGGAAAGGCCAATGATGATGATTATAGGACGGAAGAATTTTGTTCCTGACATATTGTAACTTGTTCTTTCTTTTTGATGGACTGGACCAAGCTATTTATCAAAATACTTCATTACCCTGCCGGACACTTTAACGAGCTTACTTTAAGGTAGTTACTTAACTTAGAAATTCATCACCCTCATTAACGTACCTGCTTAGCCGTTTTCGAGTCGATATTCTTGACTGAAGGGTACTGCGGCTTTGGCAGCTGGTTGGTCTGGAAGGTATACTTCCCCGGAGGCCGCTGCGTGTCTGCCAGACCCTGGGCCCGCGGGAGGGGACCGCGGGGGATGCTGTGGTCTCTAACAACGGGCTTTGGTCGACACTCCTGGGAAAATTGAAATATTTATTCAATATGCTTTGTTCTTCTGGTATTGTGCTATCAGATAAACGAAAACCCATGCACCTGCACCGTCTGTTCATAAAATCTTCTTTTCATAACATCAACATTTAGAAATTTTACTTTTTTTAAATAAATGAATGAATGAATGAAATATACTTTATTTACACCAAATACAAAAAATACATTGCACAACAGGAAACAAAACTTATTCTGGTACAAATAAGGCGGTCTTATCGCAAAAAAGCGATTTCTTTCAGACAACCTTAGGGTAGAGGAAATATAACAAAGAACGGGTTGGTGTTAGAAAAAAATTATAAAGTTTTATTAATAAATTGTGCATTTAATGTCAAATGGTCCGTAAATTTTTTGAAAAAAATGAATCTTTTTAGGACCCCCCATGGAAAATCGATCGGCTGACTTTTGTACGGAAAGTTACTTCCCCTACAAAAGTGGGGATCAACTTCCCGGAAGTTCAAAACAATTCTCGTTTCTCGACTCAATGTTCCTTAAGGAAAGTTTTTTAGTTTTGTTATGTGAATAAACCCTTAAAATTAAATTTTTAAGTATGTACCTAATAAAAAAATAGGGGTGCATAGTTACAGGCCCTGTACCCGGACTTTCGATGTTCGATATATCGCCACTAATTCGGTCCGCACTTCATTGTAATAGAGTTGACATTGGAACGAAAACGTTCACGCAATTGCGAAGTTCGAATGTACGGGTAGAGGCCCAGGTTAGCGGGTAACGTCAACAAATTAACTGACCTGCGAAGACAATTGTTGGGGCTGATAGGTCAATATGACTGTTTGCTTGGTGACGGTCTTGGGCACGCCCGCGGCGCCCACGATCGTGGCTGTGCCCATCGACGACACCTGGGTAGCCTGCGGCTGGTTGTTGTACTGAGTATTTGTACTTTTCTTATCTGTGAAAAAAGATACGGATTATTTTTAAACGTATAGGTTCGTAACAGGTATGTATGACACCAGGGCTCTGCCCACACGATAAGAAAGAACAGGTATCCTCCTTTAGGAATTGCAGAGAACCATTTATTAAGAAGATAATAATAGTTCTTTATTTAATTATGAACGTAGATGGTCATGGTAGGAGGGGAAGACCGAATAATAGATGGATGGATTGTGATGGATTATGAAAGATAAGAAAGGAGCGGAGGAGTGAGAGCTGAAATGAGATGTAGCGCCTAGCTTGGCGCTATATCGAACCGAAGGGGCAAGAGAATAATGAGTCCTCTATTCAAGATGTAAGATCAACTTTAAGCGATTATGCATGCAGGTGGTTAAATCTAAGCCGGAAACCACGTCGCACCAGCAACCAACCCTACCAATAATTTTTTACATCCAGGAGTGCGATTTTTGAATCTCATTCGCTGAGTTCAGCAGTTGAAAATGTCAAAATTACTGTGGAGATATGCATATTTCTACTGCTGATTTGACTTTGAAAAATCATACTTCAGGAGTGCGATTTTTGAAAGTCATATCAAGTAGAAAGATGCGTATCTCCACAGTAATTTTGACATTTTCAACTGCTGAACTCAGCGAATGAGATTCAAAAATTGCACTCCAGGTACTTTTAACTGTCGATGAGCTTGCGCATGTCTCCTTCACATGGAAAGTGCACATGAAGTGGCTGGTATGTACATCACTTGCCCCTATAATGGAAATAAATGACGAGTAAATTCTCATGTGTTTGAAAAGAGCGGTTTGTTGACTCGGCTGGGTGACTGATGAAGAGAAGGACAGCAACTTACCTAAAGTATTATTATTGATGGCCACGTCCTTATCCTTGTAGGTTAGCCCGAAGGCCTGCTCGGCCGCGATGCTCATGTCGCCCACCTTCGCCGTCTTGGCGTGCGGCTGCCTGAAACCGAACCTACCAATCAGACAATTTCTATCATTTATAGCACACAACATTAGGGAAAAACATTATACCCTGTACAAAAAGTCGCTACTTGCTTGCTTACGCTCGCCTGGCCAGTCATTCGTCAGTATACAGGGTGAAATTGATATCATTAGCATCCATTTGAGTCTACCGATCAAACTGAACAACTTTTATTACGGAAGCCAACCGATCGGAGCAAAAAAATCTGCTGCTGCATACATTTGAGTCTGCAGTTTAGTATGGAACACCTGATTTTTTTTTTACTCCGATCGTTTTGTTCTCATAGTAAAAATTGTTCAGTTTGACGGGTAGACACTTAGTTTAAAAGGATGCTAATGATATCAATTTCACCATGTAGAAGTTATTAAACTTGACCGACTGCTCCCAAACGGTGAAGGATATAATTGATGCGTATAATTATGTATAACTAGTCCACTTCGATCCACCAGTCCGCATGGGCACGCGTGGTGGACTGACGCTCATACACCCTCCTTGAGGGTAGGCCTGTGCCCTGCAGTGGGACGTTTATAGGCTGATGATGATGATAATGTTTCAACTTGAACTTGATATTCATGAATTCACAAATTATTGGGTAATAAATAGACTAATGATTATGTTTCAACTTGAACTTAATATTTCACAAATGACTCTAAAGTTTTCAACATCGTAAGTGACCTGTACTCTATTTTCTTTTTGTATCTTACAATTATATGATAATAAAATCCTCGAAAAAATAATTATGTTGAAGTCAGCCTTAAAGTTTCCAAGCATAGTTAACAGCTCTTTCAATCGCCTGCTAGAATTACGTTAGCAAAGGAACGGTCTTATGAAACACAAACGGTCTTATGAAAAAAATAAATAATACAGGCGACATTTTAACTGTTCGATATCGTCGTTATCGTGTTAGGATTAGAATTACAATAAACTCTGCTTTCTATTTGTGAATAAGAACGTCGTATCCAATATTACGGTTTTCCTGTCACGAATACTTTCTAACAAGGCGATTATGCAGATTCTGAGAGAAATGCGAACTTGTGTGCAATAGAATAGCAGAATGGTTTTATGTCGAAACAGAATATCGCGGTTTCCAGCGGTTTCCTTCTTAGTTTCGGCTTAATATCATTAGCATGCAGGTACAGCGTAATGCTCACCAACTATTATACCCATATACTTAGAAGCAGAAGGTACCTTACCAAAACTCGGCCCAGTGTGACGGGGTGTGAGCCCTTCGCCGTGGATAGTGGTAGTACACACAGCGACACAACAAGCTACACAAAACCAAGATAAGCTGGCCACACGACGTTATACGTTATTCACCCTACGCGCGGCCAGCTTATGTTGGTTTTGTATAGCTTGATGTGTCGCCGTGTATGTATCTACCTCAGAATTCAAGCATGTAAGTTTTCACAATATTTTTCCTTCACCGTAATGTCACTGGCGTTAAAAATCTTATACGAAAACTCATTTGGTAGTTTTGGTAGGTACTCTTAAAATATTCCGTGGTTTTGGTACATAGTATTTCCTATCTCTATGGGGTACAAGTCGGCCAGGAGTGCTATTTTTGAAAGTCACACGGTCAAATCAGCAGTAGAAAATATCAGCTAATAAATAAATCTAGATCTAAATATCTCCATATTAATTTTGCAACTGCTAGCTGATTTGATCGTGGGACGTTCGAAAATCGCACTCCTGGGTCCTGGACGGAGATCAAACCATATCGCATCCTGTGTGTGTGCACGGCGGGCACGGTTAGGTAGTATTTGGTCGAAGGGTAGTATAGTAGGGCAGTACTGTGGCAGTACCTAGTAGGGCCACAACTTTTACTTTAAACTTTTTTTTGGAATCATGCAAAAAGATTTTAATAAATACGAGCTTTTACCCGCGACTTCGTCCGCATAAATTATATACTAGATTTTAAGTCAGATGTTACGCTACGAAACAAAAAAGTTTCATCAAAATCGGTTCAGTAGTTTTTGCGTGATACTCGAACAAACAAACACCCAAACAAACAAACAAACAAACAAACTAAATTCTTTTTTCAAAAATTTACAGTTTTATAATAGTCAAGATAAGAACAATAATTTCAAGACTTGAAAAAGTTTTTATTAAACACAGATTGATAAAACTGGCGACTTTTGTAGAAAAAAAACTTTACAATTGCCGCCATTTGCATAAATAAAAAAAACATAAATTTTCTTTTTTGTAAAATTTTATGGCAATCGTCAATTAATTTGTATTCACCCCACACTGCCAGTCTAATATACTTTTGTAGGTGTTTAAAATATATACAATGTTCTTGTTTAAAATGTATAAAATAAAGACCAAAAAGTTTCTAATGTAGATAACGATAACTTCATCGTAAATACGTTTTTACCAGGAAGTTGAAATATTTACCTAGCGACAATTAACAGACCAAATAATTTTAAAATTAAATCTATAATAAACTCAAAAATGAATCGCAAAAAGAATAAAATGAGTTTCTTAAAATTATGTGTACTATCCATAAAAAAATATTAAATCAAAAAACTTGATAACAGAACCACAATAATATAAGAAAGAGTATCTAGTACACAGAATAATAAATAGTAAAGTACTCTTTGCACAGAAATAAGACTGAAATATTTGTTACAGTAACATCTAAGAATTTCTGCCAAGCCTACGACACAATCGAATAACGATATCGATAGCTCAATGTTACCAATAATAATGATATAAAAATTATGTGTCTGGATCATTTTGAGAATGTGTCGATTTGCGAAATACCTAGACGTTATGCTATACAGACCATCTGAGAGTTTAACTGCTTGCTACATGGACTTTTTCGTAATTAGTACTGCTCATTAGACGTTTTGCGCTGTTGGACGTTTTGCTGCTTAGACCTTCTGATCTTGAGGTACATTATAGTGATCTGTGATCGTGAGGCATAAAGTTTACGTAGCGTCACGTCTCGCGTCGTCTATTTTCTGCACAATATAAAGCAATTTGCGACAAAATGAACTCGAACACACAAAGGGAAAGGCCAAGTAAAAATACGAATTACAATCACAATCTGCGAGTTTCAAACAAATCAGAAACTCTTTATCGAAAGTCAAAACGCGCGCTTTGTATGAAAATTTTACTAAATAATTAATAGGGACGATATCACCGTTTATGTATACTTTGTACATCGCGTTGAGATCTTTTTTATAAACGCCGTAGGAGTAGTACAAAAGACATCAACGATACATACATACATATACAACGTGTTAATGAATTACCGCAAAACCTCATACACCCCAACTGATTTATAACAAAATAATTAGATTGAAACAATAATTTCATTATTTTGATAGTTACAATTTAAAGTGATTCGCATTTTAAGTTTTGAGGCAAAAATGATTTGTTTTATCATTTCAGCACTGAAAGAAAGCGCTAACGTTCTCATGGATACATTTTTATAACGTTGTTTTGGTAGTAAGTAGGGTGAGTGCGCCCGTGCGGTGGGTTGACATTCGGTTCAGAAAATTTTAAATTTTGCAAACAAATAATAAATAAATAAAATAAATATTAAATTAATATCTTGGACAGTGTCACACAAATTATGAATGAATCTAGCCTGGACTGGACTTGTATTATGATGACTAGATAACGTAATATTTTGAAAAAATGACCTATGTTGAAACAATGATAATTAGACTCTGCTCTCGATTCTAAATAAACTTCTTTCTTGTAATTATTTAGAAGTAATTGTTTAGAATCGAGAGCAGAACCGAATTATCATGGTTTCAACATAGGTAATTTTTTTCTAAATATTAAATATTTTATTTGTTTTAAAATTTACTGAACCCGATGTCAACACCGCACGGGGACACTCACCCTACTTACTACCAAAACAAGATTATAAAAATGTATCCATGCGTACGGTAGCGCTTTCTTTCAGTGCTGAAATGATAACAAATAATTTTTACCTCAAAACTTAAAATGCGAATAACTTTAAATTTTAACTATCAATATAATTAAATTATGGTTTCAATCTAATTATTTTGTTATAAATCAGTTGGCGTGTATGAGGTTTTGCGCTAATTCATTAACACGTTGTATTATAGTGTCAACAAAACAAAAAAAAACGTCAACATCAAGGAGTGCGATTATTAAAACTCATTCCTTGAATTCCTGATTTGACTTTCAAAAATCGCACACCTGGGAGTAGGATTTTTGAAAGTCAAATTAGTAGTAGAAAGATGCATATCTCCCTACGATATCTCCATAGTAATTTTGACATTTTTTACTGCTGAGTTTCAAAAATCGCACTCCAGGTCCCTTGATTCCTTTTTTATATTATCATCATCATCATAATATATCTACGTCCCACTGCAGACTGCAGGGCACACGCCTACCCTCAGGGAGACTGATGGGCATCACGCGTGCCTGATGCGGATTGGTAGACTTCAAATACGCATCGGAATTTCTTCTTCAGCGTATGCAGGTTTCCTCACGATATTTTCCTTCACCGTTTCAGAGAAGTTGGTATTACGTAGAAAAATTCATTGGTAGTCCTCCGTGCGGATTTGAACTCGGACCTTCCAGATTGAGTGTCCATATCTCTCCGTAACGCACCACCGACGTCTCCTTATAATAATTATGCTGACCATAGAGAAATTACGCGCTCCCCTATAAATGCTGACCGTTATTTTATTAGGGAGCATATTCAAACCATCAAATTAAACAACTTTGTTTATGGAAGTAAAATCTAAAATAACCGATTTTTTGCAAACCTAATGGAGTCAAATGTTTGGTACAGCTGTTTTTTTGTTCGCGATTTCGTTGTAAGTCCCATAGAGAAAGTTGTTTTATGTTTGATGGTCTGATCTGCACGTCTAGTATGATCTCTCTAACTTGCGCGCGACTCGGCTGCTTTCGCTCGTCGAAGAAAGCCGAGTCGCGCGCAAGTAGAGAAATCATGCTAGATGTGCAGATGATTAATTCATAAGTACCTGTTAGACCGCAGAGGTACTCCAGCGGTCTCCTTGCGCGGCCGTGCGAGGGGAGTCGACCGGCCCGACAGCACCTCCTCCGGACGTAGGTCCTCCGTAGAACCTGCAAAAACACAGACATTAGTTCTCCTCCCTTCATTTAATATGGTTTTTCCATATTCATCATCATCGGATCCCTACAACGTCGGGTCCTGCGCTGCCCTCATCCAACGGGTTCCCGCCGCCTTCACCAAGTTGTCGGTCCACCTTATGGGGGCCTACACACGCTGCGCTTTCCGGTACGCGGTCGCCACACGAGAACTCTTCGGCCCGTGGGCCATCGGTTCTGCGAGCAATTGGTGTGAAGTGGCCTCAGATGTGCTGTGCCTGTTGCGTCTGTAGACGCCAGAAGAAAAAGGAGGCTGTCCCCACCGGTGGGGATGTCGATTACGGAGACGACGCATTGTTATCATGTTACTAATGTGAGCAGGACACATACAAAGAGTTAAAGACCAAAGATGGTCCCAAGTGGTAACAAATTGGACACCATTAGACACAAAAAGAAGACGAGGAAGGCCTTACAAGAGATGGAGTGATGACATTGTAAGAGTAGCGGGACCACTTTGGTCGAGACTGGCGAGAAACAGAAAGGACTGGAGTCATTTGGAGGAGGCTTTCACCGCTTAGGCGGCCTTTGAACATAACATAAGATAAATTCTACTAACAATACTAACAAAATGAAATATCTAAGTTTAATGTACATTACATACCACACATTACACATTACATACCAGTTGTAAGGAATAAAGCTATAATAAAAAATAAAAAATGTGAGTTTACGATTGCGAGTCTCGTCTGTTAGGCCGAGTGGCGAGTCTTATGTTGGGATGTAGGCTGATGACAATGACAAATGCTTTAAGGTACAAGTTTGTAGTCGACTGCACACAGCAGCCAAGCGACGTGTCGCCACAACACTACTGGTTTCTATGTATATCTATTAAAAACGCCGTGAGGGTATTTCAACGAAATATATACCCAGTAGTGTCGCGGCGACACGTCACCTGCTGCTGCTGCGTGCAGTCGGCTACGAACTTGTACCTTTAGATAGATACGGTAGCATACCTCCATTGCCGTTTTTATCCTTAGCCTTCTGTTTGCCGCGAGCGTTGTCGTCAGCGCGCGAGGTGCTCGCCGGCCGGCGCGTGCGCCGGAACCCGAAGGACGTGGCGACGCCCCGGCTTGGCTTTCCGTTACCGTTTCCGCTGACGCTCTTGTCTCGCTTCTTCGCACCCTTCGATTCAGAGTGACCCTGGTGAAGATAGAGATAGACATATTATAACTACTACTAGATTACACAAGAGACTCATCGATGACGATGCACTCGTCGAGACTAAGTTACACGGTCTGGAGCACCGACGATTGGTCGCTTGTCTGTCGGTATTCTATCGGCTACACTTCGGCGAATGTGCCCAGGAGTTACATGACCTGATTCCACCATCCCCCTTCCATCATCGTACGACAAGACGTAGTGCGAGACTGCATCCATACGTTGTCGATATTCCAACAATCCGCACAAATAGGTTCGCATCCTCTTTTATAATGAGAACCGGTAAGGTTTGGAACTCTCTCCCTGCGTCTGTTTTCCCAAGCAAATACAATCAGGATATTTTTAAAAGAAGAGTAAATAGGCTTTTTCTGGGCGAGCGCGCTACATCCTCGGCTTCATCTACACTTTCCATCAGGTGAGCTGAAGCCAAGCGCAAACCCATTATGAATAAAAAGAAAAAAAAAACTTTAAGCATCACACATACGTGTCAGCAGTCAGTAATTTTTGAAATGCCTTTTTATTCGTCATCAATATCGCTATAATGCGCAGAATCTATATGTATTTCCTTAATAGATACTAAAGTCTAAAATATACATGGTCCAACTAAATATGCCGAGGGATAATCAGACCATCAACTTTCTCTACGGGACCGACGTCGGAATAGCGAAAAATGCAACCAGTAGTCTCTACATTTGGGTCGAGTAAGGGCTCTTACAGACGAGCGACACTTTGCTGTCGCGGTGGGACGCAGAGCGTCGCGCTCATACATTTTACGGTCGCGCGACGGTCACCGGATCCTCTGCGACACCCGGCGACCGCAAAGTGCTCACACTTCATAATCTATGTGTGAGAACGCTAAGATTGCAGTTTTGTATAGAACAGCTGTTTTATTTTTTCGTCATTTCGAGGTTTTTGCCATAGAGATAGTTATTCAATTTGATGGTCTGGTCAACTCTGGTCATCCCCTTAAGAAGGATCCCTTATATGAGTAGTTGGAAGCTCATACCTAGTCTGGTTGTAAATATTCAATGCTACTAGCAAGGTGTACGACCTCGTCTCGTACAGTCAAGAGCACATCAAGCTTTACACTTGCAGTTTGATTGTAACGCTTATGGCGCACTAAATAAGAACGGTACAAAGTCCAAAGTGACGTTGACGTGCTCTTGACTGTACATGATGTTTTAACAGAACGATGCGAAAATTGTATTCCTCAGTTGTCTGTTACGCTATGTACCTATGTGTTTGTTGTGTGAACAGCGGACGATCAGATATGGCATTAGGCCCAAGGCGGATGCTAAACAATAGGCTCTGAGTGACGGCATTACAGACAAATATGGTGTCTATTGCGGCTCCGTGCTTGGATATAAACGTCTGAGCTAGACGTTTTCAAACTGTGTTGATGGTATAAGACCATAAGTAATACGCAATCAGTTAAGAAATAAAGACAAAATACCTATAGAAGTATAGAAGTGTACCTAAAAATAATAAGGTTTAGGCTCGTGGCATGTTCAGTAATGAACAAACCCTTCTTTAATGAATAAAGATTTAAAAAAAGAAAGGTTTAGGCTCCAGCAACGCATTCCAAATAATAACGTTTTAAGGCTATTATAAGATTTGAAACACTGAACACTGTCACTTGGTCTTAGAACAGCTTTAATTCGATATCTTTTCATTACGATGACAATCTTTTCACTAATGAAAAGATCCAATATCTAAATATTGGATCATTTTAGGATATGAAACAAGTTTTTGCCCGCGACTACAGTCGCGTATCAAAATAAAAATGTTAAGGGCCTATGTCGAAAAATAATTTAAGCGAAACAGGCGTGGGATAGCTTATATTACGGCCTGATGCGAGACAAAGAGATGGGGCGGCGCGCGCGTCTGAAACGAATCGAGCGCCAAATCAAACTTTATTTAATTGTGATTGTACTATTTATGTAATTTCAATTCTGCTCTAATCAAAATTTAGAAAATATCAATATTTTTTTTTTAAATCAAGTCTTGTGTTTCTATTATTCACCGTTTAGCAGTTCCAAGCGTTTATAGATAAAAACGGAGGCTAATTTGGCTTGTTTTTCTATCGAGAAAATGTGTCTTAATCGTGTTTTGGCTCTAATCAAAACTTCAATTATATGTTCAATTTACACATATCCGAAAATCATACTCCTACTGTTAGTACTTCATGATATATTATGAAGCTTTGAAGAATCAAATTTTTTTCACATAGCCCCTTAATCAGGAATAGTGTAGCTTTCTATTAGTGAAATAATTTTAACAGTCTGTTCAGTAGTTCCAGAGATTACCCTGCTACATACAAAAAAAAAACCGCTTATAATAATATTAGTATACACGGTGAAATTTTATTGATATCATTGGCATCCTTTTAAACTAAGAGTCTACCCATCAAACTAAACAACTTTTACTATGGGAGCAAACCGATCGGAGCAAAAAAAATCAGCTGGAGTGCTATTTTTGAATCTCATTCGCTGAGTTCAGCAGTTGAAAATGTCAAAATTACTGTGGAGATATGCATCTTTCTACTGCTGATTTGACTTTCAAAAATCATTCCATCTCCACAGTAATTTTGACATTTTCGACTGCTAAACTCAGCGAATGAGATTCAAAAATAGCACTCCAGTTCAGTAGTTCCAGAGATTAATTAAGATAAACGAATTTTCCTCTTATAATATTAGTAACGGATAAATAAAGTATAGGCCGCATGTTTGACGCAAAATTGGTAAGTAGGTACGAAAAAGAAAAGTTTGAGAACGACTTAATCTGTGATTATTACTTTATTATAAAACGTCACGCGTCATAATTATACTTAACTGTAATATTACAACACTCTTGTTTTATATAACTAAGCTATAATTAAAATGTTCGGTTATGAAACTTGTGAAATAACTAGCTTTTATACTTTGTCGGAGCGGATATTTGTTATTTATTCAATCTAATGCAATGTGACAAAATCTAGTCTAGGTAATGAACTAGATCTACCTAGGATCTACCTATCTATGCTAAGCTATAAGTGATTGAGTAACATAAATTAATAGGAGAGGTATGTCAGGATCGTAGCAGGTGGCATTCCGTTGTCTCTGCCTACCCCAGTGGGAGACAGGCGTGAGAATATGTATGTATGTATTTATTTTAAAAAAGAATTAAATTTTACAAGAAGAGGTAAGCATGTGCGATACTGAGTGAGTGCGAGCGAAACAGAAATACGCCAATGCCTACATTTTCCACCACGCTTCCTACCAAGCGGGGGAGAGGTTAAGGGGATATAATTCGGAGCGCGCCCCATACACACGAAGTCTAGTTATATTTTCAATACTACCTAACCAATTAAAGTCAATGAAATTTTTCAAGAACAAAGAAACTAATTTCTATGCTTGTATGTTGTCAGAATTTCGTTAAAATATACATTCTCAATGCTAGGATTAATTTAAGATTTGTATGGAAATCTTTGAGGCTCTGTAACTATAACTATAGGTAGGTACATTTTAACGACAACATACAAGCATAGAGATGAGCTTTTTAGGTTGTTTCTGAAAAATTTCATCGACTTTAATTGGTTAGTATTGAAAATATAACTAGACTTCGTTTGTATGGAGCGCGCTCCAAAAGAATATACTCTTAAATTGGTCCCCCACCAACACACACGGAGTATCCGTACTGTATGTAGTACTAGATACCTACTCTTTCTTATACTGTGCCTATACCATGGTACAATAATATACTGCGCCTGGTATTCTCTTCCGATCACGTGACTGACACAAGCCTACGTCATCATACCCTTTTACCATGTTTAGCGGCCATTATTTTGTGACGTAGGCTTGTGTCACTCTGGAAATAGAAGACCTTGTTTTTTTAGACCATGGCCTATACCGAGTTTCATCCTACAAAAGTAATATCATGGTCTAAAAAAACAAGGTCTTCTATTCCCAGAGTGACACAAGCCTACGTCACAAAAAAATGGCCGCTAAACATGGTAAAAGGGTATGATGACGTAGGCTTGTGTCAGTCACGTGGTCAGTCACGTGATCGGAAGAGAATACCAGGCGCAGTATATTATTGTACCATGAAGTAATACAAACTTTTAAATACCAACCAGAATCAGTAGCTAGGATTAAAAGCATCAGTCTCTCTATTTCTCTATGGCTTTGGAACACCACTTGCGATTGTATCAACCTTGACATTAAAGCTTTGAAAGTTTGGAATTGTGCCAATGTGTTACCTACTTGATGACTGCACGCTTTTCGTGGTGTTATAAAACATCTAAGTAAGTTACCTAGTACCTACCTACTAATATGACATAATGTACTGTACCTAGGTATATCCCATATCGATATGGCTAGCTTAAGAAGTACTTACCTAAAACAAAAACCATTTTTTTCCAATCCGAATTGATCACGCGTGGTGGTAGGCCTAGAGTGTGATTTTTGAATCTCATACGTTGAACTCAGCTGTTGATATGGAGATACGCATCTTTCTACTGCTGATTTGACTTTCAAAAATCGCACCCCTGGAGTATGTTTTTAAAATGTCAAATCAACGGTAAAACGGTCAAATCGCCTAACGGTCAACTGTCAAATCTTCATAGTAATTTTGAAATTTACAACTGCTGAGTTCAACGAATGAGTTTCAAAAATCGCACTCCTGTGCTCTGTAGTGTTAACTATTAAATAATCTGTGGTCGTGGGACGTAGTATCGTATATAACAATCGAATGAATGAAATGAATAAATAATAAATATATTGATATTTAACTGCTGAACTCAGCGAATGAGATTCAAAAATCCCACTACAGGAGTGCGATTTTTGAATCTCATTCGCTGAGTTCAGTCGTTGAAAATGTCAAAATTACTATGGAGTTATGCATCTTTCTTTGCTGATTTGACATTCAAAAATCATACTTCAGGAGTGCGATTTTTGAAAGTCAAATCAGCAGCAGAAAGATGCATATCTCCACAGTAATTTTGACATTTTCAACTGCTGAACTCAGCGAATGAGATTCAAAAATCGCACTCCAGATTGCCATAGTTATAAGAAAACAATGTGAGAGGATTTTTTTGCGGATTATGAAATTATAACGTAAGAGCCTATGTCGAAAAATAATTTAAGCGAAACAGGCGTGGGATAGCTTATATTAGGGCCTGATGCGAGAGAAAGAGATGGGGCGGCGCGCGCGCCTGAATCGAATCGAGCGCCAAATCAAACTTTATTTAATTGTGATTGTACTATTTATTAGGGATGCAACGATTCGGCCATTACGGTTACGATTACGATTACGATATTAATCGTTATTTATTACGATAGCCGATGCATTACGATTATTTATACAAATTTAGTTGAGATTATACTCAGAATGAGTTTTTATAGTGTTTCTTTGCACTTTGAAAGATAAATAATAAAAAAGAACTTTCCAAGATTTTGTTATTTTTTCTACTAATTTAAGATCGAAGTCAAAGGCTCACTTGGTCAGGATTCTGATTTTTGGATTCGTTGAGGCCAATTTGCTTTGAAAAACACAATATGGAACATGATTCTGTACAATCTCGTTAATCAAGCGATATCTCGTCCGATTTACGTGTGAGATTAATCTCTTAAAATGTGGACGGGATATCGCGAGAACAAGAATTAATTTCACACTTCAAACCGATAATCAAATCATAGGAATCAGTTGAATTTAAAAAATAAAATAAAATGAAAGTCAAATCTGACATAAAAAACCAAAAATGGCAGCGAGAGATCAGATTTTTTAAAATGTTGTTTTTTGGCTCTAGAATCTAGTATTCAGGTCTGGTATTTGTCAACAAGTGCAATCCGATTGACGTTTTCAATTCGATTTAATAATCGTACGATTCTTACTACGGTGCATTGCGTCGTTATTAATCGTGATTATTACGATTACAGATGCAAAACGATGCACCGCTTCGTAATCGTTGCATCCCTACTATTTATGTAAGTTCAATTCTGCTCTAATCAAAATTTAGAAAATATCAATCTCTTTTTTTTTAAATCAAGTCTTGTTTTTCTAGTATTCACCGTTTAGCAGTTCCAAGCGTTTATAGATAAAAATGGAGGCTACTTTGGCTTGTTTTTCTATCGAGAAAATTTGTCTTAATCGTGTTTTGGCTGTAATCAAAACTTCAATTATATGTTCAATTTACACATATCCGAAAATCATACTCCTACTGTTAGTACTTCATGATATATGAAGCTTTGAAGAATCCAATTTTTTTCACATAGCCCCGTAAGCCCAAAATCAAACAAAAAAGCAATTTTGTTACAAAAACGGCTAACTTTCGGCCAACTATAAAAACAGACTTAGGGGTGGAATATTATGTAGTTCATTATAATAATGGGTTTTTGGAATGGAAAGACATAAGATCCCTTAGTCACAACCGCATAATAAGAACACACGAGATGGAATAAGAATCTTATTCCCTTATTATAGTGATCACATGTGGTGGTTAGATTAGAATTGACAATCTTATTATAAGATTATATAAATAGAGACAATAAAAATAGATACAACGAGCTTTTACCCGCGACTTCGTCCGCATAAATTATATACCAGATTTTAAGTCAGATGATAAGCTATCAAACAAAAAAAGTTCCATCAAAATCGGTTCAGTAGTTTTTGCGTGATACTCGAACAAACAAACACCCAAACAAACAAACAAACAAACAAACAAACAAACAAACAAACAAACAAACAAACAAACAAAAAATTTTTGATTTGGAATCAGGGAAGCCTAAAAACCATATCGTATTCATTTTTTTGTAAATATCTTCAATGTACAGACACACTTCTGTTACAGTTTTATAATAGTTTAGATATAAAATTGCGCAATTATTCTAATCTAACTCATATTCAAAATATGATCTAAGGACAATCTCTATTTCAATCAACAAATGTTAAATGCAAATAGAAAAGTTCTAGATAACGTTTTGAATAATTCACCATTGTTACGAGTGCTAAACATTGTTCAAATATATTTTGAGTTGAACCGACCCGGTAAGAACCATGAATAAACTTGATGAGATCTATTTGCACGGTATATTTTAATCTAGCAGTATGATATGAAGTATCACACCTGTTTTGAGATATATGAGAAACTCTTATGACTATTAGAGTTTCTCAACACAACACAGGTTTCGAGTTTAACAGGAGTGCGATTTTCGAATGTTGAAAAATCGCACTATTGAAGTATGATTTTTGAAAGTTAAATCAGCAGTAGAAAGATGCATATCTCAACAGTAATTTTGACATTTTCAACTGCTGAACTCAGCGATTGAGATTCAGAAATCGCACTCCAGAACTGTTAAAGGGGTGCCGGAAGGGGCAGCAGCTAGGGACCTAGATATTGTTTTTCCCTGAGTTATACTATTAATAAACCTTTACAGTTTATTTTTATTGTACCTAGAATTCATATTGCACCCATCCTATACCTATCTATGATCTGCCCCTCTAGCCCAACGGCTGCAAAGACGACGCCCTTGCCATTTTATTAACTTTTTGTTAAATACTGCGGTCATAATCATAATAAATAAATAAATAAATAACGCTCACAGGCATATACATTGTAATGATCCCAAGAAAGCACTATTTATAGGCTGTTTATTATGGAAACCATACTACAACGGCACAAACATATAAACATCCATGACCGAACCGGGATTCGAACCCAGGACCCATAATATCCATTAGACAGAGTGCAAGGCATGTAAGGCAAGCATAAGCACGACTAAGCGAAAGTAATTAATCCCATCGAACGAATGAGTCTTAACATTCAATTAATGATAAATGACGGCGACACAAGAGTCACATAACACGAGAAAGATCCATTCAAACTGAAGACAAAGAGGTTAATAACCTCGTTAGAGCTCATCTCACTTGCCATGTAATAGTTGAACTCTATGTTCATGGATATATAGTTCAACTATGGGTAGGTTGATCTGTCACCGTGTGTATTGGCAAAGAGAAATATCAAATGGGGTTAGTAGTATCGTGTTCGTATACAATATAGCTAATAGACGTGATGCACATTTCGGTCGTGATATTGTACTGCATCACAAACATGTACTGCAATATTACAAAGTTCATACATTTATGCATAAGCACGTAACTGCCAGATTACTCTACGATTCAATTTTAATGACTATCGCCGGTCCACGATGGACGAGATAAATAAACACAGGCTGCAAAGAACAATTGCGAAAGTATGCCTCTTAAAAACTGTTTGTTTATTTACAAACCTATACACTTGTTTACGAATCTGAATTTTGTGAGTATACTATCTACTGCCTCTGTGGTCTATTGGTTAAGAGCATTGGGCTCTCGACACGGAGGTCGTGGTCGTGGGTTCAATTCCCACGGGGACACCTAGTGATATGTCACTTTGTGCGTTTTTCCCCAGTTGGTTAGTACAGGCTGAATAACCTGATTGTCTGAAAAGAAAAATGATTCCGTGCTTCGAATGGCACGTTAAGCCGTTGGTCCCGGCTACTATCTCTGGTGGTAGTGGTCGTTACATAAAAACCACGTCAGAGGCCGTAAGGCGGTCTGAAAAAACTCTGACACCAGGGCTCTGCCCACACGATAAGAAGAAGAAGTACCTACCTGAATGTTTACTTTTTATTTGTAATTAATTTTGATAGACATTGTTTTTTTAGACGGCCCGGTAGCACAGTCGGTAGTGAACCTGCCTGCTGTGCCGAGGGTCGCGGGTTCGAATCCCGTAAGGGACAAATATTTGTATGATGAATATGAATATTTGTACCCGAGTCATGGATGTTTGTATCTATATGTATTCTATATCGTTGTCTAGTCATCATAATACAAGTCCAGGCTAGATTCTGGTACTTTAAATGTGACTAGATAATTTGTGTGACATTGTCCAAGATATTTTTTTATATTTATTTTATTGTTATCTCGAATAAATACATTCAAAATGGACTGCATGTTGAAATACATGAGGCGGGTGAGGGCAGATTCCTATTGCAGTGTTTTTAGGTTTTGCAGAAAGGATTTTTTCAAACGATCGTAGACCAACGCACAATTCCACTGCTGTAACTCCTGGAAGCCAGGATCAACAGCGGCGACCATGAGTGGTCAGACGATGTGAAATCCAGCGAGCCCCGGGGATGACTCTATTAATCTTTCAAGACAGAAGAGTGGTCTGAACCACCCCTGAAAATTTTGGGTGTTTAAATATCACCGAGTATAAACTTAAATAGATTACATTCGGACATGTTAGACCATCAAACTGAACAACTTTCACTACTCCATAGTGAATTCGCAAACAAAAAAATCTGCTCTTTCATAGAAAATGTCAATAGCTACTCGACCAAAAGGTATGAAACATTTTGGTCGAGTAGCTTATTGACGTATTTCAGTTTACGCCCTGTAAGTATACCTACTTATTATATTTCGTATAATTTCTGGCCCTGTACCCGGTCTTTCGATATGATGGTTACTGGTTAGATGACACATGACATGATACATGCGCGGACTATCGCACAGCATTGTAAAATGGTCACCATCCACTCACACCCGGAGGACAGGGGATCTCTATAGGCTACAATGGTACCGATTCGGACTGTGCCACGACTTAACTTAACTAAATCTATTCCTGTCACTTTCTAAAATAAGATTAAGAACAGAGACAGAAAACCAACAGCTGACTTTCGTGCTGTCAAAGTGACGTTACACGCCCAACATAAGATGCCATCATAATGTACGCCATCTTATTTAAAGCATTTTTGGGCGTGTAACGTCACTAAAGTCAGCTGTTGGTTTTCTGTCTCTTTTCTTAATCTTGTTTTAGAAAGTGACAGGAATAAATTTAGTTAAGTTAAGTCGTGGCACAGTCCGAATCGAGGCCATTGCCTCTGTTTCGGTCCACACTTCATTGTAATAGAGTTGACATTGGAACGAAAACCTTCACGCAATTGCGAAGTTCGAATGTGCGGGCCCTGGAGCAAAAATTATCACGCTCTAGATTTCAGAAAACGGTCGTCGGCATCCATGAAGAGGTGTCCACGATCTTGATGCTTTTGATGATAAGTGGCCAGAGCATGATGCCCAGGACAGAAATGATTGGAGAATTAAAGGAGAGGCATGTACTCTACCAAGCACGGATGATGAATGCTAAGATACAAAATTAATAAATGTGATTGTATGTACAGGGTCCTTCTTAATATGCTGACACTTTTTTAAGGGGATGATCACACCATCAAACTGAACAACTTTCTGTATGGAACCAACATTGAAATCGCGAAAATAAAATCAGCCGTCCCATTACATTTGGGTCGAGTAGGTTTGTAGTTTTGTATGGATGAGCTGTTTTTTTTTCGCGATTTCGATGTGTTGACGCCATAGAGACAGTTGTTCAGTTTGACGGTCTGAACATCCCCTTAAAAAAGTGTCAGCATATTAAGAAGGAAGAAATTGATATCATTTGCATCCTTTTAAACTAAGAGTCTACCCATCAAACTGAACAACTTTCACTATGGGAGCAAACCGATCGGAGCAAAAAAAAGTCAGCTATTCCATACTAAACTACAATATTATGCCTACTCGACTCAAATGTATGCAACAGCTGATTATTTTTTTGCTCCGATTGGTTTGCTCCCATAGTGAAAGTTGTTCAGTTTGATGGGTAGACACTTAGTTTAAAAGGATGCCAATGATATCAATTTGACCCTATATATGGAACTCAATTAAAGCGGACGCTAGACAGCCCTACTCAAAGCACATACCTAATGAAAGTCGATAAATTGATGCTCTATTGTAACCTCGCTCGCACAACACAATTGCCTCTCTCACATACAAAATGAGTTTCTGTAAGCGATAGAGATCATTCAATTTGCCAGCCGGCAGCCCTTTCTCGCTCAAAAAAGACTTACAAGAGCAGCGAAAGTTATAAGTAACTTTATACAATAGAATCGGCTCGAATTCTTATTTATTATTTTTATGTATAGTAAACGTGTTGATATATTTTATTTATAATATAAGTTTTTGGTCGGTATACGTACACTCTCGATTCACGACCTTATTCTGATTTGAGGCGTTCAGAAACTTTTACTATTGGTTACCAACTAGAATGATTATGAAATGCACGTCATTAATTAAAGACCAATTAAAGATGATCTTTAATCTTTAATTGATGACGTGCATTTCATTTTATTTTTCAATGGTATAGAATAGAATAGATACTGTGTGCCAATGATATAATAAAATATTACTTTTATAAAGGTATCAAAAATACGGGGTGTAAGGAAAAGTATCATTAATTAACCTTTAAAGTTAAACCACATATCCGCACCAAGCGCCTTTCTGAATCTTTTATAATGCGCACAGCCAAGGAGTGGAATGCCTTACCTGCGTCAGTATTTCCGAGTACTTACAACCCGAATTCCTTTAAAGTACGAGTGAATAGGCATCTTCTGGGTAAGCTCGCTACATCTACGACCCCATCTTCGTCCTGAGGACTGGATTGAGGTCAAGAGCAAACCCATAGTTAATAAATAAAAAAAAAAAAAAAAAAAACATACTCTACCCATCAAAATGAACAACTTTTACAAAGGGAGCAAACCTGTCAGAACAAAAAAGTCAGCTGTCTCATACATTTGAGTTGTGTAGGTATTGCAGTTTAGTATGGAACTACTGATTTTTTTTTGCTCTGACTGGTTTGTTCCCATAGTCAACGTTATTCAGTTTGATGAGTAAAGTATGTGGGTTAAAGGTTAATGATACTTTTCCATACACCCTGTTTATTTTTGAGACCTTTTTTTGTTGCAACAAACTGTGAGTACCTATGTAGAGTTTGGTGATTTGAGTGCTTTTTAAATTGGGTGCGTCCTGTGGTTTTCTCACGAGATGTTATTTTAATTTCAAACATTTACTTGCCATAAGAATTTACAAGAATAAACCGCCTTAAATGTAAACTACATTTAGGTAAGTGGTTTTCCCACGAGTCGATACTTATTAATTTTAAACATTTACGTTTGCAATTAGAATGTACAAAAATGTAGGTTCCTTCTTAATATGCTGACAGTGTTTTAAAGGGATGATCAGATCATCATACCAGACAATTTTGGGACTATAGCTATGGGACCAAGGTCGAAATTGCGGAAAAAAAAAATCTGCTGTTCCATTGCAATCCTACTTAACGAAAATGTATGAAACAGCAGATTTTTTTTCGCGATTTCGATGTTTGTCCCATAGAGGAAGTTGTTCAGAGTGGTGGTCTGATCATCCTCTTTAAAAAAAATAACGGATTTCACTCCGGGAGTGCCGGCAGAAGTGAAAACTTGAATAATTTCGCACGAATTGCTTTATCATTTATGTGGTAAAATACAATAATCATTTATTGCGCTACCGTACACAAACATAACAATTTATGCCGCTTAAACGAAACAGCAGGAACAGGCATACATTTTCGCCGCGCGGTAGAAAGAGAGGGGGATATGTCTGACCAATTTTCGATCAGGTCAGGGTGACGTCACGGTCCTGACGCGAGTTTATCATTTTTTACCCATCTCAAAAAGTGCACAACGCCGCTAAAGAAGTTTTCACTTCAAAACTGTCAGGATATTAAGTTGGAACCTGTATACAACGTGTTAATGAATAAGCGCAAACCCTCATACACCCCAACTGATTTATAACAAAATAATTAGATTGAAACAATAATTTAATTATTTTGATAGTTAAAATTTAAAGTTATTCGCATTTTAAGTTTTGAGGCAAAAATGATTTGTTATCATTTCAGCACTGAAAGAAAGCGCTAACGTACTCATGGATACATTTTTATAATCTTGTTTCGGTAGTAAGTAAGGGTGAGTGTGCCCGTGGGGTGGGTTGACATCGGGTTCAGAAAAATTAAAATTTTGCAAACAAATTATTTAATATTTTGAAAAAAATTACCTATGTTGAAACCATGATAATCGATTCTGCTCTCGATTCTAAACAAACTACTTTCTAGTTTTGCGTTAATTAATTTACAAGTTGTATAAAATACACAGTAGGTATAAGTTAATGTTTTATAAATAAATAATATTATAAAGAGGAAAGATTTGTACCTATTTTTGTATGTTTGTATGTTTGTAATGAATAGGCTCAAAAAGTACTGGGCCGATTTAAAAAATTCTTTCACCATTAGAAAGCTGCATTCACCCTGAGTAACATAGGCTATATTTATTGCTAGAAAAGATTAGACGTCCACCCGTGCGAAGCCGGGACGGGCCGCTAGTGTTTTATATTCAAAGTGTGCCTTTCCCTGTTTTTCTCACGAGACTTTATCTCTCGTGAGAAAAACAGGGAAAGGCACCCAACATAGGGGCCAATAAAAACTCACATTATCAAGTATAACAGTGTACAACACAGTGTAGCTATTAAATGGTGACCACAAACCTGCCACAGGTACGTGTGGTTCTAGTCCCACCACAACCACATACATCCGCCTCACCACCGTTACGCACGATCACTTGCGAAGCTACTATTATAGTTTATTTAATACCTTATTGTTTATACTTTATTATAGAACTAGCTGAAGCACATGGCTTTGCCCGCGTATCATTAGTTTCGATATCAAGTATAGTCTCTTCTCTTAGGTCATCTAGTCTCTTGATTGAGCATCAACGATTGTAACACAGGGTTCAACGGTTTCTCAAAGTTTCATTTATACAAGTGAATTTTTGATATTCTGAGCATGGTATACTGATTTAGAATATCTTTGACTACCTCGGAGAATAATTATAGTATTCTCCATTATGGTGCTAAAAGTTTCTTCAGGAGTGCGATTTTTGAATCTCATTCGCTGAGTTCAGCAGTTGAAAATGTCAAAATTACTGTGGAGATACGCATCTTTCTACTGCTGATTTGACTTTCAAAAATCGCACTCCTGAAGTATGATTTTTGAAATTCAAATCAGCAGTAGAAAGATGCAGATCTCCATAGTAATATTGAAATTTTCAACTGCTGAGTTCAAAGTATGAGTTTCAAAAATTAGCTCGATGATTCGCTGCCGCTTGCGAGCTCTCTACATGACTGTGTGTCTCTTTTGTAAAAGTGTAACAGAATCAGTCAGCCATACGATAAATGAATAAATAGTTCAACAGTTCATTGTCCACAAAAAGTGTTAGTTTTACCAGCATCAAACTTTGATACCTATAGCACAGCACAGATTAATAATAAGTTATATAGGGTACTACCCTATATTCAATAAAAATTTTACCTGCTATAAAAAGTTAAAAACTACTGAAACATTCAAAAGGCAAAAAGTAGGCATTCAAAATTTTCACTGCGAGCTATCTTTTCGTTATTGCCTTACATTAAAAAAATATTATAAAATAAATGACTGATCAGATCAACCAAGTAATCAAAATGTGTTCAAAACATTTTTAAAACTATTGAAGCTCTTCTAAAAAACTTGTATAATTTGCTAAAGCGTCCTTATGCCGTGTGCAACAGAGTTTATTCTAATATAATATCGTCGGTGTAGTTCATCGTATGCTCATCAAAGAACCTGTCTCAAGGGCTATTTGCTGACAGAGCTGCATAACGGTGCAGCTTCATACGCAGCTGTAATAAATTGCTTCGGTTATAAGTTTGTACTCTCATAAGTAAAGTACGATGCTATAGTCAACAGTCTCACGCACCTTTTAGTACCTATACAGACATTTCTCACTAGGTACCACCTCATCTGCTATAGATTATGGATTATGGATGTAAAACGTCCAAAATCAAACTATGGCTCATTAAATGGAAAAATGAATAAAAATCTTGCATACAATACAGGAAATTGATATCATATGTATCCGCTTAAACTTAGAGTCTACCCATCAAACTGAATAACTTTTGAGCAATTTCACCCTGTAGATAATAAAGACATTGTAGTCTTTGGGAATGAATATGATAGGGTGTGGCCAGTATCATCAAACCCACACCCTACAACTACAACACACGTATTGATCAGACCGTATCGGCCTCCCGTTTTTCATCAGACATATAGGAGGGTAAAGACGATGGGAGTGCATCTGTGTTTAGCGCACTTGTGCACTTTAAAATATGTTTTCTTTTTCACCTAGACACGTACCAACACACATTATTCATTCCAGCAGGGCTATCTTTAGATGAAGCAGGTACACACGGCGACACATCAAGCTACGCGAAACCAAAATAAGCTGGCCGCGCGTAGGCAGTGTAATGTATAACGTCGCGCGGCCAGCTTATGTTGGTTTTGCGTAGCTTGATGTGTCGCCCCGTGTGTTCACGCTACAAATGCCGACCACCTCAGGTGCTAAGCAACTGTACTGACTTTGCTAAATTTCGAAAGACTACTAGTACTAACAAATTCATAGCAAACCGTTGCAATTTATAAAGTTACTAGTAAGTATATCGATATCAGCTGGGTTGCAGCTGGGAGAAGCATTTCCTATTAACCCCTAAAGCCGAGGAGATTGAAAAGAAAGCCGAAGTTAAAGATGAGGGACGCTAATGCTACTTTTTTTTATGTCAAATATGGAGGATTTTGGGTGTCGTAGAAGTTTTAAAAAAAAGGAATGTACGCTGACTGTACATAAATTATAAAACGTTTTCAAATGACACCGATATTACCTACCTAGGATATTACCTACTATCAAAATACCTACCTCTAGATGACTTTGCAACAGAGCACATAATTCATGAACCAAAATGTTAAACCGTTGATGTCTTTATAACTCTTAATCCGTTTATACATATAAAAGACATAAACGCGATGCTCATAATATGCAATAATAAACGCTTTGCTTAAAATATGCAAAATAATAAACGCGATGCACCAAATATGCAATAATAAACAGTATTGATAAATAAACGGCACATGATAATTAAAAATAATTTTAGATCTGTTTACCTTTTACTTTTTAGAGTTCCGTACCGAAAGGGTGAAAACGGGACCCTACTACTAAGCCTGCGGTGTCCTTCCGTCCGTCTCCGTCTGTCTCTCTTTCTGTCCATGGTCAGTCCTAACTATTTAGGGCTGTAATTATTGAACCATAATAGCTAACAGATGAAATTTTCACAGAATGTGCGTTATTAAGGCGGATTTGCTAACAAATAATACAAATGTCAAAAAGTTAAAAATTAAGGGGGTCCTCATGCAAGAAAAGAAACTAGTTTTTATCAACATTTTTTCTTCTCTCTCTATCGTAAAAGCGTTTCGAAGATGTTCAATGTTTTAAGTGGGTCAGATTTTACTACAAAAAATATCCAACCAAATTTATTCTTTAACGAGAATAGTAATAGAGTTCTATTAATGATTCTTTCTAAAATGAAATTTGCTCTCTTAAGAGATGTCTATATAATAAAATAAACTAGTAATACCGCGGCGTTGCTTTCAAAAATGAAGTTGAAAAAAAATGTTTCGTCAAGTAAAAGCTACCTATGTTTATGTGGATGATCTAATTTAGTAAGTGCCTATATTAGTTCTAAAATAATTAGCTGAAACTGTTTAAAGGGATGATTGGATCATCAAACTGAACAACTTTCTTTATGGGACTAACATCGAAAACGCGAAAAAAATCTGCTGTCCCATACAAAACTGCAAACTTACTCGACTGGAATCGGAATGTATGAGAGAGCAGTTTTTTTTAGCGATTTTGATTTTGAACCCATAATAAAAGTTGTTCAGTTTGATGATCCAATCATCCCTTTAATCAGTTTTAGCTAATTATTTTAGAACTAATATAGGTACGTACTAAGTTAGATCATCCACATAAACATAGGTAGCTTTTACTTGACGAAACATTTTTTTTCAACTTCATTTTTGAAAGCAACGCCGCGGTATTACTAGTTTATTTTATTATATAGACATCTCTTAAGAGAGCAAATTTCATTTTAGAAAGAATCATTAATAGAACTCTATTACTATTCTCGTTAAAGAATAAATTTGGTTGGATATTTTTTGTAGTAAAATCTGACCCACTTAAAACATTGAACATCTTCGAAACGCTTCATCAAATCTTCACCAAATTTTAGAGACATGAACTCTTGAATATATATTGTTGTAAAATAAAACAATCAGCCAAATCAGTTTAGAAATGACGAAGTTATATCGAAAAAAATAATTTTTATTTGATGTCTCATTTATCGACACAGTAATGTTTTTTTCTTCAAGTTTTTTTTAAAATACTTTTAAACCATACAACCGTTCACGTTCATGCTAAAAGAACTGCATATATCAGGTAAATAAAGTATTTATTCATATAAACGTGAAAACGCATGATCTTACTTTGACAGATAAATCTGGTTGGCCACCAGAACCCACCAGGTTTCGGCCAGGATGACCGATGAAATATTGAAGGTAAAGGTCTAACCTTTGATTTGGCATACATTTCATCCATGAGCTCGATGGGTGAGAAGTACTCCAAAATTTGACCACCATTTTTGGTTGGCCAGCACTACCTGCCAGGATATCCGGCGGACGACCGAGTGTACTTCGTAACACTAATAATGTCCAATCGGATAAGCATAATTTGGTTCATGAGCTCGATGGGTAATTAGTCTCGTCTCAGAGAGGTTACTAGTCACCCTCCTACACAAAACCCACCAGGGGTCGGCCGACCAAGTTTTTTCGCATCTTCTAATAGTAAACTATTGCATGAAAACTGAATTATGGATGATCTCGATTGGTATACGACCTCGTCACCGGATCCCGATCTAAAAAGATGAGTAAAAGAGAATAGGTATACTGCAAAGAGAATATAATCACTACTGTATGATTTCCTGGCTATTTTATAGCGTCACACATCGGTTATTCGTCATGAAATACCAATCCATCACTTATCATTACCATCGAACCTTTTCACGTTTTAGTTTTTAACATTATTGGTTTTAATTTTAGAATATAAATGAAGTGTTTGTTATCTTTTTACAGTAGAAACTCTTTGGACCCTATTTTACCAAAAAGTACAATAGTATCCTACACTGGCAGCGTCGTGTGAAAAAAAATGACAATGGGCCATAAAATGTAATAAAAAAGAAAATTTATTTTTATTATAATTTAAGCAAATAGCGACGAGTAAAATTTTTTTCAACAAATGTCGCCAGTTTTGTTCAATCTGCGTCACCTGTGCGTTTAATAAAAACTTTTTTCATTCTCGTAAATATAGGTAGTTCTTTTTTAGTAAAACTTTTTACATGATTCCATATTTGTTGACAAAAAAGGTGTAATTTTTTGGTTATTTTTAAACATAAAGCAAGATTTTTTTTTCGCTTACGTTTTAAACGATTTTATTCAACTTCGAAGCCAATGATATACCTAACGTTTTGAAGCCGTCTTACTATCTTTCTAACTAACTACTCGTTACAATTGAATATTTGTAATCTTATTTTCACGGACAACTATTTACTAGATCTTCATTTTAACGTCTGGCTCTGGAAGTTGGTTGACAGAAGAAAATAGGTCGTCTAATTTCAGTAGTTCGGTAAAAAATTACTAACTAATTAGTTCGGTACTGAACTTTCGATACTTTTTTTGACCTAGGTAGGTTTATGTTTAATCCCTACGTAAATTGGAAACCATTCAGTTAATTAAAGGTAAAGCGATTAGTGACTATTAAGTACCTATAAGTTGACGGCAACATGGTAATACGAGTAAGGTAAGCCTGTTATGTTACCCTGCATTCAATTCATAATATCGATAAACGTAATTAAACAGCATGTCGATCAAATTCACCAAGTGACTTGATGATTTATACTGCTGATTTGAACGTGTAATTTTCAAAAACAGCACTCCAGAGCGATCAAGAAGTTTTGCGCGTCTTATAGCGTCTCGCCACGGCATATCGCCGCCATTCTCTAGATAGATTGGCAAAGCTAGCGCACCATAGGGCGGCACGTTCCCACAACTTAGACCTTCGAATATCCTATCCCTTTTAAATGTTGTTAAGTGAACGTCTGCTAACAAATAAACGCAACCCGAAGACCGGAGTCGCCTTGCATGCTTAGATCTATTTGATGCTGACTGTAACCGCTACAGAATCAATCAATTTTTATCTGATTGATTGATTCACAAAGCATTTGGTGCATTTTAGGTTCCTTATCGAAGCGTGTTGCAGATCTCTGAGTCTCGTACAAACCTGGCAGAATCGTTAAATATACAGAGTGTAAGGAGAAGTAGGTATCATTAACCTTTAAACCACATTCTCTACCCATCAAACTGAACAACTTTGACTATGGGAACAAACTTATTAGAGCAAAAAAAACAGCTGTTCTATACTAAACTGCAACACCTGCTCGACTCAAACGTATGGAGCAGCAGTTCTTTTTTGCTCTGACAGGTTTGCTCCCATAGTAAAAGTTGTTCAGTTTGAGGGGTAGATTATATGGTTTAAAGCTTAGTGACACTTTTGTATAGGTATAAAAAGATTTTTGGTTAACTGATTTCATTTTTTAGGGTTCCGTACCCAAAGGGTAAAAACGGGACCCTATTACTAAGCCTACGTTGTCCGTCCGTCCGTCCGGTCCGTCCGTCCGTCCGTCTGTCCTACCTATTTAGGGCTGGAGTGCGATTTTTGAAAGTCAAATCAGCAGTAGAAAGATGCGTATCTCCACAGTAATTTTGACATTCTCAACTGCTGAACTCAGCGAATGAGATTCAAAAATCGCATCCCTGTAACTTTTGAACCGTAATAGATAGATAGTTGAAATTTTCTCAGATTATGCAATATTGCGGCGGATTTGTTAACAAATAATAAAAATGTCATAAAGTTAAAAATTAAGGGGGGTTCTCAACAAGAAACTAGTTTTTATCAACGTTTTTTCTTCACGCTCTATCGTAAAAACGGTAATACATACAAGCGTCAAACTTAGTGTGAGTATAGAACAAGCTCTCCAAAATAACAACAAATACTAAAAACCGGTCAAGTGCGAGTCGGTCTTGCGCTAAAGGTCCCGGACAAAAAAAGTTTTTTTTTCTATGTTAATAATGTTGTGTTCTGTGGTCGTGTGGTACGGAACCCTCGGTGCGCGAGTAGCCCGACTCGCACTTGACCGCTTCTTTATTTAAATTTTGTTCGCCTAGCCGATACTAGAGTCACCTCGCCGCTTTACTAAAACCACTAAAGTTTTGTCACAGATTAGGTAATAGTATATGTATATAGGGTCCTTCTTAATATGCTGACACTTTTAAGGGGATGGTCAGACGATCAAACTAAAAAACTTTTTCTATGGGACAAACATCGAATTCGCCAAAAAAAAACTGCTCTTCCATACAAAACTGCAAAACTACTCGAGCCAAATGTATGGGACAGCTGATTTTTTTTTTCGCGATTTCGATGTTGGTCCCATAGAGGAAGTTGTTCAGTTTGACGGTCTGATCATCCCCTTAAAAAAGTGTCAGCATATTAAGAAGGACCCTGTATAGTTTTGTTCACATAAATGAGTAGGAACGAATTATTAATAATTAGTAACAGTACAGTACCTACATTCACCGACGACCGTACTGTAACTATCAAACAAAACAAATATTGTTTTTTTTTTTTTTTTTTTTTTTTATTCATAATGGGTTTGCGCTTGGCTTCAGCTCACCTGATGGAAAGTGTAGATGAAGCCGAGGATGTAGCGCGCTCGCCCAGAAAAAGCCTATTAACTCTTCTTTTAAAAATATCCTGATTGTATTTGCTTGGGAAAACAGACGCAGGGAGAGAGTTCCAAACCTTACCGGTTCTCATTATAAAAGACTCACTTGGTATGTCGTTACTTATTTTTTTATTAATCTGTGATTTTAATTCAGACTTCCTTGTTCTCCTTCAATCATGATCATTCCTTCCTATCTGTTTAGATGTGAGAACAATGACCAATGCAATTTTTTTACGCCTATGACTATGTGTTTCATAAAAGCTTAGAGCAGTAAAAGTAAGTTTAGAATAAAACCGGTCAAGTGCGAGTCGGGCTACTCGCGCACCGAGGGTTCCGTACCACACCACCACAGAACACAACATTATTAACTTAGAAAAAAAAACTTTT
This sequence comes from Agonopterix subpropinquella, assembly GCA_922987775.1. Lineage (NCBI taxonomy): Eukaryota > Metazoa > Arthropoda > Insecta > Lepidoptera > Depressariidae > Agonopterix > Agonopterix subpropinquella. The sequence continues at coordinate 14,672,302 of OV277701.1, read as the reverse complement.
TTGTTCCGGGACCTTTAGCGCAAGACCGACTCACACTTGGCCGGTTTTTAGTATTTGTTCTTATTTTGTAGAGTTTGCTCTATAATCACACTAAGTTTGGCTCTTGTATGTATTACCGTTTTTACGATAGAGCGTGAAGAAAAAACGTTGATAAAAACTAGTTTCATGTTGAGAACCCCCCTTAATTTTTAACTTTATGACATTTTTATTATTTTTTAACAAATTTGCCGTAATAACGCATAACCTGAGAAAATTTCAACTATCTAGCTATTACGGTTCAAAAGTTACAGCCCTAAATAGGTAGGACAGACGGACGGATGGACAGACGGACAGACGGACAGACGGACGGACGGACGGACGGACAACGTAGGTTTAGTAATAGGGTCCCGTTTTCACCCTTTGGGTACGGAACCCTAAAAAACAAACAAAAGTTAACTGTAAAATCGATTCTAATTTATAATTGACCGACACAATTGATTCCACGCCTAAACCACGAGAGTAATAATTTAACCGACAGAAATACATAATACCGATAATTTAATTCTCTGTAATAATGGAGATCTCAATCAATTACCACGCTTTTGTCTAGCCTGTACGGTCAGCAAGAAATTCATTGAACGTTTTTAGTTTTATACAGGGTCCTTTTTAGGGTTCCGTGCCCAAAGGGTGAAAACGGGACCCTATTACTAAGCCTACGTTGTCCGTCCGTCTGTCCGTCCGTCGTCTGTCCGACCTATTTAGGGCTGTAACTTTTGAACCGTAAAAGCTAGATAGTTGAAAGGGTTCTCAACAATAAACTAGTTTTTATCAACATTTTTCTTCACGCTCTATCGTAAAAACGGTAATACATACAAGCGTCAAACTCAGCAAACTCTACAGAATAACAACAAATACTAAAAACCGGTCAAGTGAGAGTCGGTCTTGCGCTAAAGGTCCCGGACAAAAAAAGTTTTTTTTCTAAGTTAATAATGTTGTGTTCTGTGGTTGTGTGGTACGGAACCCTTTGTGCGCAAGTAGCCCGACTCGCACTTGACCGCTTTATTTAAATATGTTGCCATCAGACTATCAAACTGAACACCTCTCTCTATGGATGGAGCTAACATTGAAAATACAAAAAATAAATTAGCTGTCTAATGACTACATTTTGGCCGTAGGTTTGCAGTTTTGAGAGGACTGTTTCCGCAATTTCGACTTTGTTCTCATAGAGAAAGTTGTTCATTTTGATGATCTGACGATCCCTTTCAAAACCTTCAGCATATTAAGAAGGATTATCATTAACCATCATCATCTGCGAATATTCGTTCAATTACAGGCCCTGCACCCGGACTTTCGATGTTCGATATATCGCCACTGTTTCGGTCCGCACTTCATTGTATTAATAGAGTTGAAATTGGAACGAAAACGTTCACGCAATTGCGAAGTTCGAATGTGCGGGTAGAGGTCCAGTACACAGGGCCTCTACTCGCACATTCGAACTTCGCAATTGCGTGAACGTTTTCATTCCAATATCAACTCTATTACAATGAAGTACGAACCGAAACAGTCGCGATATATCGAACATCGAAAGTTCAAGTACAGGGCCCGGATACCTCTTGTTAATAAAAGAGGGAAGAAGGTAATCATACTGAAAAAAGCTGACTAAGTGATAGGTGGATGCAAGTTAGTTGCAATAATCGTTTTGGAAACCAAAACTCCACTACGCCATCACCACAAGCGTCTTTAAATTGCAAAAATAAGTTTAACTAACTTTAATAACCAATGAATTTTCCACGGAGCCTTTATTTTCATGTTACATCAGCTCAGGAGTGGGATTTTTGAATCTCATTCGCTGAATTCAGCAGTTGAAAATGTCAAAATTACTATGGATATACGCATCTTTCTACTGCTGATTTGACCTTCAAAAATCGCACTCCTAAAGTATGATTTTTCCAGAACGTAGAATTGTTCAGCGGCTTTTGCTGCTGTCTGTACAATAGTAACCCTGAGATTATTAGAGTAAGAAACCAATCATTGTTCTTCACAATTACAATGTCAACTTGAGAAGGGCTGTCAGTCGTCGTCTTGATCTTCTAAAAACAAGTACGGCTTTCAAATCTTTCGATCCGGAAAGGACAATTATTGCTAACTGAAATACTGGGTGGTCACGTATCGGGCAAAAAAATATAATTCTATGTATCTGGTACCTTCTTTCCAGCTTACCAGGAAGCTCCACAAATCTGTTTTTGTACCTACATAAAACAGTCTTTAACATTACAATCCACAAATCCCTCGAAATTGTCAGAAATGCAATGTTAGTGCTAGACACAAACAAAACGCCATTATTTTTATAAATTATAAAATTACTAGCGTTAACCCGCGACTTCGTCCGCACAAATTATATACCAGATTTTAAGTCAGATTATAAGCTATCAAACCAAAAAAATTTCATTAAAATCGGTTCAGTAGTTTTCGCGTGATGCTCGTTTAAAAACACAAACAAACTTTTTTTTTTTAATTTACAGTTTTATAATAGTTTAGAAAAACAATTACTAAGTAGGTAATGAAATCGTAGGAAACGAAAACTTAAAGTTTTATTTACGTAGCTACGTTAACAGAAGTGCTGTTCATATTGTAATTAGAAGATTGACGTTAGATGTTGGATGGAGTGAGGTAGGTATCATTCATAAATGACCAAAATGTATGGTCTTGACAATAATGTTACAGTAATTTCATATTGTATTTGTACCTAATTGTCCTTTGTGTATTTTGCTTTGTTTAAAGTTTGTGTTAAAGAGTTCCTGGCCGCATCTTCTCTACAACGGAATACCTTCCGATGCGGTGGTAGAGTCAAAAAAATGACGCTGATGATGATGATGATGTTCGTCAGAAAGCTGTCATTGTGATCAAAGATTTTTTTTATAGACCAAGAAAATCTTTGCATGCGATATTATTTTGAATGACAAATTAGTTTTAAGTTGAGTTTATCAAGTGATGGTGACGCTGGGCTGGAGGAGTTGTTGACAGTTCTTTTAATCTTTAACCATACTTTTTAATAGCCACTCATGGAATAATATACAGGGGCCTTCTTAATATGCTGACACTTTTTTAAGGGGATGATCAGACCATCAAACTGAACAACTTTCTCTATGGGAATAACATCGAAACCGCGAAAAACAATACAATACAAAATCATTTATTTTCTCCACAAGCAGTTTTTACAGGAACAAATCAGCTATTCCATACATTTGGCTCAACAAGATTGGTAGTTTTGTATGGGACAGCTATTATTTTTTTTCGCGTTTTCGATATTGGTCCCATAGAGAAAGTTGTTCAGTTTGATGGTCTGATCATCCCCTTAAAAAGTGTCAGCATATTAAGAAGGACCCTATAGAATAGGACCTATTCTATCTGGTATCACTTGAGACAGTTCTGGGCCTCTACTCGGACATTCGAACTTCGCAATTGCGTGAACGTTTTCGTTCCAATGTCAACTCTATCACAATGAAGTCCGGACCGAAACAGTCGCGATATATCGAAAATCGAAAGTCTGGGTACATGGCCAGGATCATTAACTTGTCATCGATCGTAGCGAAGAGATTTAGCAGATTTTTCAGAACCTTGCTGAATACAGACGTAAAATACCTCAGTTTTAAGCAACATATTGTCATATAAAACAATGTTATGCCTAAAATTTTAATTTTAATAGGTACTGCGGTACATACATAATATTGAGTATACTAGACTGTATATTATAATATAATTTATGGTGCTCCATTTGGTGGTGACAACCCTGGTATCTATTGGGTGCAGTCGTGAACCTGACATGATGAAGATTAATTCCACCTTGCGCCTATTGTATACCTACCCACTTTCTCTTCACGATGTCGTTATAATAGGTTTTCTGTTGTTATTAATCATTGTGTGATATCTCGAAAATGGGTCTCTGAGATTTGTAGTTCACGTTCTTTTCAAATAATTAGCTGTTTCTTTAGAGAGCACCCTATATATACAACGTGTTAATAAATTAGCGCAAAACCTCATACTCCCCAACTGATTTATAACAAAATAATTAGATTGAAACAATAATTTCATTATTTTGATACTTAAAATTTAAAGTTATTCACATTTTAAGTTTTGAGGTTAAAATGATTTGTTATCATTTCAGCAATGAATGAAAGCGCTAACGTACTCATGGATACATTTTAAGAATCTTGTTTTAGTAATAAGCAGGGTGAGTGTCATCGGTGGGTTGTCATCGGGTTCAGAAAATTTTTTTTTTTTTATAAAAAATTATTTAATATTTTGAAAAAAAATAGGGGTAAACCGGGATGCTTGAACAGGTGGGATGGATGAGCCACCTCAATTTTTCGATTGAAAATTTCGTGTTATCGATTCGGTTCATGGGTCATTCCATGCCCGCGAACCACATCTACCACCACAAGCGCCATCTAGGCTGTCGGCATAGTAGTTTGACTTCGAGCTGAGTTTATGTGTTTTTGATAGTAAAAAGTGAAAAAAATGTATTTGGTTTATTTGTTCGTTTCTGCATTATATTAAAAGATACGTATTATATTGAACTATTGTTATATTGTCAAACTAGTGTAGTTTGTTAAATGCAAAGCCTATTTAACCTGTGATTAAGAGTTTTTCGGAAATCTAAACAAAGGTTGGAACGGGTCGATAGGGGATGGTTGAGCCACCCGCAGAGGGATGGATGACCATAGTCAATAATAATATTTTTCCTCGATTTTATTTATCTTGCAGCTTCAAATGCCGTTCAAATCCAAAAGTAAGTAGAATAAAGGCTTCAGCCCCAAGAAAGGAAATAAAAAAGAAGAAATTTGTAGATTCGGACTTCCGAAGCTTCTAAGGCCATATACCAGCTTTTTGTTTTTTTGCCATGTTTTAGTTTAAAAATTTGTTTCTCTTATTAAAGTTATCTTAATGTGCTCATTTTATTAAAGAATAGTGTTCATAATGCTAAATTAGACATTAAAATGTTTTCTATTTTAGTAATTTTCTTCATACTAATCAAGAAAACAGGTAGTCAAAGTGTGCAATGTTCACATGCCGTTATTTTTTGTTCCATTTTCAATCTTAACAACTTTAGATTGATCCCATTTAATTAATATGAGATTTTATTATAATTACAATGAATTTTGAACGCTATCTTGTTTAATTTCTTTAAATATAAGGGTATGTTCAACCATCCCTACCCCCCTGTTCAACCATCCCACCCATTGGGGATGGTTGAGCCAAATCTCATTTTTTGTAAAAAATTGTCTAGCCCAATAAATATTATACTCACAAAGATCTTAGTACATACCATTTGTAGCCATATAACTGTGTTATCTAATGCCACTAAAGTAACATCACTGCATCTTTGCAATAAAAAGTGGTGCGAGTTTAAGCAAAAGGTGGTTCAACCATCCCGCACTCCCCCTACCTATGTTGAAACCATGATAATTCAATAATTCTGCTCTCGATTCTAAACAAACTACTTTCTAGTTTTGCGTTAATTCATTAACACGTTGTATAGTAGTTGTGTAATTAATAACACAAAATTTAGCTGCAATAAAGCATTTTATTATTTTAGAAGTAACGAACCACGATGGCGTAGTAAAAGTAATCATACTTTAGTACAGTAGTAAATACGTATTCACTAAACTATGTAGATTGCCATGTGGTGTACCGAGACGAACTATACGATAATATCGTTATCGTTTTCATATCTTCTTCTTCTATCCAGACGATGGCTTGTCATTCTAATTTCCCAAATAACTATAAAAACTACACCCATAATGATATTTAGACATTTCAACCCCATTGCACCCCAACACGGGATGATGGTATTTCACGTCTACCACGTCGGATTTTAAAATTATTGTTGTTTTCGTAATCAGCGACCGACGACCCCATAAACCATACAAACAGTACCGATTTCCAGACTTTGTCACCTAATTTCCCCCTTTCAGGGGTTGAATTCTGAAAAAACCTGAAATTACAATTGCAATTTGGAATCTCTAGACCCAGCGGTTTGGGCTGTGCGTTGATATGTCAGTCAGTCAGTCATTCAGTCAGTTTGTTCTTTTATATAATACTAGCGGCCCGTCCCGGCTTCGCACGGGTGGACGTCTAATCTTTTCTAGCAATAAATATAGCCTATGTTACTCAGGGTGAATGCAGCTTTCTAATGGTGAAAGAATTTTTTAAATCGGCCCAGTACTTTTTGAGCCTATTCATTACAAACATACAAACATACAAAAATAGGTACAAATCTTTCCTCTTTATAATATTAGTGTAGATTATTTATTATATATTATAATATTTAGATGAAAACGATCTCGATGTTATCGTATTCATGCGTTACAAGTAAGTAGTTACTAAGTTTGGTAAATTAATTCCACAGCACAAGCTTCTGAGCTCTGACCAATTAGTTAAATAAAGGCGTTTCGAATGGAACAACTCTAGTATCTGTCATTTAATTTGCTTTTATCTCCGGCTACACGACATTGCTTTTAACATTAAATTTAACGTTGACCATACTTTACTGTGTTACAGGTGAATGTTGTTTGTTTTAGACTTGGATTAAATAAACACGCACCAGATACACAGGTGTTATAAAGTTAAAAAAAAATTAAAAACGCCTTCAAAAAAACTAAAAAGTTAAAAAATAATATTGCAGCCTATGACTTTTTCGTTCGCATCAAGAACATTAATTTGTTTTATTGAAGTCGCTGTCAAGCCGATACGATTCGCGACAGGGCTTGCATTTTTGGCTTGGCTTGACACCGACTTCTATAAAACAAATTAATGTTCTTGATGCGAACGAAAAAGTCATAGGCTGCAATATTATTTTTTAACTTTTTAGTTTTTTTGAAGGCGGTTTTAATTTTTTGTTAAAATTTTGTTTATTTCACAATTTTCAGTGGTGAATTCATTAGTTCGATTTAATAGGAGTGCTTTAAATTAAAAAACGCACTAGTCGGTAGTACGATTTTCGAAGGTTCCCCTCGGTTTCTCTGGGATGCCATCATCAGATCCTGGTTTCCTTATCATGGTACCACCCTCGGGACATCTCCTTTCCAACAAAAAAAGAATCATCAAAATCGGTTCATAAACGACGAAGTTATCCGCGAACACACATAAAAAAAAAAAAAAAAAATATATACGGTCGAACTGAGAAACCTCCTCCTTTTTTGAAGTCGGTTAATAAAGTAGCGATTTACACAATACCTAACCATATCTAACGTTTTATCCATAAATTGTGTTTTGAGATCACCTTTTTGTTCTTTTGTTACAACCAACATGCGCTTTTGTAAATGTTAGACATTGTAATAGACCGAGATCCGACCGTAAAATTATGCACCTATTTCATAGGCGAACGAAATGTGATTCTAGTGTATCCATAATGATTCACGTTGAATTAGGCCCTGTGTAAAGATACACTAGAATCACATTTCGTTCGCCTAAGAAGTGCATAAATTTTACGGTCGGATCTCGGACTATAAAGACATTTTATTGAAAAAAGCCGATGACGCGTATTGCACCAATCGCACAAAAAAGTCGATCGTCCATTTTGTGCAATACTTGTTTCGGCTATTATATAACAATCTTAAAACCGTCCAAGGTAATTTCATTAAAATATGCTGTTATTGTTTCGAAAAGCAAAAAATTGCAATTCAGTGCATTGTTCTGTATTTGGTAGCCGGTACTCGAAGGTCGGTCGGAACTGCAGAAGTCACGTTTTTTCGGTGACTTAAAGACTCACCATTTCGCACTGCGCTTCAGCGTCGTCGTCATAGAAGATGTCTGTGCAGTCGTCCATCCCTGCAGGTGATGCGCCTCACTCCACCAGGCCCGGGGCCCTCATCAACAAACCGACACACGGCCGGCCCACCGGCATTCGAACACACACAACACCCTCACTATTACAGAAAAAAACTGAAGCTAATCTGAAGAAGAAATCCTCGGGATAATCCGGTGAGTCACGCGATACTGCGAGACTGCCAGAGCGACACTGTCTCGGCGTAGGTGTCTGTAATGAGCTAAACGAGGTCTCGCAGCGCACCGCACTAACTGACTTGTTTTTGGGCACTAAACAACGGATAATAACGCGCGATTCGTTTTTTCTGCGTTCAAGGGCGATCCGACGAGTGAGCCAGGTTTTACAGATGGTGTTTTTGTGAACTGCGTAATACCGGAGCGGGGGTGGCGCGCGCACTCCCGGGGTGCATTGATCGCATGCAGCTTCTGCGCATGTGCAGATCCAGAGGAATTCTCGACCGTTTTGACATATTTTAAGCAGGGGTAGCTGCTCCTAGCTGTGGAACGCTCGTCTTGAAGGGTACTTGACATAATTCGCCACGCTCTCCAGTCTACTGCAATCCTAATGGAACAGAAACTGCGACGACATACATTAGCATCACTTGCATAACTTTGTTTGAAAAGGAAACATCATCTGTTCTCACACTTTTTCCGAGTTGAGAATTGAAACGGTTGATGGTTTGCGTGCGACTTCATTAGGTACTATGTTTATCTCTGATAATAATGGATGAATAAACATAGCAGTGAAACAAAAAGCATGTGAACGCATACCGTCCCTGGTGGAAAGTTCTTTACTGCCGTTTCGTATCGAGAGAAGAAATCTTCATTTGTTTGTCAGTCGTCTTGTAAAGAGAAAGATCATTGCACTTCCTCGGTTTAGCTTCATATTGTTGCGTTATTTTCTTTTTCTCAAACATGCTTGGAAATGTGAGCATTATTTTGACAACCTTCTTCGAGATAAATCGAAATTGCAGTACTGGCCAAATACATGCGCGCAGCGGCCGGCAATGTTTGTATGAAAATCCATATCTGTCGTGTTTAGCGACCAAATAAATTACATACTAAACTCATATCTGTCGTGTAATTTAAAAATGGAACGATCTTTTTCTCCGAAACATGGCGACCAAGGAGGTAACTTATCAAAGGTTTTATTTAAATTTGGAACTGACTTGCAAATAGAAAGCTGCTGTTCATTGAAAAAAAAAACACTACCGCGGGAAAAATAAGTAATTGTTGAGTAATTGTATTTGGCAAAATGAGTTCAAGTGAAGACAGTGAGTATACTGAAGTTATTTTAACGCCACCTGAAATTCAAGAGGCTGCAAGAGCCGTAATAGAAAACTTGTTACCGCCAAAATCAAAAGAAAAATATTTGAAAGCCTATGAAAATTAAAGAAAATCGAAATCCTTATCCGAAAACGTTTTTTTGGCTTATTTCGGTGAACTCGCCAAGAAAGTTAAGCCGACAACGCTATGGGTCATCTATTCAATGCTAAAATGTACAGTTTTAATGAAACATAACGTGAATTTAAAACAGTATGTAAACCTGACTTCAATGCTCAAAAGACAGTTGGATGGATACAAATGTAAAAAATCTAAAGTTTTCACCGCATCAAATGTAAAATGTTTTTGTTTGAAGCACCAGACAGTGTGTATCTGGACCTCAAAGTAAGTTTTACACTTGATAATATTAACCAATGTCTGTGAGCATTATTTATTTTATTATTATTTTATTGTAACCTCTTTTTTTTTAGGAAAATTACCTATGTGAACGTAAGCTATAACGTACTTACCTACTTTGTTTTTGTTGCAGGTTATTCTTATTTTCGGCATTTTTGGTGCATGCCGATGTATCGAAATTACAAATATTACTATAAAAGACGTAGAAAATAACGAGGGTGTGATAATAATGGAAGTCTGACCGGGTAGCTGAAAGCTACATAGAAGAATCAATTGAAAATAAAAGTAGCATTACACGTCAAATCAACGAAAGTATTCAATCTCGTCCATCGACCTCCCATCAAAGCTTTGAAATACAGAATCACACTGAAGAGAATACTATGCAACAAACTTCGACCTCGTTAGAATTATCCCAAACCAACATAATCCCCGGAAAGTCCACATTAAATTTCAAAAATTGTACATTCCACAACTGTATTTTTAAATAAAAAGTTCTGCCTAAATTGAAAACTTAGTTTTAATTTCCGCGCATTATTTGAGAAAATTTACTGTTTTAATTTCCGCGCATTGTTTGAGAAAAGTACTATACAAGCCTTGGCCACAACTAGGCATTGATGGACTTACGTATGTGTGCCTCGGCTTCGCCTCGGCCCACATTTACACGTTCGTCCATCAATGCCTCTGTTGCTGGCCACTGCAGTAATGTACTATATCTGTGGGAAACAGGAGCACAACATAATTATTCTTGTCTTTATTTGTGTTCACTGACTCCGCGGACTGTCTATTTCATTTAGGTCGTTATATCGTACTCGTTCTAAAAGGAAAGTCTTATAAACAAAAAAGGAACCTGGTTCATGAACTCATGAATTTCTTAAAAATCATACGAGTACCTACGCAATCATAATCATAAAATACGGCATGAAAATATCCTACTAATGTATAGGTAGGTATTCTTTTGTTGTTTGCATAAATAGAAATAAAACATACGTTGATCGTTCATCATTCATTATTGTCTAGTCGTAGTACGCGCGACCCACGTTATAAATATTTTCATTCGAAAATGATTCTACTCGGTCAAATTTTATTTATTTGACAAGTTTGCTGCGACAATGTTGACGTTGTCCAGTAACAGGTGACTGTTGGCCTGTTGGGTGTCTAGAGATTAGAAATACTTGAACTGTGTCAAGGAACACAGGACATGCGTTCACAACACAAGACATTATTCATTTTGTATGTGCATGAAACGGATTAAGAATAATCTAAGTAATTGATAGCATCAAACTTGTTGTAATTATAGAGTTTTCTCTCTATAATCAATAAATCACCCCAAGTTTCACGCTTGTATGTATTACCGTTTTTATGATAGAGTGAGAAGAAAAAATGTTGATAAAAAATGGATAAAAATTAGTTTCTTATATTTGGACCCCCTTAATTTTAAGTTTTTGACGTTTTTATCTAGCTATTACCGTTCAAAAGTTACAGCCCTAAATAGGTAAAACATATTTGTGATCATAAATTCACATTCTCAACTCAGCTTTTGTTTATAAATAATTGGATATGATATTCCTCTGTTTTATTTTTTATTTTTAGGTTAATTATTAAGACTATTTTCTTCTTCATAGAACGCGTACTACTGTACTAAAGTATGATTACTTTTATTACGCCGTGGTTCTTTACTTCTAAAATAATAAAATACTTTACTTTATTGCAGCTTTTTGTGTTATTAATTACACAACTACTATAATTATATAGGGTGCTCTCTAAAGAAACAGCGAATTATTTGAAAACAACGTGAACTACAAATCTGAGAGACACATTTTCGAGATATCACACAATGATTAATAACAACAGAAAACCTATTATAACAACATCGTGAAGAGAAAGTGGGTAGTCAAGTCACCCATTTCATAAATTGAAAAATTCTCATTTTCTTCGCATATTCTACATACAATATTACCTATAGGTAACCTTGCTTATTCTTACCTACTATTATACTTACCTCTTCAATATAGGTACATGGTCGCTTCAATATCTACATGCTTCATGCGTAGGTATATACAAAATATTATAAAACTGTAACAGAAGTGTGTCTGTACATTGAAGATATTTACAAAAAGAAGATTATGATGGGGTTTTTAGGTGTCCCTGATTCCAAATCACCAATTTCTGGATTTTTTGTCTGTCTGTTAGTTTTTTTGTTTATTTGTTTGTTTGTGTGTGTGTTTGTTTGTTCGAGCATCACGCAAAAACTACTGAACCGATTTTGATGAAACTTTTTTTGTTTGATAGCTTATGATCTACTTAAAATCTGGTAGGTATTTAATTTGTGCGGACGAAATCGCGGGTTAACGCTAGTCTACACTAATATTATAAAGAGGAAAGATTTGTACCTATTTTTGTATGTTTGTATGTTTGTAATGAATAGGCTCAAAAAGTACTGGGCCGATTTAAAAAATTCTTTCACCATTAGAAAGCTGCATTCACCCTGAGTAACATAGGCTATATTTATTGCTAGAAAAGATTAGACGTCCACCCGTGCGAAGCCGGGACGGGCCGCTAGTATATTATAATTTGCTTGAATTTAGTTTCTGTTAACGAGTATAAGTATAGTACAACAAAACAAATGATGTATAAGTACAAAAGCCGAGTTCGTGAATCGTGATACAAATTGCGCAAATGTCAAAGAGTTCTCGAAGCTATAAGCAAAAAATACAAAACAAGAAGTAGCGACACCAAACCCACCACGGCGCGGCGCGGCGGCCGGCATAGAGAGATACAATCAACTGCTGATCTGATGATGACGGAAGGACTGTCCTAAATGTTAACAAACAAAAATTTGTTTTTAGAATTATACAAAATTTCACAAATCTAACACAATAAAAATTACAAAACACTCTTAAAATCACCTTTCATTAATTTTCTAAACTACTTATAAGTACTTGTAGAAAATACTATTACTTAATATTTAAAGTGTAAGTATTTTTTGTTTAAGCATGCTCTACCTCTTGTAATGGAATATATTTAAAACATAAACATATATAAGGCACAATCACATGCCGAAAAAGTCACAAACGACGCCCGCTCATAAGGAGGTGCACCACAAAATAAGCACTCCAAAATAGAGTCACTGAGATTCTCGCACACCGTGTTGTAGGTGTACCGGCCGGCAGCACAGCAGAACTTCTGTTCTGCTGTGCTGCCGGTACACCCGGAAGTCCTTATTTATCCTCGAACTGGTAGTATACAATATCGCTACTGCTTGATTAGTGTATTTGACTAAAAATTACAACAGAGCTCTTTCTGACCATAGCAAGTAATGTACCTATACATACCTAAGTATAGTTATGTACACGATCCGAAAATCGACGCGTTTGTTAATACAATGTTTTGTAATGAACCAAAGTACCTCCACTACTGTAGTAATTATGTACCTACAGAGGTTGTTGCAATTTAACTCTAAATACATAGTCAAATATTGGTAATCATAATCAGTAGGTAATCACTCGCTGACTGGCTCATCACGAAATATAAACTCTTGGCTTCTAGGTGCTAGCCAAGAAAGGGATTTTTCGAAATTCAACCCAAAAGGTGTGAAAATGGAGAAGAAATAGGTTAGGGATTAGGTACGTGATAAATGATAAATGAACTTTATTGTGTATAGATTCAGCAATGTAATTTGCAGGTATTTTGGCATTGATAAGTTTCACTGAAGCCTACCTTTGCAGGCATTCACATAAAGTCTGCAACAATTAATTAACGACAATTATAACATGCCATTTTGAATTAGAAATAAAAAATTTGAAAATTAAAAAATTGACGTGAAATTGTTGTTAATCTGGTAATGCATTTTTTTTTCTAGTTATTATATTTCCTTGATTATATTTTAAAAGATATGTGGTGGTAGAGTATCTAACCGAATCTTCTCTACAGAAATAAAACATGCCTAGGTGTTTGAACCTACCTAGATAGGTAGGTACACACGGCGACACATCAAGTTACCCAAAACCAATATAAGCTGGCCGCGCGTCGGCATAGTAATGTATAACGTCGCGCGGTCAGCTTATTTTGGTTTTGGGTAACTTGATGTGTCGCCGTGTGTACGTATACGTATTTTTCTCAAACTCAACCACGGACCTGAAAAAAAGACGGACGTAATGTCACATTAAAAAGAGGTGAAGCATGCAAGGTGCTACAATTTCGTTTGTTCTACAAAGCACCTATACTCACACAGACGCACCAGTTCAAGGCGCAGGTGCGTCAACCCGCCGCCATTTTATCCCGCGCAACAGGGCGACACAGCACGCACACTCATATAAATGGGTGCTTCACTTTTGATTAGACGAGATTCCGTCCGTCTTTTTTTCAGGTCCGTGAACTCAACATAATAATTTCAAAAAGGTAAACCAATTTAAGTAAAAGTAAACATAGTTAATAATAAGTAATAAATAACCAATAAACAGTCTAACTAACAACCTAAGTGATTTCGTGACTCAAAATTGGCGTGTTTACTTTTGATTCTAACGGTATAATAATTATGTTATGTGGTAGTAGGTAACGTAATAGGCAACTGTTTTCTATTTTCACTTTTTACTAAGCTTATAGAAGCTAATAATAACGATAATATAGATTATAGGTAAAAACCGGCCAAGAACTCAAAGACACGTCCATGATAGAGAGCATGCAAAAATGAGGGAGTAATTGAGGTGGGGCATGCAGACAGACAGACGAATTAGAATGGATGGAAGCACATTTCCTCTACTCTGATATAAGGTATCAGGGTTTTTGACTACGAAACTCTAAATATAATTTACACTGTAATTCATAGGAATAGAGTCCTATAATAATAATAGAGAGGGCAATGTAAAAACTCACAATTAAATCAAAAATATTGTCGATATAGTGATCAATTAGTCATAATTAAGTCATAAGGTCCAAGAGCCCCCTCCCCCCCCCCCCCCCCCCTTTACCGCTTTATTTATCTGCTGCTTGAATTTTTTGTCTCATATGGATAGTATTATTGGTTTTTTATTATTATTAATGCAAAATAATATTTAGCCCTTAGCACAGAATAGGTAATAGTATATAGTTCTACATACAGAACGGCCACTCCCCGCCCCCCTCTGACTTCAGATACCCCACCTCCCCTCACACCCTCTGTGGTAAGTTGAGGGAAGCCGAGCAAGGGAATGCAGTCAGGCGCGCGCACCCGTTGGATTTGAATATACAACGTGTTAATAAATTAGCGCAAAACCTCATACACCCCAACTGATTTATAACAAAATAATAAGATTGAAATAATAATTTCATTATTTTGATAATTAAAATTTAAAGTTATTCGCATTTTAAGTTCTGAGGCAAAAATTATTTGTTATCATTTCAGCAATGAATGAAAGCGCTAACGTACTCATGGATACATTTTAATAATCTTGTTTTGGTAGTAAGTAGGATAAGTGTGCCCATGTGGTGGGTTGACATCGGGTTCAGTAAATTTTAAATTTTACAAACAAATTACTTAATATTTTGAAAAAAATTACCTATGTTGAAACTATGATAATTCTATTCTGCTCTCGATTCTAAACAAACTACTTTCTAGTTTTGCGTTAATTCATTAACACGTTGTATAAAATATATTTTATTTTTCTACTCACAGTAAAAATAAACGTGGAAAATAACGCTAAATTCACATTTTCTGTGATCTGTGAGCTTACAAACTATTTTTAATAACAGAATGAACTATAAAAAGTAACGAAATGTATAATGTAGTTCACACGATGCGTGTTAAGTTGAGGGAAGCCGAGCAAGGGAATGCAGTCAGGCGCGCGCACCCGTTGGATTTGAATATATAAAATATATTTTATTTTTCTACTCACAGTAAAAATAAACGTGGAAAATAACGCTAAATTCACATTTTCTGTGATCTGTGAGCTTACAAACTATTTTTAATAACAGAATGAACTATAAAAAGTAACGAAATGTATAATGTAGTTCACACGATGCGTGTTAAGTCAACCCTACACATATGTCATGCACAATTTTCACAAAGTGCGCATGTGCGAACGTCATCATGTCAAATCTAAAACGTTGTTTGAAGTGCCGGACCTGTGCCTGAGCATCTCGTAAACTCTAACCAGAGAAATTCTTCATTCCATCCTGAAATTGCCATTATAGTACACGTGAGCATTCTTACTGTTGCACGCTTAATAATAACTTTTAGTTTTTGCAGCTAATTGTCTGGTCGCCCCAAAACAGATTACTTACACCTTTCGGGCTATAATGCCTAATTGATTTCTTCCTAAAACGACTGCGTAAAAATTAAACACCCTATATCTTTTTTTCTCGAATATATTTTGTTGACATGTAAGTTAGGGTATCCTCTAACTGTTCCTACATGTGCCAGAGCTGGGGGCTCTTGGACCAGTAGCCATACATTTTTGCCCAGTGTCCTTTACTGTAGTTTCATCAGTTATAGAAAACGGTATTTTTGCGTTGTATTACCTCAAGTCTGCGGTTCTACCATATCGTTCACAAACGTTTCAGTTCGCGTGTCGTTACAATTCAATTACATACCTTTTATTTGCGACACGATTATGCTATATGCAGTCATATGCAACTTTCCTGTCGCACAATCGCCATGCAATTTCCTGTGTCGCTATGTCACCTCAAACAATGGCCCTCGTTACATAACTATACCACCTAGATTACTTCAACCGTGTAAACACTAAAAGCCGTATAAATTATAAAGTCAGTGCCCTCTTTGTTTGACATACCTCCCATGAATTCCTCGTCTCCGACAACAAAGCGCGTAGAAGGACGCTTGGGAAAACGAATACGAGTTATAAGAGTAGCGTTATCTAAAGCATCTGCCTATGCCTTTGTTCTCATAATATTCATAAGAATCAGTGTTGCCAAGTCCCAGTCAGTCTGAATCGCCAAAAATCTCGGGCCAAGTAGACTAAAGTCGCCAAATTTTTTCCCCGTGTAATAGCCTAAAGTCGCCTAAAAATACAACAAATTGGCCAAAATAAATTCTATATTGGCTGTTCGTGAAGGAAAAATATATATTTTTTACAACTGCAATCTATACTCACAATTTAAAAATAGCTATACCGCATAACATACACGTTCGTTATGTGGTACATACCTAGTGTGTTGTAGAGAAAAGTTTATGCAGTCTGCGATAAAAAATCATATAATTTTACTTACAATAAGTATCATATTTCAGATTTTTCTTATAATAGCCTAAAATAACCCGAAAAAGTCAGTTTTTCTTAATATAGCCCAAAATCACCTATTTTAAATTGGGATATAGCCTAAATGGCGACCGGTCGCCAATCGTATTTTTTGGTCGCCTATAGACCCCATGATGTAGCCTAAAAGGCGATAAATCGCCTAACTTGGATGCACTGATTAAGAATCATGAACCTATTATGCGTCCCACTGCAGGTCACAGGGCTACCCTCAAGGAGAGTGTCTGCGCGGGTTTGTCCGTCTACGTAGTCCACCACACGTGCCCAATTCAGATTGGTAGACTTCACATATGCATCATAATTCGTTCTGCAGGTTTCCTCGCGATGCGATGTTTCTCCTAAGCGTTAGAGAGCCATTCGCGGTTGGTATTAAGTATCTACAAACCGGGCGAATTAACTTGGCACCTGGCTCGCACGTGGCTCGGAATTTGACACCCCTCCTGCTACCCCCCGCGGGACCCCGCCGTCACCGTGCGAGGCCGTAGCATAGCATTTCAGTTACCGTTGCACATGTCCCTGCGCTTTAGCATTTTCGAGTAATTCTTTCCGAGTTTTCCAAGCTTTTTATACCGAGCCACGTGCGAGCCAGGTGCCAAGTTAATTCGCACAGGCTGTAGGTACATAATATACCTACCTAACCTACCTAAATAAGTTAGAAAAAGAAATTGGCTCATGGCATATCATACGTGCGGATTTGTACTCGGAGCACTCATGAGTCATGCATTCATGACATGACTGAGTGTCCATACCCTTCTGCAACGTCTCCTAATAAAATGATTACTACCCACAGACTAATTAGAAAGATGTTCCTACCCTACCTATTTACGCTATTACAACCAAACTCTATGACAAATATTTTTTCCTAACAATATTTACTAATTCCCAAATGAAAACTTTTAGTTCTTTTTTTGTACTTCGTAAAATTTTCACAAAATTCCCCAGATTTATTTTTCGAAAACAAAAAAACTATACTTAATTGTCCAATAGGTAATACAAACTCTGATCGGTTCCGAAGATAGATCTACATACATCCGGAATCGCGTTACGGAATTCCGGAAAGTAATTCTTTTAGATTTTGTTTCGATTTGGCCCCTCTAGAACTCCGTTCAGAATTACGGGGAGGTATGGAGGTGCTACTTGGGAATGTTCCTCCATTGAAAAGGGAAGTACTTCCGCCAGGCTAGGTGTGATGCCTGGGGACCGGCCGTGGTCCAACAGTTCTTAGTTGGACCTTGTATATGTATCGAATCTCTGTGATTATTTCTCTTGCGCGATTCATGTCTCGCATTCGATTGTGAACCTTATGTGTAGTAAGTTACGAGTTACGTATTTACGATGAACGTTGTCTTTGTATGGAGCATGTTTCCGCGAGCGACGGTATCGCCATCTGTTGGCATCTTTGCTATAACTTGTGGGTGCTGACATCTGTAGTAGTTCCCCACAGAGGCATCAAATCCTTACAAAAAATTAATTACGCACAGAATTCCGTATGTGTGTGGTAGGCCCGTCGTAATAAGGTCCGTCACTAGATAATAATTTAACGTTATAAATATAATGCAGGATATTGTGGACAGGCAGGGCTTAAACTATTTTGTCAAAACGACTGTTGAAAAACGACAACCAATTACGCAAAGTAGTAGCTATGACATACATATATTAATATACATATGCGTCAGTTATGGCGTTAACAGACTGCTAAATTATTCAAATAGTAATTCAACTTTACATTGCGCCGGGAGCTGGGACTGACATTGTTCATGAAATCTGGCTCTCTGATTAGTAGGTATATGCATACAGGGTGTAAGTGACAGCCTAGCAAACACGAAAATGATTAACTTTCAGGAAACGCGAACTACCTCAGGAAACGCGAAAAAAAATATCTGCTATCCCATACTTTTTAATCGGGTAGGCAGAGGCACAGCAGTTTTGTATGGGACAGCTGATTTTTTTTCGCGTTTCCTTAGGTAGGCTACCTTGTGAAAGTTGATCATTTTTATGGTCTGTGTTCACCGTTTCAGTATTTGCTATGCTGCCACTTGCACTTGCATGTATTTAGTATATACAGGGTGAAATTGATATCAATAGCATCCTTTTAAACGAAGAGTCTACCCATCAAACTGAACAACTTTTACTATGGGAGCAAACCGATCGGAGCACAAAAAAAAATCTGCTGTTGCATACATTTGAGTTGAGTAGGCGTTGCAGTTTAGTATGGAACAGCTGACTTTTTTTTTTGCTCCGATCGTGTTGCTCCAATAGTAAAAGTTGTTCAGTTTGATGGGTAGACTCTTAGTTTAAAAGGATGCTTATTTCTGTATTTATTTATTTGATTGATTTATTTCTGTACATATAGTATTACATAATTATATAGCTTGTTTTGTAGCGATGGATTAATGTTGAATTCTTCAATCACATTTCTCAAAAAATGTTTGTTCGTGCACTCATTACATAAAAACTGCTGAACTGTTTCAGGCATTGTATTTAGTACGAGCATTTACCCGCGACTTCGTCCGCATAAATTATATACCAGATTTTAAGTCAGATCATAAGCTATCAAACAAAAAAAAAGATTCATCAAAATCGATTCAGTTGTTTTTGCGTGATGCTCGAACAAACAAACCCACAAACAAACAAACAAACAAACAAACAAACAAACAAACAAACAAACATACAAACAAACAAACAAACAAACAGACAAAAATCCAAAAATTGGTGATTTGGAATCAGGGACAGGTAAAAAAAAACCATGTCGTAATTTTTTTTTGTAAATATCGTCAATGTAGTACAGACACATTTCTGTTACAGTTTTATGATAGTTTAGATTTAGATGGAAGAGCTGTTTTTTTTTGCGATTTCAGGTTTCAGGTCGGAAGCCCTGACGGATTACCGAGCTATCCATAGCGTTCATTCGCTGCCGTGAGTGCAGGATGCAGATTCTTCAAATAACACCAGCAAAGATATCTCCAGAAACTTTTATTTAGGAATTTCTTAGTCTTAGTATTTACACGAAACAAAGACAAAGAGGTATGTGAAATTGCAAGTGATACGCACAGCGTCACGACTCAAACAGAACTGAACTTTTACTATGGAAATAGTAAAAGTTGTTCAGTTTAATGGTCTGAACCACCCCTGAAAGTTTCGGAACGGAAAAAAAAATCATCCGGTATATTTGCTTATCCATTGCACGGTAAATAAATCACGTTAGGGACCGCCTCGCCTCTTAATACTGTTTTTATATTTCGCTCCCCTGATTGCAACAAAGCAAAAATCACAGTAATGATCTCGATTACAAATGAGCTCTCTTGATGTCAATAATCTGCATACTGGTGGTAACTTTATGAGTGTTTGTGAAATGAGCGGGCGGTCGCCGAGCGGTGGCGGCCATTCGCCGCTTCCTGTGTGACCACATTCCTGGAGGGGCCAGGAGCGGATCCAGGGGTCTAGATGCAAATTCAGAGTGCTAAAAAGAGCAAAGTCTCAGGTGTGCAAGTGTTTCGTCACAAAAGGGAGTCCTAATTTTGTTGATTACAAAAATTCGAGTTAAAAATATGCTCCTACTCCTACCTACCTACTCGGATTCAATTTGCTTTATTTAGTTTACCCACATCTACAATGAAATTCATAAGTGCTACAGAAATTAACTTAGATCGAATCGAAAGACGTTCGAGTCGTCTAGCATCAATAATTTTGTGTTGATTTCATCAAGAAGAAAGTCAAGTCGTGTTGATTTCATCAAGTTTCAAGAAGTCATCATCATTCAGCAGTGGACGACGAAAGGCTGATGGATGAAGACCTCTCCCAAGGCGCGCCACATCAACTCTATTATCAGCCATCCTCATCCAGACGCTCCCCGCTACCTTTTTAGGTCGTTGGTTCAGCGGGCCGCAGGGCGTCTCACACTACGCCTCTGTCAATTCGTGGCCTCCACTCTAAAACCAAAGTGAATATACTAATAATGAGGGCGCTGTCGGGTCGCGACAGACCTATCGTGCGGGGGGTGCGGGTGGCGGGGGGCGCGGTCCCAGTACCGATTCACCTGCGCGCTGTACCCCAACGGCGCGGGTGCCTCACCCCTCCGCACACCGCGCGAGCCCCCCGCACTCCGCGCACGCATAGACCCAACGCGGCCACTAAGCCATGACTAAGCGCACTTGTATTTACGCTTTGCTAGATATCTGACTCCCCATCGGTTTTCCGTTCTTTGGTAGATATAACCAGCCCATTGCCACTTCATCTTGCAAATTTTCTGAGATATGTCAACTACTTTAGTTCTCCTCATTCCTTATGTGATCTCTAAGAGAACCACAGAAGTTTCGAAAAAGTAAATCGTATCAATATCACGATATCCTGGCAACATATCTGTTATAATTATAATATAATATTCCATTCCTGCGGGGATTGAACTCGGATCCCTGCGCCTACATGACGTAGTCGACAGCTAATCGCTGCACTTGCAGGGCTGGCAGCACATTTGTTTTTAGATAAATTTAGGGTCCCACAAAACGATTCAAAATTGACAGCATTTTATTAACTATGAGCTTTTACCCGCGACTTCGTCCGCAAAAATTATATACCAGATTTTAAGTCAGATGATAAGCTATCAAACAAAAAAAGTTTCATCAAAATCGGTTCAGTAGTTTTTGCGTGATACTCGAACAAACAAACACCCAAACAAACAAACAAATAAACAAACAAACAAACAAACATACAAACAAACAAACAAACAGACAGACAAAAAATCCAAAAATTGGTGATTTGGAATCAGGGACAGGTAAAAACCATGTCGTAATTTTTTTTGTAAATATCTTCAATGTACCGACACACTTCTGTTACAGTTTTATAATAGTCTAGATTAGTGTTGACAGTTTATAACTTTTACCGGTTTGGGTCTGGCCAGGTTTTCTTACCACAGGACAGGAAGGAAAGCTAATAAAAAGTAATGTCTTCGGGCACCTTCGGGCGGAAAATAAATATTTATTATGTATAGGTTGTTGAGTCTTTTGAGTTGATTAGGGATTACAGTTTTGTGTGGAACAGCAGATTTTTTCGCGATGACGATTTTATGTAGAGAGAGATGTTAGTCTGAAGGACTCCTTTAAATATGACAACACCTTTGTGTAGCATAACATCAGCATAACATTGTATTTTGATGAAAATCTACAATAATAACAACGTCTGTCTGGTCTGGACCATCAAACCAAATAATAAGAGCACGCCATCTTTACCGCAGTTAATAAGTTATCTAACCGTGATCATTTCAAATTTAGTATTTCAATATTTGCTAACAGCTTATCGTAATTCAATCTTTTACGTGTGCGTGTCGAAAATTTCGAAATATTCAAGGTTTATTTCTTTTACATCGCATTTTTTTAATGTTCATCCAATTAGACGAGGTCTTGCAAGCACTTTAATTGGTGTTACATCCCTAAACGGGAGCGCAATCTCTCGGCAAGTGTATGGACATAGAGTAGATAATATTATGCTGCGGTTACGATGTACCCTACCTTACCATAGGTTTGCCACGAAATTCGATTTTCGCAATTGCGTGAACATTTTCGATCCAATGTCAACTGTATTCCAGAAGTTCGGACAGAAACGGTCCCGATATATCGAAAATCTAATGTCCGATTATAGGGCCAGATCGTATATGATGTGCTGATTTATTAATGAAAATGTCAACTATTTTATCTAAAATGTTCTATGCAATACCTCCATACAATACGTCATCAAAAAAGCTACTAGTACGGTTCAAAGGCAGGTCTCAATCATAAAAATGTAGGTATTATCGTAACGCTGACATTTTTAAGGGGATGACCAGACCATCATATGGAAAAAATGCTTCTAGATATGACTATATCGAAATCGGGATAAAAAATGAGCTGTCCCATATTTGGGTCGAGACGGTTTGCAGTTTTGTACCAAAGGAAATGGAAAATTCTTTAGTTTTATTATTTCAGTTAAGTATCGTTTCTGGAGAAATGGTTCACAGTTTGCGTTGGTTTCTTAAGGCCATGTATGGGTGCTGGTCGGGCTGACAGCCCCCGAAGTCGGTGGGACCGGTTACATAAGCTCTTACTTCGAGTTAGGACCGTGCCTTGCCGGGTCGTACCGTACCGGGCGGGCGGCGCTCGCGCTCTCCGGATTGTATAATTAATTAATTACTCACATTCTTGCGCAAGCGCATCGAGATGTCCGTACTTACACAACAATGTTAGCGCCCGGGAGAGTTTCATCGGAACATGCTATAAAAATTTTGTTGAAATTACTTTATTAGTCACGGTGTTAAGCATTACTGGAAAGTTATAGCTTTGTTGGATTAAAGCACAGTTCTCACTGAGCAGTCACCGCATCATGGCGCAAAAACTTAAACAAACAATATTTTTTCAAAATAGTAATATTCCATTATCATTTCTGTGACTGTCACTCGTAGGGTCACAAAAACTAGGTACTTCGTGAGCTGGTAAAAGCTGTAGAAAATAAATTCCCTATTATTTTGAGGTTAGTTTTTTAACACAATGCAATAGAATTGTGTTTAAAAACTTCCAATAGGAATAAGATAATGCACTTTTCTAGAAGACACTTGGATTTATTACTATCAAAACTTTTAAGCTTCGAACTTATGCGCCCTATTCACAATGTCCGGAATCTCGTATTTACAAAGAATAACAGGAATATTACTTAAGCTTTTACCCGCGACTTCGTCCGCATAAATTATATACCAGATTTTAAGTCAGATAATAAACTATCAAACATAAAAAGTTTCATCAAAATCGGTTCAGTAGTTTTTGCGTGATACTCGAACAAACAAACAAACAAACAGACAAACAAAAAATCCAAAAATTTGTGATTTGGAATCAGGGACATCTAAAAATCATAATATCGTAATCTTTTTTTTGTAAATATCTTCAATGTACAGACACACTTCTGTTACAGTTTTATAATAGTTTAGATACAATATTGACTTGCAGGATACAAAAGGGTTAAAACATCAGACAAAAAGCCAATAGTTTTTGTAAGTACTTTGACATATTTTTATATTTTCTTCGCCAATCAAAATTCTGTATACCTACTACGTACATACGCTACAAAGTCTTGAGCATCGTCGCAAGGTAGCCTGTCTATCTGTTTTTTATAGGATACATTTCGGAGAGTGTGCGACGGAATTACACGATTTAATACCTCCGTCTCCCTTTCATCTGCGGGGGACGAGACGCAGGCTGGGTTTCCACCCTTATGCCGTTGACCTACCAGCAATTCGCACGAAGAAGTTTGCTTCTTCTTTCATAGTGCGCACGGCTAAGGAGTGGAACGCACTGCCTGCGGACCTGTTCCCTGAGCAATACAACCTGGGCCTCTTCAAGGCAAGAGTGAATAGGCATCTTTCTAGGTAAGCATGCTACATCTTCGGCCTCATCATCACTCAACATCAGGTGAGATTGGGGTCAAATGTTTACCTATCGAACATAAAAAAAAAAAAAAACATAAAATCATATATTTTGTGCTCAAAATTAACATTCGCAATAAATATTTAAAAATATTTACGGAATTTTTGTAACTTTATAACTAGTCCCGTTGCAATAGAGTTAGAATAGTCTTTCGCCGCAGCTAAATCAAAGAGAGATCTACAATTACTTGCAGAGACATAGAAGCTAATAGCAACTAATAAATAAACCTCGATGTCTATTAGTTAGAACCCCGAGCACGAAGCGTAGTTTAGCGGCCACAGGCTCCGAGTTCCTCCTTCCAACCGTAGTAAAAACAGATAAGTAAGAATACATACAGAACAGATGGTCTTCTGAATGTCGGAATGCAGTTCGTCGCCGACGTAACGTCGGTGTAACTTTGTCAAAAGCATTGCAAGAAAAACGTCCAGGAGTGCGGCTTTTGAATCTCATTCGCTGAGTTCAGAGTTGAAAATGTCAAAATTACTATGGAGATGCGCATCTTTCTACATCTGATTTGACTTTCAAAAATAGCACTCCTGAATTTTTGAAAGTTAAATCAGCAGTAGAAAGATGCATATTGAAATTTTCAACTGCTGAACTCAGCGAATGAGATTCAAAAATCGC